>CM063176.1:14317500-14972500 GCA_031835075.1 Saguinus oedipus
GACACTGACCTTTCTGTGCTTGTTGTTGCTTTCTCTTGCCTGGATGAAGGAGTTTCTGGCTGAACAATGGCTAAGAATTGGGTGAGAATGTGAGCCTCCTACCTTCCAGAGGTTCCTAAGATGGAGGAAAATGGGGCAGTTGGCCTGAAATTCTGGGAGTAGACCACTCCCCACTCCCTATAGGAAGAGGGGAGGGACAGTTTTCCTTTGAGAGTTTTATTTGGAGATTGAACAACACTACATACAAGTATCATTGGCTGAGCCAAATGATTCTGGTGGCTTCTCTGATGCCCAGATTCCATGAAAGATGGGGAATTTGGAGGCCCAACTCAGATATGGCTTGTCTTCTAGAACTGAGCTCTAACCTGCCCTAGAATTAGGGTAGGGAGACTCTCAGAGTCAGGGAGGCAGAGGAAAAGCAGACTCTCTCTGCTCCTGGACCAGGCGTGAGGATCCCTCCATGTAGAGCCTGGCACCCCACCATCCCATCTCCAGGCACACCTATCTGTTTACCTTTCCCTTGAAGTTTTCCTGCTTCAGAAATGTGGACCACCACAGCTAGAGAGGTCCTTAAATGTCTCCCATAGTCAGGACAGGAGCTGAGCAAAAAGAGAAAAGGCGAGAACTAAGATGAGCTCATGTGCATATGAGCACATTTATGCACTTGTGAAAAGTTAAATATAGTGTGCAGTGTATCGAAAAGCAAAGTGATTATTATTATTTTTTTTACAAAAGATTTATTCCTCCAAATTTTCCTATTAGACCTGTGTGTTTAAAAAAATGGTGATGTGGTGTTGTGGACTCTGTGTGCATCACCCCAAATTCATATGTTGAAATCCTTATCTCAATGCGATGATATTGGGAGGTGGGAGATAATTAGGTCGTGAGGGTGGGACCCTCAAGAATGGGATTCATGCCCTTTTAAAGGGGACCTCAGAAGGCTCTCTAGTTCTCTTTATGCCATGTGACTGCAGCAGTCTGCAAACTGGAAGAGCGCTCACATCAGAACCCTACCATGATGACAACCTCATCTTGGGTATCTGGCCTCCAGTACTGTCAGAAGTAAATGTCTGTTGTTTTTATAAGCCACCTACCCTATGGCACTTTGTTACAGCAGCCCAGACTATGACACCGGGGCTGTCTTAGGCTTCTCATCCACCTCTACTGCGCAGAAGGGGAAACTGCGGCCCTGAGCAGCTGCACAATGGCCACACACAGCAAGTGGCATTTGATCCTGAATTTTTCCCTTCTGGTTTGGGTTTCTTTCTGTGATATCTGGCTCCAGTAATTACACAGCCCAGAGCTGCTTCTTGCCTATAGGAGATATTCTTCAGGATTGGTAAAATTAATCAGGAAACAGGCTGTGTTGGCAAATGCTCAGCCAAAGGAGAATTTCCATTTCACTCTGACCTCCTTCAGCAGGTCACCGTTTTCAGCCTGCTGGAAAATTGTCCTTTTTCCCTTAGTTCATGTATTTATGTGTGTGTGTGTGTGTGTGTGTGTGTGTGTGTGTGTATATATATATGTATATATGTGTATATATATATATATATACCACAAAGCAAAGTGATTTTTTTTACAAAAGATTTTTTGTGTGCATATATACACACACACGTGTATGCATGCACGTGCACATTTTATATATGGTATAAATATGAAATTGTGTATGTTTGTATGTATAATTATATATAAAGTGTATACATGAAATTATATATATATATATATATATATATATATATATATGCACACAGACACACAGATGAAACTTTGGGAATTTCTTTTCAAGCCTGTATGCAATCACTTCAAAGCTGACATGCATCACACACAGTGGAGTCAGGCAGAAAGAGAGGGCTTGAAAGTGGTCCCAGAGCTTGTGTCAGGGTGAAGCCTTAAGTACAGTTCTGGAATCTTCCTTTCTCACTAAGATGCCTCAAAAGACTTTTTTTTTCTTAGAAGCAGAATGCTAGCTTTCTGACAGGACTGCCCTCCCATTCCAGCACATTCTCCCTCAGGTTCTCTCTTTTCACCCTCATTGTCCTCAGAACCTTCCGAGTCTTCATCACTGGACACAGCTTTGTCCTTTCAGGATTTCTTTTCTGCTGAGCATCTCATTCGGATGTCACAGTGCTCCCGGGGGGTGGGGCCAGGCCTGGGGATGCCACTTCCATGGGGGCCAATGACCTGAGATGTCAGCAACACTGACAGTCACTTAGCACATCAAGGTCAGAAATTCAAGACTTCTGACTCCAAAATCAGTGCTCTCTGCTCTTCTCCAGCAGGTGTGTAAGTGGACCTGGGAGGTGGCTGGGGAGGTGGCGCTGAACTTCAGCACTCAGCAAGCTTCTTTGGAAGGACCATGCCAGGCAGAACACCGGGTGACGCCCAGGCGGGGGAGAGGTGGGGAATGTGCAGAAGCCCAAACTCGCAGAGCCACTGCAGAGCAGCTGGGCGGCGTCCCCAGCGGCGGCCATCCTTCCTCCACCCCTGCCTAAATGTGTGGACTCATCTGCTGGCTGAATCCAGCCTCATCAGAACGACGGGAGTTTCTGGGGTGATAAATCTTTATTTTCCAGGGTTGTCCTGAATGCGCTGCTCTGCTGAACGAAACCATTTCTTCATGGGCCGTTTCTCTTAATTGGCTGGTGGTGCTGCCCACCCTTGGCAAAATCAGGAGGACAGTTGTCTTTGCAGCCTGCTTGCTCCCATTGGTCTGCTAAGCCCGCCCAGTGTCCTCACAGTGCCCGAATTCCCCCACTGCTGGTATCTTGTATCAGGCTTTAGAACCCCACCCCGGCCAGTGCAGCCACCCTCGACATCTCACTACACCTCCAGGAAGTTGCAGATAAAGATAAAATTCACAAAACCCCAAACCTAGCCTTGTAGGCACCAAGTGCCAGATTCAGATTGATGTCTTAGAAGAGATAGCAATCCCAAGGCAGGTGAAGCTGGACCAAGAAAACCGTAGTCACAATTCAGCGTATGGAATTCCCTGGCTCTCTTTATACCCTGAGGACCGCTGTGTCTCCGGATACGTCCCCCATGTCCTTTTCACCATCATGCCGCTCTCTTTCTTTTTCATTAGCCTTGCCAGAGATTTGTCTGTTTCACCAGTCTGCTCAAGAAATAAGTTCCAGCATTAGTATCTCAACTCTTCTTCCCGTCTCCCATCTTTTTTCTCATAACTGTCACCTCTTTCTCCTTTTCCTTTGTATCCCAAGAGAGGTGGCCAATTTTTCTCTATATTGTTGATTTGTCTTTCTGGGCCATCAAGTCTACTTTTGTTCCTTACTTCCAAAGTAGTTTTTAATTTAAGTATTAATATTTTAGTTACTTGGCAATTCTCCCATTTCTCACCTAACTCCCTTTTTATAGCACCGTGTTACTTCATTTTGAAATGAAATATACGTTCTCTCCTTAAGACTTTCTGCTCGCTTCTTTTTCTCCTGAGACAGAGTTTTACTCTGTCGCCCAGGCTAGAGTATAGTGGTGTGATCTCGGCTCACTGCAACCTCCACCTCTTGGGTTCAAGCAATTCTCCTCCCTCAGCCTCCCAAGTAGCTGGGATTACAGGCGCACACCACCACGCCCGCCTAATTTTTTGTATTTTTAGTAGAGATGGAGTTTCCCCATGTTGGCCAGGCTGGTCTCGAACTCCTGGCCTCAGGTGATCCACCTGCCTCCACCCCCCAAAGTGCTGAGATTACAGACGTGAGCCACCGTGCCCAGCCTTCTGCTCCTTTTTCCAATGGCTGGTGTATCCTCTTCTAATGAGCTCCCAGGCATGATGGGTCAATGTTCTCAGGTCTGCATCTGGGAACAGGTTGGTGTGAGGGCTCCCAGTCAGCCTGTGGCCCCTGGTTTGTCTGTGCCGTGCTGGCTTGGGAGCCTTAACCACCATCTGAACCTCTTGCACTAAGCTGCTATGGGGCAAGGGTGTCTTCCCAGAATGCTCTGGTTGTCATGGCTTCTCCCTTTGCTCCAGCTACAGCGAGTGGTAACAAGGACACTTCCCAGAATGCATTGCCCAACTGCCCCTGCCTTTCTGTCTTCTGTAATCTGTAGTTTTTGACTTGGTTGTAGACAGATGGTGCAAAGGACAAGGGGTGCTGTGCTGGAGAGAGGTAAAAAGATTTCTGCTTCAAAGGACAACTCTTAAGAGACAGAGAGGAGCCACTGGGCTTGTTTCTGGTGAGTGAGACACACGGACAGCCCAGGTGGAAGCATAGCTGTGAAGCCCCTTTGTGTTTTTTCCAAGTAGGCCTCTGATGGAGGGCTTCCTGGTAGGCAGGTGAGATTGCTGGGTGTTTTCCCCTTTGGCTACATTCCTGATATCCTTAGTGAGAAGTTTTAAAGATTCCCTGGTCACTCACTCCTCTGAGCTAGATGTCCCATGAACCAGTAGTTGGTACACACTTATTGCTTACCCCCACCCCTCATTCATTTCTTTATTGTCTAACAATAGCTCCTGATTGGACTTGGGGTCAAGCCCTCTCTTAGCCCAGGTGGCTTGGGTGGAGGTTCTGGAGGTAGAGCACATGACCTTGACCTCAGTCAATCATCACTTCTCATGTCCCAGGCCACAGCAATGAATTCAGGGGTGGGCATGTTACCAGAGGCTGGTACAATCAGAATGAAGTTCAAGACTTTTGTGGAAAGAGGGCTCAAGTCTCCTTGCTAGACCTGGGCAGTTGGGCTTATGAAATGAGCCTTGGATGGTTCCTTGAGCTTGAGAATAAAGCTTAGGACTGGAGAGAGGTGATATACTGGAGACAGCACAGAGCCCCTGATCCAGCCTTGCCTGAAGCTAGCCCTACCCTTTGATCTTTTAGTAATAGGAACTGATACATTTTCCTTTATGTTTAAAAACATTTGGGCTAACTAAAGTGGAACAAGTTCTCACTGATACAAGTGTGATCAGCTAAGAAAAAAGAACAAATATAATCAGGAAGATATATTCTTAAATATTTATAGTTGGAAGGCAAAGAGGTTAAAGGGGTCCATGCTCATGACCCCATGGAGCCCATGGAGTCATAGCCAAACACTCCTGGAGGGATCTGGGTGCAGGCATCTCCAGCCTGTCCTGTGATGGAGATCTAAGGGGTTCCTCTTAAAGCTTCTCAAGGAAATCCTTCTTGATGCAATAAGATGCAAACTTGGGGAAGCTGTTCTCTCCAGACAGGGTACAAGTTGAGGACAGAAATGGTTTCAAAATGTTTTGAAGTGTTTGTGAATGGCAGGTCTATGGGAGAACAGAACGGGGGGCATGGTATGTGTGGGACTTTCTGTGACCTAGGGTTAGGTGTCAGGGAAGCTTTCAAACTCTCCCTAGAGGCCAAGCCAGGGCTGCCTGAGAGGCTGGACAGTGGGCACTCAGGCCCCACTGGGCAGGGTCATGACCCTTGGCTTATTGTTCTCCTCCACCAGGATGAATTCAGTGGGGCAGGGGATTGCACACTGCACACATCACAGCTGCTCCTCCAGGGCTCAGGGAGCGCAGGTGCTGTGGCACTTGCTTCATCTTAAGTGACAGGAGCACAGATCAGCTGCCCCGGAGTGTGGAAACACCAAACCCTGAGTCACCACTGACTGTTGCCCTGGGCATAGAACCCCAGGTGAAGGCACTCAACACTGGTTGTCCCTGTGCATCCAGGAGGCTAAATGGTGGCAAAAAAAAAAAAAAAAAGTTCGAATGCATTCAGGCTGGACCAGAGAATTCCTGCATGTGCACGTCTGTGTGTGTGTATGTTTCGGAAGTCATGCCAGGTCTGTCTTTCCTTATGTGACATTGGTATCTTTTTTCTACAGCAGTGTTCCATTATGTTCTAGTTCTTGAAAGAGGCAGTGAGGTAACATGTGTACAACGAAATTTATTTGGAAAATGATTTATGTGTATTATAGTCCTTTCTTAGAGAAACACAAAGTACATTCGAATATTAAAGGCTCTGAGAAGTTCTGTACTAAAGGAACATGGTTGATTGAATAATCATGGAACTCACTACGGGTGGATCATTCGCGTGCTGGATGGAATGGGATGTGAGGCTGACTGTGCGGAGGGCGACTACTCCCTGAAATGTAGATAGGGGCCGCCTAGAGAATGGTTGAGCTTCAGGCATGGATGGGTGAACTGGCCAACTGGGCCTTGCATTTCAGCCCCTGAGCATTTAAAGTATAAGGGAGATTGTAAGATCCTGGAGTTCACCTGGCTTAAACACCTCCTTTTATAGAAAGGCACATCCAGGTCTGTAGAGAAGAACTGAATTACTCATGATCACCAGTCAGAGCTCTTGGCTGCACACCATAGATGCCAATGCTGGATACCTAGGGGGAATGAGGTTTGATGGAAGGAGATGGGGAAAGCCACTGAACCCACTGGAAGGCTGGAGAACCAGGCCCAGAAAGGAAAAACGGGCTGCCGAGAGCAGAGCCAGATTACTCCACGAAATCTGATGAGCCCACTTCAGCTAGGGCCCGTGATGCATTAGAAATGGACCCATGGCTCTTTGTGTTCTTCCCAGTAAGGGCAGGTGATTGGCTGAGCACAGACCACGTTCCCCTCCCTGGCTGTTACGGTCTGGGAGAACAGGGGTGAGGCTTTCGTGGTTTCTGTAGCTGAAACCGGGAGCCCATCTCTCCCCACAACTCATGTAGGAAGGAAGTCCCCATTTGGTTGAGGGGCAGAGCAAGATTACAAAGTCCATCTCCTGCCTTGCAGTTCAGATCGTGCAGCCAAGAGTACTCTTTTACGAAAGTGTTTAAAACCTCGATTTAATCAGCGAAATAGACCTTGCTGAGTTCCTACTTCCATGGGGAAAGGATATGAATCATTTGAAACATTCTCATCCACGGCTCTCCTAGGGGCTTCCTACCCTCCTTCCATTCTTCACTCGCTGGCCTCATGGCAGAGTAACTGCAGCAGAAATGCAGAGTGAGAGAGAAACAAATATGCAGCCTTTGAAACCCATGATGGAGACAATAGTTTGAGAGTCTCAACATCCTGCCTTTTGAGAATGCAGGTCCTGACTCCCAGAACTCAGGAGGACTAGTGTGTGGTTTGTTAAGCTGCTTTTCCCCACTTACCCAGTCTGCATGAATGACTCCCTGAGAAAACAAAAAACAAAATTCCTTAGAAGGAAAGAGAGTTAGATGCATGCGTGAATCTCTGGGAACGGTCCTGCTACACATTTCATGGCTTCAATCTCTGAAGTTGAGGAGATGATAGAATCTCCAATAGTTTAGGGGATTGGAGAGCAGAGAGCCAGGTGCCTCACTCCCTGGGAGGCTGGAAGCTCCATAGAGAAGTCCCAGCACTCAGTGTTGTGAGGGACCAGCAGATAGGCAGGAAGCCACCTCCTGGGGGTCCAGGCTGCCTCACAAACCCCCATGCCCTCAGTGTTGTATGGGGAACAACAGAATGCCTCTGAGTGGATCTGATGGTCCTGACAGCTAGAAAACCTGGAAGGGCTTTGGGCCTGGGGTGGTGGAATGTGAGAGCAGGAGTAAGTGTGAACCAAGGGAAGGAATGAGGACTCCCCACCAGTCCACAAGGGGTGGCCACTGACAAGAACCAGCTGGGCAATGGCCCGTCCAGTGGAGGCCATGGTGGGCAGGTGATGGCAGAAAGCCAGGCGTGTTCCCCAGGATACCCTGATGTGATGTTTTCCCCATCCCAACCTCCTCTGGGAGAAGGAGAGAAGAGGGAAGCCTTGAATTTACTTGAATGGCAGTCCTGCTAAAAGTGGAATGGGGGATCAAGGGAGAAATGAGCTTTTTCTTTTTTTAAAAAAATCTGAATATGTGGCCTGTGACATTCACTCTGATATAATATAAACTGTAGCTTCTACATAGACTTAAAACTAGTCCATAATATTTTCTTTAGAAAGGTTGCAAGCACCTTTCTCCTGGAATTATTATCAAACACCGTTTGACTGATTTTCCCTACCCACATCCTAGGTCAAAGTTAAAATGATGGACAGCATGTTGGCAGTGATTTCCTGTAAGATAGGGCTGGCACTGCTGGTTGCCTCTGGGTCCAAGGCACCAGCCACTGAGTGCCCAGGAGCAGACCCTGGCCCTCCTGAGGCTGTACCTCCTGGGTTGCACCCTTGATAAGTCACCCTTGTTCCTGGCTTAGTGATTGTAAATACTGGATGAGACTATGCAGATGAGAGTCTTTCGAAAATCTCAAATCTCTGCCTGTGTCTGTGGGACTTCGGTCAAGCCTCCCCTTGGGGCTGAGTTTCCTCATCTGTAAAACGAGGTCACCTTTGCTGCCCTAGTGACAGTGGTACCAGCTTTCATGCATCCAGTGTCTGCCACATTCAAGTGTTTTCCCACTTCCACTCAGATCTTATTTTGTCTCCATGGGAGCGCTGCTGGGGAGGTGCAGTGAACCTCAGTTTACAGATGCGGTAACAGCTTCAACAGAAGAAATCTGCCAAAGGTCAGACACGTAATCCATCAACTCTGAGACTCCGCAGATTGTGAGACACATAACTATTTTACAAACAACAAAAACAGAAAAAAGAACTGGCAATTATAACAGCAAAGTGTCACTGATTGCAAGACACATTCTGATTTCGGAACCGTTAAAATGCGTAAAAAGGTAGGGCTTAGGATTTTTGGACTACTGTGTGGAACAGATGGTGGAGGAGGGTGTGATTCCAGGGCTCAGGAATTGCAAAGTTTGAGTTCTTTGTGTTGGGTCAAGCGGCCACCCAGAGAGCTGATGTGTGCTGATGTGAGACTCCTAAACGCCACGAGACCAAACAGACTTCTAAACGTGTAACGAGTTGTGTTGACACGAGGAACCACAGTCATGAGGAATGTGCCAGTGGCTGGGATGGAGCAACACTCTTGCTGACTGTTGCAAAAGCAACCTTCCTATATGAACTTTCGGTGAATTCTGTCACAACAGAGAATGGACTCCTTGCCATGGTATTTATGCAATCCCATCTCATGAGCCAACTTGTTCAAGAACTGCTTGGCTTAACCCAGATCCAATTCACCTACAGAGAATCAGCTCTAAAACCAGCATCTCAGATTTGTTGCAGAGCTGGAGAGCCTTCCAGCTGATGAAATGGACCAGGACAAAATCCAACAGATGGTCTGGGTTCCCCGATGGTTCTGCCTTGCCCAAGTCTGATGCTGCTGGAGGCGCCTGTGCCTGTCCCTTGTCTGTCCCCTCTCCTTGGGTGGAACAAGACCTGGGGCTTCTCTGTGGCTGTCTTGAATAGAACATAACATAATGTTGAGCACGCACAGACCCTGTCCTGGAACCTGCCATTGCTGTGAGATCCCCTCCCCAAATCAGATCTGCCCTCAGATGGAGCCTGAGTAGACACAGTGATCTAGACATTTACCCTTAGTGATCTAGACATTACCCCTCAGAGGCTGTGCACAACTGGTTTACCACCTCTGACTCTGATGGATCCTTTCCTGGCCCCCTCGCCTCCTCTACCAACCTCTCAGATGCTGCCATCTGATGTAAGTTTCCATTCTGTTGCTGGCTGGGGCACGCTGAGCATCACTGGCCCTAGCATCTTAGGGGCTTTATTTTGTCAGGGCTTCCCAAGCTTCCAACACTCTCTGAAGCAGGTATTACTCTCATTTTTCTTTATTTATTTATCCATTTTGAGATGGAGTCTCTCTCTGTCTCCCAGGCTGGAATGCAGTGGTGCAATCTCAGCTCACTGCAACCTCTGCCTCCTGGGTTCAAGTGATTCTCCTGCCTCAGCCTCCTGAGTAGCTGAAATTACATATGCCTGCCACCACATCCCACTAATTTTTTGTATTTTTAGTAGAGATAGTGTTTCACTATGTTGGCCAGGCTGGTCTTGTACTCCTGATCCACCCGCCTCGGCCTCCCAAAGTGCTGGGATCACAGGCATGAGCCACCACACCCCGTCAAAGCAGGTGTTACTATCCTCATTTTAAAGATGGAAAACCTGAGGCTCAGAGAGGCCAATCACGTGTTCAAACCACACAGCCAGTAAGTGAGAGAGCACTTCACCAAGTCGTTATAGAGTGCTTAGAATAGTGTCTGGAACAGCGTGAACACTTAATAAATACTTGTTAGACAACAGAAGGAAAAACTGCCTTATGATGATAATGCTGAGAAGTTAATCATGAACTAGTTGTTATTTAATTTTATTCAACTGAGCACCTGTTATTAAATCCAGAGTAGACCTACAAAGGATATGGCTTATAGGCAAACCAGGTTGCCACACACACACACACACACACACACACACACACACACACCCCTCCTTTAATGACCCGCCTGCAATTGATATACTGCTAGCGTTTCTTGTACTGGGGAGATTCTATTTCCACACTAGCAGCAAATATGACCTTTGTGTCAGCTGTCAGCTGCTTATAATTCTGACAGATGCAAGCACATTTCTGGGAAGCTGTAGCCACTCAGGACCTTGCAGATCAACAGGCAACACTGGCGGCTTTGGTAAGATTGATTGGCCCGTGAGAATCCCATTTACAGCCCTAACGGAGCCTTGGTTTGCCACAGCCTGCGCACTAATGACTTAGACAGCTCCGATCTAAATCTGTCAGCCAGGGCTGGTGGCAATATTAAAGAACACTCTATTTATACGAAGCAGCAATTAGAGGAATGCTCGCCAATGGGCCACCGCTTCCAAGTAAATCCTCAGCTTTCCAAATGGTGTCATGCTCACAGTTATTTTAATCCTCTTGGAATTTCAGGGATATTAATGTGACGGGCCATCGCAGAGGATTAGCCAGGTTTATTTCTGCTGACATTTCAGAGAGCACACTCAGGTTCCCAAGCCATGCCCACACGCCTCCCTGGCACATCGCTGGGGGAGGCCATCGAGGGAGGGAGAAGCAGCTGCAATGAGGGTGAACCTTTCTCCCTTCAGCATTGCCTCCCATCTCTCTCTTCCTTCCCCTGTCTCCTCTGCTCTTTCTGCCCACCTCCCTCCCAGCCCCTTCAGTCTCTCCTCCCTCCCTGTTCTATCTTTTTCTTCTTGTTCTCTCCCAGAAACAAACTCGTGTATAGAGTTGCCAGAGAAAATGCAGGATGCCAGCTTAAATGTGAATTTAAGATAAACAAGAAGAATTCTTTCTTTTAGTATATGTCCCATGCACTTATGTTAGAACATACTTACACTCAAAATTTCTTTGTTGTTTATCTGAAATTCACATTTAACTGAGCATTCTCTATTTTTATTATTATTATTATTTTGAGACAGAGTTTTGCTCTGGTTACCCAGGCTGGAGTGCAATGGCGCGATCTTGGCTCACTGCAACCTCCGCCTCCTGGGTTCAGGCAATTCTCCTGCCTCGGCCTCCTGAGGAGCTGGGATTACAGGAACACACCACCATGCCCAGCTAATTTTTTTTTTTTTTTTGCATTTTAGTAGAGATGGGGTTTCACCATGTTGACCAGGATGGTCTCGATCTCTTGACCTCGTGATCCACCGGCCTCAGCCTCCCAAAGTGCTGGGATTACAGGTGGGAGCCACCGCACTCGGCCGCATCCTCTATTTTTATTTGCTAAATCTGGCAATCCTACATGGGAAGAGTGAGTATAAAATAGAGAGGCCACTGTGGACAAAAAGTGTCCCACCTTAGTCTGCCAGTTAAATTTGTCCTCTGTCATTGTCCCCTCGAGAGAGTCCCCAGGCTCTGTGCATTCTTTACTCAGCCCCTTCCTTTCTATTATTTTTCTTCCCCACTATATTGTGAGTCTCTTGAGGGCAAGGACAAGTCTTATTTTTCTTTAGCTCTGACATCTGGGGTCAGAGAATAAATATTTATTGAATGAATGGATGAATAAAAGAGTGATTTACTCCAAAACAAGGATTCTGTCATTTCTTAAAGCATTTTTGGAATTCTTTTTAATCCAGTGATAAACCCCTTGAAAGAGCAGCCCTTTCATCCTAGTTATAAACATTTCGGTTGCTGGCTTTTAGGAACCGTCTGAGAGGGACCTGGGTGGCCCTCAGGAGGTGAGCTGGCTGTTAACAGCTGGTCCCAACATATTTGAATATTGTAGCCACAAGTATAGCTGCGTTGCTGCGTGTAGCAACTGGACATTCGTTCTGGAAACACATAAAATTATTATCACCCTGTCTGACAGGTAAGCAAACTGAGACCCAGAGAGGTTAAGAAGCTTGCCACTGGGCACACAGCTAACAAGCCAGCAGCAGTACGAGGTTTGAATCCAGACGGCGTGGCTGCGGAATTCAGGTCATATTTCCTCTCCCAGTGATGACTATCTTTATTAAACACTTGACATACGTGTGCTGCCAGGCGCTGTCCTAAGCACTTTCTTTAGATGTATGCAGCCCTCACAACAATTCTACAAAATACCTGCTCATCATTCCCAGTTCACCAAAGAAGCAATTGAGCCAACCTGAGGCTTAGTCTGCCCAGGGTCATGCAGCTGGCAGGGGGAGGGGTCAGGTTTGAACCCCTGGCTGCAGTTTGTACCCTAACCCTCACGGGCATGCAGCCTCTGAATGAGGTCAGGACCCTCATTCCCAGTCCCACAGAGCTTATATTTTGGGACTGCAGGACCTGGCCACTTGTTCATTTACCCAGGAGGTACCCAGAAAGCACTGGTGCCTTGTAAGGCTGACTGTGACAGATACCATGAGGGACAGAAAGGTGGATGGACCCCAGTTCCTACCTTCAAGTCACTTAGCAGAGGAGAGAAGATCTGCGCTGCTCCCATGTGCCAGCTTCTTATTCAGTCTCCAGAAAGTGTCATCTCCATCTCTTTGCTTCTCTACACCCCCAGCTCCAGCCTGGTTAGGAAGCAGGTCGGCTCTTACATGAACTATTACAATAGACTTAACAGTGTCCTGGTCTCTCCAATCCATCTTCCACTTCCTGTTCCCCAAATCAGGCCATAGTAACCTCCTCCCTGCTTAGATCCTTTAACACTGCTCTAGTGCATTCTGACAACTTTCAAAGGCGCCTTTTCCTAGTATGTCGTCTCCATGTGCCCTGCGTCCTCATGCCCACAGCATGGAAAGCAGATGTGAGTCAATCTGTGCCAGTTGCAAAAGAGGGGGAGCCCTGAAGAATGAGGTCCTGTTCCTCATCCTACAGCCCTGCCCCTCACCCTGCAGCCCCACCCCCACCCTACAGCCCCATCTCTTTCCCTGCAGCTTACCTGGCCATTGTAGGGAAACCTGGGGCTGCAGGAAGCAGTTTCACAGCCAATGGCCTGGACAGTCAGGAGTGTACCCCATAGTCCAGCCTCAATGCCATTTGTGGTTTGGTTTTAAACTGCGGAATCCCTCAGTTCACTCTGCAAAGTCCTGTACTCCAGCCCCAGATTACTCCATGTCCCCTGTGTTAGCTTAAGGGTTTCCAGCAGTAGGGCCAGGGCTGGTATTTCTCAAAAGCCCAGCTCTCCCCTTAGGCTGGTGGTATCACCTGGCACCCTACAGAGGACGCTCCCAAAGTTGGAGAGAGCGCTCAAGAGGCTGGCTGGGAGGTGAGAGTCCAGGGAGGAAGGTGGAAGCCAGGGACGAGAGCAGTGGCTTTGGAGGTGGCAGGAAAGGACAACATCAGAGGCAGATAAACCTGAGATGCTGGATGTGAGGGGCAATGATGACGAAGTCCCAAGACAGGGTACAGACAGGGGTGGGCAGTATTACAAACATCCTCGAGAAGGGGGATAATCTGAGTTCTGTCCACAAAATCTGCTTACCTGCTTCTGGGTAACTTTGAGAGTAGGAATTGGATTTCAACACCTTCCTCTGGCAGACCATTTTGGTCACAGCCCAGAAGCCATGTCTGGGTGTCCTGTTATCTGTAAAATATGGGGAGCCTCAAGTCACCCCTCCCTTAGGGGTCATATACCCATGGAGATGGGGAGCATGCAGAGAGGACAGCAGGGGAGGCTCAGGGGCTCCAGTAGTAGTCCCAGACTCTGAGCAGTGGGATGGATTCCGGCCCTCCTGCCCTCCTTTACAACATGATTTGTGGTCCGGCTTAGACCAGACTGGCCTGCAGGGTGGGGCGCCATGCCTGACCTTGGGCAGATGTGAGGAAGAGCAGTGTGGGGAAGGGCCAGCCCCCACTGCGTGCCCGCACCAGATGGGCACTTAGCCTGCAGTCATGTTGCATGGTCACACCAAGCCTGGGAGGTAGGAATTACTGTCGTTACTGTAGAACTGAGCTAGCTGACCATCAGAGAGTTAAAGGAGCTTGCTCAGGTCACAGGGCCAGGTATGACTGGCACCTGGCTTTAACTGGCTTTGCCTGGTTGTGGCTCCAACTCTCAGTTTCCCCTCCTTCCCCACATGTATACCTACTATCCTCTGCTCTATCAGGTGGAATTGTTTTCAGGCCTCTCTAAGTCAGCTCTCTCTGGCTTCCAAGCAATTCGCAGATTCAGCTCTCTGGCCTTTACCACTCAGGCAGTGCTTCCTGCAAGAGGCCTTCCAGGATCCCCAGGCTGACAGCTCCCCTTCCTCTACACTCTTGCCATGCCAGGCATCCTCATTTGATTATAACTGCCTGGTGACTTGGCCTGCCCCACTGCATCTAATGTCTTTCCCTTTCCCATATCCCCAGACCTAACACTTTCCCAGCACACAGTAGGTGCTCTATCTGTGTTTGTCTGGGGAGTGTTTCCAAAGCCCACGTTCCTCCTCTGTATACTGAGGCTGGCAGCAGCTTGGTAGACAGCCTCTGGGCAGAGTCATGGGTCACCTCTATACAAATCCAGGCCTTGCAGAGTGAGAATCTCTCGGTTTTCTGTGACTTTGCTGAGACTGAGATGCTGGGAACCCCATGATAGCCCATTTGGACGTGTGTAAATGTAGAAGTCAGAGTTTTTTATTGCTCTTTTATGGGTCTTTAGACAGTTCCCTCTAGAAATAGCAGACCACAGCAAGAACCCAGGAGTGTCCAGGGCTCGGCAGGGGACCAAGAGGGATGCAGGCATGGCTCTGTGACTTGCTGCTTGACCCAATATTGGCCCCAAGAAGGTTTAATGGAGCTCTGGCTCCCCATCCTGAAGATCAGCTCATAACCCTCCCCCGCTTTGCTCCTTGGACAGAGCCCTGGTTCCTCCAGAGTGGGCTGAGGAGGGCGTGGTGAATATCTGAACTCCATCTGAACCCAGCCGGTGTGTGTGCATGTGGGGTCTGGAGGCTGCTGATGGAGCCAGCACTGGGTGTGTGTGTGACAGGCCCAGGTTCAAGGCTGAGAGCTGCCTCTTCCTTGTCAAGCATTTGTGAGCAACTCTTCACTCTCCAAGTCTTAGTTTGCTCACCTATAAAATGGGAAACATAATACCAGAGTCGTAAAGAATGTAATGGAGGGGTGGAATTTAGTATGTGTTTGGGTGATTCGACCAGACTGACAAAAAGTTCCTCCGACTATATTAGGGAGTTTAAATAAACACAGACTCTCTCAACTGATGAGGCCCTGACCTTGGCATCAAGAATATACACAAATGTGGACTTGATCCCTGCTTTCAAAGGTCTACAGTCTCGCAAGGGAGTCACAACTCGCACAGATCTGCAATCCCAGGAGCGTTTTCAGCGTGATGTGTTGAGCTGAGGAAATGCAGAGGGGGCGGGGCCAGGTGCCAGAAACAGTCAGTGGGTGCCTGATGGAGGCAGAAGGGGCCTGGCTCATTCTTGAAGGAGAGGCAGGACTGAGGGTAGCCGAGGCCCCTCAGGCAGCAGCTTGAGGACCGGTCCTGGGAGGTGGGACAAGACTTGCTCCGAGAGGGACCCGGACAGCAGAGAGTCTCTTAGCTGTCAGTAGGAAATTGTTTTCCATTTCTAGAAATTTTGTAGGGAATGGAGGGTGTGGAGTTGGGAAGCAAAGTCAAAGTCCCTCCCCACCCATTCTACACAGGCCCTGGGAAGTGAGCCCGCACCTGTCTACCTTCCAGACTGCAGGCCAGAAGGAAATACCCTCAAGCCACTTTGAAGCCAGGTCCCCACGTCTGCCAACCCCTGCCACCTTGCCCAGAAAAGCCCCTGCTTTCCTGTGGCGGCGGTGTGGCCTTGTCAGTGCCGTCTGAGGTGTCCCTGTCAACACTCGCAGATTTTCCATCCACTAGAGGAAGCAAGTGTTCCGAAGGACAGAGAGCACCCTTCCTCCAAGACCTTCTCATCGTCTGGCTTGATTTAATTTCCTGGTGTGTATCTTTTTAATCTACTCATGAGAGAGCCTGTTGACTCTTTTACTTTTGGAGTTGATGCTTTCATTCAGGAAAAAAAAAAAAAAATGGGGCTGGTCTCCCTTCTCCTCACTCTAAACCTTTGCAAAAGGCAGTGAGCAGGTCATGGTAGGGACTGAGCTACCAGGTCCAGGATGGAGCAGGGGATGTGGCTGGTGCAGCGGACGTGTGGGCCACAAACCCTGGTGTCGGGCCCCTGTAGGCCTGAGAGAGTTGACACCTCATGCAGCCGTTAGGATTTTGTGTGTCTCATCTTCAGCCAAGAGCAGGTCTTTCTCCCTCTTCCTCAGTTTCCCTCTTGCTGTCCCCTTCCTCACATCCTCCACCCCACACAGGTGATGTTCATTGCAGGAGTGAGCTCTGCTCCGAGTGTCAGCTTAGCTTGAGGGAAGGTGCCAAGCAACAGGTTCAAGGAGTCCCTGGCTGCATAGCTGGCTTCCTTTTGAAATTCTTTAGCTTGAGAATGTCCTCAATAAAACCAGACTAGGATTGGAGCACAACTCTTAAGTAACACTTAGCTCATGAGTGAAACCAGACAGCATGTAACACTATTGGTTCCACGTGGGTATCTGGTTTTTAAATCAATTTGGAATTCCATTTGGACGGAAAGTTGGGCTCCACCTTTGAGACAGTGAGGCTGGGTGGGTTGGCCAGTGGGGGCTGGGAGTGCCAGTTATGACAGAGAGACGGGGAGCTGCCATAGGGATGGAAAAGCCAGCAGGGAGACACAGCAAATGGGGAAATGGATACAGAAACCTAGTTTGGAAAATCACATTATGGGACAGGTCAAGCCAACCTGGGTTCAAATCCCAGTGCAAACCCTGAAAAGCAAACGATTTCCTGTTCCTGGGCTTTGAGATAGTAAATAGCCTCTTTTGAGGCTTCTTAAGAAAAAGGAAAAAAAGAAAAGAAGGAAGGAAGGAGAAAAGGAGGGAGGGAGGGAAGAAGGGAGGGAAGAAAGATTGATTCGTACGTCTCTTAGGCTGCTATAACAAAATAACTAAATGGGATAGCTTATAAACCACAGAAATTTATTTCTCACAGTCTGGAGGCTGCAAATCCCGAGGTGAAGGTGGACTGGTGTCTGGTGAGGACCTGCTTCTGGCCCACAGGTAGTGCCACTTTGCTGAATCCTCACAGGATGGAAGGGATGAGGGTCTCTCTGGTGTCCATTTTATGGGGGGCATTGATCCCATTCTCAAGGGCTCCACCTTCATAAGCTAATCACCTTTCAAATACCACCTGCTAATGCCATCACCTTGGGAATTAGCATTTCAACACGTGAATTCTTGGGGGACAAAAACATTCAAGGAAGGAAGGAAGGGAGGGAGGGAGGGAAGGAGAGGGAGGAAAGGAGGGAAGGAGGGAGAAAGGGAGGGAGGGAGGAAGGAAGGGAGGGAGGGAGGGAGGGAGGGAGGGAGGGAAAGCATCCACTTTTCTCCAACACTACATGTTTTATTTAAAGTTGTATTGTTAATTCCTGGCAGGGTGAGAGAGGGAGTGATTACACACCTGTGGTCGATTATTGTTAATTTGTATTGCATCTACTTATAAAGCTTCACGTTAGTTAAATACCCATTACCTTAGAACCCTAGAACAGGCCTCTTCATCTGCTGGACCATCATTTCACCATCTAACAAAAGTCGATAAGAGACAGAGTTGCTTTTTCTCAAGAGTCCACGGGGTAGAAAAGAAAGAGCAGGTGCATTAGGTTCTATAGCCAAATCAAATCTAGAGCGAAGGCCAGCCAACTGGTTTCTTTATGCAGTCATTCCTTTGGATGTCCAGGTATTCCCTGAGCCCTCTAGATCTCGGTCTTCTCATCTGTAGAGTAGTGGGTTTTCACCAAGGTCCTACACTGAGCTTGAGAGGATTATATACGGCAATGTAAGTGAAGGTGGGCCAGGTACTGGCATCTCTTCAGCAGCCTCCCAGGCATGCCCAGAGCATAGCTAACAAGGGAGGGGAGAGGAGCACATTCTAAGAAGATTGGTGAGTAGCCTGCTGTGTGTTCTCTGGGATCTGCTATCGGGGCTTGTTAGTGAAGAGAGTGGACTGTGGAGTCAAACAGGAGAGAGTCTGGAGCCCTGCTTTGCCTCTAATGACCACTCTGGGCAAGCCTCCTAATCCCTCCGAGCCTTAGCTTCCCCAACCATGAAGCATCTTTGTGTCGCAGGCAGACTTAGAATGAGGCCAGGCATGTAATAAGCATCCACCGACTGACTACCTGCTGCCCCACCACTGCTCTGAATCCCATGTAACCAGAAATTCAGAGTCAAAATAAGAGTAAGCACGACTAAGTCGCCTGCTTGTTTTAGATTTGGCGGCAAGACGCCATCCCTGGGCACCGGGTAGAGGACATGGTGACATTTAAAGGAAGCTTGGCTAAAAACACAGTGATTAACTATTCACGCAGGCCCTTCTTCCTTTCCTCCTCGAAAGCCACAAAAATCTAGCCAACTAGATGAAATTGTCATTATGTTGCATTGACACCCAACCCTGTTCCCATTAAATGCATTCATTAGCTAGTAAAAGTTCAATAAGGCCCCTTTTGATAGCTACTCACTTCTGCCCCCTCTCTGCTTTCCCTATCAAAAGACACCCCCAAGTTTCCATGCAGCCATCAAAGCCCTCTCCACCAGTATCTCCCCAAACCATTACTTCTGAAGCTGGAGCTCCTGCAGAATGGAGAAACTGCCTTTAGAAAGGAACAAATAGGGCCAATCTAGATATCTTTCTTGCCATGGCTCCACCGAGGACTGAAAGACAAAATGAAGAGACTCCTGAGACTTTCTTTAAATGTAACTTCAACTCTTAGCTCCTCTTTCACAGCAAATGGATTTCAATTATGCCAAACCCGTGAGCAGGAAACATGGAATTTATGCCTCAAATTTCCCCCACTCACCAGTGATTTGGGCCTGTTTATGCCGCCAACAAATCATTGCGCTGGTGACGTTAAGGCACAAGGAGCCATGGTTTGATTTCTTATAGAAAATCTCCCCATTCAGGGCGGCTCTCCAGGTGTGCTCTAGCACAAAGGCTCTGATATTCTGATGATTTCTCATTGAAGCCCAGAGTCAATCATACAGCTTTTGAGGTCCCTTCGGCCTGCCATGTTTTGCCCCACTCTTCCTGAATGCAGTGTCGCTGTCGGGGAAGCCTGTGGAGGTCAACACCAGAACCACTGGGCCACTGGCTAGCTGAGGTGGCCTTGGATGGGGCCTCACTCTGCTTTCACAGGATTGCTCTGGGGATGAAATGGAAGGTGAACTTCCTAGGAACCGTGGATGAAAGCTGTCCCTGTCTTGTCTGTGCTGCCTGTCTGTTTCTGCCTGCTTGCTTCTTTGATGTTTTAGTCTGGATCGCAGCTGATGGTCATGCTAGAAACTTCTAGAATGTTCTTTCTGCTCAAAGGACTAAATATTAATTTCTGTTACCTACAATTTTTCCGGGAGGATTTGCTTGTGCTTATCCGCATAGTGAGCCTCAAAATTTTATGGGAATAAACTAAAGAAGCTTCTGGCGAGGCTGGCAGCCCCTGGAGAACCAGGGCATGAAGAAGGAATCCCCTCCATCTTCTAAAGACGGTTGAGAGGTACCCAGTTTGGCTTGAAGAGTATCACTGTAACTGGGTCAATTATATTAAAACACACAATTCAGTGGTCTTAATCTGGTTTCTGATCTGGAAGCAATGATGACATATGCTGAGCCCTTGGCTAAGAAGACCTTTATGTTTCCCTGATAAAACTTGGGTAATAGGTCAGGTGTGGTGGCTCATGTCTATAATCCCATCACTTGTGAGAGGTTGAGGCAGCTGGATCACCTGAGGTCAGGAGTTCGAGACCAGTCTGGCCAACATGGCAAAACCCCGTCTCTACTAAAAATACAAAAATTAGCTGGGTATGGTGGTGGGGGCCTATAATCCCAGCTACCTGGGAGGCTGAGGCAGGAGGATTGCTTGAACCCAGGAGGCGGAGGTTGCAGTGAGCCAAGATGGTGGCACTGTACTCCAGCCTGGGCAAGAGTGAGACTCTGTCTCAAAAAAAAAAAAAAAAACCAAAAAAACCAAAAAAACTTGGGTAATTATGGCAGAAGGTGAGCCTCATGTGCCTCTGGAGAAATTACTGCAATATGGAGAACTCTCACCCTTCACCTCCTATCCCCCTGCTGCATAGCGGGTATGCTTGACAATATTTCCAGAATCTTATTGGGTTGAAAGTAAGAGTTGTGGAAAAAATACAACAACCCCTGCTAATATTAAAAATAGCTAATAATTTACACATTATGAAATATATGTTATTTAATTTTCACAAAAGTCCTGTGAAATAGTCATTTTTATCCTCATTGTGCCCAAGCTGAGAGGAGGAAATGGCAGCTGAGAGCATCTCACGCTGGCTGTGCGATCCAATTGGTTGTCTTTGTGGCATCAAGGATCCCGCTGAGCTCCCCTGCTGTGTAGGACTGAGCCTTGGGAAATAGACACGCACATGCCTTCATCCAAGAGCGGAGGCAGCGGGTCAGGCAGGGAGGCCAAGCCACTATTAACTCTGCTTATGTGAACCTGAAGCTGTGGTGGTTCAGGAAGGTGCTCATCGGCTTTCCTGATGCCAGACGTGGACCGACAATCCAGCCTCAATCCTACACATGGCCACCTGGGAGGGAGGCAGAAAGGAGGAAATGGGGTTGGTTCAGTAACCATGTGACCAAATAGGGGGTCCTAGGCTGGCCCTCCCACTGACGGTGGAAGGTGAGGGAAGCTCTCCTCTCAAAAGCTGTTCATGGCTCGCAGTTGCCTATGGAAGAAAGTCTGCACATCTTAGCTGCTTCTGAGCCATACCTGATTCTACCTTTCCATTTGCAGATGTGGAAACTGAAGTCTGGAAAGAGATGTCCAAAGATAATAGAAAAGAAGGCATCAGACTAGGTCTCCGGTCCCAAACTCAAGGCTATTCAGGTGATGCCCTATCCAGTCCTTGGCCCTGGCCTACAAGACCCTCACTGACCAGTCAAGGCCCCCGCACTGTGCATTTCCCCAGGGATAGGACTGTGTGTCTCTGCATCCCCGATGGCTGCCCAGCACAGGCGTGATACGCTGGGCTCCATACATGCTTACTGGATGGATGGATGGATGGATCTGACTCTGGGAAATGTCTCTTCCTCGGCAGCTTCCTTCACACATGTGTCCAGGGACAAGGCTTCTTCTCTGGGACCATGTCCAGAAACCAGCTTGCGGGCTAGGAGGGCTGTTGGTCACCTAGGGCTCTGGGGAAGGTGGTGAGCAGGAAGGAAGCAGGGGCAGAAAAGTAGTGCTCTTTGTCTTTGAGTGCAAATAACGGAAATGGACTCAGGGTGACTTAAGGCAGAGGGAGGACTCAGGAAAGGAATCCTGGGCATCCACAGACTAGAAGCAGAGCAGAATCTCGGGATCTACGTAGCTTCAGAGACCTCAGAAGATAGAGTTGGTGGGACGTCTCTCTGGAGTGTGCAGTCCGGGACACCCGGACTCCAAATAGCCAGTCTCTGTGGCTCTCATTTCAGTTTCAGATCTGCGGAAGAGAGACTGTGATCGGTCCAGCTTAGGTCACGTGTCCACTCCTGGCCCAACCAGCTTTTGCAGGGCTGCAGGATGCCACTTGCAAATCTTGGGAGGAGTCCAGAGAAAGGGAAGGCCTGTTTCATGGCAGGATATTGATGTCTAACACTTCTTGAGTCCCCAGTTATATTGTCCATTCCTGGAAAATGCAAGCTGTGGCTGACATTTTTATATCTGAAATGCCTCTCCCAGAGCAAAGCAAATTTACTTCAACCCCAAAATATAGGCACGGGAGCCCTAGAGATTTGGCAAGGGGATGTGAGAGCTTTTCTTTCTCTGTTTCCATAACTGCAAAAACCTACAACTTAAGGTATTATACGGGCAGAGCAATGTAATCTATTTTATAGACAGACCAGTCAAAACATACATCTTACTGGCCCTGGGAGCCAATGTAAAAAGTCATGTGGCTTTGAATTGAGGGGGAAGTGGTGTGTGTGTGTGTGATGTCTTCAAAACCCATCAACACATCCAGACAGGCATGGGCACCGATAAAGGAAATCACACTTATTATTTGAATGTATGCCACTTGGAAATGTTCTTCATTATTAATAATAATTAATAAATAAATGGTTCAGAGAGTTCTAATTTTCTCTTGCTATCAGAAATTAGCATATTTTTTCAGTTTTCCTAAATTGCTACCTTTTTGATAATGTGTATATAATTACTGATTCCACCCAAACTCACTCTTTGTTCGGCTGACTGACTTTGCCTGCATGCTGTCAGATGCTGGTGAGGTTTTTTAAAGAACTGTTATGATTGATGTAATTAAACCAAGATAAGACGTACATTTTGCTTTTTCTCCCCTTTTCTTTTCTTCTTCCTTTTCCCATCACAGCTGAGTTGAGGGAGAGGGAGAGAGACAGAAAGAGAGAGAGAGAGAGAAAGAGAGAGAGAGAATTAGTTGTCTCTGTTTGCTGGAGGTGCTTTACCAGAATGCACAGTATCTGCATTTTGCTCAAAGAACTTAATAAAACAGCCACAGCAAACTTCAGGCTGCATTGTTCTCGTCAATTACTGGTGTGGCCTCGGGTTTCTCCTCGTTAATTGCTGCGAGCAGGGAAGCTTTACTCAGTGTGCAGTGTACCCAAGCATGTATGGAGTTTAATGAATCATACTAACTCTGCACTCCAAGCAATTAGGTAAATCTAGCTGTTAGTTAGTGAGGCATAAAATAAATTTAATCTCTCTTCTAAAAAATCAATTATAGTGCTGTAATGTATAATTCAATTTGGGTCATGCTACATAAATTTTCTGTTTTTAGTATGTTTTTAAACTGGTTGTTATTCGATTTTGCAAGCTCTGTGTGTGTGTGTGCATGGTGTGTGTGTGTGTGTGTGTGCGCGTGCACGCGTGTGTGTGAAGACTGCTGGATAAGGGAAAGGGGCAATTCCAAGAAATTCTGGATTTATTAGGGAAACTATGTCTGGAAGGGTCTCTGTCCATTTGATTCTATAAGTATTACTTGAGCTCCTACTGTGTGTGTACTAGCTTCATGGAAGATAGAAGGTACAAAACATTACTGCCTTCAAGGAGCTTATGGTCTAATTGATACTACAAGAACTAACCAAGTAGAAAATTAGAAAATAATCAGTGAAACTGGAGGGGTCACACACAGGTAATACGCAGAGATTGGAGAAATAATTGGGGCTTTCAAATCTGGACACCTGGGCTCCCATTTAAACTCTGCTACTGACTAGCTGTGTGACCTAATACAAATGACAACCTGTCACTGACTTAGCTTCCTCATCTGTAAAATAGTCTCAATAGTTGCTTTCTCCCTGTGCTTTTGAGATAGATTGGTGTCATACTGGCTGGTAGCACACTTTGTCGTATTTTGAATCTGCTACCTGACTAGAGAGGAGTGGATGGCAGTATCTGATGTCCCAACTCCCGGTAAGCACCTGGAGGGTGGAGACCACGTCTTTCCTTCTCCTGCTTTGCCCTTGCACATGGCCCAGTGTGCAGGCAGAATGCTCCAGATACAGAAACAGCAGCATGAGAAGTGAATGGCATAGGTCTGGATGGGTCAGAGAGGGGACAATTGAAAATTTAACCATGGGGCTGGGCGCGGTGGCTCATGCCTATAATCCCAGCACTTTGGGAGGCTGAGGTGGGTGGATCACGAGGTCAAGAGATCGAGACCATCCTGGTCAACAAGGTGAAACCCCGTCTCTACTAAAAATACAAAAATTAGCTGGGCATGCTGGTGTGCGCCTGTAGTCCCAGCTACTCAGGAGGCTGAGGCAGGAGAATTGCTTGAACCCAGGAGGCAGAGGTTGCGGTGAGCTGAGATCGTGCCATTGCACTCCAGTCTGGGTAACAACAGCAAAACTCCGTCTCAAAAAAAAAAAAAAAAAATTTAACCAATGATAGGTAATTTACCCAGGGCCACTTTGCATCATGTTCTATGTTCATACTTTTTTTTCCCCCCCAAGATGGAGTCTTGCTGTATCGCTCAGGCTGTAGTGCAATGGTGCGATCTTGGCTCACTGCAACCTCTGCCTCCTGGGTTCAAGCAATTCTCCAGCCTCAGCCTCCTGAGTAGCTCAGATAACAGGTGTGCGACACCAAGCCTGCTAATTTTTTTGTTGTTGTTGTATTTTTAATAGAGACAGGGTTTCACCATGTTGGCCAGGCTGGTCCCTAACTCCTGACCTCATGATCTACCTGCCTCAGCCTCCCGAAGAGCTGGGATTACAGGAGTGAGCCACCTCTCCTTGCCTATGTTCATACTTTATAAAGCATCATCTCTGGTCCTCAGAATAGCCCTGCGTGGCTCTTAGATGCAGGTGAGGAAGCTGACACTCACTGAGGTTAATCCACTTGCCCAGGGCCACACAGTGAGGAGGAGATGGAGTGGAATCTGAACTCAGGACTCCCTGTTCTCTTGATAGACAGGGTTAGGAAAGATGAGAGAAGGCCGGAAGGAGTCTAGAAGTCACACCAAAGTGCTTCTGCTGAGCCTAGAAACTCCCTCCCAAGGAAGTCTCCAGAAAGCTCTTCATCCCCATCTCCCCCACACTCCCGCCTCCGTCTGCCCATTTGATTTTGTTAATGGAATTCTTAGGAAAAATTACACACCGTTACATTTCCTTGCTAATCTCCCAGCAACAGCCATGGTACCGAACATTATTAAAATAGTTAAGACTCCATCCCAGCTGTCTCTTTCCAATTTTCTTGCTTCTAGGGGGTGCTCAGCAAAGCGGTGAGCAGGCTTACCTCCTGAGCGCTTCTGCACCGCCAGGCCAGCACCGAGATGGAAGCCAGAGCTCCTGAGGCCCCCCAGGGCCACTTGGTGTGTGCACAAGTGCGTAGACTGTGGGGGCCATGGAGAGTGAACAAAGGTGTAGGGATTGCTGAGAAATGGGATTCTCAAACAGGGTTCTGCGGTCTGCTGGGAGGCTGTGGGCGATCTGCTTCCCTCTCCAGGCCTCAGTTATCTCAAACCACCTGCTGGTTCCCTTGCCAGCTCTGAGGCTCTCTCTGCATGTGATCTTTGTGACTCTAAGAACACTCTTGCCCCTGGCTGCGTTAGAAAATGGAGGCTCTGGGGTGCACGCGGTGTTACTATCTAATAAGCTGTGAGCTGCGCAGCGCCATCAGTTGACTCACTTTGCAGAGCCTATGGGTCATTAAAAAATATCTATCTAAACTAGTGCGAGTGAAGTAGCTTCCACAAAATGATTCCCATCACAAAATAAGCCTTTAATTAGCAGAACATCTCACCCAGCTGAAGCACGACTTTCACAGACATATACCCAGTGATGTTAATTATGAAATGAATGTGCACATGCATGATTTATGGGTCTTTGACTTTAAAGAGAGAAAAAAATCCGCTGCCTACTTTACTTATGCTTTCTGCCCTCTGAGAGAATTCACGAGAGAGAGAGAGAGAGAGATACTGTGGACTGTTTCAGTGTTTCTTAGAAGCTTAAAGTCCCTTTCAGTGACTTTTGTGCTTTGCTTACAGCAATCAGCTAAATATTTGTTGAATTCTGAATTGCCCAGCACAGAGGCAGGGGCTGGGGAAAATGGGGATTCATGATGAGTCACAGTTCTGTGCTATGTTCAGATGAATTATGTTCCCTTGGAAGGATCTTGTAAGAACACAGGGTCTACCTTCCTAATTTTGCAGAGAAGGAAACTGAGGCCAGAAAGGAGACTAAGTCCCTCAGAATAGTGCAATGACTCAGGAGACTCAGGACTGGTGGCCCAACTCTGGCCTCATGTCCCAGCTGGGTGATTCTATTATATCCCAATCAACAATAATAGCACTTTGCCAGGCCCTGGAGCAATAAGGAACCTTTTTTTTGGAGACAGAGTCTTGCTCTGTTGTCCAGGCTGGAGGGCAATGGAATGATCTCGGCTCACTGCAATCTCCGCTTCCCAGGTTCAAGTGATTCTCCTGCCTCAGCCTCCCAAGTAGCTGGGACCACAGGTGTGCGCAGCCACACCTGCCTAATTTTTGTATTTTTGGTAGAGACAGGGTTTTGCCATATTGGCCAGGCTGATCTCGAACTCCTGACCTCAGGTGATCCACCTGTCTTGGCCTCTCAAAGTGCTGGGGTTACAGGCGTGAGCCACTGCGCCCCGCCCAAGAAGGAAGTTTCTAGTCCAGTGGGACAGATGAGACACAAGCACATGAGTGCATGTAGGCATGTGTGGTACAAAGATGAACACACACGTGCGTGCATTCGAACTCGCTCATACGTGTCAAACACCCAAGCAGAACCTAAGACGGCGAGTGTACTGAAGACTTGCATCTGTTGAGAATGCCAGAACTCCAGGCACTCCGAAGCGGGGGTCCTTAGACCCCTCCACGAGCTCCTGGAGGAGGCAGTCCTTGGTCAGGCCTAGGGAATTTAGACAGGTAGAGAGGAGGGGGAGTTCCTGCAGGAGACCAGTGTGGGTCAGGAGCATTTTGGAGGCGGGAAGAAGGCGCCTCTGCACAGCCTTGGTCCATCTGTGTTCCCAGCGTCTCCTTTTGCCATGTACCGCATCTTGCTGTGGTCAGCTGTGAGGCACATGGCTGCAGACCCACAGTGAGTGACAGGGACAGCTCTTGGCCTTCTGAACTTCAAAGTGCATAAAGTACATAAAGTACCTTTGGAGGAGATGCCTGCTAGTTCCCTTTGATCTCCACCTGAGAGGAGATACAGGGCAGGGAGGGGAGGAGTCTTGGATGCAGAGTAGAAAATAATGAGGCAGAGAGAGATGCTGAGAAGCAATGAGGGAGTGGCAGGTTTTGGTTCTCTGAGCAGGGTGGAGCCTCACCCCCGCTTCTAACCCGCTGCGAACCAAAAGAAGCTAGAAATGCTAGACCCGACCCCTTAGATAGGCTTAGGGGAGGCACCAGCCGCATTCACAGCAGCACTGGGCTGAGAGCAGGGCAGTAGAGTTTGGCTGGATGTTGTGTCTAAAGAGAAAAGACCAGGGATTCTGTGGCATCCCCCCGCCGAGGGTCTCAGCAGAGCAGACATTACCTGTGCCTTCAAGACTCAGGCTGGCAGCCTGGCAGAGGAGAGGGCACAGCGGCGGGTGGCTGGCCTTTAGCTATGTGTGGGTGGCAACCCCCACAGCCATTGCCTTCATCAGTGTTAGCTCAGCCCCTGGGAGGAAGGGGCCAGGAGAACCCTGACCTGACTGAGGAAACACTGCATTGATGGAGATGATAAGAATTGACCAGCTAATATTTCTGCCAAAGTAGATTCTAAATTGATTTAAGAGAAGCCAAAGAGAGACAGATAAGCACTTCAGTCTGTGGCCTAAAAGCTCCATCCTCAGTGTTTGCTTGAAGGGTGGTAAGCTGCAGAGATGGCAGCGAGGGGGACTGCAGATGACCTTGTTGCTTGGGGAGTCTTGAGTGTCCTCAAGGCCCCCATAGCCTGACCAGGCCTTCTTTTAGGGTGGAAGGATGGAAAGATAAAGAGTCCTGGATAATCTAGGGGACAAAGCAGCTCTTGCTTGCTTTGCTCTGCCTCAAACTGGCTGTGAGATCGTGGGCAAATGGCTCAGCCTCTGTGCCTTAGTTTCCCCATTTGAAAACAATGGATGTAGGCTTGATGATCTCAGAGGCACTGGTTTTCCATCTTCAGAGTTCTGACAGTGACGGGAGAATTGGGTTAAAATGCAGGTTTCCTGACCCAACAATCCTCGGAGATTTGTACTTGAGGGCCTGGGGTGACTTGAAGAACCACTCTTCTTTCCCCAAAGAATGCCTTTCTGCTGCTCTGGCTTCAGGAAACGTCCTTCTCCTCCCTCCTCCCTGCTTCCCCCCTCCTTCCCCTCCCACTTCTCCTCCTCCTCCTTCTTCTTTTTCTTCTCATGACTTATTTATTATCCACAGTTTTCTCCTGCTTACAAATATAAAAGAAGACATAGTAAACATTTTCAAGCGTAGCAGCATAGAAAACAGAAAGCTCTTTATGCCTGTGACTCTCCCCTCAGATCACAATAGTGCTTCAGTTCATGATTGAAATCGGCGTAAGTTCTTTTAGGCTGACTGACGGCGCCATGAACGCCATGGCAACCCCGGTGACACGCACGTACACCTCTGGATGGCCTCCCGGAAAAGGGAAGGATGCTCAACCCCTGCGCCTAACTAACTTGAGACATTCTTCTGTTATTTCTTATTCCGACCTCATTTGATAAGGCCATCGGCCTTTGTAACTGACCTTGGTCAATCTCGTGACTCCAGACCCTACCACCCCCTTCCAGCTTGCAAAAAAACCACCCTAAACTGTAACTTCCCTAACTTTCCACTGCCCACCCCAAACCTATAAAACCACCGCCCTATCCCACCGCCCTCCACTGACTCTCTTTTAGGTCTCGGCCCACCTGCACCCGGGTGAATAAACAGCTCACACAAAGCCTGTTTGGGGAAGCCTCTTCCTTTAGAGCATGCATTTTAATAATTGGCATACAAATAACTAAGGATAAATATATATTTTTAAAAGTATAGTTATACCGTATGTATTATTTTCTGACTTTTTTTCTCCCCAATGAACAGTATATCTTATCCTCATTTCAGGCCCCTATATGACAATGACCACATTCTTTTTCACAGCTGCATACTACTCCATAGAATTAATTCCCATTTAGGCATTGTCTAATTTTTCACAGCCACAAAATGGCACTGCAACAAACATCTTTGCACAGATGTCTCCGTGTACTCACATAGGTGTGGGGTACATTCCTAGAAGCAGAAAGCTGGAAGAAAAGGCATGTTTTATATTTAGCCTGTATGGCATTGCCAACGTGGCCTTCGAAATTGATTTTTCCAACTTATTCTCCCGCCCATATTTTGTGAGTAGCTGTTTTTCCATACACAGCCTCTGCCAACCTCGGGTCTTATCTGTCTTTTAACTCTTTGCCAAACATATTGGCAAAAGGATCTTTTTATTATTCCCTTTTTATTTTTCTTCATGAAAAAATAAAGGTTGATCAGCTTGGGGCTATTCTTTGAAGTATCACGTCATAACCTTTGTTCATTCTTTTTCTCTTATGTAGGTTAACAAATCACGTTGCCAGGCATTTTGCACAGTTGAGAAGTGCAGCAGTGCAAGAGTATCAGATAAACAGGAGTGCCCCATCCCCAGACTCCCAAGCTGTCCAGCTCTCAGGTCACAGCAAACCTGCTTTGAGCCCCGGGCTTTAAAGAGCACTTGCATCCCCAGAGCAGAACTCTTCATGAGGGCCCGTGTTTTCTGCCATGTAGAAAGCAGGACCACAGGCTAGGTTTATCCAGGGCCTGCCCTCCTGGGGGCACATGCTCTCAGGCTGTAACAGCATTCAGAAAGAACTTTGCTAAAGGATGATGAGGCCCGTCGGGAAGGGGTGTGGGTGAGGCACAGAAGCAGGGTTGGTCAGAGAGCTGGGCCCACAGGCAGAACCCTGAGCTGTAGGTTGGTGGCTGAGGGTCAGGCCCCAGCTTCATAGTTGATTCTCTTTGAGATGCTGGTTTAAGTAGCCATGGGCCTCGGTTTTCTCACTTGTAAAAATGAAAACAGTGATATCAATGTCAAGGGCCTCTTGTGAGACTCCAGTGAGACTGTGAACAAATAAAACCGGAGCCTTCTCTAACTGTAAGCTGTGAGTTCTGAATGTTGATGCCAGAAATTCCACCATTAGATCATATCCCTGATGGCTTGTGTACAGCAAATGCAGACTCCCTTCTGCAAGAGGCCACACCATACTTCGTTAACTGTGCCACATATGACACAGACAGTGGTTAAGAGCATGGGCCTTGGAATTGCAGAGAGCTGTGTTCAAGTGTATTTACTGGCTGTGTGACTCTGGGCAGGTTACTTAACCCCTCTGAGGTACAACGTTCTCCTCCATAAAGTGGACATAACCACTTCTTGGTTTACATAAGGAGTTAATGAGCTGTGTGTTGAAAGTCTGGAGCCAGGGAAGGGTTCAATAAATGTCAGCTATGTTATTATCAACCTTAATCATGATAAATTATTAACAATCCTGATCTAACCACAATGGCCAGATGCTCTCTTCCTCTCTCATTGTGAGTTTGTGAGAGGGCTCCCAGAGGACCCATCCCTTCCCATTCATCTCTTATGTCATCAACCACACAGTCCTTCAAGCATACATCCTGCTCCCTTGTGTTTGCTTTTGACACTGGGCTCCCTGTGAATGAGGAGGAGGTCCCCATTCATGGCATAATTGGACGAGTTCTGAAAAAGTTTTCTACTGCCTCTTCTTCTGCCGTCTGCAGTGGTGAGGAAACCCCAGCCCTCCTGGAAAGCCTCACGTTGGAATTGAAATGCCTATTTGATATCAGGAAACTGCTTCAGGACTCTCGGCTATGAAGTATGTCCCACAGTGCCGGCCCCTGCCTTCTCCCAGGAAGATTGGGGCAGGGCATTGAAACTCTGTGTGTCTCAGTTTCCTCCTCTGCGAAATGGGGGCATAATAGTGCTTTCCTCAGAGGGGTGGAAATGAGAGAGAGCAGCCAGCATGGCTTGGCCCACAGTGAGTGCCTTTTAGGTGCCAGCAGCAAGGAGTGCTGCCTCCTGGGGGTGTTCTCCACCCTGTCCAGTAGATGCTTAGTCTCCGCGAGTTCCTTTCTCTGATATCTTAGTCCACCCGGGCTGCTGTAACAAAAATACCATCAACTAGGTGGCTTATAAACAACAGAAATGCATTGCTCACAGTTCTGTAGGCTGAGAAGTCCAAGATCGTGGTGCCAGCCTACTCGGTGTCCGGTGAGGGCCTGCTTCCTCATCTGGAGTCTCTTTCATAAGGGCACCAATCCCATTCATAAGAACTCTGCCCCCATGAGCTAATCATACCCAAAGATCCCACTGCATTGGGAATTAGGTTTCAACGAACGAATTTTGGAAGGACACAAACATTCAGACCACAGCATCTGACTTCCTACCCCCCATCCTTGACCTCCTGAGTAGATCAGATGCCCTTACAGGTCACAGCCTACCCATCTCTCCCTGGAAGCCCTCTACACCTACCCCTGTGGTTCAGGGAGGGAGCAGAGGAGGGGAGGATGGGGGTGGGTGTGCTCATGTTGGACCCTCAGGAACCTCCCTGGAGGGTCGTTCTGGGGCAGCACTTTTGCAGTCAGGATTGTGGGGGAGGCTGAGAAGCCTGAGGCAGGGCAGGTCCCCACTGGAGAATGAGGGCACTAGGGAGTATGGTGGAGAAGAGCTGTTCCAGGAGAAAGGGAGGGGAAGGGGAATAGGAGGAGAGGGAGGAGAGAGAGGAGGGAAAGGGAGTGGGGAGGAAAGGGAGAAGGGAAGTGGAAAGGAAAAGAAAAGGGGAAGAGGGGAAGAGAAGAAGGAAGGAAGAGGAGGGAAGGGGAGAGGAGAGAAAGGGGAAGGGGGAAGGGGGAGAAAGGGGTGAGGGGAAAGGGAAGGGACTTGGAAAATCCTGGCCACAGAGTCCTAGAATGGCTTCTCACCAGCCTTTCCCACCCAAGATGTGGCCCTTTGGGCTCATCATTTTCTGGACCTCAGTTTTTCAATCTGTAGAATAGGAATCCTGAAGTGAGGGGATGATGACTGATCCTAGTGGCATTGGGAGACCAAAACCAGAGGTGATGGGACCACATGCAGAATTGCTGCTGCGGAGGGGAGGCTGCCGTGGGTGACTGGGCTGCTTCTTCGTGCACCCAAGCCCTGCCAGCTCTGTGTGGTTCCTGGCACGTCCCAGCTCAGGGCCTTTGTATCGGCTGTTTCCTCTGCCTGGAAATCTTGTCTCTTCCAGGTAGGTGCATTTGTTTACCTCCTCATGTTTGTGCTTGGATGTTAGCTCCTCAAAAAGTGCTTCCCTGGGCACACTATTTAGCATATTGCATGCACACGTGCACACACACACACATTCTCTCTCTCTCTCACACATGCACATGCACACATACACACGCACGCACACGCACTCCCTATTCCCTCCCCCAGCTTCGTTTTCCTCTTAGCATTGATCACTGCTGGATATACTAATTACTTGTTTGATAGTTTGCTGTCTGTCAGTCTGTCCCCCCATGACAATCTTCTCCTTATCTCTTGCCAGGTAACATACTTCCTAGAAATTTAGCAGCTTAAAACAGGCAGCCTTTTAGTATTTCTCCCAGTTCTGTGAGTGAGGAACCCAGGCATGTCCCAGCCGGGTGGTTTTTCTGGCCCACATGCTGTTAGTGGCGGGTGCTCTGTGACATTCAGCCAGTGGCTGGGCTGGGGAGTCTAGGATGGCCTCAGCGGCCTATCTGCTGCTTTGATGGGGACAGCAGGAAGGCCAGGCTCAGCTGGACTCCAGCACCTACACATGGTCTCTCCAGCACACCTGGAGTCAGGCTTTTTCCATGGTGGCCCAGGGCTCCTAGATTGAGTGTTTCGGAGGCACAGACAGAAGCTGCAAGTGACCTGCTTCAGAACGTCACTTCTTACTCATTCTATTGGTCACACAGGTCACAAAGACCAGCCTGGATTCAAGGGGAACAGAGTAGACTCCACCTCTCAATAGGAGGAATGTTAAAGGGTTTGTGGCTTTCTTAAACCTACCATCATATGCTTCGCCAGGGCAGGGTCTTGGGAGTGTTTTGTGCACTGCTGGTTTCCAAGCACCTGGCACAGAGTAGGTGCTCAATGAACATATTGAGTGAGTGAATGAATGAACAAATGTAATCTTTATAGTCCATGCCAAGCCCACCTCTCCCTGGAAGCCCTCTACACCTACCCCAGGCTGTGGGTCCTCTCCCAGCTCAGCCTGCACCCCTCACCTGCCCTGCCCTCCCTCTGGGCCTGGGGCTCTTTCCCCCTTTATAGAGATGACCCTAGAAACCAAGCACTGAGTTCCCTGGGGCAAGTGTGGGTTCTGCGTCATGCAGAGGGGATTCGAGCCGGAGTTCCTAACTGTATGCATGGCATAGGTACATTTTAATATACAATGGTTCACAAATCACAATGACCCGTAAGGTAAATATAGCTATTCCATTTACAGAAGAGGAAACTGAGGCCCAGAGAAGATGAATCATTCGCCTCAGCTCACCCAGCCAGCCCAAGTCTAGCTCAGTGTCTCCACAGCAGCAGGTGCTCAGTGGCTCTGTGGACTGACTGTTCCATCCCTATGCTGCGCATGTGAACACGAGGTGCCCGAGGCCTCCCCTTGAAGTTCCAGAGCGCACTAAAGCAGGGCTTCGGGCCTCACGTTTCCTTTCTCTCCCCCGGAGACCACTGAAATGCGCTGCAAGAGAGCTGGGTTTAATATTCATGAACCAGCCAGGCAGGAGTGATTAGCTGACTCCTGTTGGAGGAGGAGGAGTCATTGAATAAGGTATTTACATAACAAGTGAATGCTGCCACGCCGCCTCTGGGGCTCCTCTGCAGGTCCATCCTCCCCTCTCCTGCCTGCCCACGTTGTGCTTCTCCTCGGCTGTCTTGGATGGCCAAGGAGGACGTGCAGTGGCTCTGCACCCCTCTGCAGTCGGGGCTGCCGTCTGAATGATAACATGACTTAGGGAGCAGAATTCCCGTGCCTGGGAGAGCCTGTAATGGGATGGTCGGTGCCCTGCCAGTGGGAGGCTGGACCCCTAAACGAAACCCTTCTGCAGACTCAGAGCTGACAAGAGGAGGCTGAGCCCGGGTTTTTGACATGGGCCTTCTTCCCCAAACCCTCAGGAGGCCTCGGGCACATTCCACCCCATTTCTGGGTTTGTCTCCTTTGCTGCAACATGCAGGGCACTGGCCTGACCTTCTGAGGTCTAGGACTGAATTCCAGCAGCCTGCTTGAAGGCAGCAGGCAAGGGAAGGAGCCAGCGTGCAGGGCCATTAGAAAGAACACCTCTTGTGGCCCTAAAGGAGAAGAAAGGCACTGTTTCCATGCCTTCCTCAAGAGCTGCCTTTGAGGTTACCTCTGGTCGGTGCTCACTTGGGGTCCGGGAATCAAAGGTTATTAGCTCATAATCACCTCGTTCATGGCTGCCTGGGAGGTGTGCTTCCTGTCTAACCCCGGGCACGAGGGACACCAGCCAAGGACTTCTGGCTGCAGTTAAAAGGGCTCAGCGGCCTCTCCCTGAAGCTGAAGTACAAAGACGGGCTCCGGATTTTCAAGGGGAGTGGGAGGTATTAACCGTTGGGGTGCCAGCCCCACTGTAAACGCATTAAAGACAGCGTTTTCTCTGTCTCTGGAATGGTGGATGGTATCTGGCAAGGGCCAGGATAGCCTGATTCTTCTTGCGCAGATGCAGAAGGGCAGAGCCTGGAGAGCTGTACCTCTTCTCATTTGCATGACCTCTCCGCAGTGAGCAGGATGACAGAGCTCCCCTCACAGGGCTTGTGTGAGGATTGAGTTGCTGTTTGTTTCATGCTCAAAACAGAGCTAATTTCCCAAGCAGCAACCTGGAATTTCTTCTGAAAAGATTGTGGGTCACAATTATCATCACTTGAGTTCTGGTCTCTTTTTGAAGACTAACCTCCTGAGAAAGCTTGGGTCCCTTTCGTGACTCTGAGCTTTAGTCCTTTACCTGGAAAATGGGAGTAATAAGCCTGATCTCTCAAGCTTGCTGGGAGGAGTGACAGTCACACTGGTAGAAGGCACCCTTGGTACCTGGTACACAGTAGGTGCTCAGTGAGAGCATACACGGATGCAGTATCAGGTTTGTGAGGGCCTTCCCAGGGGGAGGGGGGACACAGATCCTGAAGAGGGAAGACCTAGGGCTCAAGACCACCAGCTTCAAATGACTCAAGAGCCCTGAGGGCAAGAGGCTGCACATCTATGCATTTTAGGACAGACCTGGGAGCATTGAGAAATATTGCAACCAGAGGTATTTTAATCCAAAGTGAAGAGGAGCCCAAGCTGCCTGATGATCAGGCGGCATCAGTGGCGTGGGTGACCTATCACAGGACATGTCCAAGCTTAGATTGGCTGGGAGGTCATGGAGGGACTCCAAATAATAGAGAGGATGGAGGTTCCTGGGCTGGTTACTAAGGTTCTTTCTGTGATGTATGATCTTGAGGTCGGCAGTGACTGCACTGTCTTGACTTCTTGTCACTCTCCGTAGCCAGTGGCAGCCCATGCTCCCTGCTGCTGTCCCCACCCCCTCCCATGCACCTGCCTCACTGCCCGTGGCCAGATGCATCCTTCCAACACCCTCTAGAACATGTCTCTTCTCTCTGCCTGCAGCGAGTGGGGGACCCAGACCCCTGCACTTGGCAAAGGGGGCCCTCCATGTGCTGCCTCTGACCATCTCTCCAGCTCCTTATCCTGTTGCTGGACAAAGAAGCAACACGTAAGCCCACATTTCTGGACACGGACACCCTTGCTGCTTCTGTTCCTATGGCGTCACGACATATTCCAAAGCATCCTCGTGTGGTCCCCACTCTAGTGCCACTCAGACGTGCTCTCATCCTTCATCCTTCATGGGGCATGTGTCTGAGTGGGGTTCGGGGAGGTCTGTTTTTCTCATCTCTTTCTTTTCAGGGCAGGACCTCTGGGGATGCGCCCCATGCCCACAGTGCAGCCCAGTGTCAGGGACTCGAGAACATCTAGGTTCCCACGAGGCAGAGTTCTTGGGAAAGCCTTAGTTCTCCTCACAGTAAAGGCAGGAGCTTTTACTGTGAGGAGTCCCTGGCCTTGAGTGCTGGGGTCCCTGGCCTTGTCTTGTCCCCTCTCATGACTCAGGCCCAGATCTCAGCAGCACCCAGGCTGGAGGCAGCAAGCCCAGGGGAGGCCATGGCCCACGGGTGCCCTGCTCTGCTTCCACAGGACATGTGGTCACACTGGGGGCTATGAGAGACATGGTGCATCATCCCCTCCAACCCGCACAGCCCTGCAGAGCAGCCTGTCGGCCACATCTGACAGATGGAGATGGAGACTGAGGCTCAGAAAGCCACATGATGGCCCGCAGCCAGGGTCTTGGGGGCCAGGAGCAGAGCTAGATCAGATGATATGAGTGAGGCACTTGCCCCAGGGTGTGACATTTAAGGGGGTGCCCCAAAACTTGGCATTCAACTAATATTATTTCAATATATTTAAAAATGGAAAGTTATGCAATAGATATTTTGCATTAAATTTGACCTTTTAAAATATTGCTTGGAGATACTGTTCATCATCACTAGTGAGTTTTTGGTTTTCCCTCATTTGCTTTTCCCTCATCTTGGCCCTGGAGCCTGTGTCCTCCAGGTGGCTGTGGTGCAGGGAGCTGGAGGGGACTGAAGAGCTGAGGAGGGGACTTTGGCCTCTGGCTTTGTGGGGTGTGCGGTGAGCGGAGGGGAGGGAGGAGGAGCCCAGGCTGGAGCTGTGCAGGGGGACTGGCTCCTAGTGTCTGAGAGACCCCTCTGACCTAGAATGCTGGAGGGGTCAGGGGAGCAAGCTGGTTTCTGATAGGCTGGGCTGTGAGGCAGAGGCAAAACGGACCTGCAGGAGCCTCTGTGTCCCCCAGTCCCTGCAGCTCAGCTGACAGGAAGGATGCCAGAGCCAGCATGAGGTTGGGGAGCATTGGGTGGCTGGGATTTCTGTAGGGTTTTTGAGGAGCTGAGGCCCAGGCACCCCTCACTTTCCCACCTCACCCCTGCTCTGCTCCCTGATGGTGTGGGAGGACCCCAGACTGTGACAAGATACAGATAGGGTGGGGGTGGGTGGTGCCTGCAGGAAGCGCAGGGTGCCCCCCCCGCCCCGCCCCCTGTCAGCTCTGAACCACGGCTGCAGTCAGGCTTGCAGGCTCCGGCATCATCTCATGGCATTCTCCCACAGCTTAGGAGGACAGGGCTCCGTGTCATCCTTCCTGCCTTGCACAGATGAGGAAACTGAGGCTTGGGGATGAGCAGATGCCCAGACAGTAGGACAGGGCTGGGGCCCTGACCAGGGCTTTCCCCTCTCTGAGCCCCTTCCTGTCACTCTCAGGCTGCCAGGGAATTCCAACACCCTCCCTGCTCCTGCCCGCCCGACCCCAAACTGTCGCTTCTACCTTTCCTTCTTCTAACTTTCCCAAAGTGAATATCATTATTAATATTATTTGCCTAATTAACACATTGGCTGAATGACAGAAAACATGCAAACAGGTTTTGCCAAGGAAACTCTGTCTGATTAAAACTGCAGCCTGTCTAATTAGATGGAGATTTCTTCATTCGTTTCCCCATTTTAGATGCGCCCTCCCCCCACACCCAGCTCCCTTCCCTACGCTTTCACCTCCCAGCTCCCACCCCTAACCCTGGAGGCCTTCTCCCTTGGCAATTCTGCTGCCGCCCCCCCCACCACTCCCCAAACCCTCTCACTGCCTGCACCTGTCTTCCTTAGCAAGCAGCTAATGGCAGGGCTGACCTGCTTTGGTCTGAAGTTGGCCAGAGGACAAGAGGACAGTGCCCTGGGGGACACGTGCTGGCCCACCTTGCAAGCCTGAGAACCTCCTGGGATCAAGGTCACACCTGAGGTCTGTTTAGAGTGGGGGCGTCCAGGTTGCTAAAAGTGTCTTCATTGAGAATCCCCATTGATAAAGCAAAGCAAAAAAAATTTCTGGATCCTTTCAATCAGATGCCATTGAAAGCAGAATGCACACTTGATAACAAAAGTAGGGTTAGGGAATGTTGGTTGTGTACCTACTATGTGTCAGAACTTGCAAGCGTTTTCTTATCTCCATAGCAACCCTTCGAATGAAGTTATCACCATTTTGCCAATGAGAAAATTGAGGCTTAAAGGAGGTTGGCAAGGAGAAGAGAGTAGACGCAGATTCAGCCCATTCCAGCTCCCATACGCTGGTTTCTCCCTCTCAGGGGCTCCTTCGTGGTGTCCAGGAGCCCTCACCCTCCTTCTTCCTTTCCCTTCTCTTCCTTTCCTCCAGCCAGTTTTCCAGGAAGCAGGAGGTGCTGCATGCTGGGTGTGGCCGGGCAAGGCCAGGGCAGGCCAGAGAGGTACTAAGTTAAAGTTCATTGGTGCCTCAGGACTGGCTCCTTCAAGGGCCACATTTCCCAGGAATGTGTCCTGGGATGAGAGAGGTGAGGGTGGAGGAGGAGACAGTAGACGCACGATGACACGTGAGGTCAAGCACAAATAGGGGTGAGAGTGCCTGGTCTGGGAACAGCAGGCCAGCAATGGATTCCCTGGAGGAGGTGAGGAGCCCATCGTCTTTCCTGTCTATACCATGCTAGGGAACCATGCAAGGCACTTTATGTGCACACATGTCTGCTCTTTACAGCAAAGTGTTCCCATCTCCAGGTTTTTTTTTTTTTTTTTTTTCTGAAACGGAGTCTTGCCCTTATTGCCCAGGCTGGAGTGAAGCGGCATGATCTTGGCTCACTGCAACCTCCGCCTCCCAGGTTCAAGCAATTCTCCTGCATCAGCCTCCCAAGTAGCGAGGATTACAGGCGCAAGCCACCATGCCTAACTATTTTCATTGTATTTGTAGTAGGGATGGGGTTTCATCATGTTGGCCAGGCTGATCTGGAACTCCTGACCTCATGATCCGCCGCCCGACTCACCCTCCCAAAGTGCTGGGATTATAGGCATGAGCCATCGCCTCTGGCCTCATCTCCACATTTTATAGATGAAGAAACTGAGACTCAGAGAGGTTCAGAAATATGGGCAAGATCACACAGCTAGCAAGTGGCTGTGCTGCTTCCTGTAGAAACAGGAGCAAACTCCTCCCTCTCGTGACTGAGCACAATGAGCAGTGATTAGAGGGGGTGGGTACGATTCAGCTCAGAACAATACAGGAAAGGTTCTGACCACTGTGAAGTGGGCTGCCCCAGGATGGAGTGAGCTCCTGGTTGCTGAGGTGTGTTAGCAGGGAGCAGACCATCTTCACTGGGAATCTGAGAGGCAGGAGCTGGCATCGGAAGGCTGCTTTCCTCTGGCAGGCTGTTCACTCTGCAAGTTTTAAAATTTTATTTTATTTTATTTATTATCTTTACACAGAGTCTCACTCTGTCACCAGGCTGGAGTGCAATGGTGCCATCTTGGCTCACTGAAAGCTCCGCCTCTCAGGTTCAAGAAATTCATCTGCCTCAGCCTCCTGAGTAGCTAGGACTACAGATGTGGGCCACCAAGCCCGGCTAGTTTTTGTATTTTTAGTAGAGACAGGGTTTCACCATGTTGGCCAGGATAGTCTCGATCTCTTGACCTCATGATCCTCCCACCTTGGCCTCCTAAAGTGCTGGGATTGCAAGCATAAGCCACCGCTCCAGGCCTACTCCACCAGTATTTACTGAATACCTGCTATGCGCCAGGCACTGGGTCCGTGGTGAGCAGGACAGGAGCGCTCACTCTTTGTGGAGCTGGCCAGCTCAGTGGCAGGGCTTGACTTCAGCTCCCTGCCCCCATGGCTGGGCCTTTCAACACTCTCAGGGGTGTCCATCTGCCCAACTGTCCCACGCCCATCCCTCAGGACATTCCACCCAGTCTCTTGGGACCCAGGACTGCTGTCACTACCTACCAGGACAAGCCAGCCCCACCTCATTTCATTGATTCAAGAACCATTGAACTCGGGAGTGGGGGTGGGGAGGATGAAGAGAAGTTGGCTAAAGGTTATGAGCGTACAGTAAGATAGAAGGAATAAACACAATGTTTGGTCACAGAGTAGGATGACTCTACTTAATGTAGGTGCCCGGGTGATGGGCACTCTGTTAACCCTGACTTGGTCACTATGCATTGCATATATGTAAAAACTTTCCCGTACATTTACATGCGCACACAAGAATCGTTGAACTTAGGGCAGAAGAGAGACAGTGTGGGTGGGATGAGCCGCTCCTTCCCGCTCTGCTCCTCCCACACCGCATCAACCCGCAAATGATGGAGCGGAGCAATTTGCCATGCGGGAGCTCCGGGGCACATCCAGTGAGACAGCAGGTGGCCTGGTGGGGCTGGGGGAGAAACGTGGGCACAGCTGCTTTGTTCATAGAGGAGCCTGACTTATCAATTCTCTGGCCCAGGTCATTGTGAAGCATCTCGGTTGTAGCCCTGTGTCTGAGGATGGCAAGGCAGAAGACCCTGGCCCTTGCCCTCAAGGAGCTTCTAGTCTAAGTGGAAAAAGAAGCTTATTTCCTTTGACTCCTTCAACCTTCCTGTAAAAAGAGCCCTGGCCTTGGGTTTGAATCCCCGCTCTGCCCTTTGTTAGTTCTGTGGACTTGGGTGCGTGCCTTAATCTCTCTGAACCTCAGCTTCTTGATCAGTGAAATGCAGAAACAATAAAGCCGCACAAGCTGGTTGCACAGATCGAATAACAATGTGAACAGAGTACCCAGTGTAATCCCTGGTAAACAGAACAACCCCATCTCGGTACTCAGAGTTCACAGGCACAGCAGCGGCGTTCCAAGCTCAGGCTTACGTCTTCATCCCCAGGGGTGGGGGCACACTGACTTTGACCTGCCACCGCTAAAGGTCCTTCCCAGAACCCCCAGCTTCCACCCAGCTCTAACCTGTTCCATGTTCCGGTTCTGCCACTTCAGGTGCTTTGCTTAGGTGCTCCAAAAGTCCGAATCCTCCTATGGGCCTGGGAATGCCTGGTGGCTTCCCAAAGCCTCGCTGTGCTTTTCCGACAAATGGACACAGGCCCAGCACTTCCAGAGATGATTGAGGCCTATTGGTCAATATTACCAGGAAGCCCATGACGTGCAGGGAGCATGATCGGAGGTGGGAAGACAAGTCTCATTAGACAGCTCCAGTTCCGTCGCCATGGCAGCCAGCACCCGCGCAGGCCAGGTGGTTTTCATTACTGAACTTGGAAAACTTGACTGTGGCACCAACAATGAATCTTTATTCTGTTGTTAATAGCGTGTCTCTTATTAGCATGTATCTTTTCCCCTTCTTAATAACCTTTATGTTTCCAAGCCGCATTTATAATTAAGTCATTAATCCCTTACTGGAATTTCTTGTTTTTCAGAAACAGCAAACCAGAGGTCCCTCCTGGCTGGCGTGAATGGAAGGGCGCACGCTCTGACCACATTGCTCTGGGACTGTCATTCTAATTATGGAATCCTGACCCAGCAGTGTGCTGATAAGCTCTAGGTTGGAGACGCCCTATCTCAGAGGAGCTCAAAACCTGCTCAAGGCCTTTTCTTGCCCTCTGCCACTTTCCTGCCAAGCAATTAGCCTCCAGGGGTAGCTGAGAGCGGGATGCTGGAGGAGCGGGGTGCCCAGGGGTTGCAGTGGGGACAGCCAATGGGCTGGGGATGCCCCCTGTTATGTTTCCATGGGAAGCCTGTCCAGATTGTCATTGCCTCGCTTCCCTTTGATGTCAGAGTTGGGGTCCAGCCTGTATCATGGGGAGTAGGAAGAGCTTTATTGGTTGACCCCTGGGCTTCTGTTATGGGTTGAATTATGTCCCTCCTCACACTCCACATTCAGATGTTGAAGTCTTAACCCCCAGTGCCTCAGAATGTGACTGTATTTGGAGATCAGGGTCTTTAAAGAGGTCACTAAGTTAACATGAGGTTGTTGGGGTGGGTCCTTATCCAGTAAGACTGGTGTCCTTAGAAGAAGAGGAAACACACAGAGGAAAGACCACGTGAAGACACAGGGTGAAACGGCCATCTGCAAGCTGAGGAGCGGGGTCTCAGAGGAAACCAGCCTGCCGACACCTTGATCTCAGGCTTCCAGCTTCCAGCACTGTGGGAAAATCAATTTCTATGTTTAGGCCATGGGATCTGTGGCATGTTGTCACGGTGGCTCCTGAAGACTCAGCTTCCTTCCAGCTCTGGTTCATCCACAGGTGTGCTTTCAGGCACTCCGAGGGCCCAGTGGGGAAAAAGTCAGGTCTCCAGGCTCCTGGCTCAGGGTGTATTTTAGAGGCAGGGCCTTTCCTGACACAAGTATGAGGGGCAGAAAGGTTTCTCTTCTTCAGTCTCCACTAGGTTCTGGCCTCCGTGACTTCTAGAGGCAGGGACCTGGCCAGGGCATTCAAAGAGACTTTGACAGGGAGTCCAGGCCTAGGCCCTGGAGGCAGAGCTGGGAGCTCTGTCCCAGCTTCCCAGGGAGTACCGGGACCCAATGCAGAATCAAGACCTGGCATCAGCACAGGTACAGGGTATGGTCGGGAAGGCCATCGAAGCTTGGGGTCTGCAGTGTCAGGCATTAGTCACAGGAGAACTGGCATGAGGTAGGTGGGCAGGTTTGAAGGTCTAGACAATGGATAGATACCAGAGACTCGTAGTGTATATCTCCTTCTTGCTGTCCCCGGGATGTCACCTCCCTCTGCCCCCACTGCTGAACTAACCCCCTAAATCTTTTACTTGGGACCCATCAGTGATGAGTCATCATTGCTTTTGGTGTGACTTATCAGCGGCTGGTCCATCTACCTCCTCCTTCCCCTCCAGGGTCATTTCGGGCACTCTTCCTGCCTAACAACTAAATGTTTCCCATTGTAGCGTGATTTTATATTTCATTTACCTATCCATCCCCCATCCATTAATCCATCCATCCATCCATCCACCCATCATCCATTCATCCATCTATCCATCCCCCATCCATTAATCCATCCATCCATCCATCCACCCACCCACCCATCCATCCATTCATCCATCTATCCATCCCCCATCCATTAATCCATCCATCCATCCATCCATCCATCCACCCACCCACCCATCCATCCATTCATCCATCTATCCATCCCCCATCCATTAATTCATCCATCCATCCACCCATCCATCCATTCATCCATCTATCCATCCCCCTGTCCCTTAATCCATCCATTAATCTATCCATCCATCCATCCACCCACCCACCCATCCATCATTCATCCATCTATCCATCCCACATCCATTAATCCATCCATCCATTCACCCACCCACCCATCCATTCATCCATCCATCCACCCACTCATCCAACCATCCATCCATCCATCCATCCATCCATCCATCCATCTATCCATCCATCCATCCATCCATCCATCCATCCATCCATCCATTCATTCATCCATTCATCCATCCATCCATTCATCCAGCCAGCCAGCAAATTCTTGCTCAGTGCCCGCCTCAGACACCCATGCTGGACCCTGGAGCCACAGTGCTGAGTCCATGCCCCACCCCTCCCCTCATGAAGTGCACAGTCTAGTTGGGGAGCTAGACTTACATCTAACATTATAAGCTGAGACATGAAATGAAGGGAAAAATCAGAGAGCGCTGAGCACAGAAAACCACGGGACTGATGGGGTTAGGGGTTGAGATGTGGAAGAGGGGACATCGTGTGGGCTGAGACCTGAACCATGAGCCAACTGAATCAGGAGGAGGGGAAGGAAGGATGTTCTTGGCAGAAGGGATCACACTTGCGAAGTCCCCAAGGTAGCTGGGAGCTGGAAGAAAGCGGAGTGACAGCACAGAGTGAGAGGGTGGTGGTGGTGTTGGGCTGGGAGCTCCTGGGGGGTCAGGGCTGGGTTGATGCATCTTTTTGTTTCTAGGGCAGTAACTGGTCCATGCTGGGAACTCAGCAAAAACTGAGGAAGGCGTGAGGCTGTCGATCATCATTCTTTGCAGGGAGATGGCAGTCTGTGCAGGGACTCTTGCTGCACATGACAACACCCCCCCCCACCCCATTTACCGTCTCCAAGAGGTGCTGCTAAGCTCATCTGTCTACTCTGGAGCTCAGAATCCCTTTGTTTCTTCCCCTTGCACTGTTAGTGTTTAATTGCCATCCAACTAGCTTGTAGTAACTCACACGTCCATAAACGTACATAGGCTTTTTGCTGTGGGTCACTCAGATTGCTGCAGGCCCCCCAAGCCCACGCATTCACCTTGTTTCTCTGTCTCTGCCCTGCCCGTCAAATTGACACACACGCTTCCTGGAGTCCTGTGGGCATGTCTCGCGTGTGCTCACAGCCAGGCAGTTTGAAACCATGTGGCATCTGTCATGTTTTAGTGTTGCCCCTGGTGATGTCCATGTCTGAGACCTCAGATGTCGAGGCGGGGTGAAAATGCCTCACTGTCACCTCCGCTGAGAGCAGCAACACCTGCAGGTGCCAAATGTGCAGCCAACCAGCAACGAAGCTGCCATGTGGGGTTCTGCCAGGAAGGCTGAGGACGCGCCTGTTCTCCATTCTACATGATAGCTGGTAACATGCGCACCAGAACACGTTGCTGACCACTGGTTGACCACTGCCTGAAAGCAGTGCCCAGTGTCCACCTGCCACGCTCTCTCCTTCAGGCTTGCTCTGTGAATGTGGGCTGGGGATCCAAATGTTGGAAGCAGGTGATGCAGGCTCCCCAGTACCCCACCCCTCTGCAGTGTGCATACTCAGGGGCCTTCTCATCTAAACCTTCATGGAAATCAGCACATCCAATTGTGAGCCCACACAAGATGACCAAGCAGGCTTAAAAATACCTAGATCTTCATATGAACGCAGCTCAGGTGCTGACTTCACTCTAGTATAGAGGGTTATTTTATTTTTATTTTTTTAAGATGGAGTCTCATTCTCTCGCCAGGCTGGAATGCAGTGGCGCAATCTCAGTTCACTTCAACCTCCGCCTGCTGGGTTCAAGCAGTTCTCCTGCCTCAGCCTCCCGAGTAGCTGGGACTACAGGCACGTGCCACCACACCCACCTAATTTTATTTTTATTTTTATTTTAGTAAAGATGAGATTTCACCATGTTGGCCGGGATGGTCTCAATCTCCTGACCTTGTGATCCACCCACCTCAGCCTCCCAAAGTGCTGGGATTACAGGCGTGAGCCATCAAGCCCAGCCAGGTTATTGTAATTTTTTATGAATTATAATCAATGTGCATTCCATTTTGAGTGCTTTTTTTTTTTTACTCTACATTGTAAGCATGTTCATATTATTGCAATCTTCATAGGCAGAATTCTTAGCAGCTCCTTGACAGTTCAGTAAGGGGATGCCCTCCTTTCCCTGAGTACTCTCCTATTGCTGGTCATTTAGCTTCTTTCCAGATCGTTGCTCTTTTTAATGATGTGCGTGGAACATCACCATATATTGGGCCATCAGTATATATTTATAGAATAAGAATGACCAAGTTGGGAAGTATAAAAGAGTTTGATCCATTAAGTTTAATTGCCATCCAGTTAGCTTGTAGCAACTCACACGTCCACCAATATCTTCATGAATAGGTACCAGATCCTTAACTGTAATTGCTATAGGATCTGCCTGGCTGGATTACCTCTCTTCATAATGACAAGAATGATTCTTGAAGCTCGGAGTTTTATAAAGAGCAAGGGGAATTAGTTAAGGACTGAATGCAGGCGATAGAATCAACTGCATAGAGTTTCTAACCAACCATTTAAATGTACATAAAGATCTAAAATAACAAACTCTAGACAGCTATAGTGCCCGTGGGGATCTTGTGCGCATGGCACTCTCACTTCTTAGGATGTAGAGTGAGGAAGAAAGCCCTAACTAAGCCTGGTAAGGTGAGGCCCTTCCAGTCCCCTGGTACACCCTTCTGTCATCTGTGGGGGATCACCCCTGCTTCTCCATGCCCACCTTGGCCCCCATTCTGACTGATCCACACTGTAGCAGGTGCTCACTCATCTGTGCTGGGGCTGGCCTGACAGTGGCTTAAGAATTCTTACTCTAAAGTTGTGCCAAATCTGCCCTTCAGGGGCGGGACCTTCATCAGCTGCAGCTCTGAAGCTTTGTTTACTTTTGTTCCTATTTGCTACTATTCAGACCTGCGGCAAAAGCTGGATGTGTGACTGTCTTTCAGTTTACCAGTTATGGCTTCTATGGCTTCTGCAGGTCCCTAGTACTCAATGGCCCTCTCTCTCCCTCCCTCTCTCTCTCTCTCCTATTTTTTTTGGCATTTTGTAGTAGGAATTGTATGTGGACCTTCCCAGCTATTTACAGGACGAGGAAATCTACTTCATCTACATGCATCGTACCCAAATTTACACTAAGCCATTTTCTAGGCTGCTGAAGTCCACCCTCCACCCCGCGCAGCAGCTCTGTGCCCTGTGTATGTGTGGGGAGGGAGGTTTAACTCTTTCATGCTACACCTTCGTTATCTATGAACTAAGGTGGTAACTTGGACAGATGGTCCCCAACCTCTGATGATGCAGCGTCATGACATTTTGACTTTATGATGGCGTGAAATAGTTGCAATTTTGATGTAATGTACAGTATTAGATAAATGACTCAGCACTTTATTATAAAATAGGTTTTGTGTTAGATGGCTTTATCCAATGGTAGGCTAGCACAAGTGTTCTGAGCATGTTTAAGGTAGGCTGTGCTAAGCCATGATGTTCCGTGGGTTGGGTGTATTAACCATATTTTACAGTTATATATTTTCAACTTGCAGTGGGCTTATTGGGACATGACCTCATAACCCTGTCATAAACAAGGAGCGTCTGTACCTGGTTAATAGAAGGAGGGACCCCCCCCAACCAGATGGCCATTTGCTTCTAAGAATTGTGATTCATCACAATTCTTATGATCAATCATCTTTAACTATTAAAAAGCAAAGCTATCATGGGGGAATGACAGGCAGAGAGACAAGGATCCAGGTCACTCCATAGAGGCACATCTCATTTGGGGGCCATTATTTGGTCATCCTTGGAGATGATGGAAAATGTCATCACTTCCTACATGATGGATTGCATCAGCCACCACAGCTACCTGCTAGAGGCTTAGGCCCAGGTGAGCAGTTTAGCACAGTGACTGTCAGAATGCAGTCAGGCTGTGTAGACTCGAGCCCTGGCTCCTCCACATGCAGCTGGGCGTCTTTGGTAGAATCCCTTTCTGGTTACAGTTGGCTCATGTGTAGTCTAGAATAACAATATCGACTTAAGAGTGCTGCAGAAATTAAATAAGATACTTCATGCAAGGTGTTGAGTGCAGTGCCTGGCGTAGAGTAGGGACCTTATAATTGCTGGCTATTACGGTAATTGTGAGAATCTCATTCTCAAAATCCCCTCCCCAATGCTCCCAGCAGTAATTGCACACCAGGTACGGTGTCTTACAACTCACGGATGACTTTCACTCCTTTAACCCTTGGATTCTCATAATTATGGAGGAGGAGAGTTTTTTTTCCCCCTGCGCTTGCTACATCATCCTCATCTCTAAAATGTGAACAGTTCCACTTTCCGACCTCTTTATAGGGCTGCAGCGAGAATGCCACAAGAAGGTCAATGTCGGAACCGGGCACAGTGGCTCACGCCTGTAATCCCAGCACTTTGGGAGGCCGAGGCGGGTGGATCACAAAGTAAAGAGATCGAGACCATCCTGGTCAATATGGTGAAACCCCGTCTCTACTAAAATACAAAAAAAAAATTAGCTGGGCATGGTGGCACGTGCCTGTAATCCCAGCTACTCAGGAGGCTGAGGCAGGAGAATTGCCTGAACCCAGGAGGTGGAGGTTGCAGTGAGCCGAGATTGCGCCATTACACTCCAGCCTGGGTAAGAAAAGCGAAACTCCGTCTCAAAAAAAAAAAAAAAAAAAAAAAAAAAAAAGAAGAAGGTTATGTCAGTTACATGATAAGGTCTATAGCATCATACAAATGGAAGCTGTGTGAGCATCTGGAGCCGCCACTGGAGCCTGCACTTTTACAAAGCTAAATATTTGATCTGACCACAAAATAAGTTTCACAGACACAAGCTGCTTCTCTGTCTTCATCCATGATCTTGCCCTTGAAGGGCACATCGCAGATCAGAACAAGGAGAAACGCTGCATTCAGGTAGACTTGGATTTGTTCCTCTGTGACTTTGAGCAAGTTACTGAATCTCTTTAAAACTCAACTTCCTCTTCCTTTAAGTCAAGTGGTACCATCTATGTTGTTAAAAAATTTCAGTGAAATAATTTAGGTAAAATACCTGCCCATTTATTCAACAAATATTTACTGAGCATCTACTATGTGCTAGACATGATTATAGGCAGTAGGAATAGGGTGCTGAACAGAGATGGGGGCCCTGGAGTGGAGGAAACAGATTAGACCATGTATAATTGGGGTGCTTTCTGCTGACAGTAACATAAAACTTGACTCCAAACAGCTTCAGGTAACCCAAGTATTTAACATGTCACATAATATAGTCAAAGATAAGACTAGCCCAGGGTTGGTGAGTTCACCAGCTCCTCTATGCTAAATCTTTCCATCTTCCTGCTCTGCTTACCTATATTTGTCTCCAGCGTAGTCTCCTCATGGACACAAGATGGCTGCTGAAGCTCCAGGCTGGCATCCTCACATGGCACGGGTAAAAGGCCATCAATGGAAAGGACCCTTCTTGGTGTCCAGTTTTCATCTTCCTTAAGGTGAAATTCATATGACATTAAAGGAATCATTTTAAAGTGTACAATTTGGTGGCATTTAGTACATTCGCAATATTGTGAAACCACCACCTACATCAAGGTCCAACACATTTTTATCACCCTGAAAGGAAATTTCCAAGAAACATTTCCCAGAAGATGAACCCTCAAGTCTAATCAACTCAAATTGATTCACATGATCTCTTAAACCAATTACTGGTAAGGAAGGCGAGATTATTATGATTGGCCAGTCAAAAGTCCCTTCTTCCTTTGAGCCCCTGATGCTCAAAACTACTGTATTCCTGTACAAATGAATAATGAGATTGTCGGCACAGGGTGAAGCAAAAACTAGATGCCTAATATATGCTTCCCTTCCATATTAATGGATGTTAGATGAGCGGGCAGAGTACACTCCAGCCTGCCAAAATGAAAAAATAAAATGTAACCGAAACAGCCCCTCCAAGCCTATGCCCAATTAATTTTCAGCTCTTGGGGAAGGCATCTTTGCCATCAAAGAACAGCACACACTGTTTCAGAGATGGCAGAGGAATCGGCATCTGGAGCCTGAATGTCTTGCCAGCCTCTCATGAATTACCCAATTACACTGCTTTTCTGATCTTTTCCACTACCCTACACCGACTGCTCTTCTATTCTTTTTTAAAAATGTTACTCAGAAACAGTAGACCATATTATGCATTTTTGAGACACCTGTTTGCAATCACATTTCCTTTTATGGAACTACTTTGAAGCTTGTTTTCAGGAGCTACCTAGAAAGCCAAGATGGTATAGCTAACACCTGCACAAAACCTTTCCCACGCTTCATCATGAAAGGCGCACGTCTTTCCTCCCTGCATTATGGTGACTTGTGAGACTGGTGCACTGTCCTTACTGCTCTGACAGCACCTCAGGTGCAGGGAACATTCCAGATTCTCCCCAAGGCTCCTACCAGGATAAATGACTAATTAAGTTGGCACCTCTCCTCCTGTCTCTCTCGGGGTCAGGCTGCCCCTGGTTGCTCAGGAAACAGGATGGGAGAGAGAGCCCCATCACAGGGAAGCAAAAGCAATAGTCTGGTGAAGCAGGGATGGTGATTCATCTCTCATTTCAGAGATTGATGTATTCATTCCCTTAAGAAACATCAATGGAGTTCAAAAATGTGTCCAGCACAGTGCTAGGTACCAGCTCACAACAGTGCTATGGACCCTGCCTCCCTGGAGCTCAAAATCCACACTAGCCAAACAACCCTCCAAATACACAGCTACACACTGTGGGAAATCCATATGTTTGCAGCATTCAACTGGCCCAGTCCATTGTCAAGAAAAACAACGATAGGAGACATAATGAAGTCTAAGTGTCAGACAATTCCAAATGCACACGGAATCCAGATAAGGGGCCAATTGGCCAAGACTCTTCCCATTAGTCCTGTCCATGTGCCTTTGAGGCTGCCTCCAAGGAAGTCCAGACTCTTTCCTTCTCAACTTACGTTGAGCTGTACTCTTTTGCCATTAGGTCATTGGCAAATGTCTCTTTTCATAGCTGGATAAGTATGTAATAAAGTAGGTGCCATAAAATCTTAATGGTCGAATCAGAGTCGAGGGTCAGCAAAGCTTTTCTTAAAAGGCCAGAGAGTAAATAGCGCCTACATCTTGCAGGCCATATGGTCTCTGTTGCAATTCCACACTCTGCAGTTGTGTCATCAAAGCCACCGTAGACAATTCACAAACAAATGGGCCTGGCTGTTTCCAATGAGACTGTATTTACGGACGCTTCTGTTTGAATTTCGTATAGTATTCACAGGTCACAAAATATCATTCATCTGTAGATTACTTTTCTTCAACCACTTAAAAACCATTTAAGAATCATTCTTGGCTTGCAGACCATATAAAAACGGGAGGCGGGTGGGATTTGGCCAGTGAACCACGGTTTGCCTGTTCAGGATCCGAGTCGTGGGGATGTGGGTGTTCTTTCAATTCTTCGAGGTATTTGAAATTTTCCATATAAAATGTTGAGAAATTGTCTTTTCTTTTTTGAGACGGAGTTTCGCTCTTGTTAGCCAGGCTGGCGTGCAATGGCGCGATCTCAGCTCACCGCAACCTCTGCCTCCTCCTGGGTTCAGGCAATTCTCCTGCCTCAGTCTCCTGAGTAGCTAGGACTACAGGCATGCGCCACCATGCCCAGCTAATTTTTTGTATTTTTAGTAGAGACGGGGTTTCACCATGTTGACCAGGATGGTCTCGATCTCTTGACCTCGTGATCCACCGCCTTGGCCTCCCAAAGTGCTGGGATTACAGGCGTGAGCCACCGCGCCCGGCCGGAGAATTGTCTTTTCTAAGTCAATGGCTTGTCTTTTAGATTTGTTTTGGTGTTTCATTCTTTAAAGATAATTTTGGGGAGGAGCATGCTGAAGTACTTTATTCGTCGCTAGCTAAACTTGCCAACCTTTTCCTTTGTGGTTTGTGACTTTGTACCTTGTTAAGGAATCTTTCCCTACCCTGGCATCACCTCGCCATGCTCCTGTATTTTCTGTAATCCAGCTGGAATTTACCTGTGTGCGTAATGAGAGCTCGGAGCAAAGCTGTCCCACTTCACAAGGACACTGAGTCACCCTGTGCCCACGGTTACTGGTCGGTCCTTCCCTGCTGGTTGGGAAGTTTGTCTCAGTCACCTGTTGGGTGCCCTGAGTGGATAGATCTGACTCTGGGCTATCTCCCTGTCCCTTCGTCCATCCCTAGGACACTCCTCTTTGTTCCTGTCTCCTTGCTGGGAACAGTGACAGCCTTCCTGCCCGTGGTCAGGGGTCCTCATGGTCTGCCCTGAGAGAGCTTCAGATCTGTAAGTCTCAGACAGGCATCAGGGAAGACCTTGGTTAAGCAAAGCTTTTGTATGGCATCCCTTGGCTGCTGTATTAAGCTGATGTAGAGTATCTGTGCTGACTTTATCTTGCCTTTCCACAGAAAAGGAAGCTCTGGTCTTTCCACAGAAGAAAGCCAGCAGGGAGCCCACCCCCACCCCCACTCCCTGCAGGCCACGTGGAGCAGTGAGGGACCGTCCTGCACCTCCTGCCTCCCCCATGGAGGGCCCCAGGCACGCTGCTTTCCTAGGGCCCCAATCTCCTCACCTGTGAAGGGGCAGGATGGGCCTGGGCTTCTTCGTTTTCAGAGCCCACCAGCATTCAGCCTTATTCATTGAGGACCACCCCTTTCAGCCACTGACCTCGCAGCCTCCCCAGGGTCTCTCCTGCCTCAAACCTCTTTTCTCAGGGCACAAAGCCAAGCATAACGGGCCTCTGTGGTGGGAACTACCCTGTCTCTGGTTTCTTGGCCTCTCTGCCATCCCTTTGTCCTCTTGAATTCAAAGCCCCTTCTCCCATCCTCGCCTCACCACTCAGTTTCTCCAGCAGTACCCACATTCCTTCAGTTTATCCCCTCTCCACTGCCCCCCACTGACTGAGGATGCTCAGGGGAGACAGACAGGATCCTGATCTTGGGGCCCCAACTCCGCCCTGAAAGTGCCCTACAAACTGAGAGATCCTGCCCTTTTGCAGGCTGCTGCTTCTCCAGTTTCTCTCCTGGTAACATAAATTTTTATCCAAATGATGTAAAAAATTTCAGCCTACAATTCCAGTCCTGAAAAGTGGTCATAGCACACCTGAGCTCAGAGCAGCCCGCCGTTACAGCTGGCCTTTCTCCTCCCGGCAAGACTACTCTCTGCAGCCATCGGATACTGGGGAGAGAGCTGGGGGTAAATATGGACTCTCAGGACGGTCTTGGCTGGCCCCCTTCACCACCGCTGCATCTCCTTGGCTTGCCCCTAAATTAAAACAGGTGTCTGAGCTCCTAAAAACATCCTGGCAGAGTCCAGCTGTGACACGGGAAGGGAGGCAGCCACCTCCATGGCGGGGGGTCTCTATCCTGTTCCCTCCATTTAATTAGGTGGTGGGATCTCTGTTGCCAAACCCAGCCCCTCTAGCGGCCAGACTCATGGGAACTCTGCTTTGTAATCACGAAGAAACTATTATAAGGGAGGGCCACTCACAGCCTGGGAGCTCCTGGGGGCTGCCTGCCACCTCCCCAGCCTAGCTCCCTGTTTGAGCCCCACCCACTCATCCTCACTCACTGGGTGCCTTCCTCTGAGCACCCGCACGGTCCCACCCCACCTCTTGGTTCCCTAGTGGGGTGGTCATCCCCCACATGGGAGGGGGTCTTCTTGAAAGAGTTTTGGGACAGGGCCCAGCTATCCTCTTCTTGGGTGCAATCAGAGGATTTGAGTCTTCGATGCGATTCTGGGAGGAGGAAGGGAGGGGAGGCCGAGCTGCTAAATGGGACAGAAAATGGCCCGAACCCCAGAGGGCAGCACTGAGGGATGACCCGGCCAGAGCAGGGGAGGGGATGCCTGCCCCTGGGGTTTTTTTTCAGTGTTAGACTCCACAGTTTTCAAAAGATAGAAACTGGAAGAGTCACTGAGGTGTGATTAAGATGGACCTAGATTGAACACGTAATGAGTTGTAAGTTTGGGGGTCTCTGATTTAACAGAACTAAGCCTCGGTTTCCTCATCTGCGAAGTGGGGATCAGGAGCACACTCACGTTGCAGGGCTGCTGTGAGGGTTAGAATGAGAGAACACATGTGTAACATCATCGTCACCTATTAATTTTGGTTTCTCTTGGCTTGTGTTTCCAACCTTACAGTAGGAGCTCTGGGTGCCCTGCGAGGAACAATGAGAAGGGGATGCTTTTGAGATCCACAAGAGGAAAAGGAGTGGAGCTGGCCATGCAGGGATGGGATTGCAGTGGGTGGGACCCCGGGTAGTGAGTGTTCTCACCCAGCTCCACTGTGGCACGACTCCAGAAGTCCAGACTCAAGGATTCTGTCCTTGAGTCTTGGCAGCTGCCTGCCAGGCAAAGACCTCATGCTCTTTGTGCAGCCTAGCCGTGGGGAAAGGCTGGGAGCCCCAGGATCTCAGGAGTGCACCCAGAACAGTCTCTGATGGCCTGGCCTCCAAGGTCGGTCCTTCAGCTCTGGACACACATGAGCTGCAAGAATTTCCCTAGTGGGGTAAGGATAAAATAACTGGAATGATGAAATACACACTCAGATTTAAGAGGATGGAAATCAAGAAGTGTGTTTCCTATGCATCTGCACTTAGAGACTCAGATTCCTGTTAGCCCAGGGGAAAAGTGTTTATTAGCAAGCCCAGAACAAAGTCAACTTTCAGTACACGAGAGCCATTCTTAGAGTCCCTCTGCAGAATGGGATACCACAGGGTTGATGTGAGGGGTGAGGAAGCTGTTCGTTGATTTTCAGTGTTTGGAACAGCCTGGCACATAAATAGCACCATGAAACTATTTGGTATCAACCTTTAATTGCTTCATTTCAGTTCACTTCCTCCTGTACACGAAGAGTCCAAGAACTGGAGGGTTGGTTGTGCTGAAGTTGAATAAGGGCATGTGCTGAGGGACCTGTGGTGTCCCCACCACCAAACTGGCAATGCTGCTGTTCCAGATTAATTTTCTGTGTGGCACCAGTGGAGGGTCAATTAGCATCTTTGGGCAGCTGCCCACATACCTGGGGGGCAGAAAGAATTCAGTGCAACCAGGGATGATTTTAAGTAGGATGAGTTTGTTTGCCCTCCAAGGTGGTCGTGGTTTGACCTCACGTTGGCTGGGGGGAGGGCAGAGGGTTCCATATGCCTTTGCCATATGCTGTCATCTGTCAGTGCTCAGAGGGGGCAAGTGACCTGAGCCAGGTGGTGCCCTGAATCAGCACCAGGCTGGGTGAGACTTAGGATGATAAGGAGCTCTGGAGGTGAGCGAGGGACCGCCCTGCCTGTGTGCAAAGATGCCAAGAAGTCCAGACAGTTGGCAATCAGGCAAAATGGAGACACTATCTGAGAATTAAAACACTTAGAGTGAGCCACAACCAGTTTGGAACCTGGAGGGGAGCAGGAGGGGCAGGGGGCCTAAGGTGTGAGCAGGTCACAGCTGTATGTGAGTTAGGCTGCTAGGACAAAGCTGGAGATTGTAAAGGAGGAGAGCAGAGGCAGGGCCAGCTCTTGGAAACGGTCCTTACTGTCTCCCAGCTCTGCGCCCTGGGCCCCTCCAAGACTCAGCTGACTCAGCCAAGTCTGTGTCCCTTCTTAGAGCCTAACCCTGTTCCCCAGCCCCTCCCGCCCAATGACACTTTCTAAGACTCATTGCCCAGGAATCCTGCTCAGTCACTGTGTTGCCCAGCTCTGACCTGGGATTTCACAGATCAGTGACATTCAAAATGCAATATAACGGGACACCAGCATAAGGGGCCAACCGTTTCCTTTGCCAAGTAAGGTCATTTTCAAAACCTCATTATTCCCATTGTTCTATAAATAAAGGGATTCTTTTTTTACTATCTGAATATTGGAAAGACCTAACCTTGGAGCTGTCCTTGACGACCCTTCTCTCCCACCCACATCCAGCCTCTCAGCAGGCCCCAGCTGCTCTGCCCAGACGGCATCCAGGTTTGGCTGGGATGCTCTTTAAGAAAAAGAATGCCAAGTGCCAAAGAGAAAATTAGATATGAGACTGAGTATTAGTTAGAGCAAGAAATCACAAATCACATTTTAAAAAGCTGGTGAAAGCACAAACATGACAAAATCCGGGGAAAAAAGAAAAAGAAAAAAACCTCACAATATTTCATTGTGTTAACTGACATGCTTTTAAGACAGTTTTTTCTTATAATTTTGACTGCATAGTCTTTTTTTTTTTGACAGAGTCTTGCTCCGTCTCCCAAGCTGGAGGGCAATGTCACAATCTCAGCTCACTGCAACGTTCGCCTCCCAGGTTCAAGTGATTCTCCTGCCTCAGCCTCCAGAGTGGCTGGGATTACAGGCACGCACCACCACGCCTAACTAATTTGTTGTATCTTTAGTAGAGACAGTGTTTCACCATGTTGGCCAGGCTGGTCTTGAACTCCTGACCTTGTGATCTGCCCACTTTGGCCTCCCAAAGTGCTGGGATTACAGGCATGAGCCACCGTGCCTGGCCAACTGCATAGTCTTCGATTCTTCTCTTCTTATGTCAATAATTTTGTGTTTCTTTAAATAGAGAGAATAGAAGCACAGTTCTGTCTTCCTGATGGTGTTGTCCATGGCATCTTGTTTTATTTTACTGAACACTTAGAGAACTTCCTTTCAGCTTCATAACTCATTGCTCTTAGGTAATGTAAATTTTAAGACTTGCCAAATTTGGGAAACCCTCTATCAGATTTTCTTTCTACATGAGTTGTGAATGTACTGTGCATTCCTAATTGTATGCAAAGGATTATGGAGTTTATTCCACCTAGGAAAGAACTTCTATTTTGGTGAGACAGCGATGAGAACCAGATCCCCCTCTGAAGAGGTATGCACAGCTGATGACAGAAAGTATTTTCCTTAGACGGGCTTCTAAGGAAAATGCCCCACGAGGTTTGAATGTAGTGAGCAGGAGGCTCATCTAAGGAAAATTCTTCCTGATCTTTCTGATCCACAAACAGAATTTGGTTTTATCAAAAACTTCCTGTGTTCCTGCTTCTCTCACTCGGCGGCAGGCTGCAGCGAAAGCGGAATTCCTTGACAAGCTAAGGAAGTGCATGACATACAGGATACCCTGCTGGCTAGCCTGGAGAGCTGCAGTGTCTTTTCAAGATGATCACTTTCAAGAAGGGAGAAAAAAAAAATGTTTCCTGTGGAATTCTGAGCACAAGGAAGGCTGGCCGAGGGGAGTCTGTAGGAGGAGAGACCATGGAGGAGATGTCTACTGGCTTCCTAGCCTGCCTACGCCCACTGGCTCTGCGCTCAGCAGCTCTGGCTGCTCCAGCCCTGCAGCTGAAATGGTCACAGGGATTATCCCAAGAACTCGCCAAAGGCCTGGATGAGGAGGCTCAGGGATCCCTGAAGATGTGGCCATGAGTCCACAGACTAAGATACAGCCTCTCTGTACCTCCACCCCCAAATTTTAGAGATTGATTTCCAGGTCTCTTCTTCTGTCTAAAAAGTAATAATAAGGCGCTCTCGCTTGGGGAAAAAACGATTAAATTTCAAATTACTCTGCTTGCCAGATAAGATTGAAATCTCTGGATCCTGGCAGGCCAGAGACCTGTTTTGCACACGGGAAGCTCTAACAGCAACTTATTTGCCATAAAGCTGGTTGGCTGAAATGGAGCAGTGTGTTTAAAACTGCGTTAAGGGCGGCAAACACGGTAATGAGGGCATTTGTTATACTGTAAGGAGGTTTCCAGAACTTGGAAATTACCAACATGGCGATTATGACTGTGAACTGGGTGAGGGAAATCAAATCCATCCACCGCCCCTCTTCTCCTCCCATTAAAAGGAGGAGAGTGAATAGGAACAAGAGGCCTTTCAGGGTCTTTGAGAGGGAGGAGTCGTGGAAAGTTATTAAACACTTTAATAATGCGGAGAGCGGTGGCTTCAGCTCAGGTTTGTGGGGGCTTTGATCAAATCCAGCCTCACAGCAGGGCCAGCTTCCCCAGGGAGTCCCAGGGGAGAAAAACCGCAAGGCAGGAAAAGGCTGGCTGAGACCAGCCTCAGATTTCAAAGCTATGCGCAGAAGACGCATTGTGACCAGCTGCTGGTTCCAGTTTTCTTCCAAATGGCTCGAGGGCAGGGCCCAGCGTCTCTTTGCCATTCAGAATTGTCACCAAACTCAGACTGGAAGCAAATGTGTGTGTGTGTGTGTGTGTATGTTTGTGTGTGTGTGTGTGTGTGTGTGTGTGCACGCGCACGTATATGTGGAGGATATTCCAAAATCTAACCATGGGTATAAATTGCCACATTTATGTAAAGCCAGGCCTGTGTGTGGTGTCCCCACTCATACTTGAAAAGGCATCATTCCCAGAGTTGGGAAGATTGACATCTAATCACCACAGCCACTCAACTTAATGTACTTAGCACCTTTGAGCCTCAGTTTCCCCATCTGTAACCTTCCTCAGGAAAGCCTTCCTGATCATCCACATTAGTTGAGATCCCCTGATAAGAATCTTGAACCTCTTATGTGCAAGATTACCTTATGTAAAAGGCAAACACCATTTACCTTTAAACGGTGTTTTTCATTCACACCCATCTTTCCTGAGCAGCCGCAAGCGCCGTGAGGCCAGCACCACACAGGACCAGTCCTTAGTACATATTTGAGTAAGTCCGCCATCTCAAAAAGCTCCTCATACTCAAAATTCAATTTTAGGCTGGAGCATTGAGAGAGTCTGTTTTAGTGAACTGATAACCACAGCGAGCGATGGGCCGTTGATGACAGCGCAGACACGGAGGCGCCTTTCGTCATGCCCCTGTACTTTGCATCAGGACTGCAGCCCTCTGACGCCAGGAGCAAGAAGGTAAACGGGCATTCCAGCCCATGCTGGCTCCACCCACTTTCATGCCTGTGGATGCTCTCATCTATAGTGCACCTCCCCCGGCACACAACCAGCCCGAGACACCTCTCGGGCCCAGGGCCTGCAGTCATCGGTGGTGTGCTCAGACCTCAGGGAGACATACCCGGAAGAAGACTCACTCAGGCCCAGGAAGCATGATTTGGGGGTCCAGGATTCCAGCTTATGACCTAGAAGGAAGAGCCGCCATCTTGGAGTGAGCAGACCCCTTTCCCATGGATCCTGGTCCCCTTCCGCAGTGCACGTCTGTGCAGCGCACATGTCTGTGCAGCGCAGTGGTGAGCTTGGCTTCCCCTTTGTCTGTGTACCCTGTGGGCTCCTTCCCCCTAGGGTGTAACATGCCCAGAGGCAGCTCTGTCTCCCCCCTTTACCCATGAATCCTATGGACCCCTTACCGCCAGGGTACAGCGTGGCCACAGGTGGCCCTGGGTCCTGCTGTCCAGGTCTCAGTGTGGTGCAGACTTGAGCGCAGGGGTAGGACACCACTCCTTCTGCATCCTTCAGTCTGAAAATGGACTGTGGAGTCCAGCAGCTTCCTACTGTCAGCTCATCCCTTTGGATTGAGCATTGGCCCCATGAATCTTCACTTTTCAAATGCAACTCTCTCCTGCTGTCCTCCCCATCCCTCATCTCCCATGCTGGGAGTGGGACAAGACACCAAGCCCGTTTCTGGCCTTGAGGATGGAACCTGGGGAGATGGGAGGTAGGGATAAAGGAGGACAATGTGTGCTTTGCTTGGCATTCACCCTACCTCCGAGTGGAGCATTTTGGGAGTGGCTTGGGTGGTCAGTGTTGGGAGTGTGCTGGAGCCAATGGGCCATGGAATTTCAGAGCATCTTGGGGTGGAGGCGGAGTGGCACAGCAGGCAGGGGCAGCCACTCTGCAGTTTCCACTCAGATCCTGCCTGAGACCCCAGCCCTTACCTCCCAGAGTCTGCAGTTGTGAAGACACGTTCGTTTTAAATGTGTCTCTATATCTAGGCACATCTGAATATGCTCGGCATTTGACCTGCACATAAGGGGAGCTCAAAAAAATGCCTACTAAATAGAGAAATACAAATACAAATAAATCGAGAAATATGCAAATGCAAGTGTGAGGCTGAGGCCGAGGCCAGCTCCCAGCGTTGCTGATCCTCAGCCCACCATGTGTTTCGTCTTCTAGGCAGGGCTTATGTTCCAAACCAGCCTGGAATCCTCTCATGTAGGACCCTCGGCCATAACCCAGCTTCCTGTCGTAAAGATAAAAGGCTATTTAACATTTCCCGTAAATTGCACTTAGGCTCCGGATCAAAGGGCCCCGCTGGGACTGCTGTTTCAAACCTCAGTTCTCTTAGTGAGGAGCTCCCAGAGCCAGGGTGGTTGACACTGACAGAGGGAAACCTCTGCTGCCTGTGGGGATGCTTGGGGCAGACACACTAGACCTTTGGCCCCCAAGGGCTTATGCCAAGGGGCTGGTCATCCCGTGCCCATTGGAAGTGTGAATCAGGAGAGGAGGGTCTCTGAAGGCCGGCATTCTGGTGTCAGGGAATGAAGGCAGCCAGGACCGCAATGAAGGACACACAGCACGCAGCCCAGGAGCAGTCCTTGAATTGCAAACAACAGAATGGCCTGGGACCACTGGATGAGGCAGGGTCCTTGCTGGAGGGATGGCAGGAAACTCACTAGAGGGCATGTGGCTGTGGAACCAGCCTAAGAAATAGAATGAGAGCCAAGCCAGGCTGGTCCCGGAGCTCCAGGCCAGGGGAGCTGTGGGGAGGGATGTTCTTGGACCTGCCCCTACACTCCTACTAGGCTCCAGTGGCAAAACCCTGTGAGGGGTGGGAGCTGGGTTCAGCTTGGGGCCTGGGCCTGCCCTTAGCTAGGGTGAGCAGCACCTCTCTTGAGAGCTCATCTGAGCCTGCACCAGAGGGAGAGTCTGGGGGCATCAGGCAAGGATGCTGTTCTCTGGGCATCGAGGAAATCAGCACAGGCAGGACTCAGGCAGGGCCTCTTGCTGAGCTCTTGGTGCTTTAAGATGGACTCCAAATGGAAAAAATGCATGAGCCCCTCCTCAATCATGGTTTTATAAGCAAATGTGCGATTTTTCCCCCTTGTTTTTGGGGACCGTTGAAGGCCCAGTTCCGTGTAGCCTAACACACTCAGCTTTTCACTACTTCACCCCTCTCCAAGTCCTTTTTCGTCTTATCCTTCCCCTGGAATAAGTCAGGCAGGTGGGTGATGGGATTTTGCGCATCCTAGTAGGCCAAAATAAAAAATCCATAAAGGCCAAGCAGTCTTCACCTCCAGGTACCCAGAGGATTCCTTTACTATCTACTGGCACCTAGTTAGGTGGTGTGGTGGCTCATGCCTGTGGTCTCAGCTCTCAGAGGCTGAGGTGGGAGGATCCCTTGAGTCCTGGAGTTTGAGGGTGCAGTGAGCTGTAAATGTGCCACTGCCCTCCAGCCTGGGGGACAGAGTGACACTTCACTTCTGTCTTTAAAAAAATTATTTTAAAGAAAAATAGCACCCAGGCCTCCCTAATTGCTACTTGTTAGAACAGGAAAGCTTGACATTTTGGAATGATTTTTATATAAAATAATTAATACTTTTAACAATATATGGTCCTTAAGCTTAGAACCTTAAATTATCTGGAAATAAACCTCTTGGAGTTCCTCTTGGATCTCCAGGCCAGCAGGCATTCACTTTTTTTTTTTTTTTTTTTGAGATAGAGTGTCACTCTTCTAACCCAGGCTCTGGAGTGCAGTGGCATGATCTGGGCTCACTGCAACCTCCACCTCCCGGGTTCCAGTGATTCTGTTGCCTCAGCCTCCCAAATAGCTGGGATTACAGACGCATGCAACCATGCCTGGCTAATTTTTGTATTTTTAGTAGAGACAGAATTTCACCATGTTGGCCAGGCTGGCCTTGAACTCCTAACCTCAAGTGATCCGCCCATCTCCACCTCCCAAAATGCTGGGATTACAGGCCTGAACCACCGCACCTGGCCTCACATTTACTCTTCAACAGAGAAGCACAACTGGGGTCCAGGGACTGGGGATAGATTCCCCCTTTGTTCTTTCCATCAGGCCAAGAGTTGTCACTGGAAGAGCAACAGACAGGGAGTTGAGTGGGTCTGAAAACTAATGTCAGCCCCATCACTAAGAGCTGTGGGACACTGGACAAGTTACTTCAACAAACCCTGAGGGGAGAATGGGATAGAAAACGCTTGGAGTTAGTTCGGAGAATTAAATGAGCCCCTATAGGTAAAGCCCCTACCACAAGGCCTGGTGTAGAGAAGGTACCCAGTGAAGTTAATTGAATGAAAAGGTGGGGGAGAAAGAAAAGGGTGGGCTGGCTGATCCCTGCATGATGTAATAGCATCCCAGATCCTACGGGACCTGCCAGCTGCTGCCTGAAATTCTACCGTTAAAGCATCTTCCCTTTAGCCTCAAGCGTTGATCCCAATTAAAATGCTAATTATCTCCAAGGGTTCTACTTTTTAATTTTTTTCTTTCTTTTTTTTTTTTTTGCTAGTTTATCATTGACCCAGAGTGTGAATGAGGGAACTGAGAGCTGCATTTCATGGACAGAGGATGGAGAGGACAGCCTATTCCCCCAACACGCGCATCTCTGTAGCCCCATGGCCGTCATTTCTCATTTGGTCCCTGCCTTACTCCGGGTGCCCTTCTCATGAGCACCTACATCCTCCACAGCCACTCCAGCTGCCGTGCCTTTGGGTTCATCCTTCCCCTGCCTGGAAGGCCCTCCGTGCTCCTCTCTGGCCCACCCTCCGAGGCCCAGCTCAAATCCCACCTCCTCCAGCTCACGGCTCTTTCACTGCCTTCCTCCAGGATATCATCACTGCCACATGCTTTAGCCACGAATGAAGGAAGACAGTGTGCAGTGTGATGATGATTCTGAGAAAGACTTGTGTATGGATAGCAGCTCCATTTCCCAGAGGTCTTCCACAGATGGTACAGATCACAGGGTCAGTGTCCTGGGAGAGAGCATGGTCCTTGGACCTGGGCCAACTGCTCACATCCCAGTTCCACCACCGTGGAACTGAAAGCATTTGTCAACACCTCCAAGCCCCAGTCTCCTCCTCTGTAGGATAGAGAATCAACATGAAGAACAGTGTGAGAATGTAGCTAAAAGGTCTGGCGTTTAATAGGGTCCCAGAAATATTAGCTGCATCCTCTTTCTCATGACAGTGACAATTGATAACACTCGTCCTCAGCATTATTATCCCCATTGGACTGATAGATAAACTGAGGCCTGGAGGTAAAGAGACTCATCCAAGGTCACATGGCAGTCTGGTGCCCCAGCCAGCCCCTCCTGGCTCATGCTACCCAGGGTGGGGCTGTCTGGGTTGATTTGGCCAGCTCGGGGGTACAGAGGGATGTGAGGTGACCAGAAAGAAGAGGCAGCTGGAGGGTAAAAATCAGCAGCCTGGAGAAGGCTCCACTCTGGGAATTAATGAAACAGAGGCTTTCATATCATCTCTCTAACAAGGTTCTCCGTCTCCCACGGTTTTGCTGGAGGGGAGTTAATCTCAGTTTCTCTCTGCACTTCAGCTGTTGATGCTGAGGTGATTATGAAGTGAGCAGCTGTCACCTCGGAGGGGAGGGAGCATGGGGCAGAATCAGGTCAGCACTGTAAGGGTCCGTGCTCCTTTTTTACGGGTGGGGAAACTGAGGCTGGAAGGGACTGGCCAGAGGTTTCTTTGCAAAGAACTCCACATGCCCACTAGCCGGGAACTGACTTGGGAAGATGAAAGAAAGGCCAGGAAAGAAAGGCAAGATGGCATGGAAGCATGCGCTCATTCCTATGGTCATTCTCAAACATTTACCCCAGGGCACAACTCTCTGTTAGACCTGGGAGCCCACGGGAAATGGAGGAAGGCTTTCTTGAGCACGCGAGGCTACTTGTTGAGTCTTAGAGGACAAGTAGCCTGTTAACTAGAGATTTTCATCCTGGGCACTAGAGACATTTGGGGAGGGCGGCCCTTCATGTTGTAGGATGTTTTAGCAGCATCCCTGGCCTCTGCCCTCTGGATGCCAGCAGCACCACCATCCTTCCGCCCGCCCCCCCCCCCCACCCGTCGTGACAACCATAGACATCTCCAGACATCGCCAAATGTCCCTTGGCGAACACAATCACCTCTCATTGAGAACTCCTAGACAAATTAAGGAGGGGCATTCCAGATAGGGGTACTCCCATGAGACACAGGAGAAGGTGTGACACCTTTGGGGAGTCGCAAGCTTTGTCCGATGGGAGGATGCAGAGGAGGTTGCCGACATCCTCGGGGATCTAACGAAAGGCATTGTGTGCTCAGCTCAGACTCCTATAAATTGTTCTGGAAGTTACTGTTCTTTTAATCTGACCCCTTCAGCTGTCTTACCCACCTGCGTGTGGAAGCCTCAGCAAATAACCCGGGGGTAGAGCTTTTACAGGAACTCTGAGACTGCATTGTCTCTGTAGGGGCTGCACATACAGCCAGCAGTTATGTCTTCACCTTTAGAACAATCACAGGCATCCAGATCACACGGTGTCTCTTTCCTGACTCAGTTGGTGTAAACTAAAAGTTGATTTGTTTAAGTGATGACGCAAGAGAGAATGTGGGCTAGAACAGGGGAAGGTGCAAAGGCATTTTACAACCACCCAGGCATGAGGAAGCTGATTAATTCCCACTTAATGAGTACATTAGATTCCCTCTTCAATCAAAACATCTATTAGCAAAGTCACCTATACCAGATGGATCGAGGAAACAGATGTTTTCAAACCATGACCAAGGATTAGCCAATAGAGTCTTTTAATTGATGCCTGCCTGAGTGCATGTAAAATAATATTCACTTGAGGAGGGACCAGTTTGTCTGCAATGTGCTCAGCCAAAGACATTGCATGAAGCGAGTCACCCCGCGTTAGTCTGTACCTAATTCCCAACCCAAATACACTTGACTATTTCGGTCTAGACCACACTTGATCATCATAAACAGCCACCAAATCCCTCTCTTCTCCTATTTACGGATGGAAACAGCTGCTGTATTTGCATGCCCTGCTCCTTAATATAAACACGACTCTGATTTCCTAACTTTCTTTGGGGAATTCCTTCTAGGCGTCCATGTTTATTTATGAAGCTGGTGTGGAAATACAGCAGGCACCATTGTCATTTCCGGGGGGTTAGTTGAGGTCAGCGGGGAAGTGCTAGCATTACTTGGATGAAGGAGTAGAGCACCCCAGTGCCAGTGGGCCACCCCCATCTCCCAGGCATCAAGGTCCCACCCCTGGGCCAGGATCAGATTTTCCTTGAAAAGCATCTGCGTGTCATAGATTATCTTATCTTTTGGTTGCTTCATTTTGCTTTGCCTGCCAGGAAGCTCAGAGGTTAATCAGATCTTATTCCAGGCTCCTGAAGAGTTCTTTCTTCTCCCAATTCTCTAAATGGTTTGGGAAACCTCTTCAGTTTAGTTCTTTCTCTTTTTGGCTGCTTTATATGTGTGTTGCTATTGTAAACTGCCTTAAATACATTCAGAAAGTAGATTGGGTATAAGTTAGGAACAAATAAACTTCAAATGTGCTAAACATGTCCTCCCACCTCCACAAAAATGCAACTATCCTTTGCCTTTATTGCTGGAGGATTCCCTCTGTATTAGAGAGCTGATAAGAATGGTGAGACTGGGAGAGTCAGCCCTGGAATGGACCATTTCTTCCCAGAAAAAAAAAGAAGAAATTCACATTATGAACTACCCAAAGTAATTTGCCTGTATTTGCAACCCAGAGAGGAGAACATCAAGATCCAGAAAAAAGAGAAAGCTTCTTTTCTCCAGCCAAGACTAGAGCCCATGTCTGCCAGCAGCTCCCAGCCTGGGGCTCCAGGCATCACTGCCCTGCTATATTCATGGGGCTGGTGAGGCACTGCCAATCAGTGAGTTAAGAGAGAACTTCTCAAGCCCGTGTCTTGCTCCAAAAGGGAGGTTCCACTGGTTGGAATGCTAAAGGGAAATTGGAGATTTTTAGTGACCCGGTTCACTGTTCAGATTCTGAGCACATGGGAGGACTTCGGCCGTGGCGTTCAGATACTTATTGTCAGTCTATGTTACAAAGCCTTGGCTTGCAATGTGACTGAACAGGTTGGGAGAAAATAAGCCTGAGCTTTTAACCCAGAAGGAGAGGGCAGCAGGTAAGAGTCAGCCCCAAAGAGGACAATCCTGGCTTCTCAGATTGGGACATCTGGGCTTGCCTTCTGTATGATGCTTGGATTTCCTACAAGAATTTGACCACATGTTTCCCCAGCCTCACCTTGACCATCTCCAGGGACAGAGAATTCATTACCTACACAGGGTGTTGAGCCAGGTGAAACAGAACAAAACAGGCAGGTGGCAGATGTCCTGACTCCTAAGGTCCTGAGTCCCCCAGGTCAAAGAGAGATAGTGAGAGAACATTTGGGTGGAGTAAAGGGAGTGCCCAGCTGCCTTCTGGGACCCTGCAGGTACCATGGCTGCTGGCCAGAGCTGGTTCCCTGATTAAGGGAGCCATGGTTCTGGGCTCACCTCTCTCAGGAGTCCACTGTGCAGTGCCTGGCTGGCCTTAAGAAATGAGAGTGGAATGCTGAGGGCTGTAGCCAGGAAGAGCCAAAATAAAGGGTGGAAAGTAAATCCGCTTTCTATCCTAGACATCTTCTCTGTGAGAGCGGGATCTGGAATTAGGTTTGGGAGGGGTGAGGTACAGGGCTCTGGTTTGTGGTTTTTGATGATTCCCAGAGTCTGTTCTCATGCTGCTGAGAGACATACCCAAGACTGGGCAATTTGCAAAAGAAAGAGGTTGAATGCACTTACAGTTCCACATGGCTGGGAAGGCCTCACAACTGTGGCAGAAGGTAAGGAGGAGCAAGTCACGTCTTACATGGATGGCAGCAGGCAAAGAGAGAATGCTTATGCAGGGAAACTCCCATTTTAAAACCACCAGATCTCGTGAGACTCATTCTCTATGATGAGAACAGTGCAGGAAAGACCGCCCCCATAATTCAAACCTCCAACCTGGTTCCTCCTATGACTTCTGGGAACTGTGAGAGTTACAATTCAAGATGAGATCTGGGTGAGGACATAGTCAAACCATATAACATGGTATAAATAATCCCACCAGGGTCAATTTCCAGCTGCCCATGCCAAGCTGCTGATGCAGAACTGGAAAGAGAGACTAACAATCACCTTGCTAGCAGGTCCCAGCTGGCCCCAGCACATCACTGAGTGAAGCCATGGCCTGGTCTGAGTCGCTGCTCTGATTCTAACCTGCCCTATACATTCTGGCTTGGTTTCCACATCTACACAACAGAAGTAAGAACAGCTGTCTTGGCTGGGAGCGGTGGTTTATGTCTGTAATTCCAGCAGTTTGGGAGGTCGAGGGTGGATCACCTGAGGTTAGGAGTTCAAGACCAGCCTGGCCAACATGGTGAAACCGTGTCTCTACCAAAAATACAAAAGTTAGCTGGGCATGGTGGCAGGCACCTGTAATCCCAGGTACTCAGGAGGCTGAGGCAGGAGAATCACTTGAACCCGGAAAGTGAGATTGCACCACTGCATGCCAGCCTGAGCAGCAGAGCAAGACTCCATCTCAAAAAAAAAGAACAGCTGTCTTACTGCTCTGGGTCCCACAGGTAGAAAGCGAGTAAAGGTGCTTTTCTAGTTTTTGGAGAACTCTTAGAAAATAATAAAAGAGCTTTACATTATCACCCAGTTTGATATTCTGAGGCAAAATAAAGAAAATGCACAAGAGTATAACTGTCAAGATGGAACAAAGAGAGACCTGAGTCCAAGCAGTTACCTGTGAAACCATGGGCCCCAGCCTCTCCACCTGTGAAATGTGTGTCCCACTTCACACTGTGGCAACCTCCCAGGGGAATCTTGAAACCCAGGGGGATTAAAGAAAAAAATCCACATTTTCAAGAGCCCGTGCATGGGACAAGGAGATGGCTGTATCATTAAGACAGATGCAGCAAAAAAGAGGGCCAGCCCAATCATCAAAGGGACAATTTGTGCTCCAGAAAATGAATCCCTAATTATTCCTTTCAGTTCTAAAGAGACAGTGGCCCAGAAGAGAAGCCGGCAGCTCATCCTTCACGTGACTGTTTAAGCCTGGACCAGGAAGAGGAACAACTGTACATATACAGGCAAGAATTTGAATATCTAATTTGATGGGGCATATAAATTGGCAGTTATTCAAATGAGAACATTTACATATATAGGGTTTAAGGCTACATGATAATTCCTTATTATTTTTTTCCATGGTGCAGAGTAAGGACTTTAGATCTTCTTCTCCTTCTTTTCAAGGGTTTTAGGAAGGGATTGAAAAGGCAGCTGAATGGAGCCCAGGAACCTCTGGGTGCACCAGGATTTGGGTGTGGGATTTGCATCCAGGAGATGCCCAGCAGCTTTTCTCTGGGGCAGAAGAGGTGGCATCATACTTGCTTTCCTATGTATCTGACCGTGGATTCCCAGCTTGCCAGTGCCCAGCCAGAGCACTTCCCTTGTTTCTGAGGGTAGCAGAGGCTCTAGGTTGGTTCCAAGAGGTCCCAGTAGAGCAGGGGTTCTCAGAGTGGGCCCCCCCCAACCACCAGCAGCAGCCTCTCCTGCGAACTTGTTAGAAATGCAAATTTTCGGGCCCATCCAGACCCCCTGAATCAGAAACTAGAGGTGGGGCCCAACACTTGTGTTTCAACAAGCTTCACCAGGTGATTATTTTATTTATTTACTCATTCATTCATTCATTCATTCAGTCATTCATCTAGAGACAGGGTTTGGCTCTGGCTTCTAGGCTGGAGTTTTATGGCGTAATCATAGCTTATTACAGCCTTGACTTCCTGGGCTCAAGCAATCCTCCCACCTCAGCCTCCCAAGTAGCTGAGACTACAGGTGTGCACACCATGCCCCACTGCTTTTTTTTTTAAATATTTTTTGTAGAGATGGGATTTTGCCATTTTCCCAGACTGGTCTTGAACTCCTGGGCTCAAGTGATCCTCCTGCCTCAGCCTCCTAAAGTGCTGGAATTCCAGGTGTAAGCCACTGCACCTTGCCCTCACCAGGTAAAATTCTGATACCTGCTCAAGTTGGAGAGCAGTAAACCCAAATAATTGTGTAAGCTTAAGCTCTATATATGTAAAACAGATTCCTGACCTGTTGCGAAGCTTACACAATCATTTGGGTTTATTTCCCAAGGCCAATTCCATGTTCTCATCCAGTGCCCTTCAGGGATGGTTCTGACTTCTGGCAAAGGAGAGGGGAGAATCCTGGTTTTCTTCAGGAGATGAAAGGAGGAGGAAACCCCATTCCTCTGATGTTTGGTGGCCTGGGAGTCAGCAGGCAGCAGGGGACCCTCCTGTCTGATCTCATGCTGCCCTTCCTTACAGGCTGGGATGGTGGAGCCCAGGAGTGCTCCTGTCTTAGATGGATGGATGGAGGTGGCCCTAGGTCATAGCTGAGGAACCTTGAAGTTGCTGGAATTTCTCAGCCCTGTCTGTCGGACCCAGGCCCTAAGCAAAGCTTCTACCCTCTATGACTCAACAGTTTCTAAGGCCCACCCTGTGCCAGGTGCTCAATCAGATGGTGAGCTCAGAGCAGACCCTGGGTTGGGTGGGACCATCACTAAGGAATGTGCTGCCCTGCAGGGGAGGTCCTGACAATCAGTGATTTCAGTCAAGAGCTGAGAGCTCTTGTTGGGGAGTTGCAGGGGTTCCTGGGACCAAGCAGTGGGGAAACTCTCCCTGGTTCCAAGGTCAGGAATGCTTCTTAAGCACGGCGGGAGGAAGACAAGTGGTCAGGATGCCCAGAGCTTTGCATTTAAATAGGACACAGGGTTCAAGAAGCAAGTGAGATTCTAGAGGCCACAGGGAGCCTTTGAAATGTGCTAAACAGGGGAAGGAGGTAAGCAGATTGCTGTTCTGCAAAGGCCACACTGTCTACAGGGTGGAGCCTGGGTAGGAAACAAGGCTGAAGGAAGAGCTCTCAGAGAGGGGCTGTTAGGACAATCCAGGAGAGATGGGATGGCAGACTGAACCAGGAAGTGACAGTGAGACAGAGAGAAAAGATGCTGATTAACAGCAGATACACTTGCCTGGAGAGGGAAGTCCTCTGAATGTTGTGGTGAGAGAGGGGCTTTCATGTGGTTTGACTGTGTCCCCACCCAAAGCTCAAATCCTAACTCCCATAATTCACACATGTCAGGGGAGGGACCCAGTGGGAGGTAATTAAATCACAAAGGCAGGTCTTCCCTGTGCTGTTCTTATGATTGTGAATAAGTTTCATGAGAGCTGATGGTTTATGAAGGGGAGTTCCCCTGCACATGCTCTCTCTCTTGCCTGCCGCCATGTAAGATGTGACATTGCTCCTCTTTTACGCCTCCTTTGCCTTCTGCCATGAATGTGTGGCCTCTGCAGCTGCATGGAACTGTGCATCCATTAAACTTCTTCTTCTTTATAAATTACCTAGTCTTAGGTATGTCTTTATTAGTAGCATGCAAACAAACTAATATAGGCTTTCTCCCAGGTCTCTGGCTTGGGCATCTGGGAAGCTGCACAGCATTTACCAGAACTCAAAAGCCCTGGGTTAGGTTAAGATTGGGGTTGCCAGATTTGTCTCCTAGACCCATACTGCTGCCTTAGCACCCTGAGTAATTAGATTTGTGTTGTGGTCTTGGCTTTCAGTGCAGGTAGCTGGATGGGGTCATCTCAGTCTGGGCTGGACATGCCAAGCAGCAGGGGTGGGCTACAGTAAAGACCAGGGATGGAGATTCAAGTCAACCCAGGGAGGAAGCAGCACCCAGAAGAGCTGACTCAACAGGATCAAAAGTTAGGGTCATGTCGGTGAGTCCCAGAGAGGAAATATGGAGCCTGGATACAGATCAGGGTGAAGGAGCTGGGATTGAGGTCCTCTGGGCTGGACCTACGGTAGAGTTGGTAAGCCCAAGTAGGCCATAGACAACTATTTGCTGACTGCTTACAGTGGCCTATAATTTCATCAAGCACCCAGGTTCCTTCCAGCTCTCCAATCTGCCAACCCCAAAGTGTGGCCCCATTCTCTGATTCACAACATAACTGCTGGAGCTCCAGCTATCCTGTCCATGTTCCAGACAGAAAGATCCTAAGAGGAAGGGAGGAACAAAAGTCACCTGACAGCTGAGTCAGCCCCTTTCAGGGGCTTTTCTGGGGACCCCACTTGATGACTTGGAGAGGTTAGAACACACAGCTTTTTAGCTAGGCACATGCTACCTCCAAAGCAGAGTAGCATGGATATGAGGTAGCCAACTAAAAATCTCTGTTACAGAAGGACTAAATAGGATAAATTAGCATCTTTTCTTTATTAGATTTTACTTTTTAAAAATTAAAAAAATTATAAAAGTTAGTGAATGAGGCCAATGTATTCAGAAAACCAAGAGTGCTTTAGGCAGAAATCAGTTAGTTGCAAGGAACGGAAAGCTACTTGGCTGCTTTAAGTAAAACAGAATTTACTGTAAGAATTCATGGAAATATCCCAGATACTGAGGACAGGAAGCTGGTGGGCCCATGAGGCCTTGGAGCCAGAAACAGAAAACCTGGCTCAAGGTTTTGGTTTTCTCTTCCCTTCCCCTTCTCAGGTCTTAATGGGATTCTGTCTCCAAATCCCCCCAACCTTCTCATCTGCCTCTGTTTCTTTCTGTGTCCCTTCCCCGACCTTCATCCTCCCCCTCCCCACGTCTCTTTCTCTGTTTCTGTGTCTGTCACTGTCTCTGTCTCTCCTTTGAATTTTGGCTTTCTCTCTCCTGTGTATATAGCAGAGAACGGTCACCCTCCTCTTCCAGTTCAAGTGCCAACAGGAAAAGTCTCCAGGACCCTGTTGCAAAATCCCTGGATGTCTTACTTTGCTTGTACTGCAATAAAAAGAACACCTGGGACTAAGTAATTTACAAATAATAGAAACCTATTTCTCATAGTCCTGGGGGCTGAAAGTCCAAGATCAAGCTGCCAGCAGGTTCGGTGTCTGATGAGGGTCTGGTCTGGTGCCTTGTTGCTGTGCCCTCCAGAGGAGATAAATACTGCGCCCTCACATGGCAGAAGGGTCAAAAGGGCAAAAAAAAAAAAATAGGTCTAGCTGTTTCCCTACAGGCCTTTTATAAGGTTACTAATCCCATCTCAGAAGGTGAAGTCTTGATGACTTAATCACTTCCTAGAAGCCTCATCTTAATACTATCACATTGGCTATTAAAGTTTCAACATGTGAATTCTGAGGACACATTCAGATCACAGCATTGGGACAGAACGTAAGACGGCCCAAGCCTGGGTCAAATGCCACCCCACCTGCTTCAGTAGGTGGTGCTTCAGGTGGGGTCATCAGCAGAAACTGGGGACAGATCATCTGAGGTTATGAGGCGGGCAGGCAGGCACGTAGGCTGTGCGTCCGAACACATACCTGAAGACGCCGTTGCTCTCTCCTCCTCGAGCTTAATGAAACACTAACTTTCCTGCCAGCTGTATGGAGAAGGCTTCTCCCTAATGAAATGTCCCTTTCCAGAAAGGCTCTAGGGCTCTAGGCCAAGTGACTTCCAAACTATTCTTGACTTGTGTTCCTACATTTATTTCCCTCTTCCAAAGGCTGGAGAGTCAAAGCCAAGTAGGACTGTCCTTGTCCTTAGTGTCTCATAATGGAGGGAGGAAGATAGACAGCTACGCTTGCCTCATTCAGTAAAATCCTACTGTGGGTTTACACGCTGCATTATTTGCACAAATAGATCTAGAGTCCATTAAACAGCTGGGAAAGACATTGACAGCACAAGCAGAAGGCAGAAGTTCCCTCATCAGATTCTCCATGCGTTACATACGAGCAGGAGCGCAAGTGAGAAATGCTGACTCTGGCCAGGGAGAAGGAACCACAGCTGATAGCATTAAGCAAACTGGCTGAGACCTAGGGGACTCTAGCAAATGACATAACGGAATTAATAAAACACAGCGCTTGGACTTGAATTTCCCAACAGCTGAGAGTCAACAAGTCATGATAGCACCGAAGCTGGGAAGAAGCCGGAGGTTGCGATGGACAGCCGAACACACACAGCCAAGCTTGGAGAGTGAATTACATCTCCTTGGAGTGCCACTATTTACTCTTTGCCCTTAGAAGGATTTTTTCTCAAGTTGAATTTGCAAAAAAATGGGTAACATCTGCAAGCGTTTCAAAATTATTTTTAAATATAATTAATTTCTGGTTTATTTTCCCAAACAATCCAATGTCTTAAAATTTCCAAAGAGTAAATGTATATCCCTGGTTATATATTTTTTTAGCAATTTTCCTGTATAGAAGAAACCTTAACTCTATACATCTACCTATTTTACCTTGTTGGAACACCACTAATAACCTCCTGACTGATGCCAGCAGGTACCGGAGACACAGTAAGAATTGCCAGGTTGGGCACAGTGGCTCACGTCTATAATCCCAGCACTTTGGGAGGCCGAGGCGGGTGGATCACGAGGTCAAGAGATCAAGACCATCCTGGTCAACATGGTGAAACCCTGTCTTTACTAAAAATACAAAAAAATTAGCTGGGCATGGTGGCGCGCACCTGTAGTCCCAGCTACTTGGGAGGCTGAGGCAGAAGAATTGTTTGAACCCAGGAGGCGGAGGTTGAGGTGAGCTGAGATCGTGCCATTGCACTCCAGCCTGGGTAACGAGAGCAAAACTCCTTCTCAAAAAAAAAAAGAATTGCCAGCCTCTCAGCTACTAGACCAATGGTGCAAATCTTGCAAAAGAAATTGTGCTCCCTTCCACATTGGTTCCACAAACACACACACACGTACATTAAAATAGTAATACATGGTGCTGATGAAGTCATGGTAAAACACACGTTTAGCCAACTAGGTAGTCAGAGAGAAATTTCACAATGCATTCTGTGGGAAGTAAAAAAGTTCCTTTTTAAAGTTTCCTTTCCTGTTAAAAAGTAAGTATGCTAGTAACTCTTTGTTAAACCCTATCCTATGTTAACTGTTAAACATGCTATGCTTATAGGCACATAGTACATTCTATGTCCTTGTACTTTAACCCAGATATCTGTGCCGGATGTGCTCTCAGGCGTGTCCCAGGTCTCCATTGCTTTTACCTGTTTAGAAAACATTTAAGTTGTTAGTCAATCGGGTATTAGTTTAGATTGTGAGATCTGGCTCTGAGATCAGACACAGCAGTAAGGACAACCCCAAATGCATAAGGAAGAAATTTGTCTGAGAAGGGCAGATTGTTTGAGCCCGGGATTTCAAAACCAGCCCCCTAAAGTGCTGGGATTACAGGTGTGAGCAACTGTGTCCAGACTAGCTTTTTTCTTTGGTAGTTATGGGAATATTATTCCCTTGGACAAATTATCAGGATTGAAGAGAAAACACATTCTTATGGTTCTTGGAATGTGTTGGAAATGGATGCTCAGTGCTGCAAAGAAAAATCAGCCCTGAGACAAAGGATCTGTCAGCAACACAATTTTTACTTCCTGGACTGCAGGAAGTGTACTCTCTCTAGCCATCTTACCATGAGAGTATAATGAGCCCGGGATTTCAAAACCAGCCTGGGAGAAAATGGGAGATGAAAAAATACAAAAATTAACCGGTTAGTGGCACTCAACTGTAGTCCTAGCTACTCAGGAGGCTGAGGTGGGAAGATCGTTTGAGCCCAGGAGGTCGAGGCTGCCGTAAGCTGTGATCCCACCACTGCACTCCAGCCTGGGTGACAGAGCAAGACCCTATCTCAAAAAAAAAAAAAAAAAAGCAAAAAGGTGTATATTATAAACTTTTTTTAAAATCAAAAGGGAAAAGTAGAAGCATGTGTTCACTAACATTTCAGTGTAGGCCAAGCAGGAGACATTATTTCCTTTACCAGGTAGAGCAGTTGGGATCTGGAGTGAGTGTGGATGGCTATGGACGGTGATGTCCCACCTACCTGAGCTCATAAGCCACCCCCCACTCAACGTGTTAGGTGGCCACATCGTCCCTTGCAGATGAGAACTCACTTTCTGAGTTTCTGGGAGTGGCAGAATTGATTCCAGCCCAGTGTTTTCCAGAGAGCTGCAAGGCACACCATTATTCCTGGAAACTCTGCCCTTGGTATTGAGACATGCCATCTGGGGCTCCTCTCAGTTTTGAAAGGAGAGAATACAATCTCATTTGATACCTTATCAAAGTGTACTTTGCAAAAAGAAAAAAAAAAAACAAGTTCAAATACATTAGGTTTTTTTTTTTCTTTCTTTTCTCCCTCCTTTTATTAAGCACTTTATATTCTCTAAGAAGTTGGGACTCATTAATTACAGCGGTGGTAATTATAACCCACTCATATTTCTGCAGAGCCCTTCTGAGGAGCTGAGAGTCCTTTATAAATATGAGCTCATTAATTGTCCCAGCAGCCCTGCAGGTACAAGACAGCTACTACTGTCCCTCTAAGTCTGGGGCTCCAGGGCTGCCGGAGCGGCGGACCGCAGGTGCTCCAGTGCCAGGGGCTTGGGCTGCCTGAAGCCCTCTGCAGGAACAGCCACTGGCCTGAGGCGACGAAAGGTAAAGTCCGCAGGGTCACTGGCTTCAAGGGCTTCAAGCTGTCTTGAAGTTCCAAAATCAAAGCTGGCAGCCTAGCACCCCTCCAAAGCACACCCACAGGACAGGGTCAGAGACAGGAGCCAGCAGCCCCATCCTGGGCCCCGCATGCCCTGGTGCTTCCCGTTTCTGCATCTTTGCTTGGCTGTGCCCCGTGTTCTCTATGTTCTCCCTCTCTATTAAGTTAGATTTACCCTTCAGCTGAAGTTCTGCTGGGTTCTGCAGTGTCTTCCTCCACTGTCCTCCACCAACATGGGCAGTCTGATGTCCTCATTTTGCAGGTAACGCTAAGCAGCCTGACCTCTTTCTAGGCTTGCTAGTGATTTTCTAAATTATGATTTGGTATTCCTTGAAAGCATAGTTGGGTCTTTCTCCCCACTGGGAGCCCCTTGAGGGAGGGAAACATCTTTCCTATGCTCTGGGAGCTCCAGGGACAAGTTCAGGGTTCTGTATACTGTAGGGGGTCAAGAATTATTGATTGGTGGGTGAACGGGGTCTTGAGTGCCTGCCCCCTGGGAAGCACTGACAGAGGGAATAGAACTGTCCTTGGCCTTAGTGGCTCATAATGGGGGGAGGAAGGTAGACAGGTACACCTGTCACTTTCAGTAAAATCCGACTGTGGTTTCAAATGCTGCATTGTTTGCACAAAAAGATCTAAAGTACATTAAACAGCTGGGAAAGACATTGTCTGAGATGAGCTGAGGTGAGATGGTCTGGGGGAATGCAGGAGGCCACTGCCCCCTCCCCTGCTACCATCTCACCCAGCATGCCATAAACCTCTAAGCCAGAGGACAGCACCTGCTACCCTCCAAGGGCATGGTTTTCATATCTCCAGATCTTATGTGGGATGCTCCTTATCTCTCCCACCAAGCTTGCCCATAATATCAAACCATGTTCATCCTTCAAACTGATGTGCAAGTGCCATCTCTTTAATGAAATCTTTCCTGAACTCATTCTTCCTCCATGAAAAGACATTGCATTTCTCTGAGCCCTCACAACATATTACATAGGCAATCCTCCAGATTGTGGCTTTACCATGTCCTAGCTGCATGGCCTTGGACAGGTCTCCACCTCCCCAGGCCTCTGTGTCCCCATCTTTTTGATGGTATTCACATGCCCACCATGAGTGTCATAAGAACCAAAAGGGAGAGCTGGGGACCTGGTGCTCAGTATCCATTACTATTTGTACCGTCTGCCACAGTTGTACCGTCTGCCACAGGAAGGGAGGGGATGGTGCCTAGTTCATTGTTAGGGATGGGTGACTCCCGAATCTCTTGGTTTTAAAAAGGTTATCAAGTGATTCTGCAGCTACATTTGTAGACCACAAGCCTAAACCAGACTGTATAAGAGAGGAAACTGGATTCCAGATAGTGGGAGTTGGGGAGAAAGGTCAACATCACAAACAAGGGTTATATCAAAGGTGAGACACATAGAGCCTAGGGTTAGGACCTTCCATGTCACCCAATGAACAACATGCCTGATGCTCACATCCCACCAAGCCTTTGATGAGCCTGACTACTCTTTTAATTTTATTTTTTAATTCTATTCACATAATGTATGATTACATTCTCATTATAAAATAATTACCACAAATAAATCAGAATTCCCCTTGACACTCATCCTTCACTTCCTCCCCACTGTTGTCAAGTTTTCTTTGTAGTATTTCAGGACCTTTTCTGTGCATTAAGTTATTTTTTTATTTTGAGGGTAAATGAGGGTATGTGAAGGACTTTGAAAAGACCATGTTATACTTGTGGTATTAGTCTCAATTTAATATTAAACTTGTCTTCCCTGTCTATATCAGACAATGGGTAAAACCGTTAGCTGGGGTGGTCACAGCCACAGCTACTGAACAAGTGGACCCTCTATTTCAGAAATGTTGCTGAGAATCTTCTGAGATACAGGCATTAGATATTATTTAGAGTCCCCTGAGTTAGGCTAAAGTCAGTTTCCTGGGTTCCTCCCCTATTTCTCCATCTGTATTTCTTCATCTCCATCAGGATATTCTGAGAGTCCATGCCAATTGCTTTACTGAAGTTATATCACTTATATTTATTGTGTTTCCCTGACTACCAGTCTGGTAACCTTGTCACAGGGAGCTTATTTTTACATAGGCTTATTCTGATTCACCTATTCTTTATAAAGCCATCTTGGCTCCTGGTGAGCACTATTCCATTTTCTAATTGCTGGTAAGTTTTGGCTTTAATCACTTATGCTACAGTACTACCCTAGATCAATGTCAAACTCTTTCCGCTTTTCTCATCTCTTCAGTCCTTCCTATCTCTCCCTCAGCTTTCTGGTGATCTTTGCAAGCTCTCTCAGGACCTAGGAGCATGGTTCATTGGCCTCAGAAGACTGAACTGAGTTCAGGGCTATCTGGGCTCTTGGATCACTCACTTCATCACAGCTGTCAGCTGTACCACCTAGCTGTCAGCTGGCTCCTAGCCCTATTTCCTTTCCAGCCCAAAGTTCACTTTCCTGGCCTGAAAGTAAACCAGCAGTGGAAAGCAACTGTTTCCTCTTTATCCTCTGACATCAGTGGGAGGCAGAGTGAGAAGGCCAGGGGCCTCAGGAATCAGAGAGGTGCTTATTCAAGGCCCAGCTCCACCACTGGTCAGCTCCCAGGCCTGGGAAAGTTGTTCAACCTTGATCATTCTTGCTGTGTTATTTCTGTAAAATGGCAGAATTGAAAGATAATGCCCTTGCTCAACAAATGGTGGTTACAATTACCATCATTATCCCAGTGGCTCAAACAACCTTCTCTTACAGCCAAGAAGAAAAACTTAATTTCTAAGTTGAGTCATTCACCAAAGCAATCACCCATTCTCTCCTCAGCCTCTGCCCTACCTTGGATCTTCTGCTGAAGCTGATATGACTGATAGAGAACAGAGATAGGGCTCTTCTAACTTCTCTATTTAACACCAAAGGGAGAATAACGTAAGACAGGGCACTTCAGGGCAAAGGGTGATCCTCCTCCCGAGTTCCTCTGTGACAGATGCTCTCCTGGACTCTGGATGGGGGATGCTGTGACAGTCCTGTGTGCCTTGCTAAACCCAGTCCTCTTTCTGTCTTCCATAAAAGAGGTCCTGGCCACAGCTGACCCCAAATATTGCTCTCATTCATGGACTTGGTGAGATCTTTGCTGTCACTACTCAGTCAAACTCTCTTACAAATGAGGAAACTGAGGCTCAGAGAAAGGACATAACTTTGATCAAATTCCTCCGAAAATTCAGTTGTGGAGCTGGGGCTAGGACCTAGAAATTCTGGGGTGCCATCTCTTCCTCTAGGCTGAAACCCTCTGACCCAGTCTCCCCAAGGTTGACAGGAAGGTTTCCTTAGGACCAAAGGCTCAGGGCAGAACAATTTCCATCAGTTGCTTCTGCTCCTCCTTCTTCATGCCCTGACAGTATGCCAGGAGCCTAGCTTATGCATCAAGAATCCGTTTTCTGCTGTGTGACCTTGGGCAAGTCACTGACCTTCCCCAGGCCTCTGCACAGTGTGGGGGTTGCAATTCCTGTTCTCTAAATTCACTTTCCACTCTGATTGTCTCAGACTCAGGTCCTCTAAGATCCACGTTGGCATCACTCCACCCTCAGTGTTGAACAATCCATGGGCTCACTCCAGCCTGTAGGGACAGATGAGAGCTCCCTTCTACTCATACATGCAGGTTTCATGGCCCAGTCACTGAGCTTGAGGGCTGCAGGGGAGACATGGGCCCCTTAATGCAGTAACGTGTACACTACGAGCTCATATTGCAGTCAACTCACCACGCCCTCACCAGCACAGGTTAGTTGGATAGACCGCAATCTCTGTAGAGACCCCTGAATGCACATCCCCTCCTGAATTGCCCCCAAATCCACCAGGTCTCCTGCTGGGAACCCTCAAGAAGGCCATTCTAGAGCTGGGGCTCCCTTGGCATGGCTCACATTGGGTCATTAGCTGTCAGGAGTAGACTCTGGAGGTCTCTGCAACTCCCAGGCACACACACACCGCTTTGGGAATCATCCATAAACACCCACTCTCACCCCACCGAATCTGTTTGGAAGAGAATGAAAGCACCTCCAGCTTGGGCCCAAGTGACTCCCTGCCCAGGCAGCCACATCCAGCCAGCACCTCCCACACTCCCCCGGGGCCACGCCTGCGGAAGGATGATAAGGGAATCGGATTCTCCAGCAACACCAGAGGCACAGTCCAAAGATCCAGAATATTTAGCTGTGTTTACCCGCAATAATCAGCTTCTCAAAGACATGTCGCCAGGCAGCTCTTGCTACATTGATTATGCCGCCTCATATTTTTGGCCCCCAGGGGCAAACAGTTCTGATTAATATTTCACAACACCGTTTTTTTCCATATTCCTTTCTTCGCGTTGTTGCTTTTCTCTCTTTTTATTTTTTTCCTCCTCCTGAGCCCCTGAGAGCCTGATAGAGAGACATGGAATATTTCACTGTCTCTTGTGTCTGCCTGCTCCAGTAATCAGCGGACTCAATCACGCTTGCAGTGTTTTTATGAATTAATAACAGGCACTTTGGAGGGCTAGCGGGGGAGGCAGGAAACGCAATCTATGGAAGCTTAATGAGCGCCGTGGGGAGCAGCTACCTCCGCCCGCAACCCTGCCACGCTGTGCTCTGAATCATTGCTTCTGAGATCACCCACTTCCAGACTAGCCCCCGACAGCTTACATAGGACTCCTGAGTGACCCTCTGTCCCTGACAGTTCCTCCCGGGAAGCAGGATCTCGAAGAGGCAGCCTCAATGCCTCGCCATTTTAATTCAAAGAAGAAAAGGGAGACAGGGGCTCTGGTTTGTCCCTGTCATTTGGTGTGCTTTGCATGTGTTGCTTTTTGATAAATCGAGTGAGGAGGGGATAAGAGTGGGGCAGGAGGATCCACAGGTGACCTAGGCAGGGCCATGCATGGTGGTCTTGCTCTTGTAGGTCTAGAAATGTGTTCTCATTGGTACTCCATGGTGTCTAGATTCTAACAGACTCATTTATGCCAGCTATATATATATATTTCAACCGTACGTTCTGAAATACCACTTAAAAAACATTTTCTACCTGTCATGGTCTGACATACAGCCCCACTGCATGTGATCAACATCCAGTTCATATCACATGAAACTCACCGGTTGAATCTTGTTTGACGAGACAAGACCAGTGCACTGACGGTGCATGGATGCTAGGGCATTGCCAAATGACCACACAAGTCTCTAAGGATTTTCTCTCCGTGTCCTTGTGTTCTGGTAACAAACAGGTCACAGACAGACCCATGTCCACATACCACACTTGGAGCAGTACTGGTCTAACCCCGAATGTCACATTCATAATTTGCAAAGGGATATATAACCAGCAAATAAACCAGTACCTCATGGCTGGGGTTGGAGCAGTCTTTACCAGCAGGATGAGGAGTAGTCAGATTCTAATCAGAAAGTTCTACTGGATGCAAGGCATGTGTTGGCTCTTATTTTTTTTTAATTTCTTTCTTTTTATTCTGACAAATGTCATACTCATACCTACACAAATTTAGAGGGAATAATATAAGAATAATATAAAAAGCTTCGTGTATCCATCACTGAGCTTCAGTCATTAAGTCGCTTATTTATGACAACTCTGTCCTTGAGCTCAGATGACCACGCTTTCCTTGAAAGGCAGGCTCCACCCACCAAAGGCCATGTGTCCGAAATTCAATGAGATCCACGAGTTGGCCTGGCTGCCCTCCTTAGAGATGCCGCGCATTTCACCCCTTCCAGGAATTACCCCCTCCCTGAGAGAAGACCCAAGAGTACAGGTGGGAGAGGCTCTTCGGTCACAAATTCACCGATAATCACTTGGATTCTTATGCTAGATGGCTGGTCTTATTCATCACGTCCTGATTCTTCCTAATTTCATACTCATGCTAATCTGAAGGACCTGAGAAAGCCAGAAAGCAAGAGCTTGGGACACACTGTGTATTTTGACTTGGATTTTGAGGGTGCCCTGCCATGAGGCCCTCCACATGCAAGTATGTATTACGAGCAGTGGGAAAATGTTCAGTCTCTTCCTCCACTCCCCACACCAGGTGCTATGCCAGCAGTGGAACTCAGGAGGCCCCTGGTCCAGTATTCAAATGCTGGGGATTTCTGAGAGTGAACTCTGGTCACTTGGTGAGATTGTGAGTCACCTGTCCTCTAGGAACCAGCTACCAGAGAGACTGCATGGGGAGGAGGATGATAAGGATGATGATGATGGAGGGGGCGGGGGGAAAGTGGGGGAGAAGGAGAGGGACAAATAGAGAGAAAGAAAGAGACAGACAGAGAGAGAGAGAGAGAGAGAGAGAGAGATACAGCATGCCCACACACTACTCAGACACATAAAGGCAGGTGGGAGAGGTAAGGCACCTGAGAAAACCTGAGCTGGGAAAGGTGAGGGGAGGAGGAACCTGGGGCCCCGTGTGTGAGCCAGAGAGGAGGGGGCATTCAGGCCCTCCTGGGCTCTGTGGGCAGGAGGCCCAGCAAGGTCTCAAGGTCCCATCTTACATGCACATCTTATAGTTCTTCAGAGCACCAACCAAGATCCCACGAAAATATAGCTCCAAATTTAAAAACAGCAGTCCTGTCTATTAGTCATTCTCTCACGAGAGAGAACTGCTTTCTGCCAGAATTCCTCCCAAACCATCACACGTCGCAGGGCCTAGGCCTTCCACCAAAGCCTGGTTTTCTGGGGACATTTGGGCTTGCTGTGACGTGTCACTGCTCTTCCAAATATGCTCCTCCCAGTGTTGGCATCACTTGGGATCTCCCAAGAAATGAGCATTCCCAGGCCTCGCTCAGACCCCTGAATGGGATTCTGCATTTTAACTCCCTCCCCGTGTCATTTGCGGGCACGTGCAGGGGTGAGAAGCATTGATCTATCCCGCACTTGGGGAACACCTGCCCGGGATGCCGGCTTCTCTTTATCACGCCCCTCCTTCCTCAGTCTCATCCCCACTGGGTTGCTGGTTTGCTGCCAACCAGGAAAAGTCCATCTCTCAGGCCAGGCTCTCACAGGCTCAGAGATAATGGCTGAATATTGATGCCTCCCAAATGCAATTTGGTGAAAATGCCTTAAACATCTAAAAGCCTTTAACATCCCGGGGAATAAATTTCTAATAATGACATTTCAGGCCCTTTGACATGCCTTGGCAAAACAGTATTTCTATGTAGGAGAAGACGCCTTCCTGACATTGCTTACATTCTGTCATGGAATAATAACTGGAATTTGTTTAGCAGCTTCCTTTTATAACAGGCATTTATTCCTTCTCATTTAATCCACCTGTCATCTCAGAGGTAAGCCAGGCAGCTTTCAGGATCCCTATTTTACAAGGAGGAAACCAGAGCTGAGAGAGGGCAAGGGACTTGCCTGTGGCTGCCCAACTAAAGAGAAGCCAAGGCAGTTATGGACCCCCAAATCACCTGCCCCCAGTCCCTGTGCTCCTTCTGGGAAGAATCATCACTTCCAGGGCAATCCTGCCGGAAGGTCCTGTGTATTAAGGGAGGTCTTGTGCTTGCAGTAGAATCTCATCTTAAAAACACCAGGGCCAGGAGTCCAGTTCCGCCCAACAGACATTTTCCTCCCTCACTGGGCCCTAAATTGGGAGTGGAGCAACAGAGGTGAATGAGACCCAGGCCCTGCCTTTGGGAGCTTGAATATTACAGCTTCGTTTTTCAAACATCTTTCGATGGAGCAGAGACGTGTTCTGACATCACAGCCTCCCCAAATAATATATGAATGCTTCTTTTCCTCTAAGAAAGCAGCTATTTCTCTCCTTTTAAAGATGAGGTAAAAACAGCTCAGCTCCCAGATCCCATCCCTACACCCCCAGCCAACAGGTGTCCCCACGATGCCTCTGTCTGGGCGTTGCTCGAACCTGACGTAGGCCCCTCGGGCAACGCATTAGCACCTTTTACGTCTCACCTCAACCTATACGTTCTTGGTACAAAGCCAAGCTTTGACAAAACTCAAAACTCTTTTTCTTTTTTTTTTTTTTTCAGCAACTCATTTAAACAAGCTTTTCTCAAATTGGATTTAAAGCAGTTTCACTTCCCTCTGCTCTTCTTCAAATCAAAACTTACCTCTCCTGTGTCCCATTTCTTCAGAGTCTTTCAGGTGACTTAAAGCTAATCTGTTAAACCACTTTGCATTTAGAAGGATTTAACCAATATTAGAATAATATTTTACTCCTCCCTGAGAAAAATATGCCTTTCTAAACTCATCATTGCCTTAATCCAGCATTCCACAAAATGTGTGTCTGCAAAGCATGAGGTCTGAATATGGCTTTGTGAACATATTTTTCCAGTCAATGGGGTTGGGAGATTCTGCCTGCTAAGTCCCCACCTTGGGTCGTTAGCATAGTAAAGGCTCTGAGAAGTCCTGCAGGGTATAAAATGCTTTCCATTTGTTTAAATCAGCATTGCCCCAACTTTTTGGGTGCAGAGACTCTTAACATTTTTGCACAGCTTGAATCTAGGTGCCACCTAATGCACCTTTGGGAAATGTTGGCAGCACCCAATGGCTGACTCCTCTTCAGGATTTCAGGTTTGCAAATGGGTGAGACAGGACTTCCTCTATCCCTCCAGTCAAGTCATCCTGCACCTGTGCTATTCCCCTGGGCTGCTCCTCATGGTCTGTTGCAAAAGCAGCAGCAGGTGTCCAGGCTCTTTTCTGCCTTTGCCTGGCTGTGTGATCATACTGCAGTCACTCAGCCTCTTAGAGACTCGCCTGTGAAGTTGGAGGGTCCTGCTTGTTCTGTCTCACAGGGCAGCAGGGAGGCTCTGGAAACAGACCATGTTTCTAGAGCACCTCCGTAGTCATCATCCTAGATTCCGCCGAGACCTAAGACCAGTTGGTTTCTTAAGAGGTGGACAGTAAAGAGCAAGTCCAGCCTTTCTCCACAGTGGCTGCTCCAGCTCCCCAAACTCAGGATGACATTTATGTCCTCTCCCATTCCTACCAGAGGCCAATCTTGGAGCCAGAGCACTGCTCGGAATCCCACATTTTGGCAATGATGCCCAAGATCGTGCCTGATACTTATTGTGGAAGGGGGACGGGGCCGGGTTGTGGGAGAGGACGGTGGTGCACCCTTCTCTGCCATCACCCACCAGCCGTGCAATCATCACAGCCTGTCCTTGGCTTCATCCTTCCCCTGAGCCACACCTGTTAGCAATCTGCACTGGAGTGTGCAGTGCCTGTGCACGACAGCCTGGCTGCAGAAATCCCGGGGGAGTTATTTTTGTCGCATACATACATACCTTGTGTGCCGTCAGACGGGGGTGGTGTTTATGTCTCAGTTCTCTTTTGCAAAAGGAAAAAAAAATACAGTGGAGCTAGAAATGTGTACATTTTGAACAGCCACCCTCATGCACTGTGTATATAACTCTGCTGCATGAAATTTAAACATAAACTTTAGTTTTCTGAGATTGGATGGAGGAAAATTTGGCCATTGGCATCACGATTATTTTTCTGCACCAACTGCCAGAATCAGGCATTAAAATACAACACTTCCACCTCCAGAAAAAAAAGAGAGAGAGAGAGAGAGAAAAAAAAAACACATACACATCTATACAACCTAATTTTCTCTGGGGACAAGGTAGCTGTTGTTGATATGACATGTTTTTGGAGCACAAATGTTGGCTCTTCAGCCCATTTTGCTCTTTTATATGCACTCAAATGTGAAACATCTGAGAGAACAGACACTGTCAGTTCAGAGCATTTTCCCCTAGCCTTGCTGTGAGCTGAGAATCTGTACCAGACTCCAAGGCAAACTCTCCAGGAGCTGAGACTGAGACTGTAAGTTTTGATTAACTGGCACAGAGGGAAGAGGGTGGTACGAGTGGGGTACAGAAAGGGGAAGTGAAGGGGATGTGTCCATACTATGACCACTAGCGAAATAAAGCTAAGGCCGAGTCCATTGGGATTCGGAATGATCTTCTGTGTGCTGGAAAGGGAGATGGCAATGGAGACATAAGCAGGCTTTGGACACAGATGGACCCAAGTTTGAATTCTGACCTAGGAAAGCTGTTTCCAGAAAAGGTTGCCAACTCCCTGAGCAGTGCAGGCTCCTTCCTCCCAGGTGCCCATTGGGGGTGCTGAACCAGTAGCCCAGACCTGAGTGTGGGTGGTCCCCTATGGTGGTCTTCGTGGTTTGTTCCTTGCATGGTAGCTGCCATTTTGGATTCTTCCTGCCTTCGTAAAAGGTGGCAAAGGCCCTTTCCTCACCTGCAGCCCGCATTTCCACCACTCACACTCACATCACAATCAGGTCTTCAATGGGAGGGTAAACAAGTTGAGGACTGTGATTCTTTTAGCTCGTCAACTTTTGTAATACATATTTCTAAAGTTTGGAAACTATTTGTCTCAATTTTTTTAACTGCTATAACAAAATATCTGAGACTGGGTAATGTATAAGAAATAGAAGTTTATTTTCTTACCGTGCCGGAGCCTGAAAGTCCAAGATCAAGCCCTGGCAGTTTCAGTTGTCTGATGAGGGCTGATCTCTGCTTCCAAGATGAGGTGTTCTTGCTGTGTCCTCCAAAGGGACAAATGATGTGTCCTTGCCTGTCCTTGTATGGCAGAAGGGAAGAACTCCCTCAGTCAAACCCTTCTTTGAGGGCCCTAATCCTAGTCACAAAGGCCCCACCCTCATGACTTACCTCCATGGCCAGTGTTTTTATGTATTTCCTTTGAGGCCTTGGAGAACAGTTTTTTTTCAGAAATATCCTTCTGCAAGGGCAGCAGGGGCTATGCTAGGAGTGATGCAAATGCACGAGAGGGAGACCTGGAGGAAAAGCCTGAACAAGGATCCAGCAGACTCGGAACAGAGAGGAAGGGAGAGCTGAGTCCAGGCTGCCTCCTTCCAGTCATCCAGCTGCTGGAGGAAGAGAGGTCAAGAGGGAAAGATAAAGCTTCTTAGAGTGTCAAAGCAAGAGTCGGGGTCGCAGGTTGTAGAAAAACAGATTGGTGAGGTCTTGGGTGGGTTCGGGAGGGTGGAGGCTGCAGATGTTGGGCGGGACTCACAGGAGGTGAATAATCCTGCCCTGAGTAGATCTGAACCAGGCAGATGGCTTGGAGTGTGGGACCCTGCTGACTGACAGTCTGAAAACCAATGGCAGAAGAAGCCTGCTGCCGGTGAGCCCAGTACCTGGGCTCTCTCATCTCATCACAGGGCACCTCCCTGTCTGTCTGCAGCTCACTCTCTCTGAGCAACCGGGTCACCTGATGTTTTCCCTGCTACCTCTGTGCTTGTCCAGAGTGGCATTAACCCACTGAAGAATCTGTCAGGTCTTCAGCACAAGGTCCTTGACTATTTTGTAACCCTAGAAAGGAGACTCACCAAGGCTTGACAAGGTTTGGTTTGAGGAGTATCAGGGATCCCTTCCTGCCAGAAGTCATCATGCCTGTACTGCCACCATTCGAGCACTTTAAGAGGCAATGTGATGGTCTGAGTGCTGGAAGGGGGTCGGGACTCCTGGGTGCTAGTCCAGGATCTGTTCCTCTGAATTACAACTTAGAGAAGTCATTTCACACTCTGGGTTCGCATTTGTCATTTGGTTAATTAAAAAAAAAAAGGTTGATATGAGGCAAAACAGACAAAGCAAAGACTTAATGCAGGAGTGAAAGACCTAGAGTCAGCTGTACACATTACGGATGGGCCACGTGCCTCAAGGAAAGCATGGCGTATGCCCCCTCTTCTTAGGATTCTTTGAGCCACTGGAAGCTGTCATTTTAAGATCTGAGTGTGGATAAGTGTATTAGACCCTACCTGGGGAGCCAAGGAGCCTAGGGAAGAGAGCTCGGTGCTCAGAACCAGGCAGAACCCAAGATCAAAACAAGGAGATGGGGAAAATAGGGGTGGGGGTGCCTTATCCTCCTGGGAGGAACTGACCAGGCCCAGGGCTTTGCATGGGACAGAGTTTGCTTCAATGTCCCATTTGACTCTAACAACAATTCTGCAAGTTATTATTTTTATTATCCCCATTTTATCTATGAAGCCCTTCCAAAGCTCAGAGAGGTAAAGTGACTTACCCAAGTTCACACAGCCATTTGACTCCAAAGTCTGAGCTCCCTCCAGATCTCTTCACTGCACAAGCCCAGGGGTGAAATGGGGCTCTTGAGGTGGACACAGGCCCCACTCTCCCCATCCTCTCTTGTGTCAGCAGCATGGTAAGCCCAAAACTCTCACCAGGAGACAACATTCTTCTGAACTTGCCATCCATGGAAGGGCTTTGTGGAAATCTCTGGGTAGAGGAGACATTTTCCCTTGGGAGGGGCAAGGGAGGGAACTGGTGACTGCCTTCAGTAGGCTGAGAAAGCCATACCGTGGGCTGATGAGTGCGGTTCTAGTGGCCCTAGGAGAGGGCAGAGCAGGTGCAGAGAAAAAGGCTGAAGTCTGGTGTTGGAATGCCAGTGCTTGCCTCTTACCACCCAACACTTCCCGCCTCCTGCACCCAGGCGCCCTCCTTCACTGGCTCCCACACATTCTTCAACACCTCTTTAAAAATTAAGGGTGCAGTTGGGGTGGGGGCAGCTTCTGAAACAGATAAGAGGTAATTGCCTGCCTTTGACTCCTCTTGATGTGAAAATGGGATTGGAATGACTCACTCTGGTTGAAAGGTTAGTTGAAGGTTATTACAGGAAAATTGTTATTCATACATTTTTTCTGTGCGGCCGGATAGCCTAAAAGATTAAATTCACAGAGTGCATAATGACCCATCAGGGCCGACAATGGTAGGGGCGTCCCAGGGGAGGGGAGATAACGGAACAGAGACTTCTCTGAATAATTCATGCTCCAGCGCAGTGGCACTAACAGATTACATGAGGGTTTTCATTAGAAGAGAGGAGAGAAAGGCGCTTTGAAAACAGCCGGTGTGTTTCTCAGCGTCGCAGGCAGCTCTGGCCCAGTTCTCTGTGGCTTCAATTAATGCCTGTCCCTACATCTCGGCGGCCCTGGGAGGGGGAACAAGTGGGATAAGAGAGCTTTGTTGTTCATTGCACAAGGCAGGCGGGTGACAGACATCCCACTCCTAAGTGAGCCCGGGCTACCCGGCCTTATTCTAAGCCTTGACGCTCTCAAAGGGTGGGCAGGCCTGGAGAAGAAGCTGAGGCCTGGTTCAGCCTGTGGGACTCTGGATTTATTTTGAAAACGACATAGTTATGGAAAATTCGGGTTTATTGAGAGTGTGTGAGAGACGTCTTCTTTCTGCCTCATGGATCATATCCCAATGGTGCCTTTTCTGCTCTTCCCTGAGGATGGATGCAAGAGTTACCCATCAATCATTTGTGATCAACACTTGTCAGGGTGGGCAGAGACTCTCGGTTGCAGATGGGCAGAAGGGGAGCTGCGGATGCAAACAGGTCTCAGAAGGTTCAAGACACCAGCTTGGGATTCTGGAGGATTAGGATTTAAACCCCAGTCCTGTGACCTTGGGCAGCTGGCGTCTCTGTCCCCTTGTCTGTGAAACGGGATAAAATAACTGCACTTACTCCAAAGAGCTGTTGGGAGATTACAGTGCTTGGAAAAGGCTAAGCGCAGGGCCTGGCACTGGGTAAATTGGAGCTCAGTGCATGTGGGGCACTTCTTCCAGGCAGATCTTCTGGATTGACTGATTACTTTGGCCTCTTTGCCTGAATATGACAATCACGTGTTTGCTCCTTCACTCACTCATCCATCCACACACTAGGTCATCCTTCCTTTCCTGAGAGGCCCACTCTATGCCTACCCTTTGGTGGGCACTGGTTCCAGAGAACTCCCTCTCAGGTGGGCCTGTCCTCCCGGAGCTCGCAGGATGAGGGAGACACAGACATGTGTGCCAGCTTCCGTTTCTCCCTCCTTGACCTAGAAAATCCAGTATGGCAGAAGAGAGAGGGTGAAGGGTAAAGAAAACCCTGCAGAGATTGCCTTGGGGAGCTCGTGCGGCTTGAAACAAAATGAGATCTAGAATCTTGGGCAAAACATTGAGATCTGAGTGCGATCATGAGTTAGCACGCTATTCCAGCGGGAGGTGATCTCGGTCATCTTTTTCCAGATGAGGTCATGGAAACCCATGGAACAAGGGGGACTTACTCAAGGTCCCACAATTAATAAACCAGCAAGACTCAATCCCAGCCCTCCTGCCGCTCCATCTTCGAGGTTTTCCCTTCTGCGATATTCTTCAACTCCAACCTTGTCCAAGGGTGCCACATTTTGGCCACATTTTACTTAAGAGTTTGAATAGATTGTCCTTTCCATTGAAATTGTAGTTCATTGTTCACGCTCAGTTTATTGAAGCTTATCTCAAGTGGGCATAGAGTCTCAGTTCCTATCTGCGGATCATGTGTCATCATACCCAGTCTGTACTCAAGATAAACAGCTGTTGTTTTCTTAAGCCCTAATTAAATACCAAATCAAGCAATTAATTTATCCTCCTAATGCTTATGACTTGAGTATATAGATTCAGATCATCCTTTTTTTCTCCTTCCCTCCTTTCCTTCCACATCTGTGTAAGGAGCAGCTACCTTGTGCTGGCCACTGTGCTGCCTGCCGCATTTAGGGACCCAGGAATGACCACAGTTCTCACCTGGAAGAGCCACATTCTTTGGGTAGGCAGGAAGGTCAGGTCAGGAACATTTCCCCTTTACAATGAGAGCAAATGTTGGAAATGCACGCACTTGAGCAAGATCCCACCACTCCCCTTGTCAGTCAAATGTCCTCAGCCACGCTGCTGCTTCTCTGAGCCTCAGCTCCCTCTCCTTCAGAGAGCGGGCTACACTATTTCCCTCTCAAGGCTGCCATGGGAGATGAAGTAGGAAAATATGTGAAGGCTCTCGGCTTTCTAAGAAACTAGTAGTGATGTCATCCGATGTGATGTTTCAAGGGGTCAGTGGGGGAGAAACCACTCTGCATTGGAGAAGCTGAAAGGGTTTCACGAGGACTGGATGTTGAAGCTGTATCTAAAACTACAGCGGGATTCAGATAACAGAGGGCTCAAGGTGGGAGGGTGCTCCAGGCAGAGCGACCAGCAGGAGACAAGGCAGGAGGGAGGATGGGTGCAGAGCATGTGAGAGAACAGTAGGGTGTCAATTTTACTGGAGCGTGGGATTCTTGAGAGTGAAGACTGCAAAGAGGCTAGGTCCTAGCGGAGGTTGCCAATTTTGAGTCAGAACAGCCACAGTCAAATAATTAGCTGCATTGCTTGGTTTTCTCTTCTCAAAAGCTCAGCCCAGTGCTTCGTGTGTAAATTGGAGTGAGGAGGCACGGCAAGCCCTGCTCCCTCCACATAGAGCCTTGTTTCTTTTTTTAAGTATATTAAGGAATTATGATGGCTTGAAAGTCCCCTCCAAACCTCGTGTTGAAATTTATGATAGAGACAATTAAGAGGTATTAAGAGGTGGTGAGGCCAAGAGGGTTCTGCCTCCCGATTGGAAGAACATGGTTTCTGTGGGAGGAGGCTCGTTATCCTGAGAGTGGGCTCTTATGAAAGCAAGTCCAGCCCTCTCTGCTTCTTGTTCTCACCTTCACCATGGGATGAAGCACCGTAATGGCCCTCACCAAATGCTAGTGTCATGCTCTCAGACTCCCCAGCCTCCAGAACCATGAGTCAAATGCATTCTTTTCTTTATAAATTGTCCAGTCTATGAAGTTTTGTTATATCAACCGAAAATGGACCGAAATAGAAAAATGATACTGTGAAGTGGGGCTGTTGCTATAATAATAAAAAAAAAAAATGTGGAAGTAGCTTTGGACCTGGGTAATGGGTAAAGGCTAGAAGAACTTGGAAGAGCAGGCTAGAAAAAGCCTGAATTGCCATAAATGGAGTGTTAAGGGCAATTCTGACGAGGGCTCAGAAGAAAGCACCAGAACTAGTAAGACCCTAAAAGTTCTTAGGGATGACTTACGAGAGCATGATCAGAATGTTGGTGGAGCCCAGGTGCAGTGGCTCCTGGCTGTAATCCCAGCACTTTGAGAGGCTGAGGTAGGAGGATTACATGAGTCCGGGAGTTCTAGACCAGCCTGAGAAACATAGTGAAATCTTGTCTCTATCAAAAAAAAAAAAAAAAAAAAAAAAAACAAAATCGGCTGGGTGTGGTAGCATGTGCCTGGAGTCAGAGCTACGTCGGGGCTGAGATCACAGTATTGAGCCCAGAGGGTCAAGGCCACAGCAAGTTGTGATTGTACCACCTGAGCAACAGGGTGAGACCCAGTTTCCAAAAATAACAAGAAGAAAGGAATGTTGGATGTGGATGGGAAAGCCCATTCTGATGGGGCGTCGGGTGGAACTGAGGAATACGATATGAGAAACGAAAGACCATTCTTATTACACACTTGCCAAGAACTTGGCTGAATTGTGTCCATACTCAAGGGCTTTATAGGAGGTAATATTTCAGAGTGATGAGCTAGGATATCTGGTAAAAGAAATTACCAAGAAAAATACTGAAGAAGCTGTGTGCCTGCTTTCTACTGCATATAGTAAGATACAAGAAGAAATAAATAACACAATGGTATTTGTAATTTAAAAAGAAATGGAATGGAAAGATTTTGAAATTTTTAGCCTGGCCATGTAAAGAATGAAAAAGCCTTTTAGAGAGAGCAAATCAAGATTATAGCCAAGTGACCTTCACTAAGGAGACTAATATGAATAGAAGGGGTCCTCAAGACAATGGGAGAATGACTCTCAAAGCATTTCAGAGATCTTCAAAACTGGCCTTCTTATCACAGGCCCAGAGCTCTAGCAGGGCAGAATGGTTTTAGGGAACTGCCCAGGGCATACTCCAAAGGTTTGCTGCCACCTCAGGGCTCTGACTTTCTGGTGCAGCACCCCTTGTAGCTACCCCAGCCACAGATTAAGTGAACCCAGGAATGGGCCCAACCCATTCCTCTGGAGGGTACAAGCCATAAACCTCTGTGGCATCAGAGGGTGCTGATTCTGCAGGCTTGCAAAATGCAAGAGCTATGGGGACATAGCTACGTCCATCTAAATTTCAAAGGATGGTTCAGACAGCCTGGGGGTCCAGACAGAGACATATCACAGGGGTAACACTGCAGAGGAGACTCTTTCACCACAGAGAATCCCTACTAGGGCAATACCTAGTGGAGCTGGGGCAGTGGAGCTACTCCTGAGACCTCAGAACCGGAAAGCTACCTGTGTGCAAAGCCAGCCTGGGAGAGCGGCAGGCACAAAACTCTAACCTGAGAGCTGAAACATGGGCTAAGCCTGGCAAAACCATGAGAGCAAGGCTACCTGATAAAACCCTGGGGCCCCAATCCCCAATCAGGGTGCCCAGGATCTGGGACATGAAATGAAAGATTATTCTCTAGCTTTAAGATTTAATGTTTTTCCTGTTTGGTTTTAGTGGGGACTAGTTATCCCTTTCCTCTGGACTATTTATCCTTTTTGAATGGGAATCTATTTTATCCCTGCCCCACTGTTGTATTTTGGAAGCACATAACTTGTTCATTTCACAGGTTCACAGCTGAAGAGAAATTTGTCTCAGGATGAATCATGTCTTAACCCTCCCCTACTTCTGATTTAGATGAGACTCTCTCTAAGTTTTGGACTTTTGCGTTGGTGCTGTAGTAAGTTAAGACACTGGGGGCTATTGGAATGGATTGAATAGATGTAATTTTTATGTGAGTGAGTTTAGGGAAGCAAAGAGTGAAATGCTCTGATTTCAGTGTCCCCTCCAAAACTCATGTCAAAATTTAACTGGCACTATGACAGTAGTAATAGGGCCAACTCTTTTTTTTTGAGACAGAGTTTTGCTCTTGTTACCCAGGCTGGAGTGCAATGGCATGATCTTGGCTCACTGCAACCTCCACCTCCTGGGTTCAAGCAATTCTCCTGCCTCAGCCTCCTGAGTAGCTGGGATTACAGGCACACACCACCATGCCCAGCTAATTTTTGTATTTTTAGTAGAGAAAGGGTTTCACCATGTTGACCAGGATGGTCTCGATCTCTTGACCTCGTGATCCACCCACCTCAGCCTCCCAAAGTGCTGGGATTATAGGCGTGAGCCACTGCACCCAGCCTAGGGCAACTCTTAAGAGGCAATTACGCTTTAAGGTCTCTGCCCTTGGGAATGCATTAATGTCTTTATCTCCAGAGTAGGTTAATGATCATGAGAGTAGATTTTTAGAAATGTGAGTTCAACCCTCTGTGTTTCTTGCTCTCACCCTTGCTTCCCCTTCCTCTGTTTACCATGGGCTAACACAGTGCGAATGTCCTCACCAGATGCTGGATCCTTGCTCTTGGACTTCCCAACCTCCAGAACCATGAGCCAAATAAATTTATCTTATTTGTCATTTACCAAGTCTGTGGCATTCTGTTATAACAACGCACAATGAACTAAGACAAACATTGGGATCAATGTGATAAGCTTGATGTAGCCCATTTTGGCAAGGAACTGTGTTGCAGATTGACATGTACAGTATCATGACTTTGACTGAGGTGTGGGAGAAGGTCAAGAGAGTCTAAAAGTAAGGTGCATTCCCCTGTGGAACTCTTAATGGTAGCACAAGGATTCCCAGAACCCATTAAGCAATATGAGTACCTAGAAAAGACAGAAAATATCTGAGGTTTCTGTCCGCCCAGCATCTCCTGCATCTCCTTCTGGCCATAGCACCTCACTTCCTTTGGGAAACAGCTCCTCCCCTAGTTGATGTGTTACCCCTGGGGTAACCGTAAAAAGCTAAAAACATCAAATTCTGACTTCCGCAGTTAAGCTTTCTCCAAATAACACACCACAATTAGGACTGTATCTTCCTGTTGTTAAATCTCCCTTAATATTTTCTTTGGTGAAAAAAATGAGTGATTCTCTTTGTCATGTAACTTAAAAAAAAAAAAACTTTCTGTACACATTGAACCTCAAAATGCCTCAACACATACACAATGATTTTTTTCAAAATGGTTACCCTCTAGGGTAAGACACAATTTTCTATTTGGTTTTATTTTTATTTGAGAGGAAATTCCAATTCCAATAACTTCTCTGCAGAAAATTAGGTGTCATATAATCTGATCCACGAATCACCCGGCCCTCCATCTTCTGTCATTATCTTTTGCATTGAGGTTGGTTGGACAAGGCATGGCCACCTGGCTTAAGCCAGACCAGTCTAAACCCTTGTTCAGAATTTGGGAATTTTATCTGTGAGACAGTAGGAGTCAGAAACCCTTCATGTGGTTTGTACCTTCAACATGTGGGCTTGGTTGGTGGGGCTTGGAATTGTCCGTAGCCATGTAGGCCAGAGAGGTAGAGAGTCCAATTTGATCAGCAAGGGGAAAACAAAGACTTTACCAGGGATGGGAGATGAAGGGGGAGACCAAATGGCTTCTTGTTCTGATCTGTTCTTGAAATCAGGAAGCTTGAGTTCCTTTGGATTCTGTTAGACATCCCTATGTCCTAAAAATAAATCTCCCCTTCCTCCATTTAAGCTAAATCCAGTAGGTTTCTGCCTCTTAAAAATGAAGACTTCTCTATAAAATATTCAGGTTTTTGCTAAGCTATAAAACGCTTCCTCCATCCTTCTCTTCCTTGTCCTCCTTTCCCCATTTCAATCAAATGTGTGATCTCTGACACATGTATATTACGCAGAATATCAAATATAGGTCAATGGATGTCACCATGGTAAAACAAGCAAAAGAAAAGCTCACACTTCTCAATGCTTGTTAGTAAAAGGGTACAACAATGCATTCATCCCCCCTGCTGCTGGGGGGGTCATGAAGGTCAGCCGATGCTTTGGCGTGTGAACTTCTTGTTCCCACCAAATCAGTCAGCTGAAGTGGGAATGTTTTATTTAAGCAGACATGTGTCAGCCTCAGTTTGAAACAAAGACATTCTGCCAGCATCTACCATCACAAAAGCAGGCTGTGTGAGACATCTTTGCTAAGGCAATGATTTTTCTCTATTGCCAGGCACCATTTTGGAAAGTTGCTATGGGCGGTTGGCCTGCACTTTAATGACGTCTGAGACATATTGAAGGCTAATGTTTTTGAAAAACAAAGCACTGGGAAGGTTTCAGTTGGGGGCAGGGAGGTGGTGAAAATCAAATGACCCATTGAAGCTGAATTACCAGCCTCACAGAGCTTTTAGAAATACAGTTCTGCCTGGGCCTGGGGCCACTACTCTCTCTCTTGCTCTTCCAATTAATTATTGTGTTTTAACACTATCTCCAAAGATAATTGCCTGTCAGTGTATCAGTATGTAACACCTCAGGGTGAACGATGTTCTTGCACTCGTCTGTCAGCCCTAATAAACTCAGGGCGGGGAGAACCCACCTGCTTTCATGTGATCCCAGAATCCAGATTCTCCTCAGCAAAGATGCTGCCTCCCTCCCCAACCCCTGGTTCTCACAGTGTCAGGTACAGGGTAGGCTGGGAGCCAGACACACGTGCTCCATGGTAGAAGGGTTGGCTTATCACCCACCCCAAGTCTAAGGACAATTTCTTTTCCATAGACCTGTGAGTGTTAATTTATTGTTGAGGACGGCAAAATAAATATAAAGAAGGGATTTCTTTTTTTGCCAACCTGTCCCATTGCCCACTAAAAGAAAAGATATAAACCATTAGCTTTTGTAATTACAGAGGTGGTAAAAGTCAAATATTTTCCAAATAAATCATGCTTGGCGGAGTTCTTTTGTATTTTTAAAGCAAAATGGAAGCGTAATGGAATGTGAGGATTGAAGCTATTTAGTTAAGGCTGCTGCATTAAATATTCCAATAGGGGGAAGAAAAGAATTCCCCATTTCAAATTAAACTGAACCCATTCCGTGAAAGTACAAGCATCATATGGAGTAAGTGTCAATTAAAGTGATAAGTAGTGGGTCTGGCACCGAGTTCTGGATTGTTCTGAGGTCTGCTTCCCCGGCGTGGCCATTCGGTGCTTTGGGGGGAATTGAAACTGATCTACCATGTGCGACCTGGGATTCTTCTAAGAAACAGATTCTAGTTCAATATCTCTGAGTTAATTGGCATTTTATTCTCATTTAAATCTCTGTCACAACCTTTTATTTTATTTTATTTTTGTATTTCAGAGGAAACTACAATTCCAGTATCTTCCCTGCAGCTTTCAGGAAGCGCAGAACAAATTAGGTGGTGGCATATAATCTCACCCATGGATCTCGCAGCCCTCCGGCTTCTGTCAGGATTTTGGGAGATGATGTTGCTTGCCAATTGCTCACTCCTTCGGTAGCAGAATGGAGAGGAAGCGTAATCATTCATGGCTTTTGACATTTTCTGCAAAGCCCAGTTTGCTTCCTGTCTCCTGCGTGTTTTCCACAGCAAGGGGGACGTTCTCCATAAGGAAGGGAAGGGAATCACCTGAGATGCGAGAGGGAGAGTATGGGATAGGTTATTATACGTTTACTCATAATTATGAATTATGAAAGTGGCTACAAGTCTGTAGCCTGGGAAATAGGAATGCTCCTAGGGCGTGTCTCATACTCATCCCAAAGTGGCACCTGGAATGCCCATTAGCAATCTCCCAACGATAGGAGGGAAGGCCAGTGGGGATACGGGTTTTCATCTTCCCCGAGGACCCCATCTCAGGGAAATCTCTGGGTTCCTGGTTTCATCTTCAGACAATGTCAGTTTGTGGTCACTTTCCCAGGAGAGTCCAGCCTTGCCAGGTGCCTTCAATGAGTAATATGGTTAGGGCCTTGTGTACCCTGCCCACGCCAGTCACCACCAAGAATGGCCTACATCACAGGGGCTTCCAGAACCTCCCACAACCAAGGAATGCTTCCCTGGGAGCCACTGAGTTAAGACTGCCTGCTATCTCTGTCATCCTTGGCAACTCACATTTTTCCAAACACAAATACAAGCCCACACAGTCATTCACCCACTCTTAGCTCCACCTCTCATCCCCCACAATGTTCTGGTCCTTTTGAGGCACACTGAATTTTCCCAGGATTCCTCAGTTTGTTCGTACACAAAAAGTCTCAGCACTTAACAGTAATAAGCAGGTTGTTCTGGTTCATTCCATTCACCTGCTGATGCGGGACTCCCTGCACAGATGTCTGCTCTCAATAAGTATATTTCTAGGAACCCACAGGAAGGTCTCATATGAATCCCAGAGAAGTCCCTCTTGTTACCACTTAAGATAATTGGCCATGGACACCAGGCATCAGCTGCCTCCCACCAGGCATTGCATCCACAGCCTGGCATCAGAGTCTCCCCTGCCCTCACCCACTGTTCCACAGAAAGCCATCATGATGCCCAGCGTCCCCACAGAACCCAAGCAGGGGAGAAATGCGTGCTTCCTCCACTCTAGAACACTTGTCATCTGGGTTCCCAAAGCACTGCTTGAGCCCCTGTGAAAACAGCTGCATCAGCTCCCTCCCGCAGCCTCCACTTCACAGCTTTCAGACACAGTCCAGGGGCTGGGCAAGGGAGAAGGCTTCTGCTCACTCCCTCCATGGCCAGTCATATCTGCTCCAGACATCTCTGTGCAGACCTCCTCCCCCATGCAGCAAGTTCTCCCAGGGGTGTTGCCTGCTTACAAGCTCTGCAGACACAATGAGACACTGTTTCCCCTTTAGAGCCAGCTGGAATCCTGGCTCCAGATCCGTGCCACATTTTGCAATTCTCTCGGCCAGTGGATGACAGACACTGGCAGAAGCCCTCCTATGATCTCATAGCCCTTTGAGGGTGTCTGTCCACTGGGTTCTCACAGCACTGCCTAGAGAGAGCCATTTTTATTGTCTGGAATTGACTCCTGAAGTCATCTTATTCTTTTCATGCCTTTGAGCTATTTAAGGGCAGAGCCCGGGGCTCATAGAGCTCTGTACTCTCAGCAGGATATGGCCCACTCCCTGGCACAGAGAGGATACTCAGCAAGGATCAAGGACTGATCCAAGATCAATATGAGACACTTGGGGTCAGAATGAACTTGACTGGAAGCCCCAAGAGGCCCCAACAAAGTCTGATGTTTTTCGATTTTGATTTAGGAGGTCTTGAAGAGGTGCCCAGAGATGAGTATATTTAATAAGCTCCAAATTTCTGATAAACACCATCATTTGGAACCTCTGACCTAGAACTCAGCACTGCATATAACTCACGGGGTTGCTCACTGGGTGTGGGACATGGGGTTGGAGTGGGGTGTGCATGGACTGTCTTCCTGGCTGTGCCCCCTGGAAATCCCCGGACATTTCCTCCTCCATGGTTGCTGTTTCACCATCCCACACGTAGTACACACCAAGCACCATATCCCACGTGCAGTTCTCCAGCTCCACTGAATTCCAGTGTGAGGGCTCCTTGGCGAGGCCAGTGAGTCTCCCGCCTTCTTGGCCTTGAGAGATGGCAACTTTGCCTTCTCAGGGACTATCATCCTGGAATCTCAAGCCCACGGTTGAGCATGGCTTTGGTGTGAGGTCTGTGCTACGTGACCCTGGAAACTCGGATACAGGGACTGAGACAAAGAGGGACTACTTCCCACCCCACTGAATTACAGTTTTTCTCTCAAAAACATAATTCACCACCCCACTTTGCCATCTTGCCTCTGTTTACCCGGGGCATGGGTTCATGCCTTCAGTCCAACTAAGAGACTTCAAAGTTAACAAATTGCTCTGAGCTTCTACCTCCTACTCTCCCTTCCAACCATTGACAGTCTTAAGCTTTTCAAATTTTATAATTAACCATCCACTGAAAGATGATGGGAGGTCCTTGGGAAATCTGTGACACAGTCACAAGTGAAAATTCTTATGGATGTATCTTGGATTTGTGGGAAGAAAGGCTCATGGCAATTTAGTCTCATGGCTTTAAATACCAGCTCGATGCTGCTGACTCCCACGTTTATATTTCCAGCTCAGACCTCTTTCCTGGACTCCAGTCTTATACATTCAAACGCCCACTCCGCATCTTAACTTAGATGTCTAACAGGCACCTAAAACTCAACATATCCAAAATTCCTAATCTCCTCCTACCCAAAACTGTCTCCACCCACAGCTTTCCCCAGCTGAGCTGATATCACCTCCATTCTTCCTCTCGCTCAGCCAAAAACCTTGGAGGTGCCCTTGATTCCTCCCTTTCTCTCACACCCCACATCTAATAGATGAGCAAACCTGATGCTTCCACCTTCAAATAGATCCGCACTCTGACCACCCTCCCCGCTTCCCTTATACCACACCTTGGTGTAAGCCGCCATCATTTATCCTGTACCTTATAGCAGATTCCCTAATGGGTCTCCCTGCTTCTGCTATTGCCTCCTACCATCTACCTTTAACATAGAACCAAAAGACCCCTTTAAAAGATAAGTGCAATGAATCAGGTTTCTCCTCTGCTCGAATCCCTGCAACAGACATCCACTCCACGCAGAGTCAAACCATAAATCCTTGCGATGGCCAACAAGTCCCGTGTGACCTGCGCTTTCCAGCAACTCCATCTGCATGCCTTTTTCCAAAACCCTGATGCTAGGTCCTTCCTGCCCTTGAACACGCCTGTACACCTTCACCGCTCTGCTCAACCATTGCCTCTGCCTAGAAAGCTCCTCTCCCATCCTTCAGCTTGGCCAGCTTATCCCCATCACGTCTTTGTTAAAATTTCGCTTTGGGCCGAGTGCGGTGGCTCAAGCCTATAATCCCAGCACTTTGGGAGGCCAAGGCGGGTGGATCACGAGGTCAACAGATCAAGACCATCCTGGTCAACATGGTGAAACCCCATCTCTACTAAAATACAAAAAATTAGCTGGGCGTGGTGGTGCGTGCCTGTAATCCCAGCTACTCAGGAGGCTGAGGCAGGAGAATTGCCTAAACCCAGGAGGCGGAGGTTGTGGTGAGTTGAGATCGCGCCATTGCACTCCAGCCTGGGTAACAAGAGCGAAACTCCGTCTCAAACAAACAAACAAAAAATTTCACTTTGTCCTAAGGCCACCCTGGGTACCCTATTAACCATGGCAGCCCACTCCTTGGACCACTCCATTCTCAGGCCCCTTCTCAATTTCTCATAGCACTTATCACGTCTTCATAGATTGTATAAGTTACTTATGTATTGCAGTTGTCTCTCTCCCCTTCCTAGAACGTACGTCTAAATCTTGATTTTCTTCACTGACGGGCTGGCATGCAGATACGGCATGAGTAGGCACTCAGTGGATGTTTGTTAACTGCTGAATGGAGGGTTTGTGAGCATGTGTTTGTTAGCAAAGGAAGTTATACTGCAAAAGATGGAGGCAACAACGTCATAAAACCAGGAAATGTGGGAATAAAATACACCAGTTATTTGAAGGTAAAAACAAGGTTCTTTAAGAAAACCAAGATAGGTGAGATCCACTAGAGTGAGTCCAACATCTTAATGCTGAATAAAGACTTTATATCACGGTAATAAAACTCCTCTCAACGTGTAACTTCTTTCACATACAGTTTTTTCACCCTCCAATGATTATACAAGATAGATTTAATATTCCCATTTTGCAGTCAAGGAAACAGAGGCCCAGAGAGATGAACAAACTTGCCCAATGCTAATAACGAGGAAATGACTGGGCCAGCCAGGTTTGGCCAACTCCAAGTCCTGAGCCCCGCCCCCCCATTACTGTGTGATCCAGAGGAGGAGGGAGAGAATGAAGAACAGTGATCGGGCAGGCAGATCTGGGGTTATCACTTGTCAGAAACATCCAGTCTGGAAGAATTCCCTCAGAACTGAGGTCATCCCACAAGATGCCAACTCACATTCCTCTTCACAGCCTGGTTCCCCGCTCAAACATGAAGACCTCATTCCTGAGACCTGTGCAAGACAGAATCTTCTAGCAACCTTACCATGGACCAGCCTCCTCCTCCTCCACTCCCCACCCTAAAGTGATGTCCATTCCTCACACATGTAGCTGGCCTGATCAATTTTCCTTTTCCCTTTTCTTGAAAAAGGATATAAAATCAAGAGCTGTCTGGAAAGCAATGCTGGCATTTTAATCAGGACAATAGGATTGGAGGCCAAAGGGTGCTGTATTGACAAGATAAAGACCGCATGGAGGGCTGAAGGCAGCCAGCAGAAAGGAGTTATCACTGTCCAGCTTAATGACAGCCAGACACAGAGGGGTTATTCACCCCAAGTTTTAAAAATTCTGTAGTATGCAGTCGGGACCTTGCTGGAGTTGTTTTGTCTATTTCTGTGGATGCTGGCGCATCCCCTTTCTTGGCAGGGCTGAGAGCGCCTCCATAACTCACTTGCAGTTGTCTGCAGTGCCGTCCCACTTCTGGAGTTGACGTTCATTAGAAGACACAACTGGAAATTCTTAAGCTGTTGCAAAATGGGTTATTTGGAACTGAATTCTGATCTCTGTGTTCACATGGTGGATTGTTGCAGCTCTCTTGGCTGGAGAAGATGCAGATGTTGTCACTGTGCCTGACATACTGAAAAGGCCCAGCTAGAGATGAGTGGCGTGTTCTTAGATCAGGACAGCTGAAGCTGGTGTTAGGCAATGTCTAGTCCATTTCCACTTGAGAAGCCAAGGCCCTCAGTTGGGGTTCACCATGCCATGATGGCAAATCATCACGGGCACTTTCACAAAGCAGATACTCATTGCTGTGGCCATGGTACTGGCCTGTTTTGTAACTGGCAAAGGCCACTGCTGATATTGACATTCAGCTTTGTTTGATTCTGCTTGATGCTTTTCAATTTTGTGCACTAAGCAATTTCAGTCATTCATTCAACAAATGTATGGAGCATCTACCACTCCTACATTTCCCAGGCACTTTCTCAGCAATAATAATAACGGACACAGAGCACTCACGGTGCAACAGATACTGCTATAAGAGGTCACCCATAAAAGCTAATTAACCCTCACCACAAACCTGGGAGTAGATGAGCTAGGGATGACATGTAAGAAAAGAAGCCTCAAAATCAATAAATGCCAGATGCTAAGTCCTCTTGTTTCCCAAAGGTTGCCTCACCGACATCCATGAAACGTTAACCGTGAGATTCCCATTTATAAATAGAACCTGGTCCTCCAGGAGATATCCCCAGCCTCTTCCACTTTGCAAGCTACCCGATCCGCTCCCTTCCCATCTGTGGGGTCTCACTCTGTTGCCCAGTCTGGAGTGCAGTGCTATGATCTCTGCTCACTGCAACTTCTGTCTCCCCAGTTCAAACAATTCCGCCTCAGCATCCCAAATAGCTGGGATTACAGGCATGTGCCACCACACCCAGCTAAGTTTTTTATTTGTAGTAGAGATGGGGTTTTGCCATGTTGGTCAGGGTGGTCTCAAACTCCTGACCTCATGATCCACCTGCCTTAGCATCCCAAAGTGCTGGGATTGCAGGCGTGAGCCACGGTGCCCAGCCCAAAACGGTTGAATTTCTATGACAGGTGTTGTGCTTGGCATGCTGGGGTTACGAAGATGAATTACACATAGTTTATCTTTGCAGAACTTAGAATCTCCCCTGGGAGAGACAATGATATAAACAACAATAGCAGCAAATAATGATGGCTAACACTTAACTGGGCATCTGTTCCGTTTTATTCATTGGTTGTGCATTTTTTCACGTTTGTCATCCCAACAGCCCTGTGGGTAGGCACTATTCTTACTCCCATTTTACAGATGATGACTGGAATTTCAAGAGGGAAGGAGGTTCTTCGGTGATGGAGCTGAGCTCAGGTCAGGTCACCTTGACTTCAAGACCAGTGTTTGCTTCATGGAATCAGGTCTTGGTAGGTAGGTAAGGGGAACACAGGTCAAGGCAGAGTGGCTCAGGCCAAGCAGCCTGTACCTCTGGACAACCGGGCAGCTCTTGGTGAGCTGGTGAGAGGGCAGGAATGTCCACCCAGAAGCTGCCCAGCGGGCCTCCACAAATGCCGACTGACAGTGTGTATGAGCCCTCTGCCCAGGGAGGGAGGCCTCGTTCAGAAGGTAGCCAGGTGACTGTACAATGGCAACCCACCTGGCAGACCCAGCATGGCCCACACTGCCGTGGCTGGCAGCCGCATTAAGGAGGCCATGGGCCAGGCCTTCCCCAGAGGGATGTGCCTCTGGGTCCACACAAAACGGCCTCTAAGGAGACCATGCAACAGGAAACCTCTTTTCCTCCATGGTCCCATCTACACATAGACCTCTGCATACACTGGCTCGCCTCTGCTTAGATTCAGGATGGAAAGAATGATCAATTCAAGGGCACAGGCCTAGTCTTCCTGTAATTCTCCAAGTTCAAGGTCCTCTTGGAAGGGATAAGCACCACAGCCTTGTGTAGTATGGGACTAACGCCCCACGTGCAGAAGAGGACAGCTACACCCAGGGGCTTCATTGAGCTGCCTGTGGTCAGAAAGGGGCTTGAGATCAAATCATGCACTAGTCTGCCCTGTTTCCGGAGGTTTCCAGGGACAGGGAGTCCACCTGGTGTTTTCTAGGACAACTGGGAGGGTCTTAAAGGCCAAGGGGCCCAGATACAGAGCGGAGCAGAACCCAAGGTAGGTATCCTGGAGAGGTGCTTCTGCAGTTTCTCCCTGTGCTCCTCCAGCTCCTGCTCTCTCTCTCTCTCTCTCTCTTTTTCTCTCTCTCTCTCTCTCTCTCTCCCTCCCTCTCTCTCTTCCTCTCTCCCTGTCTTACACACACATGGATACACACACTACCTCCACCTCTGACTACCATGTCACTCCAGGGCTTCCTGCCAGCTTCCTGGGGCTGCTGTGGAGCAGAGGAGGACCCTGAATCATGGCCATGGGCAGCATGCACCCCCACACCCACTCTCCGTCTTCTCTAGCTTTGAGGTCACCCATCCCTGCAGGCACTGGGTAGGGCCTCCTCCGTTTCCATCCAAAGCCTCACCTGTGTCCTGGTCCTCTGCTGTGGGGAAGACAGCCCACTCAGGAGGATATTCATCTCATAGGAGTGATGAGGACTGATGAGAGGACACAAAAGAGCAGGAGGGGGAAGCTGCCTGGCCAAAGGGGCCAATATGCCCACCTACCACTTCCCCAGGCAGCCCCTCAGGCTTCAGCCAGCAGGGGTGAAGACGTGGGGCTCCCTCCCACAATACCCACCTTCCATGAGGAAAGAGGGCCTTGGTATTCACACATCCATTCCTGTTTTCTGGCCTGGGATAGCTGGTCTGGAATGACTGTGACTTCGGAAAGCCACATGAACCCTCTGAGCCCATTTCTCAACTGGTAGGGGAGCCATGAGAGTTAAAGGAGATACTCCATTAGAAGATCCTTTGGACATCGTGCTGTAAATAGGAAGTGTGTTCTTTCTCAAAGAAGATCAAAATGCATACACACATATGCACACACACACATACACAATTTTTCTGTAAGATCTCGTGGTAATTCTTTAAACATCAGTTATGTTCCTAAGATAGTGCTGAGGATACAGAGAAATCCCAGCCATAGCTTCCCCTCCTTGGAAGAAGCTGATGCTGTTGGAAGAGCAGAAGAGTAGCCCCACAGAGCTGGAGCGCCACTCCAGATCCAGCTGCCACCCAGGTTGAAAAAAAGATGGGCTCGTGGCCTCAGAGTGGTTGAGAGTGAGGAGAGCCTGTTCCTTCCGTCTTCCTACCAAGGATGATGCAGGCAGATCTCTGCATTTCAAAGCCAGGAAGAGGGAGACCCAAAGATTTGCCTGAAGTTCCACAGAGATAGTGGCAAGATCTGTGGAAACAGCACATGTGCCAGTTACTCAAAAACCTTCCCAGCACCTCCTCCTTTCCTCTTGCCCTGAAAGATAAATGCGCATGTGCACACACACAGGCACACACCCGCACATCCCTCTGGGCCCATACAAAATGGGCTCTAAAGAAACAACGCAAACAATTTAACACGGGCCAGTCTCAATGACGTCTACTGGAATAGGAAGCGCTATAATATCAGGAACGCAGCTCTGGAGTCAGAGGTGCCCTAGGTGGAATCTCTGCAGTCATGTACTAGCTGTCTGACCTTGAGCAAGTTACCAGTCTAAGCTCCTGAGCTGTAACACGAGCCTAATAACACGACTTGCTTGTTGTGGAAACTAAATGAGATAATACTGCACAAGAGCTCAGCCCTTGCCAGGTGCAGTGGCTCACGCCTGTAATCCCAGCACTATGGGAGGCCGAAGCGGGGGCAGATCACGAGGTCAGGAGTTCAAGACCAGCCTGACCAACATGGTGAAACCCCATCTCTACTAAAAAAAAAAAAAATATATATATATATATATATACACTAATTTGCCAGGCGTGGTGGCAGGCACCTGTAATCCCAGCTACTCGGGAGGCTGAAGCAGGAGAATGACTTGAATCCAGGAGGCAGAAGTTGGGGTAAGCCAAGATCACACCATCGCACTCCAGCCTGGGCAATGAGCGAAACTCTGTCTCAAAAAAAAAAAAAAAAAAAGAGCTCAGCCCTTACCTGGCTTGTAGCTCAGGCTGTTGTTATCACTTTCTTAGAAGCAAGAGAACAGAGAAGCTACAGTGCTGTCCCGTATGTCTGATGCGAGGATAAAACAGGACACTGGCCTTAGCAAGAGCACGGGGCTAAGTGCTTTAAGTAGCTATCCCCTTTCATTTCATAATAATCCTGGGAGATTGGTCTACTTATCCTGATGCTAGAGGGGAATGGAAACTCAGAGAGGTTAAGTATGTTGCCCAGGGTCACACGGCCAGGAAGTAGCAGCTCAGAGATTCGATTCCAGGTCCGTCTGTCTCGAAAGCATACAGATTTCCTTCTAGTCCACATTGTATCACCAAGAAGTTTCATCTTGTCTCCTGGCAGAGAGATGGTCTGCAGAACAAGCCCTGGAGTCACAGGCCTGTCCTGACTGACCAGGGTTCTGGGCTGCGTATCTTGGCCCAGCTCATGGTACAGGGACCTGGCATGATGGCCACCTCTGTGTAGCTGGGAGGGGTGGTGGCTGTGATCTGACAAGGGCTGGTGCCGTTGTAAACTGGGCCAGGCCCACTTGAGGTGGCCTGAGTCTGAGATGGTGTGGACGGTGAGGAGGCTGCCTGCCTGGGTCGCTGCCAACTGTCTTGGTCTTGCCTTGTGGTCTGGACTTGAGGGGCCTGTCACAGCCTCTCAACCAGTTCCAGACTGAGTTGATCCTGCTACTGGCAGCAAGGGCTGTCTCAATGACGGGACCTGTCGGGGATCTGTGATTACTGTTTAGGGTCCACCTGGACTCCGGCTTCCTCTTAATCCAGAAAAACAGGTCTGTGACATGGTTGGGGGATATTCCTGTTATCCATGTCCATGAGGCTGGAGGTCAGCCTCCCCTAGCAGCCTCCTCCGGTAGCAGGGCCAGGAAGGAGCAAGGACCTCGGCGTTGGACAGGCTGAGCTTGAATCCTGGCTTTGCTGCTTTCGGCTGAGGGACTTGCGCAAGTTGGGGTGTGTCCTTGGGCTTCAGCCTTACCACCTGTGAAATGGGAGTGACAGGGCCTACCTCACAGCTCCTCCCAAGGACTGCTGAGACTGCCCAGGAAAGTGCCCGGCGCCGGGCCGGCCACACGGTGACAGTGCAGACGCTGGGGGATCCAGCCTTGACCGCCAGGCCTTTCCTCAAGGCCACTGAGGCAGGGCAGCCCCATCACCACAGCTCCCTCCCCAACCCTTCGTCTTGCTCTCTACCCTGAAATGCACCCCACCCCCTACAAATACACAAACCCACAAGAACCACTCCACCGAGATTCACAACTGAAGAATGTTTGCGTAATCTCAGCCAGTGATCTAAGCCTCAATATATTTTTCCTCCCTTTTTATTATTTTTTTTTAATTTTAATTTTATTTAGCCTGGCTTCCATACTAAAAATACCAACCTCTGAGATAAAAGCGTGTGCATTATGATTTTGCCTTATTCAATCTTCCACAATACAGTGAGTGCTTGAGTAATGGAAAGGGGAAAAGCAGCTACTCCTGTCTGCCGCAGGAAAGGGTTTTTGTGAGGAAATTGATCATTTTCTCCCAGAGCCATTGTGTCAAAATTAGGGAAGGGCTGCAGGAAGGCACGGATCAGTTACTTTTCCTCCCCTGAATACAAGTAAACGTTATTCCAGATGAAATCTTGCTGTCTTCCCATAAATCATGACCCCTGATATACTTCATGCATCTGTAACAGGAAGAGCCAACACTCTGGGCCACCCTGGGGGCGTTGCAATGTGCAGAGAGGCCATAAATCCTCATCATACCTCCCTTCTGCTTTCAGAGGTTAGTGTGGGGGCACCTGGCCAGGGAAAAGCAGGGCTTTCAAAGCTTCTACTGCCTTCTGTGAAACCCGAGGGCCCGCCAGGGATAAGGTCTCTGTTGTTCGAAGCTGCGAAGGTAATGAGCCTATTTCCTCTGCTGTGGCATCCTCTGACGATGCTTGGAAGGATAGGGACGAATGAAAGGGAAATGGATACCACTCTGCCTCCTTCCCAGATGGCAGGTAACACGTTTAGGGAAAAGCTTTCCTACCTTTCCATGGGGCTGTACTGTAAGGTTTCCGGGGCTTACTGTTGCTCCTTGGGGTGTGTGTTGGCAGAGGGTGGGGAGGGGTGGCTGCTGGGTAGTTGGAAAAACGGGGAGGTGGAGAGGCCTAGAGCAGAACTTGCTTTAGATCCCCACAGGCCCCTTTGATTACCCTACTGTCCCCAACCTTTCTGCCCAAAGTCAATTCAGTGTCATTTCAAAGTGGATCCCCTGGGCTTCGGGAAAGGTGCCAGTGGGGAATGATTATGTCCCTCTGACTGTCTAGTAAGGAAGCAAGTCCAGCTCCTGTAGCTAGGAGACAGAGTTCTCCTAAAAGGTGCTGGAGAGTCACCCCATGGAGATTTAATTTAATTTTATTATTATCATTATTATTTTGAGACAGGGTTTAGTTCTTGTCCCCCAGGCTAGAGTGCAATGGCACAGTCTTGGCTCATTGCAATCTCCACCTCCCAGGTTCAAGTGATTCTCCTGCCTCAGCCTCCCAAATAGCTGAGACTGCAGGCGCCCACCACCATGCCTGGCTAATATTTTTGTATTTTTAGTAGAGACAGGGTTTCACCATGTTGGCCAGGCTGGTCTCAGACTTCTGACTTCAAGTGATCCATCTGCCTCGGGCTCCCAAAGTATTGGGATCACAGGTGTGAGCCACTGCGCCCGGCCCCCATGGAGGTTTTTTAAGAAGACAGATTGAGGATGCTGGAACTCAGGTGAGTAGAAGGTGATGGAGTGGGCACCTAGGGGTGCCCACAGCTGCCCCGCCAGCAGGTGATTAGTTGTTCTACTGCTGCTGTCATTTTCCCTTGAGGGGAAGTGTCATATTAAACCTGAGGCTTTAATTTTTTTCTTTGTTACAATTTCTTTCAGATGCCCACAACCCTTCTGTCTTACTCCATTTGCTGCTGCTGTAACAGAATATCACAGACTGGGTAACTTACAAAGAACAAAAGCATGTTTGGCTCACAGTTCTGGAGGCTGGAAAGTCCAGCAGCATGGAGTCAGCACCTGACGAGGGCCATTCCATGGCGGAAGACATCACATGGCGAGAGAAGGCAAGAGCACACAAGACAGAGAGAAAAAAGGGGGCCAAATTTACCCCTTTATTGGGAGCCCACGCACTCGTGATATCAGCATTAGTTCATTTATGAGAGCAGAGTCCTCATCACATAATCAGCTCTTAAAGGCCCCACCTCCCAATACCATTATACTGGCAACTAAATTTCACCATGAGTTTTGGAACCAACATTCAAGCCATAGTATCTTCCTTTATTGCCTTAGCAGAATTAAGGAAGGGAGGGGTGGCTCCCCTCCTCACCTCTCCATTGAGGTCATGGTAGTAGCAGAATCACATCGGGGGTGGAATTTCTGGTGTTGTCAGCAGGGGGTCTGCAGACATGGGGGGGCAACTTCCCTAAAGACGCCTCAGGAGCAGATCCAAGGGTGATGCCCACCCCCAAACACAACATCAGAATGTCACCCTCCAAGAAAGCAAGGATGTCTCTAAGTTATGCCACCAGGAGCTCTTCAGTGTGTGGCAATGTCAATGGCGCTTTGCCCCAAGCATAAAGAGAAGTCCCTAATTTTTTTTCAAACAAAATTTCCTGTTCTTTTGTTTGTGTTTAGATTAAAATAGAAATTGGTTTGTAGGCCCAATGCGGTGGCTCATGCCTGTAATCCCAGCACTTTGGGATGCCAAGGCGGGCAGATCACAAGGTCAAGAGATAGAGACCATCCTGGCCAACATGGTGAAACCCCGTCCCTACTAAAACAATACAAAACAATTAGCCAGGCGTGGTGGCATACACCTGTAGTCCTAGCTACTTGGGAGGCTGAGGCAGGGGAATTGCTTGAACCCAGAAGTTGGAGGTTGAAGTGAGTGGAGATCATGCCACTGTAGTCCAGCCTGGAGACAGAGCAAGACTTCATCTCAAAAAAGAAATAAAAATAAAATAGAAATTGGTTAGTAAGCAGTATACTCATTCATTCGTTCATCAAAGACATGCTGAGCACTTACTGTGTGCTATGCACCCATCTAGTCTTCTATGACCTGCAACAGACATCAGAAATTTCAGAATCAAGTTCCAACTTTTGGAAAAAGCCTTCTCTAATTTTTCTTAGAATCACATTATTTAATTAACTATTAGCCAGTTCGAAAGTCGGTGGCCACCCATTTCATGCTTACCTACCTGTTCCATTTCTGAGCCAGTCTAACTATTAGGAAGTCAGTGATGTATTCTACCCTACCACGTTTCTTTGCTGTGAAACATACCAGAATTTCCATCACTCTTCTCCGGAACTGTCTCTCCTAAATGTGTGTCCTGGATCTGCTTATTTGCCCAGACTTCCCCAGTTTATCTACAACATCCCAGTAGATGTGGTTCTTAGGCACCTATCTCTACCACCCTCCCAATCATGATTTCCTTAGCAATCTGCTTTCTAGTTAAAATGTTCCAAACCCTAGGCCACAGATGGCTGGGAGCCTCATTTCAAGAGTTCTCGAAGTTTCTTTGTACTATATTCCTTAGGATCTGATTCAACTGCGTAGAATGGGGTGAAAACCAAATAGCAGTAGCTTAAAACAAGATTGACATTTCTTACTCCCTCACATGAAAGAAGCCCGGGGGTAGTCAGTTTGGAGCTGATGTGGAAGCTCTATGATTAATCAGAAGCAGAAGCTCTTATCTTTCTTCTCTGCCATCTTCAGAATGTGGCTTCCATCCACATCATCTGAGATAGCTGCCAAAATTCCAGCCATCACATCTGTGCTCCAAGCAGCAAGAAAAGAGGAAAGAAAGGCATGTGTTTCTGTCTCTTAAGATTTTCCTGAAGTACTACACAATGCTGTTATTAGCCAGAATTTGAACATGTAATCACACTCTAGCTACAAGAGAGGCTGGCAAGTGTAGTCTTTTATCTTGGTTGTAATATGATCAGCCCAAAACTGGGATTCTGTTAACAGGAGGGAGAAGAGAATGGATATTTGGTAATCAATTAGAAATCTCTGCCACAAGCACCAAACTTTATTAAAGAAGTGTCATTATCAGCGGGGCTCGGTGGCTCATGCCAGTAATATCAGCACTTTGGGAGGCCAAGGTGGGTGGATCACCTGAGGTCAGGAGTTCAAGATCAGCCTGACCAACATGTAGAAACTCTGTCTCTACTAAAAATACAAAATTAGCTGGGCATGGTGGTGCATGCCTGTAATCCCAGCTACTCAGGAGGCTGAGGCAGGAGAATTACTTGAACCTGGGAGGCAGAGGTTGCGGTGAGCTGAGATTGTATCACTGGACTCCAACCTGGGCAACAGCAAAACCGCAAAATTCCATCTCAATTTAAAAAAAAAAAAAAAGTTGTCATTATCATGGGGAATGGAAGGGTGGGAGACAGGAACATCTTTATTTTCATTAAAAACAGGCCTTCAGCCAGGCGCTGTGGCCCACATCTGTAATCCCAGCTACTTGGGAGGCTGAGACATGAGAACTGCTTGAACCTGGAGGCAGAGGTTGCAAGGAGACAAGATTGTGCCACTGCATCCCAGCCTGGGCAACAGAGCAAGACTCTGTCTCAAACAAAACAAAGTAAAACAGAACAAAATCACACAGCCCTTCCAACAAAGATTGGGAACCACAAAGTCATTTCAAAGTATTTCTGTTAAATGGCAATGTCCAAAGCAGAAAGAATAGAACTGAAGAGTTCTGGTATCCTAGGAAGCAGACAACTGCTATTTCATGTAGCCAGCATCTTCCCCTTCTTCTAAGAAATGTGCTTTTCCTAAGTTCAACTAAGGGGTTCCGATGACCACGCCTTGTTCTTAGAGGTCCTGCCCACCTGGTCACAGCTGATTGGGCCAGGCCTGGACACCTGTTTCTTCTGATCCATTGAGAAGACCCAGCCCCTCCAGCCTCTCTTGTCCTCTCTCTCCTCCCAGAAAGAGGCAGCAGTCCTGGGGAAGTGAGTCCCACTGTAGGCCCCAGGCATGACTGAAGCTGGGAGACTGAAGCAAGAGGGTTACCATGACCTTTCAGTGAGATACATCCTCCAGCCTAGCTTTTTCATCAGTAACAAAGCTGATATCTTGATTTCTGCCTTCTTGAAGGGAAGAGAGTTATTTTTAGGACCCTCCAACCCCAAGATTGTTCAATGGCAAGGCAAGATACAGACAATAGGTACCATGTAGCTTCGTATAAGGAAAAGAAAAGGACAGGCCGGGCACGGTGGCTCACACCTGTAATCCCAGCACTTTTGGAGGCCGAGGTGGGCAGATCACGAGGTTAAGAGATTGATGCCATCCTGGCCAACATGGTGAAACCCTGTCTCTACTAAAAATACAAAAATTAGTTCGGCGTGGTGGCGTGCACCTGTAGTCCCAGCTACTTGCGAGGCTGAGGCAGGAGAATTGCTTGAACCTGGGAGGCGGAGGTTGCAGTGAGCCGAGAGTGCACTGCATTCCAGCCTGGAACCTGGCGACAGAGCAAGACTCCGTCTCAAAAAAAATAAAAAGAAAGAAAACGACAAGAACGGCAAAAGCCACGCATGCCTTGGCTGCCTTTATCTGTGGGACACTGTGCTAAGAGCTGCTGGGGTTCTGGTGAACCAGCCCTCACTGAGCCGAGAGTCCCAGGGAAGACAGCTTTACAACAGCAATTCCAGGAGCAGACTGGGTGTTCCCATGACGAGGTACCAAGAATGATGGGGACCAAGAACAGGTCTAATCTGGGTCAGGGAGGATCTTGCAGACCAACTATTTGTTCAGCTGACATTTAAGATGAGTGAGTACTATCCAGGCAAAGAGGAGGTAGATTGGCAGAGGGAGGAAAGATGGATGGAATTCCAGGTAGAGGCAAGGGTTGGCACCCAGGCGGGGAGAAGGATGTGGCAAGGTCACAGACATGAAGGAAGTTCCCTCGGGAGGACCTGTGCAATGCAGGAGGTCAGAGACCACATGGTGTCCGGGCTCCAGCCCCAGCTGGTCTAGAAAGCCTTGCTAAGGTAAGATTGGACTCTTCTGAAACCAACGGGCCATCACTGAAGATTCTTGGTGGGGAGTGGAATGATCAGGTTTATATTTTAGAAAGGTTATTCTTGCTGTGCTGGGGGCACTGTGGAAGGGGCAGAGAGCATGGGTGAAGGCAGGGAGATTGGAGAAGAGGCTGAGAAATGATTGTAACTCAGAGCTGAGAGGCTGGCGGAAGAGGTATTTAGGACTTGGGAGAAGGCTTTAGGCATGGGTCTGAGAAGTCAGAGAAAAGGAGGAGTCCTGGTGACTCGGCGTACAGCGCAGTGGGAGGTGGTGCCATGGTTGCCCTTTATCGAGTCACTTCTCTCTGAGCCTCAGTTTCTATATCTGTCAAACAAGAGAGTTAGATTAGGCACGTTCTAGGGTCCTTTGAGTTACTTATTCATGCCTTAAAGCCCTTAAGAATTGTGAAGGAAGGGCTCAGGGGAGCTGGAGGAGTTGGAAAGAACTAGGAGAACAGCATCTTTGAAAGAAGGATTCAGATGGGGGGACTGGACGAGGAAGGAGAAAATGGAAAGAGGCCATGGCATAGCAAGGGCCAGAGCAGACTCCAAGACCAGCCGTGCCACTCATCACACGGGACACAGAGGAGCTGTGCTAGGGACAGTCCAAGTACAACTGAATGCTCATCTCTTCATGGGGATGGTATGTAATCAGAGTCGTTCAAAAATACATTGGACGTGTCTATGTCCAGAATAGTATGCGTGACTGGCCAAGCGTTGCCGCCCTACTCTAGGTGATGACGGAGCACTAGCTCCTCTGCGTGCCCACAGGAACCTGAACATACCTGCACTGAGCACCCATCATCATGTTGTTTTCAGTTTGTTTAACTTTATGTGTGTGATGCTTTAAATAAATCTAATTATCTGAGGCAGGGGTGTGCCACCATAATATCATTTATAATAGTTCTACAGCTGCCTCCAACTGAGCACATATTAAGTGTCAGGCACTGCTCTAAGTATTCAGCAGGCGTTATTTCTTTATAGAAGTCCTATGGGGCAGGTACTACTGTTATTACCATTTTACAGATGAGGAGACCAAGGCCCAGAGAAGTTACATAATAATTTGCTCAAGGTGATAACATCAAAGTAGCCAGAGATTCACGTCGGATTTTGTTCATCTCTGTGTTCCCAAGGCCTAGTACACTACCTGGGACCCAGTGGATTGCCAGTGTGTATTGACGGGAAAGGTCCATGGGTGGATGCAGCCTGACCCTCCCAGGCAACTGTGTCAGGCTGGCCTGTGATTCACTGTAAAATGTTTGTATCTTGGCTCACCCTTTGCTTCAAAATGGCCTCTCCTAGGCATGTCCCCAGGCAAAATGCTGCAGTGCTACAAATAAAGTAACAAAATACTCAGTGGCTGCAGGAACAAGCCAGAGCCAATGCATTGAAGGCAGGACCTCAGATGTCTTTAGAGGTGAAGTAGTGGACAGAGCATTTTCAAAGGAAAAATAAGTGGAAGTGACCAATCAATTGGCCAGGAAGACTTGGCCAGCCACCCAACAAATCAACCAGACGTGTGCTATATATAACTAAGAACCCAGACTTTTCCAAGATTTACACTGAAAATGCAAGCTTTGAAAGTTGGAACAAGCCTCATTCAAATCCATTGTGTCTAAAACAAATGTTGGAATTTGTTAGGCGATTATTTAGAAAAGTAAGATTAAGTCCTTGTTTAAAAACTTATAATTACTTCCATTGTTTAAAAAAATACCACAACATGGATGAACCTCAGAACCATTATGCAAAGTAGAGTCAGACACAAAAGACCACATATTGTATGATTCTATTTATATGAAACTTCCAGAAGAGGCAAATCTATAGAGACAGAAAGCAGATTAATGGTTGCCTGACACTGGGGGTGGGAGTTGTGATTGACTGCAAACAGATAAGGATCTTTGTCGGGTGATGAGAATATTCTAAAACTGGATTGTGATGATGACTGCACAATTCTGTGAATTTACTGAAAATCACTGAATTATACACTGAAAATGGATGAATGTTATGGTATGTAAGTAATACTTCAATAGAGCTGCTTTTTTTTTTTTTTTGGAAATAGTTTCACTCTTGTTGCCCAGGCTGGAGTGTAGTGGCATGATGTTGGCTTACTGCAGCCTCTATCTCCTGTGTTCAAGTGATTCTCCTGTCTCAGCCTCCCAAGTAGCTGGGATTACAAGCACCAGCCACCATGCCCAACTAATTTTTGTATTTTCAGTAGTGATGGGGTTTCACCATGTTGGCCAGACTGGTCTCAAACTCCTGACCTCAAGTGATTCACCTGCCTTGGCCTCTCAAAGTGCTGGGATTACAAGGCGTGAGCCACCGTGCCAGACCCTAAAGCTGCTTTTATTTAAAAAAAGAAAGAAAGAAAGAAAGAAAGAAAGAAAGAAAGAAAGAAAGAAAAACTCTTGAAAACAACTAAGAAATTGATAGTTCATAAAATCTCTATGCAACAGGTCTTAGAGATCATTGAATCCAGTTTCATAGAAGGCCAGGGAAAGGCTGACAGAAGCTAACAGGAGAGAGGAGTTGCATGAAGCTTGAATGCAGACCTGTTGGCTCCCAGGTAGCCCTATCCTCTTCCTCACAGAGCCTGTTTGGGGTATCTAATTGAAGGGATGATTTCCCTTCGTATGGCCACACTCTCAATGTGGATGTTGGCCACTTATCCCTAAGTCTGTGAGAGGTGCCCTGGCAGCCCTCCTGGGTAGGAAATAAGCGAGGCTGGTGAGACTCTGCCCATCCCTCTGGACCCCAGGAGTCGCAGGTGCTGGGTCAGAAGTTGCCCTCCTGTTTTTAGGGTTCACAGACATGTCGTGCCCCTCTCTAGGCCAAGGCTGCCCAAATCTAGCTGCCTCTTAAGTCAATCCCCACTGGGCCTCCTGGGTGCTTGAGACAGCCTGTTAGCCCACGTGGGAGGACGTGAGGTCCCTCCCTTCCTGCAATGGAAGATTCTGATATGGCCTTCACATCTAAGGTGGACATAGGTCATCCACTCATCTGCCCATTCAACAGTCACCACTCATCTCCACCCATCCATCAATCCCTGCATCCACGCACCCAAAGATATATCCACTTACCCCACTCACTCATCCATCCTTGTCCTCATTCATCCCCAAATCCACCCACCTATCCACCTCTCCATCCACCCACCCACCCACTCAGCTATGCAGCCCACTCTGAGCCAGTCTTCTGGCTGAACCCAGCCCTTGCCTTCTAGGGGATGACAGCCAAGAGTGCGTTTGCTTGACACACCTTTCCAAAGCACAGTTTCATTGGTGGTTCACACAGATGCACCACACTTGTTATTCACCTCGTCCTCATCTTTTCAGGAAATATCTGATTTCTTGTTCCTTCACTTCCCGCATCTACTGTGCTAATAGCTCATGTAGGCTCTCCCTCCAAGGTACATGCAGAACCCCCCCTCATTTCTCCACCCATCAAGATCCAAGCTACCATTTACTGTTCACCTGGACTATTACTACATCAGCCTCCTCGCTGATCTTTCTGCTTCCATCGCTGTTTCTCCAGGGGCCCTCGTCCTCACAGCAGCCAGAGCCAATCAGATCCCTTCACATGCCAGTGATTTTCTATCCTGGAATACAATCTGAACTCCCCATCTTCAGCTTCAAGGCCCTCCAGGCTCTGCACCTGCCTGCTTCTCTGTCATGTTCTATCAGTCAGTCTCCCCTTGCTCATTCCGCCAGAGCCATGACCACGTTCCCTCTGTGCCTGACTTGCTTACCTCCCTCCTGCCTAGTGTTACTGGTTGAGGTAGTTGTCCAGGTTCTTGGCATTTTCAACAAAGAATTGGACAAAACGCACAAACAAAGCAAAACAGAAAAAGCGAGATGTTTATTTTAAATGAAAGAGCACTCCACAGAGTGGGAGTGGGCTTAAGCAAGCAGCTCAAGAAGGTCGGTTACAGAATTTTGGGGGTTTAAATACCCTCTAGAGGTGTCCCGTTGGTTCACTCGATGCAAATGAAGTAGTGACCCACGGCCTGTCTGATTGGTTGTGGGAGGGGACCAATCAGAGGTACTTTCATTTTCCAGCTGCTGCACAGCAACTGCCACACAGAAAAAGGAGGGGTGGAAAAGGGAGCTGCTTCTGACATCCAGTCAGCATGAATCAGCCTTAGGTTTCCTGCCTCCAGACCCTCTTCTCCTGCCTCACTAGGAGTCTCTGCCCTTGCTGGTACCTTGGCCTGCAATGCCATCCCTAAGATCTCATGGCTGGCTTCTGCCGGCCACTGGGAAAGGCCTTCTCTGCTTGCATTCTAAGAAGCCTCATGCATTTCATTTTCCCCATAGCATTTATGGCTACCTTTTGAAAACAGGGTCTGAGTAAATGACACTCAGTAGCCACTTGTTATATTAGGACTCTCTCCGTTACAAATAAAAGTTGCAAGGGGTTATTGGCTCATAAAACTGGGAGGTTCAAGAAGCAAGCTGGTTCAACCCTCCTGAACACGGGTTCCTTCAAGACACCAGGAAGAGGCCTCCTTTCCTCCATCTCTTGCTTTTCAGTGCTAGCTTTGTTCTCAGTACAGCAGTCAACATCCTTACTGGCCAAGTCAGTCTCTGATCATACAGAAGAGGTGACGTCTCCAGAATCCCAGCAGAACCCTGAGAAGACTCTGTTTGGCCCAGTTGCCCGGCTCTCAACCAATCAGAGTTCATACTGACTGAACTCTAATAGCATAGAGAACTCTGATTGGCCAGGCTCAGTCACATGACTGTTCAGATGCTTCATGTGCGCATCAAACCACAGACACTTCTCTTTGGTTGCTGAGAGACAAAAATACATTTCTCCAAACTCCCAGTAATCCTTCTGCTCCCATTCAAACACACTCCTCTAAACTGGAAGGAGTGAAACGTGGATTATCTCATCATACCTTTCCCTTCAAGGGAAAAAGATTGGCCTTCCAGGCTGGGTCGTTCCAAATAGCCGGCTCTTACTTTTTCCTCTAATCAGTCTGTATTGAGCGGTTTATAGATGCAAGCCTATTTGCAGAGACAGGAGGTGCCTCAACAGCTAGATTATGCCCCTAGGTCAGGAAGCTACCCAGGAAGATAAGGTGGACCCACAATAATTTATATGGAAATCATGAATCCCTTGGTTGTGTGTTCAGAGAAAGGGAAACCAAAGAATCTCAGAGGGCTTGGCAATTAGGTAAATTCGAAGGGACAGAGAGATCTGCTCCCTGCCAGCAAGCCTTTCTTCTGCCAATTGAGGATGAATGTGTTGGGGAGTCAAAATTGTATACACACATGCACAAGCATCCTTCCTCCATGGCTACACTCAAAGATGCCTGAGGCGAGAACTGTGTTTTCTCCTTCCTGGGCATCCAGTGAAACCTCCTGAGATCACATGGCTCTTCTTGATCATTTGAGGCCAACCTCACTTTTTGTGGGTCTTTCCCTGACTTTTTATCTTTGTCGTGACTCCTTCATTTATCTTACAGTCTCTGCCTAGTTCTCCCCAACTCGGCATGAGTTTGAGTCTGTTAAACTCTGCATGTCTTTGTCTCTTTTAAGAACGTCCCACTCTCTGGTGTAGGGGTCACACTGAGGACACCTAATAGCCCTTAACAAGAATAGTCAACTCCATGTCTTCAGAACTAGCCCTGCCCTTCTGTTTCCATCCTATCATGGATAGATCTCTTAGGACTTCAAGGCCAAGTATAACACTATAGTCACAGTACACTGTCATTCAAACACTCATTCTTTCATTCATTCAACAAAAGGAAAAGGTAAACAGGACTGCAAAGGGCATATATAACCAGTTTAAACTATGCTTAAGCATTTGATGCCATGCAAATACACAAAAACAGGTGTGCTTGCCATAGCTCATTCTTTCCTATTGGGTGAGCTGGTCACCCATTCTGTTTGAGCTGGTTCATAGACACTGAACTGGCTTTGCTCTCTGTGTGTAGAATCGAGGCCGTTCATTACTTCCCTAGCAGACCTCTGCTGAGTGCCAGACCCTGGTTTAGCAGGGAATGAGTGAGAGAGCTGAGCGATTAGAAATAAAAGAACAAATCTTCCTGAAGCAATGAGATGTGCTCCAGGACAGAAATGGACTTTTGGGAAGGTTTCCGAAGGCATAGGGTGTGAGCTGGCCTTTGCAGACTAGTAGGCTGACTTGGTGGTTGTCAAGACATAAAACTAAAAGGTCACAGAAGGAAATCCTTGCCTAGAAATAGAGTCCCTTTCCTGGGGCCTAGACAGGGCCCAAGTCCAGTCCATCAATCAGCCAATGGCTAACATGGCTTACTTTGCAGAAAGCCTGGGGAAGTACAAAAATATCTATGATTTGTTTTCCAATATTTAGTGAGTGTCAACTTCCTGCCCAGGAGAAGTTGACATTCCAGGGAGACTGGTAGTAAATGTTTCCAGAGTGCAGGGCAGGAGACAGCTCTCAGTTCTGGGGCAGGAAAAGAATATTTCAGGAGAAAGGGGAAGTTTGAAGGATGGGAAGTCCCACTGTTAGTCTTTTCCACAAGGACTTTGAGAGAGCAGAGAAAGGGGACCTTTTCTCATAACAATTATATAGTCATTTCCCCTCCTGCCCTTTTTTTTTTCAGAGGAGAAAGTTGAAGCTCAGAGAGCTTAAGCAACTTGCCTAAGGTCACACAGCTAGTGAGTGACGAAGTGAGACTCAGTCCAAGTCTTTCTGGATTTCATTATTTCATGAGGATTTTACTTCTTTTCTAAAAGATGAAACATATATTAATTAGCAGCCTTTGGTAAGAGTCCAGTTTCTATTCATTTACAAGATTTTCTGGTAGGAGACTGGGTATCAAAGACATGAGACACATAAAGAATACGTTTTGGAGAGATTCAGATATCAGGAAAAGTCCAGAACATGGGTACTCTCCAGAAGGGGTATTTTAATAGGGGGACTGAGCAACAAGAGGCACTTGGGTGTGTAGAAGTTCAACATATGTGAACTTGACCAACAATCTCTTAAAGACAAACAGGAGACGTGAAGCAAAAATGCTCATCTGCCCCTGGGTTACCTGTCTTGGTCTGGAGGAGAGGGAGGCTCAGGATCCCCTCATTCTCACTGCAGCTGCGTCCAGTGGGTCCACCTCAGACAAAGCCACCTGCTGGATGGTGTCTTTTGACACACATGCCAGGGTCTGGGGAAAGCTCTCCCCTCAAACAGCATGAGGGAGCCCCTTTATCTTGCCTTTCCCTTGCATCTCCTCTAGTCTAGTGTGTTCCTGAGCACCTGTGAAGTGACAAATGGCCCCACATCTAATGCTCAGTGCTGGGAGTGTGGCGCTTCCAGAGCTCCATCCTGGCCTCCATCCCTGATCCTTCATTTTCCAGTCAAGTGAAATTCAACCTTTGACCTTTTGGAAATCACTGACGTCTTCATGGGTTTCAGCTTCGTTTTCTGAATCCTGAAAAGAGCAACCCCTCACAGGCTGGAGAGAATCGAATAGAACGTGTGAAGCCCCTAACTGGGAGGTGCACGAAGCTGGGCTTGTTGAACACAGCTTACCTAGAGTAAAAGCATTCATTATAGCTCCAACAGTGTGTATGAAACTCGGCCTTATGGGATCTTTGCTTCCTCTTCTGTAAAGTAGAAATTCCTTCTCTACCTACTTTGCAGAGGTGCTGCCGGGATCAATAAGGTGAGCCATGTTAAACCAACCTTTAAGAAATATTACACAATATCCAAATGCAAGGTGCTGTTATGTTTCATGTCAATGAAAAATCTAAACACTGCATTTACCAATTCATTAGCAAAAAGCCATTTATTTGTTCATGGACCTCTACTCCCAGTTCACATTAGGGAACATTCACAACTCCAGGAATATTTACACTATCACCTGGCAGAAATAATAAAAAGAGGGGTGTGATAAAATTTAAATCCATGCTGGTTTACAAAACGCTATGGCTCTAAGTAAGCCACTGTGGAGAGTTGCATGGTTAAAACAAGACAAGGAGAAAATAAAGCCTCCCCTCTTCAATATTTTGAATCAATAAATATGTTCTGGAAGTGACACATTAGCCATGCAAGGGTCGCTTCTCTGCCAGAAGAAGACTCTTGATAGCTGGAGAACACAGTGGGAAACGGAAGTCCTTAAGCCAGGTGTTTGCTTGGATGTCACCTCAGTGTGAATAATAAACCCCCTCGCCCTCGGCTCCCACCAGCTCCCAGTAACTGTATATTCTCATTACATACATGGAAGAAAAACAACTTGTGGAAACAGCCCCTTAAAGTGGGGCACGCATCTTGCCTTTGTCACCAGCAAGCTAAGTTTCTCAGTTTTTCTACCTGTAAAATGCGTAAAACTAAATCAGACTTTTTTTTTTTTGCCTTTGCATTCATTTATTTTACCTATTGTTAAAAGAAGACTGGTTTAGAAATGTTAAGCATGGAAAATAAAAATAAAAATAAAAACAGACACCAGGTGAAGTGGGGGCAGAACCACAACCACCTGCTCCCCAGCCTCTTCGCCACGCCCCGCACAGCACCTCCCAGAGCCCCAGCACTCCAAGCAAGGCAGTTCCACATATTCTTTGGAGACCTTTGAAAAGGTGACTTTCTGTGACTTTATGACACTGTTGACATTCTTTGATCCTTCTAGCCTTCTTTGGTCTTTTATGATGGGTGGAGTTATTTCTTAAGACTGCATGTGCCAGACAAGCTGTGTAAGGCTGGAGAGGATCCACGTGACCTAGGATCACACGTGTGGAAGTGTCTGGCACAGGGCCTGGAAGTGCTCCCTCTCTTCCTGGTCCCCAGACTTGCGGGGGTGTCGACCTCCAGCCCAGTGGCCTGGGTCTTGCAGTACCCCATCTCTTTTCTGTGAAGACTTTTTTTTTTTTTTAAGATGGAGTCTTGGTTTATTGCCCAGGCTGGAGTGCAGTGGCACAACCTTGGCTCACTGCAACAACCCCCACCTCCTGGGTTCAAACAATTCTCCTGCCTCAGCCTCCCAAGTAGCTGGGATTATAGGCGTGCAACACTACACCCAGCTAATTGTTTGTATTTTTAGTAGAGATGGAGTCTCACCAGGTTGGCCAGCCTGGTCTTGAACTCCTGACTTCAGGTGATCCGCCTGCCTCAGCCTCTCGAAGTCCTGGGATTACAGGTGTGAGCCCCTGCACCTGGCTCCATGGAGAACTTAACAGCTGTGTACATGGCCTATGTCTCATGCGTGTGTGTGTGTGTCGGGGGGGGGGTCTGTCCCCATCATACCTTGCTGGCGCTATGCCCTAGAACTGGAAGGGCTATCTGTCCAGCCAGGCCTCTCCCATGAGGGCCTCAGGGAGCATGTATACTGTGTTGTCAAATAACCTGGATGATTTTTTTTTAATAAAACCGGTTTTTTATTGCTGTTCCCAACCCACCTAGCACCAGCTGTGATGAGAATCACTTGTATGGTAAAGTGCTATTGATAAAATTGCTCCCACCGGAACTCCGCTATGCACTCACACGGCATGATTGGCTCCTTCACTGCTGGCTCCCACAGCCTGCTCAGCCCCCTCCCAGCTCTTTCCCTGCAGCCCTCCTCTTACCTCCTGGCCTTTTCTCTCTTCCCTCTTCTCCTCCTTCCCCTGCTCTTTCTTGCCGATTCTCTCTCCCCTCCTCCCTTTTCTTTCTACCCGCTCTGGTTTTCTCTACCTTTCTGTCTAACATCAGCTGATGTCTTTCCTTCCTCTCTTTCTCTCTCTCCTTCCTGAGCTCATCCGCCCCTCTCCCATTTCTCTCTCTCCTCCTTCTGTCTCTCTCTGCTTCTTAACTGTGTCTTCCAACAGTCTGCACATTTCAGGCCAGGCCAGCTCAGTGAGGTCCATGGGGAGGTCCCAGCTCTCTCTTCAGAGGCAAACCCAGCTGAGTATAATATGCAGGTCATTTGAGGACCTGCCTCCCCAGGCATACTCCTCCTTCATCTGTATCAGATTCCTGTCTCTTGCCAGAGACGCCCTGGGATGGAAGGGGTAAGCAATGCAAGGCAGATAGGAGAAAGGAGAATGGGCACGGGGGAAGAATGTGTAATCTAAAGGAACCACACACATGGACATTACAAAGGAGGTTTAAACCCACCTAAGTATTGAGGAAGTAGGTAAGGACCTGGTTGTGGATTATGAAAGGCTTGAAAGCCTGGCTAAGAAGTTTCACTCTGACCTCTAGCTCTTTCCAGTCATTGAGGTATGCAGAGCTGTGGCAACACAGACTGGACTTGCTGAGAAGGCCTAAACCAGGCATGGACACACACAAGCTGTGCGAGCCTCAGGACCAGGTCTGCCGGGGCCCCAGCTCAATTACCTCGGTTGATTTTCTCAGCTCCACGTTCCTGTCTGCATGTCTGCTCGGTTCTCATGGACACAAGAGGTCTACAGACAGCAGTCAGGGCCGAGGGCTTCCTTGTCCATTTCTAGCAGGAGACGGGAAAAGAGCACAGCTTCCTGTAGTAGCTCACTCTTGCAAAACCTCCTTCCTCATGCCCTCCCAGCCAGAATTGGGTCACACGTCTCTTCCTGAAACAACCATTGGCAACAAGGATGAAATGATTACCCCTATACCAATCAGGCATCCCCTCCCAGCTGAGGACAAGCCCCCGCATTCAGACTGCTCCCCAGGGAGGATGGAGTGGACATGGTGCTGGAGGGTCAACCTCAATGCCCTCTATAGCTGAAGGTTCCCCAGAGGAACGGGGTGGTTGGAGAAAAGGTATATGAAACCCAGGGCCAGCAAGGTGTATATTCCTAGAACAACAAACAGTATTCACTGAGGAGTTTTGGAAAAATATATTGTCTTTAAATGATCACCTAAGGTCAGGAGTTCGAGACCAGCCTGGCCAATATGGTGAAACTTCATAAAAATACAAAAATTAGCCACATGTGGTGGCGAGTGCCTGTCATTCCAGCTACTCCAGAGGCTGAGGCAGGAGAATCGCTTGAACCCAGGAGGTGGAGTTTGCAGTGAGCCAAGATTGTGCCACCGCTCTCCAGCCTGGGCAACAGAGTGAGACTCCATCTCAAAAAATTTATAAAAATAAAAATAAATAAATGATCACAGATATATTATTGACTATAATGTAAAATGCACATGCTGTTTTAAATTAAAACATGAGACTTCACAGAAATTTTCTGTTTAACTGAGATATGTAAGGATTGGCTTACACCTATTTTGATTATTACTGTGTTTCTAACACATATGAAATGCACAATGAATACTTGCGGAATAAATGAACAAATGATTGAGACAGATAATTTTAGGTTACTTCCAGACCCAAGGGTCCCATCAACTCTCTTCTGTTAGAGGTGCTTTGATGAAAAAGTTTGAGAAACACTGCAATAAACAAGGGAATATGTCCAGGGTGTTATTTTTCTTTTTTGTTTTAATAACTGCCTTATTGAGATATAATTTATATGCCATAAAATTCACACTTGTAAGTGTCTAATTCAGTGGTTTTTAGTATAGTCAGCATTGTGCAAATGTCATCATTACCAGGGATTTTTAGCACCATGTGAGGGAGAGTTACACTCATCAAAAGTGAGGAGGCTCAGTGCTCTGAGAAGCTGGGGGCAGAAGGGGATCCAGTTGGAGGAAAGCATGAAGTAGAGGCAGGGGGAGCTGCTAGAAAGCTATTGACGAAAGGCAGGGCGAGGGTGGCCTCTGTCTCAGGGTGTTAACAACAAGCCTACAAAGCAAGGCTCATGTAAGAGAGGTTGCAAAGTTTGCACATGCAAGTTTGGAGACTGCCTGTGGTGGGCAGAGGGCCTGCAGGGCAGAGGTGCCTTCTCCCTTGCTTTCAAGCCATCAGATTTGATGTTTCATATCCACACTACACAGCTGAGCCAGGTTGCAGCTGAGCACAGCTGTGGATGTCCATCTTTCCTGCCTGGGGAAAAGACATTGGGAACATGGGTCCCCAGGAACAGGCCACGTGGAGATGCAGTGCTGGCATGGCCTGCCCAAATTGCTCTGAGAATAGCACCCCAGGCAGCATGCTCCTTGCCCTGGGCACCTGAGCTCAGCCACTCTTAAGCAGCATTTCAAGGATGGAGCTGATCCAGTCAAGAGGGAGCAAACATGAATTCCACTTGAACAGGCCCCCTTGGGAGCTCCGGAACTCCCAGCTCCACAGAGCAAGGGGGAGCCTGGAGATGCTGATTCCAGGACAGTGGCTTTCTGGAAGTTTTCTACAGAGGGGGCCTTAGCAAGACCAGACTCGATAATGTCTTCAGCACCTTGTAGAAGGTGGTGGGGAGACCTGGGCATGAGAGCAATGACCCAAACCCCAAATACCTCCCAGCTTCTTGTGAGCTTCCTGGCAGTGGCACAATCTGCCTGCTAGCTACAGAGTCTTCAGCACTAAAATGAGGGTGGGTCCAGCTCAAGCTGAGCACAGGCCCTCTGAATGTTCCATGGAATGAAGTTCGGGACTGGTGAATACTGTATTACCCTTCTGGAGATATAAGGGGTGTGAGGCTGGCAGTAAAGGACACGGTTAACCTTTGCTCACTGTGGAGTTTGCCCTATATTTGACGGATTGGGTTGGAGTGGGAGCTCAGAGCATCAGTTTCCAATCCCATTTAAAAGCAACTTCCTGCTTCCAGGTGCCATGGCATCCAAACCCCTATCTTCACAGGTCGATGGTGTGTTTGGGTCTCCCAGTCTCCCAGCTAAAACATAAATACCTCTAGAGCCATCATTTCCCTGAACCATCTTAGTGGGCATTTTGACCAGGACTTCTCCAACAGTTGGCTGGGCACAAGCTAGGCCCAGGGTGAAGGGCAGGACGGGGTGCCAGGGGAGGGAAAATGCGTTGAGAAAGGGAAGGAGACAGTAAATACCTATATCGGTTGTTTTATAACTCAGAGTGGTTTTAAGGAGGCAGATTTCACGTAAAACCATTTACAGCTGCAGCTAAGCACGAAAACCGCAAGGAAAAGGATTTTAGACTCAGGGTGGGATTTTTTTCAGATGAGAAAAAATCCCAACCAAGCCCAGAGAGTGGAGTGACCTGCCCCAGATCCCACAGAGAGTAAGCAGCAGGGCATGGCGGGACCCCAGTCTCCCAGACCAGCGCCCTCTCAGCAGTGCCAAGCTAACTGGCTTCTCAGGCTGCCCTCTCCGTAAGCACAGTGCATGGCTCCCCAGCCCCAGTGTCGGCTCTGTACCCGAGAATGATTTCTCTTGACAGAAAATAGAGGTAAAAGGGCAAGGGAATATTTCCAAATGGTTGATCTGACAGCTGCAAATTTCATTTTGTGTTGTGTATTGACCTCTAATTGTTTCCCAAGTAGCCTGGGACTGAGAGATCAATAAATCCCACAGATAGTTAATATCCCCTCTGGCATCTTCGGCTTTAGTTAAAACATAGTCAAATGCCTGGCTGTCTGCAAATATTAGCAGATTTTTCATTTTCTGCAAAGCCTGAGGAACTATAATTCAACCAAGGGCTTGGTAGGAGCCTGAGAAATACCTGGCACTCGGGAGGGCCGGAGCTGGGAAGGAATTCACAACGTTACTGGCCCAACCACATCAAGTCCAAGACGAGACGACATCTTCCAGGCCTACAGCAGCCACTAAGGGAGTGAAAGGTCCAACCTCATCTTCCTGGGGCTCTCTCTGCTCCACCAAGTGGCTGCCATTAGGTTATTAATATAATGAGGGAGCTATGGTCATTGGCTAGCCTTTTCCCAGAGATCTTTTCAAAGGAAGGGTTGAGTGTAGTTGAGAAAGCCATGGGTTGGTCATTATAAAAGCAATTCCCCTGGTTCTCCTTCCTCTGCTCCCTAATAGCTGTTTGGTCTCAGTCCTGGCACTTTCTGTTCTTGCTGAGCCTTGGTTTTCTCAGCTACACCCTGGGAGTAATCATTATCCCTGTCTAAAAATGCTGTCATGAGGATTAAATGAGTTGGTGAGTGATGAGCCTCACCCAGAGCCTCTCAAAACTAGTGGGAACCCACTGAGTGAGGCACAGGAGTATTCAACTGAGACCAGCCCAGATTTTATACTCCTCAGACCTGAGGAGGGAACAGGCTGCCCTGCAGGGGATGGGCTGGGGACGTAAACTTGAATTGACAACCAAGGCCCACAAGGATGGCCCTGCTCAGAGTACGTCAGATGTGTGCAGATTCCCCCACTGGATTGCAGGTGGCCTGGTGGCAAGGACAGAGTCCTCACCATGCCAAGCTCAAGGCAGGTGCTCAGTGAACATTTGCTGAATGCACGCACCCACAAGACAGTGTCTGGGGGCGTGGCAAGCATGGCATTTGGTTCACAGGATGCTGCTAAGAAGGACATTGTGTCTGGGCACGATGGCTAAAGCCTGTAATCCCAGCACTTTGGGAGGCTGAGGTGGGAGCATCACCTGAGGTTGGGAGTTCGAGACCAGGCTGACCAACATGGAGAAACCCCATCTCTACTAAAAATACAAAATTAGTCAGGCATGGTGGCTCACACCTATAATCCCAGCTACTAGGGAGGCTGAGGCTAAAGAATTGCTTGAACCTGGGAGGCGGAGGTTGTGATAAGCCGAGATCACAACATTGCACTCCAGCCTGGGTAACAAGAGTGAAATTCCATTTAAAAAAAAAAAAGAAAGAAAAAAAGGACATTGTATATGCAATCATCTTGTCTCAAACACACACACACAACACGTGCACACACACATGGCTCTACATGCACACACACATGCACACACACGGCACACATGCACACACACGGCTCTACATGCACACACACATACACACACGGCTATACATGCACGCAAAGCTAAACATACATGCACACACATGCACACATGCTTATACATGCACACACATGCACACACACGTCTATACATGCACACACAGCTAAACATACATGCAGACCCATGCACACACATGCACACACTCATACATACATGCACACACATGGCTATACATGCACACATGGCTATACATGCACACATGGCTAAACATACATGCACACACATGCACACACACTCATACACACACGTGCACACACACGGCTCTACATGCACACACATGCACGCACACACTCATGCACACACACGTGCACACACATACTGCTCTATGTGCACACATACATGCACACACACAGCTATACATGCACACACATGCACACACACGGCTATACATGCACACACACATGTACACATGCACACACACGGTTATACATGCACACACGGCTATACATGCACACACGGCTAAACATACGTGCACACGCATGCACATGCATGCACACACTCGTGCACACACACAGAGCTATACATGCACTCACAATTGGCCAAGAAACCAATGTCAGCATTGGCTTCATGGTCTTCACCACCAAATCTGCAGAGTAAACTTTTCAGACATGCCTATGTCCCTGTAATGTCAGGGCTGAAACCCACCAAGGGCCCCTTCTTTCTGACCCTACCTTGCATCTTATGCAGTGAATTTTGGCAGAGAGAACTCCCATCTAGGATCTGTAGAGTGCAGTTTGGACTCTGCATGACGCGGATTGGCTGTGTGATTCTGAAAAACAAAGCTCCCTCTCTGAGCTTCAGTTTTGCCATCTGTGAGATGGTGAGATGGAGAGGTGGAGCTGCCTGGGCTTTTCACGAGGTTTCTGTGAGGCAAGCAACAGCCCTGGCCTGCTAGAGATGGAAAGGGCTTTGCACATCACTTAATCTCAGGCACTTCAGCCATTTATTTTAGCCGATGAATCTTTAATTTTTTTTTTTTTATTTAGAACCTCAACTGGTAAGACAGAAAGAACGGAGCTGTTCAGGCTGGGTTGGAGATGGGAGTCTTCAGTAAAACACTAAACAACTGTCTTGTTTTAAAGGTGAGAGAACTGAGGCTCGGAGAGGGCCGCTGCTCCAGGCCACATGATCCCCTCAGAACCACGAATCCGTGGGAGGCTCAAGGACCCCAGGATGTGAACACAGAAGCCATGGAACCCCTACTCTCATGGTGAGGACCCTGATGGCCCATCCACCACCTGAGGCCCCCAGTGCTGCCTGTGGCTACCAGGCAACCTGCCCTGTGTGGCCGAGCCTCCCCATCAGCACCTCGCAGCTGTCCTCCCAGCCAAAACTGGTTTAGAAAAGGCTGCCCGGCTGGCAGGTAGGAACAAAGGGATTCAGCCCCGATTGACAGACTGTGTCCCTCCCATTTGCATGTCATTAAGCTGCAGGCCAGTTAGCAGAGGGGGACACATAGCTTCAGAGTCCCTGCCAAGCTGGGGCACGGAGGCACTGAGGCTTCATTTGCATTCTGGACACCTGCCCTGAACTACAGGAGCCAATCTGAAGAAGAGGGGTTTCTTGAGGAGATGAATGGGGTGCTGGGGTGGACTGGGGAGGTGTCCCCATCTCCGTGGTGACCTCCGCCTCTTTTCTGTCTCCCCTCAAAACTGACACAAATGAAGCAGGCTTGTTTTGAGGGGCAGAAAGGGCTTCATTGCTCTGAGAGTTAAACCGGGCACTGTGCAACAGCGTGGGAGAAGACAAGTGAATTCGGACAACCCTGGCTCCTCTCCCCAACCAGCGTCCCCACCCCCCCTCCACACACACACACACACACACACACACACCAGCCTAGCCAAAAGGAAAAAAAGGAAGAAAGAAACACAGGCCACATTTTCTCTGTACTCCCCTTCTAAGGTCTCCTGGGGGGCCCCTGATTGACAGGACGCTAAATGCGAGAGGTTTCCTGTGATAGAGAAAGAGATTTTCTTGAAGCATTCAACTCCTGACCTTTAAGAGCTCAGGGAGCAAAATGATTTTCAGTCACTTGGGCCTGAGTGAAAGGTATGTGAATTGATCGACTGCAGGGCTCAGGCCTCCCGAGGTCCTGATGTTATGTCATTAAAATCTTACAATCGAGTTATCCTAATGGATCCCAGCAGCCCCCTTCTCAGAGGTGATTAGTAAATAGACTCAAAATTACACGGTAGACAATGCCTTCTCCAAGGGCCTGGAAGGCCAGCATTGCAGCTGGGGCCTGGGGCCGAATCTGGCCTCTGCCATTTGACGTTTTCTTTTTTGACATTAGTCTACGGTAACTACTGCTGTTGTTGCCTCTCACATTTCTTCTTCTAGCTCTTTTTATCTTGTGAAGGTGCCTACCCCTCTGGCCACAGGTGTCTAGGTAGGTTGGGCTGACTAATTTCCTCTGGCAACAGTGATTGGTCTGGGGATACAACTGACCCACGCCCAGCCAATCAGAATCTTCCCTAGGAGTATTCTCTTTACTGGGGATCCTGAGCTGGGAGAGTGTGAGCAGGGGTTGATAATGATGGGTGACCATTTTCCCTGCCATGTGTAGTCTTGTCTGCAGAAGGTAGGCAAGCCCAGCAGGCAAAAGTGAGACAGAGGTGGTGTGAGAGAGGCCTGATTCATGAAACCCCTTCAATGCTATTGAGATACCTTCACATCTTTCCTAGTTCCATGAGCCTTAAAACTTCTCTTTTGCTTAATTTGCCAAGGTTCATTTCCATTGCTTGCAACCAAATCTTGCCATGTGGGTAGGAGCTGATATTCCCAAGGTTCACTCCTTTGGGGCTTGAGGAAAATGAAAAGGACAGGGAATTATACAAAATGTGATCATGTAGGTCAAAGATGTAGACCACAGCAGCCCCTCAGGGACAGGCCACTAAGACATCAGCTTCACAAAGAGAGAGACCTTTGTCTCTTTCCCAGTTTCTAAAGCAATGCCAGGAACATACCTTCTCCCACCGCCTCCCTTGTGGGCCGTGCTGTCTTGCCTGCCACGTGAGGTCTCCGCTTCTCCTCAAGACTCTGCTCAGAGCCTCCTCTGTCTCCTGACTTGCATCGTCTGCCTTTTCCACTTTCTGCTCCCTCTTACTTTCAACGTGTCCGTGGTCACCATGACCTGCTCTCCTTCATAGCTCCCACTGTTAACTGCTTGGTTCTCTCCATGTTTCTTGATGTCAGGTTCAAGTGAAGTGTCAGAGTCAGAAAGAGACAGAATCCAATTGGCCTGGCTTGCGATTCCCATGTCAGGCCAGTTCTCAGGTCAGGCTGGTGTCTTCGAGTCCAGTACCAATGCCTGAGCTGATCAGCTGAGGCTATGGGGCAGGGACTCAAGTGGTGTGAACCATGGCCACTTAGGCCGAAGAGGTCACAAGCCAGCCAGTTCTCACCAGGATCTCTTGCTTAGACTAGCTTAGGGGAACCCAGGGACTATCTACACTCCCCACTTCTGTATTCCAGAAACTTCCTCTGAGGCATAAGATTTTTATTTGGCAGTGGGAGCCCCTCCCCCCATTACACAGAGCTTCCTCACAGGTGCCTCTCTGGTGTGTTTCTTGCTTGAATTGCAAATTGAATGCTGCACAAACCCTACATAACTCAGAGCCCCATGTTGGCAGTATCTTATTTTTCAATTTCTTTTTTTTTAATTGAATGAACATATTTTATGCAAGCCGTTCTACCTTGGTGAAGGCTGTTCCCCTGTGATTCATCAGAGTAATAACTAGAAACACCATTATTTGGCTCCATCCTCCTGCTGAGAACATCACATAACTGAGAAATGTTCATGCATCTCACAGAGTTTCGGGGCCGAGTAAAAGCGGGCAAGCAGCAAAAGGAGGAGAGGGACAAAGAAACAAACAAATGATTATGAACACACATGCAGGTTGGCAGCCAGAGACATGGCTAGATGGTGAGAAGAAAACGCGGGCCCATGTTTGGGTTGTTGCTCTCAGGCGTATACACGCATGCACACACACACGGAGGCACAGCAGGAACCACACGTATCTCTCTACCCAGGTATCCCAGCATTTAAAAAAATTAAAACAAAGAATCCCATAAACTCTACAGAATTTCAAAGTGAGAAGGGATGCTGGAGAGCTGGTCCAGTTGCCTCACTTAACATGTAAGAAAAAGGAAGCACAGAAACGTAGTTATATCCCCATGTATCCCATTTGCAGACCCCAGTGTTCCTGGGTTTCTGCCTAGAAATACATAATTGAACTAGTCTAAGATGCAAACTATATCGTTATTTATGTTTATTGAGCTCTTGTCTCTGGGTTAAAGATTTTCAGACATCCTTATCACTCTGATCTAAGATGTGGGCAGAGTATTACTGGTATTGTTGGGTTTGTTTGTTTGTTTGGTTGGTTTTGTTTTTTAAGGACTTTTGTTGAGTTAACTGAGCACCTGGAAACATTTTCTTTTTCTCTTTCTTTCTTTCTTTCTTTCTTTCTTTCTTTCTTTCTTTCTTTCTTTCTTTCTTTCTTTCTTTCTTTCTTTCTTCTTTCTTTCTTTCTTTTTCTTTCTTTCTTCTTTCTTTCTTTCTTCTTTCGAGACAGAGTCTCTAATTGTTTCACAGGCTGGAGTGCAATGGCACAATCTCGACTCACTGCAACCTCCACCTCCTGGGTTCAAACGATTCTCCTGCCTCAGCCTTCTGAGTAGCTGCAATTACAGGCACCCGCCACCACACCCAGCTAATTTTTGTATTTTTAGTAGAGACGGGGTTTCACCGTGTTGGCCAGACTGGTCTTGAACTCCTGACCTTGTGATCTGCCCACCTCAACTTCCCAAAGCGCTGGAATTACAGGCGTGAGCCACCGCACCCAGCCTGGAAATATTTTCAAAATGCTCTCCTCAGAACATAGAAGCCCCTCAATTAATGACTTACAAACCCTAGCATGCTGTCAGGAGCTGTATGAATGAACACTTTTAAGGTAAGACAAATCAAACGTTCACTGCAGTTTTCTGGAAACCTCCCCATTGCTTCTCCCGGTTCATCAGCACTTCCTTAGTGCTCTCCTCACCGCTTGCCTGCATGCATTATTGCCTTATCCACGGCCCATTTCCAACTTCTCCCCTCTCCAATTCCCTCTTCCTCTCATTACCAGATGAATTTTTTCTAGAACATGACTCTCACCTTACCCTTCTCAGAGTAATCAGGATCCCAAGCTGCAGGTCTACTTCTGCACGGGTGGGTCATCTTCTGGCTGCAAGTGAAAACACCCAACTCAAAGAAGCTTGCAGAATGGCAGGAAGGCATGGGTATTTGAAGATTCACACAACTGGATCTTCAAGCGGTAAAGGCTGGATTCCGAGGTCAGCGGAGGCTACCAAGAACATCTCTTTTCCGTAATCTCTCGACTCTGCTTTTCTTCATGGCAACTTTTTCTGTCCTTTTCCTTTCAACTTTTCAGTGTTCTTACAATTTATTTAATGTCTTGTAAACAATATAGAGCTGGAAATTTTTAAAATCCACTCTGATATCTCTGTATTTTCACCAGAGATTTAATTCTATTGAAATATATTGTGCTCACCAATCGATTTGTATTTACTTAGTAGCATTTTATTTTTGTGTTCTTTTTTACTCTGCTTTCTTTATGCTTTTTTTCTTCTTTTTATGCGATAGAGTGGTTTTTCTTTAGCCCTTCTTTTTTTTTTCTTTTTCCTGGCCTGTAGCTCATACAGTTTACTGGTTTGTATCTCACGCATTTTTCATGGTTGTCCTTAATTTTTTTTTTTTTTTTTTTTGAGACGGAGTTTCGCTCCTGTTACCCAGGCTGGAGTGCAATTGCGCGATCTTGGCTCACCACAACCTCCGCCTCCTGGGTTCAGGCAATTCTCCTGCCTCAGCCTCCTGAGTAGCTGGGATTACAGGCACGTGCCACCATGCCCAGCTAATTTTTTGTATTTTTAGTAGAGACAGGGTTTCACCATGTTGACCAGAATGATCTCGATTTCTTGACCTCGTGATCCACCCGCCTTGGCCTCCCAAAGTGCTGGGATTACAGGCGTGAGCCACCGCGCCCAGCCCCTTAATTTTTTTAACATGTATACTTGACTTAACTATGCCTGAAGTTAATACCAATCTGTATCATCAAGGAATACGACTAGAATGTTTTAGCCACTATGAGTCTCTCAGTATCTTATATGTTATTCTTATCCAAATTGTTTTACATCCAAAAATTATTTAATGTTGTTACTATAGTTTTATGCAGGAAATGCTTGATTGGATTTATCACATTTATTATATTTTCTGCATCTCAGTCCTTGCCTCTAAGTAGAATTTCCTTCTTCCTAAAATAATCCTGCAGTAGAGCTTTCAAAGAGGATCTGTTAATAGAAAAGTCTGTTAATCTTTGTTTGGAATGCCTTTACTTTTTGCTTCTTCTGACTTTTAATTGGAGTTCTAACGGGACCATTTGTTTTTACTTTTTCCTTACCAATTTTTTGAAGACATGATTCCATTTTCTTTTTGCTTCTATAGTTGCTATTGAAAACTGCTATTGCTTTTATAGTTGCCAATCATTTATTTATAATATTCTACCTTTTTTCTGTTATCTTTCTTAAGCTCTTTTCCTTGTCTTTGGTGTTCTGCAGTTTTAGTACAATGTATGATGTTCTAGGGCTGGACTTAATTTTCTTCAAACTATCTGTGGGACTATCTGTGATTCCTGAATCTGCGGATTCATGTCTTTCAATAATTTCAAAACATACTTATTGACTGCACTGGTTAATATTGCCTCTCTCTCTCATTTTTTCTATTCTCCTTCTGTAACTCCCATTAAATGTATATAGGGTCTTCTTATCCTATCCTCCACATATCTTAACTACTCTTTCATATTTCTATGTCTTTAACTCTGCATGCTAATATTTTCCTCAGATATATTCTCAAGTTCATTACTCTTCTCTCCAATTGTGTCTAATATGCTTTTTAATTAATCATTATTATTTTTTAATCAGATTTTTTATTTCTACTAATTCTATTGGTTTCTTTTTGTGATATGAAAGTTATTTTCTCATGTTGTCATGTTCTTTCTTAGGTAATTGATTCCCCTTTTATGCATTTACTCATTTCAAGCATACTTATTTATACAGACTAACAGTTCTGCTACCTGGAATTCTTGTGGATGGAGGGTGTTAGAGTATAATACTGCTCTTTGTTGGGTCTCCTGACTGTCACTCAAGGTGGACCCATTCCTTGTGTTTTGTTATGTAGGACTATGAGACTACTTTCCATGGAGCCTTATCTGTGTAGAATGCTTTGGGTTGATGGCATGTTGCCAAAGAGTCTGGATTCGCTTTTGCCCAGTTCCCAGGGGCCATCCCTATCTATCCTACTATCATTTTAATATTAATGTATAGGGTCAGTGATTCCCAGACCACACAGGTAGTACTATGGCATACCCCAACCCCTCACGACACAGAGACTTGGCTATATACACCATCAGGGGATGCTGTTTCATCCTCAGAGCTCAGGCTGACACACACAGCTTTTCTGTTGGCTCCCTGCCTATGATGTTTTCCTCCTGCTGCAAGCACAATGCTTGAAGGATCCTACTTTTATGCACAGTTCTCATGTTAAACTTAGCACAGGCTCAGGGCCTTGTCTTCACCTGCCATATGTAGATTTGATCTCAAGTCCTGAGGCTGTCCACACCATCTCAAGGCAGTTAAAGGCTCAACTTACATGCCAGATACTCTGATTTTTGTTCTATCTTTATCTTATTGGACCACTTGTGATTCCTCATATTTTTTGCAAGCTCAGTTAGGCATTACATATATCTATTTTAACTGATACATAATTTGAAAGAAATTTTCTGAGGGAGTGACTTCAGGTTATTTAGCTAAACAATGCCAGGGATGGAAGTCCCTGCTCTCCTCCTCATTGACTTTATTCCCAGGGCAGCTTTCTCTACGTGGTTATAACAGTGGCCCCTGGCAATTCCAGGCTTATATGAACCTTAGAGGCAGAGAGACCAGAAGAAGAGAGGCATTCCTGAAATAAAATATCCCTCATTCCTGAAACCAGGATAACTGTCCTTGGCCTTATTTGGGTCACACACCCACCTATAGTTAATCATAATGACTCAGTCACTCTTCAAGGGAGTGACTAGAATAAGCCCACCCAAGCCACAGGGATGCCAATATCAGAAAAGGGGAAAATAGGCGGTTGGCAAGAAGAAACAACAGGTATCAACCACAGCCTCCTTAACGTCTGCAGCGTTATCTCATGTAACCCTTACCCTGCGAAGTCAGGTTTATAATCATCTTTCCGGTTCCCACAGCTGCCAAGGGGCAGCACCAGCACTGGAATGTTGGTCTCCTGACTCAGACCGTGGGCATTTTTAATCAAGGCTAAGCCTCTTGTTGTAGCCCTTAAGGCTATGTATTTCTGAGTCCTTTCTCTGTCCAACCTTATCTCTCACCACCTCTCTACTTGCTAAATTCTGTTCAGTTTCACCCTGTGCTTCACTCAGCTGCTCCTGTACCTGTGATGCCTCCCACAGTTTTTCAACCAAATCAGTAAGAGTTTAGATCTAGAAGGAAACCCATGGGTTTCCTTTCCCAAGCCAACTCAGATCAGTGGGTAGCATCTATATGAGACACTGTGTTAAGGTTGCATCCAGGCTTCACAGGTATCTTAGGTCTGGTTTTTAGAAGCAGAGCCTGAGACAGGTATTCTTGTGCACATTATTTATAGAGGAAGTGCCCTCCAGAGAAACCTGTAAGAAAGTGAGAGATGCAGAAGACACTAAACAAAGATAACATTTCAGCTGAAGCCTGGGCTCAGCCTGATCCCACGGGAAGTTCTGGAGTGTGAATGGCACAGCAGAGTTGTTCCATAGTGAAGCAAGGCTTTTGTATCTCTGTATCAGTCAGTCATTGGCCATGGGCTGACCCTGAAGAAAGGTGGGAGGTGAGTGTAACCTCCCAGATACCTCCTTGAAGGGAGACTCATGCTCCTGCTGAGGGATATGCCACAAGGAGGAGTGCAACAGTGAACTATTAACATCTCACACTCACAGCAGCTGGGATTTGGGAGAGCTGGCCAGGCAAAGGGTCTAGGTAGGACACCAGTGGCATCTGTAACAGTAGGTAAGAGTGTTGTAATTGATTAATAGCAATAACAGGCCAGGCATGGATGCTCACCCCTGTAATCCCAGCACTTTGGGAGGCCAAGATCACCTGAGGTCAGGAGTTCAAGACCAGCCTGGCCAACATGGTGAAATCCCATCTCTACTAAAAATTAGCCATGCATGGTGGCAGATGCCTGTAACCCTAGCTACTTGTGAGGCTGAGGCAGGAGAATTGCTTGAAACCAAGAAGCAGAGGTTGCAGTGAGCCGAGATCATGCCATTGCACTCCAGCCTGGACAACAGAGCAAGCCTCCATTCAAAGGGAAAAAAACCACAATAACAACCAGTTACGGAGGCTGTCCTTTGTCAAACACTTCACATGTGTTCTTTCATTTAATCCTGATAATAACCATATAGCTAAGTACTATTATTTCCCAAGATTACAGGTAAGGAAACTGAGTGAGGCCCTGAGTCTCATCATTCAAGTTTACACGGTAGACAGGATTCACATGTACCCAAGAGCCTGGACGTAGCACCACCGCATGATGCCTGGTGTGAGCATGACAGGCAGGAGGGGCCACACTGGTGGCAGAAACCTACCATCTTGAGGGTGTTGAAAAAGCCTGCCTTATTCGGGAGTTCTCACCATCTAGAAGCCTCTGGCCCTTACATGTGTGCTCTGCGTCTTACCTGCTCATGCTGGCCAGGCCACAACTACAGGATGGTGTCCACTTCCAGAAGCAGACTTCCATGTGAAAGGGAAAGGACCACCTGGAGGGCATTTTGGCTTGGGCAATCAGCCAGGGTGGTGAGAGATTTGGAAATCATAACATAGGAAGAATGAACAAATCAACCGGGGTTGTTGAACTTAGAAGGGCAATCTGAGAGGGACCACCTGTAACCCTATCTCAAAGCAGAAAAGGATTGTTGAGTTCACAAATTAAAACAGATGAGAGCAGAGAGTCAGAAAGGAGGGGTGACTTGTGCCAGGCCTAGTACCCAGTGGTTTTAACCCATAGCCTCTGGTTGAGTGGTGTGCTGGTAAATGTTTAGCAATCAGCTCTCTGGGCATACAAAGCCCTGGTTTGTAGCATTTGCCAGTTGTTGTTATGTACATACTCCCACTGTGGCCAATTTCAAGCTCTCCATGTGTATTAGTCCATTTTCACACTGCTGATAAAGACATACCAGAGACTGGGCAATTTACAAAAGAAAGAGGTTTAATGGATTCACAGTTCCATGAGGCTGGTGAGGCCTCACAATCATAGTGGAAGGCAAAGAGGAGAAAGACACATCTAACGTGGATGGCAGTTGGCAAAGAGAGAGCTTGTCCAGATAAACTACCATTTTAAAAACCATCAGATCTCATGAGACCCATTCACTATCATGAGAACAGCACAGGAAAGACCACCACCCCCCATGATTCAGTCATCTCCCACCAGGTCCCTCCCACAACACATGGGAATTATGACAGCTACAAGATGAGATTTGGGTGGGGACACAGAGCCAAACCATATCATTCTGCCCCTGGCCCCTCCCAAGTCTCATGTCCTCACATTGCAAAACCAATCATGCCTTCCCAACAATCCCCCAATGTCTTAACTCATTTCAGCATTAACTCAAAAGTTCACAGCCCAAAGTCACATCTGAGAGAAGGCAAGTCCTTTCTACCTATGAGCCTGTAAAATCAAAAGCAAGTTAGTTACCAGCTAATACAATGGGGATACAGTCATTGGGTAAATACAGCCATTCCAAATGGGAGTAATTGGCCAAAACAAGGGAGCAATAGGCCCATGCAAGTCTAAAATACAGCAGGGCTGTCAAATCTTAAAGCTGCAGAATGATTTCCTTTGACTCCATGTCTTATATCCAAATCATGCTGATGCAAGAGATAGATTCCCATGGTCTTGGGCAGCTCCACTCCTGTGGCTTTGCAGAGTACAGTCTCCTTCCCAACTGCCTTCAAGGACTGACATTGAGTGTCTGTGGCTTTTCCAGGTACATGGTGCAAGCTGTTGCCAGATCTACCAGGCTGGGGTCTAGAGGACAGTGACCCTCTTCTCACAGCTCCACTAGGCAGTGCCCCAGTAGGGACTCTGTGTGGGGGCTCTGACCCCACATTTCCCTTCCACATTTCCCTAGCAGAGGTTCTCCGTGAGGGCCTCACACGTGAAGCAAACCTGCTTGGGCATCTAGGCATTTCCATAGCTTCTCTGAAATCTAGGCAGAGGTTCCCAAACCTCAATTACTGTGTTCTGTGCACCTGCAGGCTCAACACCATGTGGACGCTGCCAAGACTTGGTGCTTCCACCCTTTGAAGCAGCAGCCTGAGGTGTACCTTAAACCCTTTTAGCTGGAATGGCTGGGACACAGTACACCAAGTCCCTAAACTGCACACAGCAGAGGTACCCTGGGCACAGCCCACAAAACTATTTTTTCCTCCTAAACCTCTGGGCCTATGATGGGAGGGGCTTCCAGAAAGTTCTCTGACATGCCCTGGGGACATTTTCCCCATTGTCTTGGTATTACCATTCGGCTCCTCATTACTTGTGCAAATTTCTGCAGCCAGCTTGAATATCTCCCCAGAAAATGGAATTTTGTTTTCTAGTGCATTGTCAGGCTGCCAATTTTCCAAACTTTTATGCTCTCCTTTCCTTATAAAACTGGATGCCTTTAATTGTACCCAAGTCACCTCTTGAATGCTTTGCTGCTTAGAAATTTCTTCTGCCAGATACCTTAAATCAACTCTCTCAAGTTTGAAGTTCCACACATCTCTAGGGCAGCAGCAAAAAGCTGCCAGTCTCTTTGTTAAAACATAACAAGAATCACCTTTGCTCCGGTTCCCAACAAGTTCTTCATCTCCATCGGAGACCACCTCAGCCTGGATTTTGTTGTCCATATCACTATGAGAATTTTTGTCAAAGCCATTCTACAAGTGTCTAGGAAATTCCAAATTTTCCCACAAGCCCTCTAAACTGTTCCAACCACTGCCTGTTGCCCATTTCCAAAGTCACTTCCACATTTTTGGGTATCTTTTCAGTAATGCCCCACTGTAATGGTACCAATTTACTCTATTAGTCTGTTTTAACACTATTGATAAAGACACACCTGAAACTGGGCAATTTACTAAAGACAGAGGTTTAATTGGACTCACAGTTCCATGTGGCTGGGGAGGACTCACAATCATGGCAGAAGGAAAGGAGGAGCATGTCACATCTTACATGGACTGTGGCAAAGAGACAGCTTGTGCAGAGAACCTTCCATTTTGAAAACCATCAGATCTCATGAGACCCATTCACTATCCTGAGAACAGCAAGGGAAAGACCTGCCCCCATGATTCATTCACATCCCACTGGGTCCTCCCACAACACATGGGAGTTATGAGAGGTACAAGGTGAGATTTGGGTGGGGACACAGACCAACCATATCACCATGTGACATCACTGAATGCAGAGTTGGGAGGGACGTGCACAATTGGCTCTTGTAAGTAGGCAGAAACAGGCTCCTGCACACCAGTGATTCCTACTCCAGAGCTCATTCTGCAGGACTAGTGACTTCCCAACACTAAACCCATAAGACTTCCACCAAACGAGCATTCTAGGTTTACACAAGTTCAAACAGCAGACAATTCTGAATCCCATTCTCAGAGCACAGCTTGGTGTATTTGCTTATTAAAGGTCCCCAAAGTCCTGCCATAAATAAACCTGTGTAACTTCAACAAGCTCAGCATTCCCAAAGCCTGTTTGTCTCACCAACCACTTCATCATATGCCTCTTTGGACTAGTATGCCCCTGAACTAGTATCCAATGGAACACCCTTTGGAAAATGGCAAACGGAACAATGTCTTCACATAAACAAAGGGCCATTGCTGAGAAAGAGGTTCAACTTGCTGTTCCATTTTGCTTCACAGGGTGGAAACAGAACCAATGAGTTGAAATTAGGAGACAGAATCAAATCGGTAAGAGGAAGTTTTTTCTAATAGTAAGAAACATCCATCATTAACACAAGGTTAGATGTTGAAGGAAAGAAGTCCTCATTGCAATAGAGGGTGAATGTCTCTATGGCAAAGGACACTGAGAAGGTGCTTCTTGCAGCAGGAAGGCAGCTAAGGAAGATTCCCTCCAACGACTCTCTGTTAGATACTAGGATTCTAGTTACTTGAAGTGCATAGGCCCTGTCTGGGGCCTCACAACAGGGCCTGTCAGATGGTCGCCTCTATGTGGAAATAGATATTCCAACTCTATTCATGTGCATGATATAATTTTAGAAGGGCGAGGATGTCGTCACTTCCCGAAATATACTTCTTGACAGTCTTGTTTCTGCATTAATTCACCATTAAAACTTTTCTTCTTTAGCTTAATACTTTATTCCATGTTCAAATGTACATTCTCAAGGGAAAGAGCGGTTCAATAGAAGCTAGTGTTGGCCCATCATATCTCTGTGGCGTAGTGAGGTTCTCCGTTCCTCCAAGAGCAGGTCTGGTCTGGAAAGGGAGAGTTGGAGGGGAGGGGGTTGGAGCAGGGGTATTGGGTGTCTGGGGTGGGGGCTAGAGAGCAGGAGAGACTGCAAGCCAGGAGGGAGTGGGAGTGCCAAAGCCAGTCTTGGCTGCCTTCATGAATGTGTTTGGGGCTGGGCCTGTCCTAGAGATATCCCAAAACTATTTTAAGAGACAGTAAATTTAGCTGGTGGCTGGTTTGCAAATCATCCAGATATGTTGGTATTTCTGATGAGACAATCTGTCTCAAGAGGAGACGTTTAAAGCCTTTACAACCGAAAGGGATGTGCCTTTTTGAACGCAGCCATGGAAAAAGCACAACCAGCCACCTATTTTGTTGGCCAAACCCAGCAGTGGGTAAAGTGTACATGAAGAAGGTAGTTGCATTTGTACAGAGCCTCTCAGGTGAAAACATGCTTCCAGAGCTACCATCTGACAGAACTGTCACAACAGCCTGAAAAAGCAAGAATACCCATTTTGTAGATGAGTAGACTGAGGTGCTTACCTACGGTTACCTGGGGAGCAGATGGCAGAGTGTACACTTCAGCCCAAGATTTTCAGATTTCAAGCCCCACCATAATTAATTTTTAAAAAATTAATTTGCATTTTAACAGAGTAATAAAATATTGTCTAAACAGTCAAATAGCTGTACGAGGCTTTTAGTGAAGTGTCAGTCTCCTGCCCCATGCTCTCCTCAAAAAATTGAGTGCCTCCTGATTTCCCAAAATCTAGAGGCACTCAATTTCTATTTTTAGCTATATCTTTTTATATTTATCTTCATATTTACAAGTAAGATGTTTACAGTTTTGGTTTTTTATTTTTAAAAAAATGAAATGTAATCTGAAACCTTCCTTCTGTGGAACACGTGAACTGGATTTTTATACCCCATTCACACAGAGACACAAACACACTCACACACACACACACACATACACACACACATATATACACTCTCACACACACTTCCCCCTTCTCCTCTTCTGCACATGGCAATACGGTTGCATCACAATTTTTATTTCTGATATGGTAATTCTAATTTCCGGAATCTCATTGATTGCTCCTTTTCTATAGCATTCGGTTTTTGTTGCATGGGCGGTATGTCTTTGCTTATCTCTCTGAGATTTTACTTTTTAATTTGAAGTTCCATTTCCTCCCTACAGTCTTTGTCTTTCTCCTGAGTTCATTTTGTCTTTCTCCTGAGTTCATTTTCCACTGGTTTGCATTGGGATCCATCTTTCAAGTTAGAGATTGTCCTGAAATATCTGACAATCTTCGTCTTTATATTTGTATTTAGTCACAAGATGCAGAAAGGTGTTTAGAAGCTCAGAGAGTCTGGGTGGGTGGTTTCACTATGGGATGTCTGCAGGAAGTTCACTGCGGAGAACTGAAGATGGGGTTTGGGCATGAAGTAAAGGATGTGGGATTGGGCAGAGGGAGGAGAGGAACTACAGGCACAACAACAGACTCAGCCAATCCTATGCGGGTTTCTAGAGCTGGAATAGTCCTGCAGAATTTCCTTGCCCTATGGCAAGAAGGCTGGGCCTTTACATGCCCTCACTGATCAGTCACTGGAAGTGGGCTCCCTCCAGAGAGAGGAGCGACTTTGGCAAGAGGACTCCCTTTAGCTAAGAGCAATTCCTGGAGAGAGACTTGAGCTGAGAGCCACCAACACTCCCATCGTTGTAGAAATGAGTGCCTTGATCCTGAAGGGACAATGTGGGCAACACACCACAGCAACCACCCAGGGCACCCTAGCACTACTCCAGTAACCTTCCTTCACATAACCTTTTATGATTCCTGTTGGTCTCTTAGCTTGGGAAACACACTGGAGGAAAATCAGTTCCCCATCCCTGCCTCCAGCACTGAAGCTGGTCTCTATGCTGTAACGATACCCTTCTTTTTTTTTCTCCTATTTTCTATTCTAGATGAGCACTGATGCTGGACCAGGTGAGTAACTTGGTGGAGTGATCTAGACTCTATTTCCTGAAGGACCTGAACCCACGTCTCATGCCCTTCTCAAACTGTGGATGCTGCACGTGTCCACAATCAGTCAAAGTGTGCAATAGAGTACCAAGAGACTACCCGGTGTATCACTTGAATGACAACTGTATCCTTCCCTGCCTTGATTTTATATAAGTAGACCTACCCTACCTTCTGAATCAACCACTCCTGCCAGGATGGTGACTCTTTTTTTTTTTTTTTTTTTTTTTTTGCCTACTAGTCCCATAGCACAAAAAGCCCAAAGTGGCCAGGCAGTAGTAACAGATTAAAGTTTAATGGAATACTTGCTGGAAACCAGGACCTTGAGACCCACTGGGCCTTAAGTCATAGGGAAACCTTCCATATGGGTCACTAGGAGAGACGATAAACAGGTCCTCTGCTACGACCACTCCTTGGTTCTTAGAATCTTCAATTCCACCTACTGGAGATACAGTGACTGCTCAGAAAGAGACCATATATGCCTTTTGTCTTGGGTCACTTCTCTGTAGATGGCCAAATGCATAGCCTAAAGTCCTGCCCACTAGGAGGATTTGCCCTCACGGCTGAATTTTAATTAGGCTATAGTGCAACAGGTGTTGTGCTTCTTTCTTAGTGATGAGAGAGGCAAGATGCACTATCTAGTCCTTTACATTGAAGAAAATGTCCCAGATCACTGAAGCACTAAAATCTGCTGTGGCAATACTCTTAATCTCAGTAAGCATTATCCCTCAACTTCTGGAGTACATGCATTACCAGTCTCCAAAATTCTTGCTTATCCAGTGTAATTAACATCATGTCATCAAAAAGTGGCCCAAGGTAAGGTTCTGTGGACTGTCCACAGGTCTAGGTCCCTTTAGACTCAATTGTGAGAGAGGATGGGCTGCTTTGGGGAAAAATCATAAAAGCGTGCTGTAATCCATCCAAAATGAGTGTAAAATATTTCTTATTCTCCCTCTTGATAGGACTAGAAAAAGAATTCACCAAATCAATGGCTATATATTATGTGTCTGAGGCAATATTAATCTGTTCTAACTAAAATTACATCTGGCACAGCAGCTTTAATTGGAGTTATTTACCTGTTTGAGTTTCAATATAGTCCACCAAGAACAGTCTGGTTTATGTAAGGGGTTAAATCATTTAATTAAAATGGGATATGATGGAGCAATATGGTGGAATAGGAGGTTCTAGTCCTGAAATTTCCACAAAAACACCAATTTTAACAACCACCCATGGGCAAAGTTCTGGACTTCATGGGAGTCCAGGAGTTCAGCTGAGAGGTTTCTGCACCTTAATGGAGCCAAATATTCAAGAATAAGTTCACTGAAGAAGGTAAGAACAGTTTCATTTAATGAAACTGTTCACTTCTCCCCAAAGTGTCACAGCTCTGTGCCAAGAGAAATTACCTCAGCCCATGATCTCTCCTACTGGGGAAATGAGAGCAAAGTGAGCAACCAGTTTCCTCAGAATTATGAAACCCTATCCAGTAGACCCACTTCTGTCTTGCCTCACCCAGAACACAGAGGAGACTGGCACAGCTAAGCCATCTAGGGACAACTAGGAGCAGAGAAAAAGGGAGGGAGCTTGTGACCACAGATGCCTAAATCCCAACAACTGGCCTCAGATCCTACTGGCTGGCATATGAATTTTACCAGGAGCCTCGTTCATGAAACCCACATGGCACCTCACCTGCAGACACCCTAACTAGCTTAATATGCTCCACATCCCACCTCCCTCATGGCAGCACTCCGCATCCCACCTCCCTCATGGCAGGCATCCTGCACTATCACACAAGTACCACAAATAAGGTTCTACAGATGGCACATGCCTCCATAGAAACCATGCAGATATCAGCAGGCAGACTGACTCTGCTGGATTGGGAGAAGGTGCACAACCTTAAACGCTTCATGACACTGTCTCAGGGAAAATAAACAGGAGGCTCCCACCACCCGGCCTGGTGTTGTGGAATCAAGAGAAGGCACACAATCCTAATACTTCTCCCACAGGAGGGAACAAGAAGAGTGAAGCAGGCACTTCCATAGAGAAGGTTTAAGGGGTCCCCAGAATCTCTAGTCAGGCTGACTAGTGAAGGTTTTTCTCTCCCAAAGACAGTCAGTAAAGAATAGAGGAGGTGGCTATTTTCTCAAGTGCAGAGACAGCAACAAAAGACTTCAAGAAACATGAAAACTCAAGAGGAAAGGACACTACTAAAGGAACAAAATAAAGCACCAGTGGCTGACACCAAAGAAATGGAAATCTATGCGTTTTCTGACAAAAAGTTCAAAATAGTTGTCTTAAAGAAGCTCAGTGATCTACAACAGAACACAGATATACAATTAAATGAAATCAGAAAAATAGTACATGAAGAAAATGGGAAGTTCAACAGAGATAGAAAGAGTTTTTTTAAAAAAAAGAACCACAGACCTTGGAGCTGAAGAATATAATGACTAAACTGAAAATTCAGTAAAGAGCTTCAATGCAGACTCCATCAAACAGAAAAAAGAACCAGTGACCCTGAAGACCAAAAATATTTGAAATCATCCAGTCAGCGAAACAAACAAACAAATAAAAATAGTGAAAAAAAGAGTGAAGAAAGCATATAAGACTTACGGGACACCATCAAGCAAACCAATTGTAAGAATCCTAGAAGGAGCAGAGAAAGAAAAAAAGTTAGAAAGCTTATTTTAAAAAATAATGGCAGAAAGCCTTACATCTAGACAGAAAAGTAAACGTCTAGATCCATAAATCCCAAAGAACTTCAAGTACATTGATCATGAAGAATTATTCACCAAAAGGCATTATAATCATGTTGTCAAAAGTCAATGACAGAGATATTTGAAAGCAGCAACAGAAAAACAATTCATCACATACCAGGGAATCTTGATAACACTATCAGTAGATTTCTCAGCAGAAACCTCACAGGTCAGGGAAAAAAGGGATGACATATTCAAGGTGCTGAGAGAGGAAAAAAAAGAAACTGCCAACAAAGAACACTATACTTAGCAAATATGTCCTTTTGAAATAAAGGCAAGATAAGGACTTTCCCATAAAACAAAAGCTGAATGAGTTCACCACTACCTCCTTACAAGAAATGCTAAAGGGAATTCTCCCAATTAAGACAAGTGTATGCTAATAAGCGACATAAAAACATATGAAAATTTAAAACTCCCTTACAAAGTTGAAGATCTGGTGTAACCCAGAATACTCTAATACTGTAATGGTGATACATAAATCATTTTTAACTCTAGTCTAAAAGTTAAAAAATGAAAGTATTAATAACTGTAGCTACAATTATTTGTTAATGGATAGACATATAAAAAATGTGAATTGTGACATCAATAGCACAAAATGTGTGTGTGTGGGGCAAAAGGGTAGAGTTTTTATGTAATTAAAATTAAGTTATTATCAACTTAAAATACACGATCTTAAATATGTTTTAAGTAAGCCTAAAATAACAAAGACAGTTCTGTAGATATACGAAACATTAATACAAAGATAAATTTTGTAGATATATAATAACATGTAATAACAAAGATAAATATGTAGTTATACAAAACATTTTTAAAAATCAGAGAATACCACTACAAAAAAATCATCAAATCACAAAGGAAGATAAAAGGAAGAAGAAAGGAAAAAAAGAACTACAGAACAGAAACATTTGACAAAATGATGACAGTAAATCTCTACCTAGAAAGAATTACTAGGTAAGTTGTAATGTATTGATTTCTCCAATCCAATGACATGTAATGGCTGAATGGGTTTTATACAAAAAAGTTCCAACTAGATGCGCCTACAAGAGACTCTTTAGCTTTAAGGACACACGTAAGCTGAAAGTGAAGGGATGGGAAAAGATATTCCATGAAGATGATAACCAAAAGAGAGCAGGGGTGGCTATATTTAGAAATATGGACTTTAAGGAAAAAACTGTCATGAGATGCAAAGAATGTCATTACAAAATGATAACATAGTCAATTCATCAAGAGTGTAAAACAGTTATAATACATGTGGATCCGATGTTGGAGCACCTAAATATACCAAGCAAATATCAACAGAACTGAAGGGAAATATAAGTAGCAATACAAATAATAGTAGGAAACTTCAAATCCCACTTTCAGTAATGATAGATTATCCAGACAGAAAATCAAGAACACAAAGTGTCAACAGAGTTGAACAACAGTATACACCAGAGGAACCTAACAGACATATATAGACCATTTCATCTAACAGCAGCAGAATACACATTCTCTTGAAACACACATGAAACATTCTCCAGGACAGATAATATCTTAAGACACAAATTAAATTTTAACAGATTTAAGAAGATTTAAAATCTATCAGATATCTTTCCTAATCACAAAGTTATGAAACTAGAAATCAATAACAGGAAGAAAATTGAAAAACTCACAAATATGTGGAAATTAGGCAACAACCCTTTGAACACACAATGGGTCAAAGAAAAAAATCAAAAGAAAAATTAAAAAATGATGTTGAGATAAATGAAAATTGAAACACAACATACCAAAATTTATAAAATGCAGCAATTCTAAGAGAAAAGTTTATAAACTCTTACATTAAGAAAAAAAGAAAGTGCTCAAATAAATAACGTAACTTTATATTTCAAGGTACAATAAAAGAAGAGAACAAACTAAGCCTGCCATTAAAACAAGAAAGGAAATAATAAAGGTTAGAGCAGAAATAAAATGCAGATTAGCAAAACAACAGAAAAGATCAACAAAATTAAGAGTTTGTATTTTGAAAAAATAAACAAAAATCAATAAACTAGACTAAGGGAAAAAAAGAAAAAAACTCAAATAAATAAAAATGAAAGAGAAAACATGACAACTGATACCACAGAAATACAAAGGATCATTAAGAGACGACTATGAGCAATTATACACCAACAAATTGGTTAACCCAGAAGTAATGGATGCATTTCTAAAAACACACAACCCACCAAGACTGAACCATGAAGAAACAGAAGATCTGAACAAACCAGTAATGCATAGAGGATTAAATGAGTAATCAAGAATCTCCCAACAAAGAATAGAGCAGGACCAGTGGCTTCACTGGTGAATTCTACCAAACATGTAACAAAGAATTACCACCAATTTTTCTCAAACTCTTCCCAAAAGATTGAATGGGATAAAACAATTCGAAACTCATCTCATTACCCTGATGTCAGGCAAGAATATTACAAGAAATGAAAATAATAAGCCAATATTTCTGATGGATGTGTCTGCAAAAATCCTAGACAAAATACTTCCAAACTGAATTCAACAGCATATTAAAATGATCATACACTATGATCAAATAGGATTTATCTCTGGGATGCAAGAATGTTTCAACATGTGTAAATCAATAAATATCATACATCACATTAACAGAGTTAAGAATAAAAACCATATGATCATCTCAATAGAATCTCATAGGCTCTCCTCCCTGAAAAGTTCTTCCTTTTCTCTATTGTCTGTACCCTTAAGCAGATTACCAAAGTTCCTACCTTCCAGCACTACCGTAATCCAGACTAGTCAGCCCCAAAATCATTGTTTCTCAAAGAGAAGTACAGTATATCCTGGGGTGTGTCCCATTGTTTCAGAGGGAAACAAAACCACAGGATACATATGGGGCATTATCTTAGGCGTCAATGCCTGGTCCATTAGAATAAATAGAATTTTATATAATGTTTCACTCAACAACTACATATTGTGTCCCAGAGCTGCATCAGTAGGACATAGATTGTCACATTCAAAGATGAAACTCTGGGCTGAGCACAGTAGCTCATGCCTATAATTCCAGCACTTTGGAAGGCCGAGGCGGGTGGATCACCTGAGGTCAGGAGTTTGAGACCAGGATCCCCTGAGGTCAGGAGTTTGGTCAACATGGTGAAACCCCATCTCTACTAAAAATACAAAAAAAATAAGCCCGGTGTGGTGGTAGGTGCCTGTGATCCCAGCTACTTGGGAGGCTGAGGCAAGAGAATCTCTTCAACCTGGGAGGCAGGGTTGTAGAGAGCCGTGGTTGTGCCAGTGCACTCCAGCCTGGGCAACAAGAGCAAAACTCTTGTCTCAAACACAAACAAAGATGGAACTTTGAATACCTTTTCCCATGGCGGAGCAATTACACATGGTAGCTAGGATCTACGTATTCACTGATTCGACAAGAATTCACTGCATGCCTTGCATATGCCAAGCACTACAATAGACTAGAGCTAAATAGGAAACAAGACGGTTGAGGCCCCTGCCCTCATGGCACTTCCATTCTAGTGGATATAAGTAGTGACCACTTTGGAAAGAGAACTCCCCATCTGGCTGCATAAATGCTCCTCTGAATGAGTAAAATAAAACAAGATAAAACTCACTTTACAAAAAATAGTGTCTCCTTATTAGTAATCACATCATCTCTTGTAAAAGGAAAGAAAAGCTGAGACGTTCTAAAAGGCCATTAAAAGGCGCAAACCAAGAAATGTAACCCTGTAGGCTAGATATTCAAAATGAGCTTAGGAAATATAACATTGGGACCCTTCAAGGAAATGGTTAAGTCAGAGCCAAAGGCATCGGCACTAAATGAAGAGGAACCTGAGCTAATGAGAAGGGAGCAGAGAGTGGAAGAGGCAAGGGAAGGAAGGTGACTAGAAATCCAGTGCTGGACTCAGAGAAGGGAGGCGGAGGCGAGAGCTGGCAGACAGCATTGTCGGTATGCAAAGCACAGCAGCCTCCTGCCAGTGGATGGGGCAGCAGCAGCAGAGAGGGAGCCAGGAGTTCAGAGGGAAAGCAGGACGTGCAGGATGCCCCTGGGATCACACTCGAGACTTCTGGAGAAGACTGCATTCCAGGTAGCCAGGGACAGAGCCAACCTGATATTAGGGTGTTACCGGGTTCTGTGGCAAAGTTGGTAGAGTTTCCTTCACTTTCTCCATCCGTGTTCTTGCTCCCTCCTCTCTGTCCACCGGGCACTGCCATCTTGGTCCAGGTGCGAGTTTGGGGAGTGGGAGGCAGCTGAAGCTGATTGCTGAGAGTAGGGAGCAAGGATTTATTCCTAACGCCATGTAGAGAGAAGCAGAGAAGACACAGGGCCGTGGGACAGGAACGAGATGGAGTGAACACCTTGCAGGATCTCCAGACTCACTCAGAACAAACAGCAACCCACTGCTGCTCACAGTAAGGCAGGCCCAAGACTTTGCCTCTTCCAGGTTCACAAGCAGTTATTAATAGTTCTAGGCTGGGCCACAGGATGGCTCAGCAAGACCCAGTATGTCTTCCAACGATTTCAGCCATCGCCTGGCACATGCCTGCTCTGTGCCTATAGTCCAGTCCGGGCAAGGAAGAATACCAAGTGCTCACAAACCAGCCGGGGCTGCAGCCAGACAACTGCCCTGCTGGGTGACAGTGGATCCCCTCTCCTGGCTGCTTTTGATGCACCACAGCCCCTCTGGGAGCCCCTTGGAGCCCCTCCAACCCTCTCACACAGAGGGCCTCAGGGATCTGAGCCAGGGCTCCCAAGCCCCCCATGCCCCCACCACCGCAGCCCTCCCCCAAAGCAGGTGCTCCCCGATGCGACAAGGACGGCGATGATGCGGGTGGGAGCACATGAGTTATGGTGTGCCAGTGCCTCACAAACAAGTTTGGTGCCCGCCTGTCTTCATGAATCACGGCGGAGCCTAATCCTTCATTAGAACATTCAGCAGTAATTGCTGGCGAAATGCCACTTGCCTTTTTCTCATTTTAACAAAACATTTATGCATGAAAGATTTAATGCCAGGTATCAAGCATATCATTGTAAATTTACCACTAATTAAGCCTAATTAAAATAATTAAATGGCTGTGGAGTCACCATGTGAATTAAAATCACTTCTCCTCCATACCAGGCTGTTTCTCACTAGCCAGGCCCCTGGTTTGGAAGACAAATACATATCTCTCTCTCTCTCTCTTGATTTTTTCCTGTCTCCCTGCTCAGCTTCACGCGGGGTATTTGCATGGCCAAGGAGATTTGATAATTAAGATAATGCTGTGATTTGACGGTGCGGTTTTTCAATTTCGGGACCCCAGGAGATTTTCCTTTATCTCGGTGAAGTATAGACAATTTGACAAATCTGTTGCTCGGAGCAGTCGCTGGCGTTTGCATATTCATTACTCATTGGATTTTTAATCAAAGTAGCTGATGGACCCCTTGCACCACAAATAACTTGGTCATGAATAATTTATCCGTGCTCACTGGCTGGGCCGCGCAGCCTCCCGTCGCCCCGGGGCCCCTGATTGGCTCGCCAGGGCTGGCCTGCCCCGCGCAGCACATGGCCACTCCAGATGTTTGGGTATACATATGTGCTCAGCTCATCAAACTCGGCAACCGCCCGCACCCGAGGGCCTCGGCCGTCCCCAGATAGGCCATCTGGAGTTGGAGGGAAAACAAACCTCGGCGAATTGTGGGATGCGTGGTTATCTTCAGTGGCGCCTGGAGGTGGCCACGGAGGGGCGCGCAGGGGGAGCGGGAATGCGGTGGAAACCCAGCTTCGAGGCCCACCCACATGGGGGGCGAGGGGCTTCAGGGAAGCTTGCTGGGTCCAAAGCTACAGGCAGGGCCGCCATAGGGACATTGTCTGGCCCTTTTCAGATGATGTGGGTAGTCGGCAGCTGCTTCTCCTGCTTCTACGGCCCCTGGGGGTACAAGCCCCCACCCCAAGCCTCCACCCACCGGGCACACACACACCTGCCGCCTAGGCCCTCTCCTGCCTAGGAAGCCAGGCCTCTGTGCTGCTCCCCAGTTCGCTGACTTTGCACGTGCTGCCCCTTTATGTACCATGCCCCTCCTCCTCTGTGCTACCCCAGCAGGCTGGTTTAGAATTTTCCTGGGGAGGCCTTGGCCCCTAATCATATCAAACCCATTCAATTTACCCGCATGCCACATTAAATGTATTTTATACATAAGTGTGGAGGAGTTGAGTGGAGATGCAGTTGACTGGTTGACATAATAGCACATTTTGTAGGCATTTAATGGACCATTTACTCATTTTGATTTTGCCGTTGTCTTTTCCTATGGAGCCCGTGGCGCTGGGCTCCCCAGGCCTCAGGCGTTTCTGCAGGCTCCTGACAAGACCGTCTGCCAGGCATTGACCACCATGCCATGTGGTCTCGAGGCCATGGTCCGAACGTTAGTCCTTGCCATTTCTGTAAGGTCCAGCATGTGGTATCTCAGCTAGGGAGCCTTCCTCCATGACCCCCATGGCCTGAGGCTGATGGGTGCCTCCCTGGTGCTTCTGGAACACCCCCATTTCCATTCCAGCCTCATCACCCATATGGTGATTGCTAGTTGGCACAATTTCCTCTCCATTAGACAGTGAGCTTGGGAAGGCAGGACGGTGCCCTGCTCATCTCTGTCCCTCCCAGCTCGCTCAGTGCCTGGCACATAGCATGTGCACAATAAATGTTTGATGAATAAATGAACTTTGGACTTCATGTTTCAAAGAACAGGAACAATGACCAAGAAAAGAAAATTCGGGCAGAGCAGCAATCTGAAAGGGTGTGTGGGAGGCAGCCAGGGACAATCCTTCTGGCCTGGCCCCAGAGCTTTTGCGCAAGATGGGGAGGAGGGCACTTCCTCTGCCCCTCCAGCTGCTCCCTTGACTCACTTCTCAGCTGACAGCCTCTTGGGTGATGATGGAGGGAGGGTCCCTTGGGTCCCAGATCTGCTGCATCACACAGGGTTCTCCCCCACCCTGAGGACTCCGAGATCAAAGGAACAGATCTGTTCCAAGGAAGGTGGACATCACTCACACACACACCCCTTTTAAAGTCGGGGTGTTGGTAATGACACATACTGCAGCAGGTGAGGTGCCCTTGCTGTAATCACTTCCCCCACAATCCAGCTCCACACCCCCCAGCGTGCTGGTGACGAGCTGGGAGAAGACTGCCGGCTAATTATCAGACAGGCAGGAAAACCAGCAGGCTGTGCTCTCCTGTGACAATTAAAGTGAAAATATTTCATGATTTTTTTTCTATTTTTTTAAGGTAGGAGGAAAGGTGTGATTGTAGAGTGTGTGGGGGCAGGGGAGAAGGGAGGGAAGAAACAGAAACAGCCTGAGTCATAAGCAGATGCTTCCTGGAGCCTATCAAGGATGGTAATGACCCCCTCCCGCCCCGAGTGGCTGCTGTCTGGGGCCACCTGAGAGGAGGCTGCTCACAGCACACATGTGCCCACCTCATTTGCAGGCTGGAATTCCCCACTGAAGCCAATTCAAGTTTCTTGTCATTGCAGAGAGCTGAGGTGGCGCAAGTCTTGGGGTGGGTGGGTGCACTGCAGATAGGGCGGGCCACCCTTGGGTAGGTCTGGGGTCCCAGAGACCTCAAAGCCCCTCAGCTAGAGACACCAGCCAGGGTTCTGGAGGGACACAGACAGGAGCTGCCAGAAATAGAGGCACAGCAGAGGCATGAGGCAAGGGGAGAGAATGACATTTAGAACAGCAAAGTGTTTTCCCTCAGAGGGCCAGTAGACCAGGGGACTTAAAGGGAGCACGTGCTCACACCAGAACCTTTCTCACGCCACCTTTGCCTCCCTCTAGGAGCCCCCACACACCAGACAATGCATATTAGACCAGACACATCAGTACCCTCAGGAACCCAGACTGTGGCTTGACCAAGGGCCTTTCTTGATCAAATGTTAAGAGGACCAGGGGAAGGAGGCTTGAGAACTCCTGCCTCAGATGTCATTAGTGTCCAGACTGGGGTGACATCAGGATGGACGAGGCCGGCAGTCAGACTCCCCCTCTGGAATTTGCATGAAGGCACGTTGGAGACTCTACCAGGTGAGGCCAAAAGAAAGACATGAAGACCCAGAGAAAGGAGTAGTCACAAGCTCCAAGTGGTTCTTGGAGCAAGAATGTGCCAATTCTGGTTCTAAGGGTGGAGACAAAATTAGCTAGTCCCTGGAGACAGGTGGGCCGCTGGAGATGGTTATTCCTGGGAGCCATGAGATAGCCATCTCCCTCGCTGCCATGATACATACGGGCATCCTTCAGGGCAACTCTGTTCCTCGCTCTCTAAAGCGTGAAGCCCTCGCCGCTTAATGCCACCCCTCTAGGGGCCCTCCCATCCCATGGGCTCTAGTCCCGGAAGATCTCCTTCTCCACTGACTGCCAGGATCACACGCACTGGAGCACCAGGGCACAGCAGCAGTTCAAGTGCACACAACAGCAGTGAAATTATGCACCTTGCTCAGAATTCCCCAGCCAGCCATCTGCAGCCATAACCAACCTTGGGATACATTTCAGATCCCGGAATTGCTAGTCTGATTTGTTTGTGTTGTAGTCAGAGCAGTAACTTGTATTCCCAATTCCTTGACAACTATTTTCCTTGTCTTTGTGTTCCGCTGTCACATGTACAAAGTCTATGTTTAATAGCAGTATTATAACTTTCAACTACAAATACAAGTAGGACTTTTATGTGTGTTTCCAATTCAACAAACATGTATTGAAGACCTGTGGGATGAAGGGTGTGATACGGGATACTAGGGACGTGGAGATGAAGACAGTAAGAATAGTGACCTTTACTGAGCGTTACTCATTCAATTCTCCTGAAGGCCATGTAGACTGGTACTGTTATAATGCCAATTTTGACCAATTTACAAATGAGAAAACTGAGGTCACATGTGAGTAAGTAGAAAAGCCAGGATTTGAACCTTGAAAGACTGACTCCAGAATGCATGCTCATAAGCACTATTAGAAATAGAAAATAAAAAGCTTATAAAGAGCTTGCTGTCCAATAACAGAACGAGACTCATAAACAGATCATTTAAGTTCTTTTGTTAATGATAGGAAAATCGTATGTACCCTAGACTTAAAAGCTGGAGCTTTCTATGATGTTGATTTCCACGAATACAACTCTAATTTTTCATGACAAACTTACCATAGATGATAAATGTGATAACCTAGGCTGCTGAGTGTCAAAGTGCCTCTCTCGTGAGCTCTTGTGTCTCTTATGATGAGATCCAGCTTCTGTGGTAGGAGTGGTAGGAAGTAAAACATGAAAGCTCAGGGTTACTGGTGTATGTTGTCCACACTGAAGTCGGAAATCCATTCTCATCTATCTCATACTGTTTTGTCTCGTATCCCCAGGGAAACTGTAAGCTCCTTGAAGGCAGAGTCTGTGGCTTTTCATTCATTAATTCATTTATCCACAAAAGAAGAAAAAAAATTACACGGAACACCTATTAGGTGCCAGGCATCTGCTGGTGGTCAGAGGGTGAAGTATAGACAATTTGGTAAGGTTTAAAACTTGACCTTGTCTTCTGAGTGCCTTGTGTTCTGAAGAAGAGACATGGGCAAAGAGACAAAGGGTCACAGCATAGCCAGGGCTCTCCCAGGGGTGAGAAAATGCCCCAAAACCCAGGGGTGGGAATGATCACTTCTGCCCGGGAGGTGGCTATAACCAGTACTGTACAGCAGGGTTTCAGTCAATATAAAGATAAAAAGGAGAGAAGAACAATAAAGAGTGACCAGCCATCAGATGACAACAGCCACAGTCCTTACATGCCATTCAGCAGTTTTGTTGTCCCAGCTACAGATATGAACACACTTCACGGTACACTAGATCCTCACACAAAGTCTTCCCCTTTTCTCTCTGAGCCACACTTTTGACCCCTTTCTCCCTCCTTTATTCTGTTTCTCAGTGACCCTTTCTCTGCTTACTTTTTCTCCTCTCTTCTTCATCTTATCATCTCTTTCCTCTAACGACCCCCTTTATGTCCATCCTTCCCTTTCCTTTCTTAACTGTGGTAAGCTGGACATGATAGGAAACTGAGATTCTGAAATGAATCAGGAACCCGGAAGACTGAGCCATGATCCTAGCCTGGTTCTCTTAGGGTTTCATCTTTCCCTCTTCCAGGTTCCACCACCTCCTCCTGGAATTTTTTTCACATTAGTCAAGAAAGTGCCTGCACAGTTCACATGTGAGTGAGTCGTGACCTTCAATACTGGCCTTGCATTCCACCCTCTTTCATTGGCCAAAACTTCATGGCCAAAACTTCACATGGCTAAGTATATCCATTTGTGTGTTCATTCATCCCTCTATTCATTCACTCAGTAAATAGGACATTCTGAATCCCTGTGCTAGTTTCCAGGGAGGTTGAAATGAATGCAGTCCACTCATGACACATAAACACATAAATGCACAATGACAAAATGATATAATATGAACAGAGTTGAAAGGGTCTGTGGAAAAAAATAGCCTATGAAAAGAGACCGAAGAGCAAACAGTTAAGCAGAATAAGAATCAAGAAGGAACCATCTCATAGGAACCAAGAAAAGCAATGTTTTGGAAGAGAGGAGGTGCCAACAGGGTCAAATGCAGCTGAGTGGCCCAAGCGAATGAGAATAGAAAAGTTTCCTGTGGATCTGGCTACAGGAAGTTGGTGGTTACTGTGGTGTCACAGTCTCAGTGGGAGGAAAGCTAGGTTGTGGTGTGGGCCAAGGAGGGAGTGTAGGCTGCAGAAGTGGAGAGCTTTATGTGCACGTAACTCTACCGAAGTGTCACTATTAAGGAAAGAGAAAAATAGGGCAGTAGCTGGAAAGGGTCGTGGAGATGGATGGAAGAGATTTGAGCATCATGGCAGATCTCACTGCTTCCACTTGACAGGATGAAGAGAAAACCTGTCAGTTTCCCTGTATCCTTCGCTTCAAAGGGTACCAGATCCTTCACCAGCATGTGTTATGAGGAGAGTAGGCAGACAGACTTCTGCCTACTGGATTTGTCCCTAAATTTGCTGGGAAAGCTGGGGCCAGTTCACTCCCCCAGCTGCTGGATCCAATGAGTGTATGTCATGGTTGGTTCCAAAGGGCACCAGATCTAGAAACAAGTGGGCTGGGGAGTTGGCACCCCTTCCACATCCAGGGTAGACTCTGATACATTTCAGCTAATTAGTAACCATCATGAAGGAGTGGGCTTTGCAGAGTTTCCTCCCTAGACCCCATAAATTTGGCTAGTTGATTCATTCCATGTACAGGCCTGCAGATCATCAGTGGGATCTTCCCTTCTGGGTTTCAGTCTCACCATGGCTCCCTAAGAATTAGGCAAATGGTCCCTGGAGCCAGCAGATGCATAGTTCTGCCCCTTTAAGCCACAGAACTGATAAATGGTTGGTGGAGTCCATGAAAGCGAGGAGCTATGAGGAGGCCATAGAACAGGGGCCTGGGAATGGACTCCAGCATGGGTGTAGGCATGTGCTCACATGGATGTGGGGGGGGGGGTGACATGGAATGCCAAAGCCACAGAATAGAAATTCATTGGGTTGGCCAAACGCAGTGGCTCATGCCTGTAATCCCAGCACTTTGGGAGGCCAAGGAGGGTGGATCACCAGGTCAGGAGTTCAAGACCAGCCTGACCAACATGGTGAAATCCCGTCTCTACTAAAAATACAAAAGTTAGCCAGTGTGGAGGTGCGCGCCTGCAATCCCAGCTACTCAGGAAGCTGAAGAGGGAGAATCGCTCTAACCTGGGAGGCGGTTGCAGTGAGCTAAGAGCCGAGATCACGCCACTGCACTCCAGCCTGGGCAACAGAGAGAGACTCCGTGTCAAAAAACAAACGAAAGAAAGAAAAGTGTATCAGGTTTAAGGGGCCTCATTTTACAGATGAGGAAACTGAGGCCCAGAGAGGGCAAATAATAGGCCTGAGGTTGTACAGATATTTGTGGCACAGCGAAGACTAGCCCAAGCCCTTGAACTGTTGGCTTCTAGCACCATCTGTGCCAACCACCAGATGCATGACCATTCAGCCTCCAATGGCTTCATTACAGGGCTGGGTGTAAAAGTACATTTGAATATAGGATAACTTTCTCATGAAAACAATGTGGTTCAAGGTGGTCACCTGTGACTCTCTAGCCAGCCATGATGGATACCGGAGATCCCGTTTATCACGTCAGTGAAACCCATCATGAACCCAGGCCCAGAGCCCTGTCACAGCCCCCAGAGCACCCTGCACATCTTGTAGAAGTCGTGGCACTTGGCAGCTCTTGTTCTTCAGTAGCTGCCATCCACACCAGACCACAACTCCACGGGGACCTGGCTTGCTTGTCTTCTTCGCTGCACTGTCCCACACTTAGCCCATGAACAGCCCAGGGTGCGGCTCAGTTAGCATCTGTTGAAATAATTAATTAGTTAATTAATTTGACCCTATAAAACCAGCTCCCCAGGTGGAAAGGTTTCAGAATTCTGACCTCACACCGGAGGAAACTGCCTCCCTCCGAGGCTGCGCCAGCTGCAGGAACGAGTCTCCGCTGCTGCCCTGCTTCCCCCTGGGAGGGACCAGGGCCAGGCTCCTCCAGGTGTCAGCTGAACAGCACAGACCACACATGCCTCCCTGCTTCCATGTTCTGCTGTGCTTCTCTTAACACTGCCCAACCACACCCCCTCAGTCAGCTGTGCTGCGTACTGAGCTAACAGCTGTCTAACCACACCCCTACCCCTGCCTCCATTTTGAACATGTGCCCAAGATTTCTATAGTTGGTTTGGGGGCCCCAAATATGGGCCTTGATGCTTATCTTCAGTAAATTCTCTCTTGAATTTGCCCTTCAATCACAGACTGTCTTGGTTTGTTTTCGTGCTCTCTTTCCTCCAGCATACTTAATGTTCTTACCAAATTCAGGCTATCTGAAAATTTGGTAGGCAGCTGTTTTCATTAGCTTTATTGATTGAAATAGAAACTGGTCAGCATTTAAGAAAGACTCCTGGCATACCAGTGGAGATCCCATCAGGTCAACGATGCTTATTTATTTATTTATTTTTAAAACAGGGTCTCACTCTGTTGCCCAGACTGGAGTGCAGTGGTGCGATCCTGGCTCACCATGGCCTCAACCTCCTGGGCTAGGATGAGAGGTGTATTCCACCATACTTGGCTACTTTTCAAAAGCATTTTTGTAGAGACAGGGTTTTGCCATGTTGCCTAGGCTGGTCTCAAACTCCTGGGCTCAAGTAATGTGTTCACTTTGGCCTCCCAAAGTGCCCATATTACAGGCATAAGCCACTACATCCACTCCAATGGTCTTTACTGAAACTTCCTGAGCACTCCCCCTCACTAGTTACAAATGCAGCTTACTCCATCAGTCAGCTCTGACTTTTCCCTCAAACCTTGGTCTGCAGATGGGAAAGACAAGATTGTGTGGTCTCTTGCCATTTTTCTCTACCCATTTTCTCTTCCATTATAGCTTAATTCCTCTCTAAGTCTCCCTACCATCCATCTCCCCCACACCTCCTCCTTTTCCTCATTACCGTTCTTTTTATAAGAAAATATACATAGCTTACAGGTCCACGGTATAAGTATTTGGGAAACCCTGATCTAGCCCAAATTCTCTTGTGGGATTTCCTATGACTGCATAGAAACTAACTTAAAAATCGCCACGTAAAACATTTGTGGAAGAAAAGAAAGACATGATGACATTTGTCAAAATTATTACTGGAATTCAAATCAATGTGTTTACAATGGAAATACACATCAGAGTGCAGAGGTTGCTGAATCAGAGTCCCAAAGCCAAGTGGCAATGCAAGGGTAAGAGCCAAGCAGCGGCACTGGAGGCCAGCCGGGTGTACGACCAGAAGCTGCAGTGGTCTGAGACCACACCCTCGCCAGGAGGCTGAGCCTCTCTCAAGTGGGCAATCAGCTGCAGCCTGGCAGGATGTGGGCTCAGTGCTGGCAGATCTTCCCATTTTTCACAAGGAGCAAAAAAAAATCCAGATTTAAAAAAAAAAATTCAGTCAGTTTTTCAATGTCGTTAGCTAATGGGAAAAATGTCTAAATGCTGTAAGTGGGTGAGAACTAAATTAAGAAACTTAAAATATTCCTGAAGGCCATAACTGAAGATTTAAACAAACGGAAAGACATACTATGTTCTTGGATAAGAACACGTGATGTCATAAGGATGTTGATTCTCTCTGAGTTAATCTATAATTTTTAGAGTGATACTTAATAGCATCTTGAGAGAAATAGACATGGGACTCTAAAGTGCATACAGAAAATACAAACAAACAATAATAGGAAAATTCTGAAAAAGAGTAAAGGGCAGGAGAGACTAGACTTATCAGATTGTAAAACACAGTATAAAGCTTCAGTAGTTAAAACCACGGTGCTGGCACATGAATAAACAGAGAAATGGACCCAGCCAAAAGGAAAGTGTAGAAACAGACACAAATACACAAGGGAAGATATGGTAAAGGTGGAAAGTCAAGAAGGGAGAGAGAATCATTCAATAAAGCATGGGAGACAAATGGGTAGATACCTAGGAAGAAAGTAAAATTAGATCCGTGTCCACTCCTCATGCAAAAATAATATCCATTAATCTTATATACGAAAAATCTAATCATCAATATACTAATAATCTATTAATACTATATTATATTAATAACATATTAATATTATATGTAATAGTATGCTATTATGCTAATCTAGCATATATAATAGTATATTATACTAATAACCTATTCAATATTAATATCACATACTAATTATACTAAGAATATACTCATAATCTACTGTTCATTTACTGTATATTGTTCACAGCCTGCTTTACCCCCTAATGTAAGCTCCATGAAGCCAGAGGGTTTTGACTTTTTGTTCACTGCTATATCCTCAGTGCCTAGAACAGTGTCTGGCACATAGTGTGTGGTTGATAAATATTTTATAAGGGAGTTGAATAAGTGAATCAAAGATTTAAATGTTAATAATAAAACGTTTAAAATAATAGAAAAATGGAGACTTTTTTAAAAATTTTACAGTGAATAATGCTTTCTAAATATTACAAGAAAAAACATAAAAATTGATCAATTTAATCATTAAAAAAATGTTATCTTCTTGGCAAAAGCCACCATAATTAAAGACCAAAAAATCAGCTACAATCTGGTAAAAACAAAAAAACAAACAAAAAAAAACCTTGTATTTCACATAATAGACAAAGGGCTAATAACCTAATATATAAAGAGCCTTTTTAGAAAAACACAAGAGAAAAATTGGCAAAGAATATGAATAGAAATTCACTAAAAGATGTTCATTCTTACTCATAATAAAAAAAATGCAAATTAAAACTACAAATGAGATACCAGTTTTCATCTGTTAGATTGGCAAGATGGAACATTTTGATGCCTCTCTGTGTTGGTGAGAGTGTAAGAGAACAAGCCCCCGATAGATGGCCGTGGGGATATAACTTGGGGCAGGTAGTTGAATAACGTAATCAAAATCATAAATGTTTATACCTCTTGACTCAGAAATCTCACTTTTAGGAATTTATCCTGCAGATACACTCAGATGCAAAACAGGTTACACAAGATTGGTCTCTGGGCGTTGTTTATAGAAAGATAAGACTGGAAACAACCTGAATATCTATCTGTAGGCAGCTGATTAGATAAATGATAGCATCTCCATACAACAGGGTGCTGGGCACTGGAATATCATGCAGCTTTAAACAGGGAAGCTCTGTATGTGCTGATATGGAAAGGTCTCCTGTATCATCCATGGAAAAAAGGTACAGAATAACATGTGGAGTGGGCTACCATTTGTATGATTCGTTTTAAAAACTCATATGTATACATATGTGTATATGTAATTGCTTGTGAATGCCTAGAAGTATAAACAAGAGACTAACAACATGAGTTGCCTCCAGGAAGGAGCAGTAGAGGGCTAGGAACAGAGAAGAGGAGCCTTCTGCTGAGAGCCTGCGTTAGTAAAATAAACCGAATTGCTGTAACAAGTAGACTCCCACACCTCCTGGCTCAATTCCACAGAAGTTGTTTTCTAGATCCTCAGACAATCCAGAGTGGGCATTTTCTATAAACAGGGTTATTCAGGGGCCCCAGGTGATGGTGCCGTCCCATTTTTAACATGAGACTCGGACGCATTCTCACCACTGTTCTAACCCATGGAGAAAGGCACAGAGTTGGAGAAGCGTGGCAGGTGGGGGTGCTGCTGACTGGCCAGGCCTAGAAGAGCACAGATCTGTCCTCACATTCTACTGGCTTCAACTCAGTCACATGATCACGGTCACAAGGAAGCCTGGGCGGTACCCAGGAAGAAAGGAGGGCAGATTTGAATGAAGCCTGCTGGGCTCTTTCTGCACCTTTTAACATTTAAAACACATAGTTATATTATCCAAAATACTGAACACAAGTAATATGAAAAAATGTGAGTTAGATCTGGCCTGAGGGCTGCCAGTTTCCGATTCACTTACAAAGGGCATTTGATTCTATGATAAAGGTGTCAATTCATATCAGTGTGAAAAATACAGACCATTCAATAACTGGTGCTGGAAAAACAAAGTAACCCCTGTGACAAAAAAGTAAAGTTAGGTTTCTTACCTCACACTATGTCCTACAAAAATTTCCAAATGGATTAAAAACCCAAATGTAATAAATAGAACAAAAACGTCTTACAAGAAAATACAGGCTCAGAGAGTCTGGAAAGACTCAGGACTCACGGCAGCTGATAAGTCTGACCACATAAAAATGACAAATAACAACATAAAGATGCAAGACAGACTAGGAGACAATGTTTGCCATCAGAATAAAAGGCAATAAGAAAGAAATAACCCACATATATAAATCCCAGTTCAGCTCAATGAGAAAATATACTAACAATCCAATAGAAAAATCAGCGTCAACATGGTGAAACCCCGTCTCTACTAAAAATACAAAAAATTAGCTGGGCATGGTGGTGCGTGCCTGTAATCCCAGCTACTCAGGAGGCTGAGGCAGGAGAATTGCCCGAAGCCAGGAGGCGGAGGTTTCGGTGAGTCGAGATCGCGCCATTGCACTCCAGCCTGGGTAACAAGAGCGAAACTCTGTCTCAAAAAAAAGAAAAATGAGCAAAGGATGTTGAAGGGACATTCACAGAAAAAGAAAGGGCCAATAAATGATGGGAAGACGAACATGCTCAAAACTAGCCAGAGGCCAGGTGCAGTGGTTCATGCCTGTAATCCCAGCAGGTTGGGAGGCCGAGGCAGGTGGATCATGAGGTCAGGAGTTCAAGACCAGACCGGCCAAGATGGTGAAACCCCGTCTCTACTAAAAATACAAAAATTAGCTGGGCATGGTGGCACGTGCCTGTGGTCCCACTACTCGGGAGGCTGAGGCAGAGAACTGCTTAAACCCAGGAGGCGGAGGTTGCAGTGAGCCAGGATTGTGCCACTGTGCTTTAGCCTGGGCTGCAGAGCGAGACTCCAGCTCAAAAAAAAAAAAAATAGCTAGAGTATGAAAATTAAAGAAGAAATGGGATTTTGTGTATTACCCATCAGATTGGCAAAAATTAGGGGGAGAGAGGAGGTACATATTTGGTGTTGGAGCGGAATGGAAGAAATGATTTTCTTAAGTGTTGCTAACAGCTGTATATTGGAATGAAGCTGGATGGCAACGGGGCATGAAATGTCATTTTTAAACATGTGCATACCCCTCAACTCAAATTTTTGAGTAGCCACTCTAAAGAAATACCTGCACACACACCCAAAGCAATACGTCTAAGATGTTCATTGCTATATTGCCGTAGCAAAAGAAAGAAAATCAAATTAAATGTTCATCAACAGAGGGAAGTTAAACCGATACAGTCACATCGAAGAGCACTCCATAGACGTCTTCTTTTAACAGGATAGGTCTATAGGCAAAAAAATGAAGATATCTGCAAAGATCTATTGGTAAGTCAAAAAAATCAAATTAGAGAACAATACATACTTTGTGAACACAACACAAACTATGGGTTTCTATACTAACAGATGTGTGTAGCCATGACTATAAACTAGTCTGGAAGAATACAGCTCAACAGCCAGCACTTCTGGAGAGAGGAATAGGCTGAGAGAGGGTGAAAGCAAACTTCTTCTCTTGCCGTGTGTCCCTCCGTGATCGATCAGACTTTGTGACATGCTATGCCCATGTAAATGAATATTTTTGATTTGTCTGAATATGTGCAGATACTCACACCTATATATTAGCCACTATAACAGAAACATTTACTGAGACCTTTCCATGTGCATAGTGCTGTGTTGAGCTCTTTGAATTATCTCACTGAATCCTCATGACGCCCTTATGATTTAAGCATGATTATTATCCCCATTTACAGATGAGAAAGCTGAGACTGTGAGAGGTTAAATCAATTGCCTGAGGTCACGCAGATACGAAATGGCAGAGCTGAGATTCAGATTCAAGGGTGTCTGATTTCAGAGGCCACAGTCTCAATGTAGACCTGCTAAGAACATGTAACCCATTTAGCTAGTGACCCCGAAGTCAACCTCTGCCAGCTCTGTGACTCTGCAAGGTAATTAGTTCAGCTGAAGATGCCAGGAAAGGGAGATGGAGCACCAGAGAGGTAGGTCCTCTGGAGGGTGAGCCCCAGCCCTGTCGACCTCAGGAACCACCTGCCCTTTAGTTAACCCTGAGGATGCCCGGCTCACCTGCCACACACACATTGTAGAGCTTCAGAGTAGCGCTCACAGGTCCTTCATCCCTGGCCTGAGCACCTCCTGGAACAGATGAGAAAACTGAGGCTTGAAGTGAGAGACAGCTCCATTCCAGCTGGAGGCAGGGCCAGAATTGGGATGATATCCAAGTAGTCTCACCCCCTCCCCCCAGTTCAGTGGTGACGAGGACCAGACAGAGTAGGTCACCGCCTCTTCTCAGTCCTTAACGCATCAGCAGCGTCTGGGAAGGACTCCCGTGCTCCAGATGCCTCAGAACAAAGAGGCTTCTTACTCCTCAGGAATCATCCACAAATGCCTCTGATGTCTTCACAAACAGCAGGAAGTGGGCAAGGATTGAGCTGGTTCTCCCAGTGTCACGGGGGCTGGGGGGAGAGCACCCTGGGGTGTCTCCTCATCAGGCTCCTGTCTCTCTCTCTCTCTCTCTCTCTCTCTCTCTCTCTCTCTCTCTCTCCATCCACCCTCTCTTCTCTCTGTCTGGTTTTAAATCATTTAACGGCTCCTGGGCTGGGCTGGACGGACAATTACTGACAAATGACCTGAATCAATCTTGAGGCAGCAGAGACCTCCTTCTGGGTTCATTAAATTGGCTGCGATAGCACCTGGCAGGAGGACGCGGATCACCTCTGGGGGATGAAGGCCATGGCCCAGGCTGGCTGCATCCAGGGGCTCTGTCCTCAGGCAGTGTTAAAGGACTGCCCCTGTGTCCGAGCACTCTGACCCTCTGTGATGACACCTGCCTCCCTCCCTTTGGGCCCCTCTGCCCCTTCTTCTTCCTCCTCCACCTCCATCTCACTGGGTCTCTCTCTTCCCCTCACACCCTGCCTCTCTCTTTCTCTGTCTCCTCATCTCTGTCTGGAGCTCTTTGGGTCACTGTAGTCATTTATCTCCATCCTTTGACTGACTTCTACCCATACCTGCTCCTCAGTCACTGGGGACTCAGGTAGCCATTTCCTAGGCCTCCTCTGCTAATTCTCTCTCATCTTCCTTCTCCCCTCCCTATTCCTGTACCCCCACCATGTTTTCTCCCTCACCCCATCCCTCAGCCAACTGGGTACACTCTAAACCGTGGGCAAGAGGAGTCTGGGACCCCACAGTGTGGCTCGTGGCCCGGGTGGGGGGCACACAGCCCTTGCTGGAAGATGTGCCCATGGCTTTGCATGGGACCTCAGGCTCTGCAGTGGCTCTGAGTCCTGTCACCTCCCACAGCCCTCGTCAGTCAATGTCAACATGACGTACCATGGTACAATGTGTCGCACATCCCTTTTGGACGCATTGCCACTGGGACTTGTTTTAAGCTCCTCAGCCCAGCACCAGGCTAGCAGAGAAGTGATGTGGGTGGCACAAAAGGGTCTCGGGAACTGAGGCCTCGGGATAGGGGTGGCCCACCTGGCAAGGCCGAGACTCAACCCAGGCAGGCACGCAGTGTGCCCTCGGGGGCTGGAGGGCTGCAAAGCATCAAGGGCTGTTCCAGGCCCGGGCTGTGTCAGTTACTGGGCAGTGAGGAAACACTCTGCCTTGCTGTAAGAGCTGTGTCCCCTTCTGACACAAGCTGAGGAATGAGACATGAGCTGTGCCAGTTGCCAGTCACCTGGCTGTGACACCTGACCCTCATAGGCAGCCCCAGGCCAGTGCCACAGGACACCTGGGGGCAAGTGGTACTGCCCAGTGGCATATCAGGGAGCCGCCTGCATAATCAGTCCACAGTGGCACATGGGGACTTTCATGGCTGAAGGCCCCTCTTCCCCCAGCCACGTAAGGACTGCTCTGCTCCGCTGTCCAAGAAAGTGTTTTGTAGAGGCTGCCTTGGAAATTGTGGGCATCAAGGGTAGCCAAGAAATACAAAATGCTTGGAAAAAGAAAACTCACTGTATTGGGGCTCAGGAGATCTGACTTCTGTCTCTAGCTCAATGTGTGAACACAGGTAGGTCCTTACCTTATCCAAGCTTCAGTTTCCTCATTCATAAAGCAGCCAGGGCCCTCTGAGCTGACGTCAGAGATAGCAACTTGGTTGAACACTTTTGGCAGAGTGTGTGTGTGTCCAAATGGTGAGGGTTTAGATGCACTTCAAACAGACCCTCCTGATCTAACCCCACCCTGCCAGCCCCTCCTGCTGCCCTTCTCAAGGGCAGCGTCCCCTGGATGGCTTTGCTCATCTTTCCTTTCCTGACCTATTGACACATCGCTCCTCCCTCGACTTGTCTCCACGTGGCCAAGCAAATGTCCCCAATGCTCCGCCAGGACAGACGCCAGCCCTGGGCTCACACACCTGGGCTTCAGCACGCTTGGAAGCAAAGCCTGCAGACCTGTGATGAAAAAGGCACCTTTCCCAACCGCAAAAGAAGTTTGCTGATGGAAGTGGAGGGGAGAGAAACTCCTCCTCGCGATCTTCAGTATCCATTTCATGTTTGGAGCCCTTTACATGAAAATGATACCTCCTCTTTGCATGAGATCCCCTGGGTACCATTCAGTATTCACCTGGCCAGGTAACTACCCCCATTTCACAAGTGAGGGAACTGAGGCTTGGATGAGAGGATAGATTTGACTGTAGAAGCCCATGCCATGAGGCCATGCAGGTCTTTATCTTCCCAATCGGCAACACACAGAGAGGCCCCACCCCCACAATGAATGCCTCATACACAACAATAATAATAATGCATATTTTGAATGCCTTTTCTCCTGCAACACACGGAGAGGCCCCACCCCACAATGAATGCCCCATACACAATAATAATAATAATAATAATGCATATTTTGAATGCCTTCTGTGGATCGGGCACTATTCTGGGTTTTCCAAATATGTATTATCTTATTTAATGCTCAAACGAAATGAAACAAAAAACACATGGCCTAGGTACATTCCATTTTACACATTAAAAAAAAACAAGACTCAGAAACATTAAGTATCTTGACCAAGGACTCTGTTACTAAGTGGTGCAGCCTCGCTCAGGGGACAGACGTCTCCAGGTAAGCGGAATGGTTGGGGAAGGCTTCACACACAGGGTAGCTCACCACCAGCTACAGGGGCATCTTGCTTCTCAGGGACTCTTGCTTCTGAGTGGCCTCCCCTGCTGGGAGGGCTTTCTCACCACATAGATTACTCTGGTCTGTCCCTGTGGACTGTGAACTCAACTCTATGCTCCCAGAAGCACTTTGCTGGACTCTGGGCCCCAGAAAGGTCCATGCCCAGAACCTGAGCAGGCCAGACCGCAATCTGCCACTGCCTAAGGCCCTGCACAGGTAGGCACAGCGTGGAATAACAGACCCACGGCAGTTCTCTCCTTCCCACCTTCCCCTCTCCTCCAATTCCTCCCTTCCTGTTAGGTAATCTGGGTGCTAAAAATAATAGTCAAACAGATGAAAACACAAAAACAACTGAGCAAAAAGCCATAAACCTTCTGGAATCTCTGTTTCTCTTCACATTCTCTCTCTCACACACACACACACACACACACACACACACACACACACACACACACACATTGGTGGGGCAGTGGTGAACAAGACAAGCCCAGACTGGTGAATTGACCTAACTTTTTCCAAGGGCTTCAGCAGCTCCCAGAATGTGCTTGGAGTCCCTTGAGATCTGCCTTGGGGCCCAAGAGGCCTGAGGGCCAGCCCATCTCTGGTCAGTACCATTAACAGGGCAGCCAGTGACCCATCAGAATATCCTCAGGGAGACTGGATGTGATGGCTCATACCTGTAATCCCAGCACTTTGGGAGGCCAAGGCGGGTGGATCACCTGAGGCCAAGGGTTCAAGACCAGCCTGGCCAACATGAAGAAACCCCATCTGTACTAAAAATGCAAAAACAGCCAAGTGGTGCATGCCTGTAATCCCAGCTACTTGGGAGGCTGAGACAGGAGAATCACCTGAACCTGGGAAGCGGAGTTTGCAAAGAGCCAAGATGGTGCCATTGCACTCCAGCCTAGGCGACAAGAGCAAAACTCCATCTCAAAGAAAATAATTTTTAAAATATCCTCTGGGGCTCCTCATGAAGCCAGTTGCAGAGCTGGGTGCCTTGGTGCCCCTCAGAAGGGCTTCAGGATCCACCTCAGGGAGGTGGAGAGAAGGCCTAGTGGGCAGGGCTGTGGACTTCCTGTCTGTGGAAGGCATAGTCATAGCCACCTTGGACTCTGTGCCTGTGTCACCTTGCGTGATAAACAGGACTTTGCAGATGTGGTTCAGTTAAGGACCTTGAGATGGGAGACTATCCTGGACCATCCTGGTGGGTCCAACGTAATCACAAGAGTCCTTATAAGGAAAAGGGGTAGCCAGGAGGGTCAGAGTCAGCATCAGAGGGAGCTTGCTGACTTTGAAGATGGAGGAAAAGGCCACACCCCAAGAGATGCAGGCAGCCTCTGGAAGGTGGAACAGATAAGGAAATGCATTCTTCCCTGGAGCTTCCAGAAGGGCACAAAGCCAACACCTCAACTCCAGTCCAATGAAAGCCATTTCAGACTTCTGACATCCGGAACTACAAGAGAATCCACTTTGTTGTGTTAAGCCACCAAATCTGTGATAATTTGTTACAGCAACTACAGGTGACTACAAGAGCCCTGCGGCTATTTTAACCCATCGTGATTGTGTAAATGATTTAAAAATATATGGATGGTGCTATCAAAGACAAGGTTGAAAACCATTGTCCTGGACTGATGACACAGGACCAAAGAAAAGGGTCTTGTCATCAAAGGGGGTTGCCTCAAATAAGAAATAACTGCCGAATTCTGAAATCACCTGGTCTCATTTGACGGAGAATTTCCTCCTGTGGTCTACTATTTGATGTCAGTGAGTTGAGAAACTTCTGCCTCAAGGTGTTGTCTTTCTCTGATGAGAAGAGGAATTAGGGGAAATAACTTTGCTCTTCAATGTGGTCTACAGTCCAGCAGTATCTGCAGTGCTGGGGAGCTCTTCAGGAAGACAGAATCTGGGGCACCACCCTAGATCTGCTGAATCACAGTCTGCATGTTCGTAAGACCCCAGGTGATAATGTGCACAAAATAGAGTTCGAAAAACAGTTCTTTCCAGTATCATCCAGGAGCAAACGACACTCCTTCTCCAGACAAAGTATGGTCATATTAGAATTCCAGGTGTGGGAATCAAAACTCCTAGTTATCACCCCATGCTCTTCCTAAAGAGCCTGTGAATCAAGACAAGTTACTCATCTCCTTGGGCCTCTGACATCTCAGAAACCCTTGTGTACCCAAAAACAGCACAGATGAGGATAGTCACTGCAGTGAGGCTTGCCATAGCAGAAAGTAAGAAACAATCTAAAGATCCACTAATAGGGAAATGGCTTGGTAAAAGAGGATGCATACACATTGTGGGAGGGCTGTGATCCTGATGTCAATTTCCTCGGGCTTTTAGGAAAAGCTAGGCCTGTTGATGTGCAGCTGGAAACTACATTTCCCAGCCTCCTTTGCGGCCACAAGAGTAGCCAATGAGTTGTAAGCAGTAAAGGGTACATCCTCTGGTCACACCCTGAGAGGAGAACGCTTGTCCTCCATTTCCTCTTTTCTCGTTTCCAGGGCCTGGGTAAAGCTCCCCATTCTGAGGGTGGGGAACTAGTTTCTGTCATGGGGACAACACCCTGAGAGATGACAGATCAACAAGGGAGGTGGAGCCTGGCTCTGGGATGACGCAGTGGAGTTATCAGAGCTGCCTACCGGCTGGATCACTGCCTGCTCCAGTGCTAACGTGGAAACCACTCCTACCTTGTGCAAGCTTCTGTAATTTGGTCTTTGTAAAAGCAGCCAAACCAATATCCAAACTAGTGTTCATAACACAGGGCCATAAAAAGAACAAAGTAGCTTCATAAGCACCTCTATGGTGTGATCTCAGGATGTCATTGGGTGAAAATGTAAAGTTGCAAAAAAACTCACACACAGTATAATTTCATGTAGATCAAAGCATGTACAAACCCACACACAGAGAGAAACATATAGATGTCTGTGTGTCCATATGTATATACGGAAAAGCAGAGAAAAAGAATGAAAAGGATCCATGCCAACTGACAGCAGTGGAAACCTCTAGAAAAGATACTAGGATTGGGTCCTAGATGTGAAGTAAGAACTGCGCACTGCATCTTTGAATCTGGCATAACGAGACTGTAGTCACCTATTTCTAAGCCTTCTTCCCCTGTGACATGTTTGATCCTAAGCACATAGAATTTAGATTTTATACCACCACCCTCCGACTACCTGTCATTCCTGAAGGTGCCCAGGATGTCTTGATTAACCAAATTAATCTCTGTTCCATCCCACCCAAGACTTCCTCTCCCTAGTCAATACTCCAGCTTTCTTCTCTCTCTCTCTGTTCGACTGAATCTTCCCTTTTATCCCTTTTCCTCTTTGTTTTTTGTTCTGTTTTGTTTTTGAGACAGAGTCTCACTCCATCACCAGGCTGGAGTGCAGTGGCGCGATCTCGGCTCACTGCAACTTCCAACTCCCTGGTTCAAACGATTCTCCTGCCTCAGCCTCCCAAGTAGCCAGGATTACAGGCACGTGCCACCACGCCCAGCTAAGTGTGTGTGTGTGTGTGTGTGTGTGTGTGTGTGTGTGTGTGTGTGTGTTAGTAGAGATGGGGTTTCACCACGTTGGCCAGGATGGTCTCAATCTCCTGACCTCATGATCTGCCTGCCTTGGCCTCCCAAAGTGCTGGGATTGCAGGCGTGAACCTCCTCTTTGTTAATCATGAGCTTGAGAAATGCTGTGATAGGCTAATCTCTGTTAGTGTGAACTCAGTGATAGATGTCTCAGCTGATGGTGTTTACCTACCTGCCCCATATCTCACCTTCTTGGTGGACCTAAGCCCAATGTAGACCTGGCATGGAGCAGGTGTACAATAAATATTAAAGGAGAGAATACAAACAAACCTTGGAGGCATTATGCTATGTGCAATAAGCCAGTCACGAAAGGACAAATATTGTATGATTCCACTTATATGAAGTATCTAGAATAGGCAAATTCACAGATACAGAAAGTAGAACAGTGGTTACCAGAGGCTGGGGCTAGAAAGAATGTGAGGCTAGTATTAGGTTGTTACAAAAGTAATTGCAGCTTTTCCCCTTACTTTCAACCTAATACTTCATGGGTACGGTTTCCATTTGAGAAGATGAAAATTTCTGGAGCTGGATGGTGGTGATGGAAGCACAGCAATGTGCATGTAAACACCCCTGAGCTGTACTCTTAAAATGGTTAAAATGATCAATCTTATGTATATTTTGCTACAATTTAAAAAATCAGTCCAGGTTGAGCATGGTGGCTCAGGCTTGTAACCCTAGAATTTTGGGAGGCTGAAGTGGGCAGATGACTTGAGGACAAGAGTTCAAGACCAGCCTGGCCAACCTAGTGAAACCCCCATCTCCACTAAAAATCCAAAAATTACCCAGGCGTGGTGGCATGCACCTGTAATCCTAGCTACGTCAGAGGCTGAGGCAGAAGGATCACTTGAACCCAGGAGATGAAGGTTGCAGTGAGCTGAGATCGCACCACTGCACTCCAGCCTGGGTGACTGAAAGTCTTTCTCAAAAGAAAAAAAGAAAAAGAAAAGCAAAGAAAAATCAGTCCAAAAGTCAATGAATAGAAGAGGGAAGGGAGGGAGGGCAGCAAGCCTGTGCCGGACGGTGCTCTGTGGGAGAGGGTGCTTCCTGGTACTCTTCAGAAAACTCCCAAAATGCTTTCCTTCTGCCTCCAAATTGTTAGTTCTGAAAACTTCCTTCCAAGCCACACTGACCTGAAGCTACACAGTAAATCACAAGGTTTTGAATTTATATTGAGTGAAAATGTTGCTTTCCATGACCAAAAATGACTTCATCAAATTATCGCTGGGATAAAAGAAGGAAGAAGAAGGTGATGATGTTATAGAATCCCAGAACAGAGAACACAAAATGGTGATGGAGGTCAGGTAAATGAGGACCAAAAAGAAGCATGGATCTAGTGACTGGGTGGCCAGAATGACCTTTCCAGTATAGGCAGCTGATATAGTGGGAGCAGAGACCGGATTAAAACTGGTCAGATATTCAGTGCTCTCTCTCTCTCTCTCTCTCTCTCTCTCTCTGTCTCTCTCTCTCTCTCTCTCTCTCTCTCTCTCTCCCTCTCCCTCTCTCATACACACACACACACACACACACACACATATACATATACACACATACACATACAGACACACACATACACATATACACACACATACACACATACACATATACACACATACACATACACACATACACACAGATATACACATACACATACATACACACATATACACACATACACACATACACATACATACACATACACATACACACATACACATACACAAACACACATACACACAAAAGCTGTGGTGCAATAATACATGGGATCCTATTCATTGAACAAAGCTGTTACAGAACTATAACTATAATATGATTTTAATTTTACTGAAATCAAAACAACAACAAAAACAAAAGACCAAAGGAAAACCTATCAAAATAAGAATCACTGTGTCTTGGCATTCTTTATCCTATTTTTCTGTTTATACATTTTATTTAATGAACAGGTGTTAATTTTATAGTAACAAACAAAAGTCTGTGGCTTTGTGGAGCTCATTGTGTAGTCAACGGTGGGTTACCAGGCCATATATAAATAAATACGTCAGGTGATGATGCTGCAAGGGTGTAATGTTTATGACCCCCAAAAAGGTCACATGTTGAAACCTAATCTCCCATGTGATGATATTGGAAGGGAGGGTGCTAGGAGGTGATTAGGTCATGAGGGTGCAGCCCACATAAATGGGATTTGTGCCCTTATAAAAGAGGTCCCAGAGGCCGGGTGCAGTGGCTCATGCTTGTAATCCTGACACTTCTGAGGTGGGTAGATCATCAGGTCAGGAGTTCCAGATCAGCCTGACCAGTATGGAGAAACCCCATCTCTATAAAAATACAGGCAAGTGGGGCCACATGCCTGTAATCCCAGCTACTCAAGGAGGCTGAAGCAGGAGAATCACTTGAACCTGGGAGGTGGAGGTTGCAGTGAGCTGAGATCATGCCATTGCACTCTAGCCTGGGTAACAAGAAACTGCCTCTATGAACCAGGGATAGGCCCTCCGCAGACATGAAATCTGCCGGCAACTTGTTCTTGGATTTCCAGCCTTCAGACCTGTGAGAAATAAATTCCTGCTGCTTATAAACCACCCAGTTTATGGTATTTTGTTATAGCAGCCTGAATAGCTTAAGACAATAACCCAGAAGGAAAACAAATCAGGTGAGGGAGTCAGATAGTGACAGGGCAGAGGGGTTATTTACTATAGTGCTCAGGGAAATGACAGTGCAGCAGACGCCTGAAGAAGTCGAGGGGGCATGGCCTTGTGGATATAGACACACCTTGTTACATTGCATTTCACAGATAATGTGCTTTTTGCAAACGGAAGTTTGTAGTAACCTTGTGTCCACCAAGTCTGTTGACGTCATTTTTCCAGTAGCATCTGCTTGCTTCCTGCATCTGCGCCACATTTTAATAATTCTCATAATGTTTCAGACTTTTCCATTACCGTTGTGTCTGTTACGATGATCTGTGTGCGCTGATCTTTAATGTCATCATTATAATTGATTTGGAGTGCCGCAAACCTCACCTGTGTAAGATGGTGAACTTAATAAATGTTGTGTGTGTTCTGACTGCACCACTGACCAGCCTTTCCCTCATCTCTCTCCCTCCCCTTGGCCTCCCTATTCTTTGAGACACAAAAATATGTAAACTAGGCCAATTAATAACCTTACAATGGCCTCTAAGTGTTCAAGTGAAAGGAAGGGCTGCACATCTCTCATTTTATATTAAAAGTTAGAATTGATTAAGCCTAGTGAGGAAGGGATGTCAAAAGCTGAGATACGCTGAAGGCTAGGCCTTTTGTACTGAACTTAATAAATGTTGTGTGTGTTCTGACTGCACCACTGACCCGCCTTTCCCCCACCCAACAAGTTAGCCAAGTTGTGAATGCAAAGGAAAAACCCTTGAAGAAAGTTAAAAGCGCTACTCCTGGGAACACATGAATGATAAGAAAGAAAAACAGACTTATTGGTAATATAGGAATAGTCCGAGTGGTCTGGGTAGAAGATCAAACCAGCCACAACATTCCCTTAAGCCACGGCTGAGTCCAGAGCAAGGCCCTAACTCTGCAATTCTGTGAAGGCTGAGAGGTGAGGAAGCTGTGGAAGAAAAATTGGAAGCTAGCAGAGGCAGGTGCATAAGATTTAAGAAAAGAAGCCAGTTTCATGACATGAAAGTACAAGGTGAAGCAGCGAGTGCTGTTGGAGAAGCTGCCCCAAGTCATCCAGAAGCTCTAGCTAAGATCCTTGATGAAGGTTGCTACAGTCAACAACAGATTTGCAACATAGATGGAACAGCCTTCTGTTGGAAGAAGATGCCATCTAGGACTTTCACAGTTACAGTCAATGCCTGGTTTCCACGCTTCAAAGCACCAGCTGACTCTCTTGTTAGGAACTAATGCAACTGGTACCTTTAAGTTGAAGCCAACGCTCATTTACCCTTCCAAGAATTCTAGGGTCCTTAATAATGGCGCTAAATCTACTCTGCCTGTGCTCCACCAATGGCACAACAAAGCTTGGATGACAGCACATCTGTTTACAGCATGGTCTATTGAGTATTTTAAGCCAACTGTTGATAGCAACTGTTCAGAAAAAAACATATTTCTCTTAAAATATTACTGTTCATTGATAATGCACCTAGTCGCCCAAGGGCTGTGATGGACATGTACAAGAAGATGAATGTTTTTTTCATGCTGCCAACACAACATCCATTCTATAGCCCATGGATCAAGGAGTAGTGTCAACTTTCAAGTCTTATTACTTAAGAAATACATTTCATAAGGTTATGGCTGCCGTAGATAGTGATTCCTGACAGATCTGGGCAACATACATTGAAAACCTTCTGGAAATGATTCACATTCTAGATGTGCCATTAAGAACATTTGTGATTCATGGGAAGAAGTCAAATATCAACATGAACAGGAATTTGGAAGAAGTTGATTTCAACTCTCATGGATGACTTTGAGGGATTCAAGATTTCAGCAGAGAGAGATGCTGGAAAGACCAAGAGAACCAGAATTAGAGGTGGAGCCTGAAGATGGGACTTAACAGCTTCAATCTCATGATCAAACTTAACAGATGAAGAGTTGCTGCTTATGGATGAGCAAAGCAAATCGTTTCTTGGGATGGAATCTGCTGCTAGCGAAGATGCTGTGAACATTATAGGAATTACAATAAACGGTTGAGAATATACATGCACTAAATTGATAAAACAGTGGCAAGGTTGGAGATGACTGACTTCCATTTTGAAAGAAGTTGTGTGGGTAAAATGCTACAAGCAGCATTGCGTGCTACACAGACAAATTTCATGAAAGGAAATCAATCAATGCAGCAAACTTCATCATTGTCTTCTTTTAAGAAATTGCCACAGCCACCATAATCTTCTGCCACCACCACCCTCATCAGTAAACAGCAAGACCTTCCCTCCACCACCAAAAAGATTATGACTCAGTGAAGGCTCAGATGACCATTTGCTTAGCAATCAGGTACTTTTAATTCAAGTATATAATTTTAGACATAATGCCATTGCAAATATAATAGACCACATTATAGTGTAAATATAACTTTTATGTATATTCTGTGACTCACTTTATTGCAATATTTGCTTCACTGCAATGGCCCAGAACCACACCCGTGATATTTCCATATATGTCTGAATGTGGGGGAAAGAGAAAACATAATCAATTAAGTGAATAATTTATGTACAAGGATGATTTAATGCAACATTAGTTTTGCTAATGAGAAATTAGAAACAACACAAATGACTAGTAAAAGGGAAACAGTTAAATAAAATAAGACATGTCCATACCACGGAATATCACGCAGCATTTAGAGAATGCAAAATAAAACAACAAAATACTCCCTGCCCCTTTCATGCTAGTGGAACTGATTTGAGATGACACCAGGCTCAACCACAGACACGTGGGAAAGCAGTGTTCAATATCACTGCTGGGTAGAGAGTATCCAGGGGCAGAGAGTGCCCAGCATTCTGCAATGTTGGTCCAACCTGCTTCACAGGTCTTAGACATGTTTACATTTGTTTAAGAAATAATTCTCCTTCTAGAAATTATCTTAAGGAAAAAAATTAAAATGGGAAACCATACCATTGAAAATAATCTAAATGTCCAGCTCTCAGATAATGGTAAAATATGGTGCAGCCATACTTTGAAATACTACAAGGCCATTAGAAGCATGTCTTTGAAGAGTTTTCTTTAATATTATACATAAATGCTCATAATATAATGTTAAGCAAAAAAAAAAGAAATCAATACTAAAAATTATATAGAGTAAAATATCGTGAAGGGAAAAGAAAACTGTCCTTAATAAACTGTGAAAGAAATGTGTTCAAATGTTACTAAGAGCTGCCTCTGGGTAACAATAGGGTGGTGAGAGTCACCATTGCCCTCTTTACTCTTCCTTGAACTTTACAAGTTTTATGCAAAGAGCACCTATTATTATGAAAATTATAAAAATAATAATATTTAAGGCAGGGCACAGTGGCTCACGCCTGTAATTCCAAGCACTCTGAGAGGCCAAGGCAGAAGATCACCTGAGGTCAGGAGTTTGAGAGCAGCCTGGCCAACATGGTGACACCCCATCTCTACTAAAAATACAAAAAAAAATTAGCCCGGTGTGGTGGTACATGCCTGTAATCCCAGCTACTTGGGAGGCTGAGGCTGGAGAATTGCTTGAACCCAGGAGGTGGAGGTTGCAGTAAGCAGAGATCATAGCACTGCACTCCAGCCTGGCAGCAAGAGCCAAACTCTGTCTCAAAAATAATAATTAAAATGTAAAAATTACTCTCTAGGAAAAAAGCAGAATTGAACATAAGTGAAAAAGTGAAGGTAATGAGTGTAAAATTCTTTTAATAAAACCAGCTGTTGGATGGCATCATGGGGGACCCAGTGCTCAGGGTAAGATGATCTTTTTAGCTGTTGCTTTTTGTTTGTGTTTTAAGTGATGGGAGAGATTTGACTTGGTTTGTAGGCATTGAGGAAATCATTAGCAGAAAGTAACTGACAATGCAAGACAGAAGAGCTACGGACGAACTTGACCACAGCCTTGCAAGGCCCAATAGGCCCCTCTCAACTCACAGTGAAAATGTCCAAACTGATTAAAGAACTTCAGCCTGGACACTAAAAGGAGTGGCCACGTGTTCAGGTGTGGGAGTTGGTCCTGGCTGCAGAGTCAACAGGACTAAAATGAAATACAGAAACGTGGGCTGTTTCCACACGACCTTTGAATCACAACAGCTCAGAGAGTCAGGGAGAAAGCCACAGAAGCATTCGGCTCACCCCAGCCATGGCATCTGGATCAGGGCCCTGGAGCCACACAGAGGAGAGTAACCAGGCACCCCCAACTCTCCATACCCCGCCATGTCCCTGTTCCCGCAACTAGAAATGCATCTCCCAGGATGAGTTGTGCTTGGAGTGGCAGGACGTGGTATTGCTTCAGGAAAGGACTGATGTGAAGAGGATGTGGGGACAGTCATGGGAGGCAAAGTGGGACTTACCCCACTAGCCCTGAATGGGAAGGGGGAAATTGGGAAGGGGGAAATCAGAGATTAAGTGATATTGTCAAAAGCCCTTGACACATGCCCATGAGACCCTAAATTCTGGGCCAAGGAAAATGAGTAAAGCAACTATCCTACATCCAAACAATTGGAATGCTACTCAGCTGTACAAAGAACCAAATGTTATTATTATTATTATTATTATTATTATTATTATTATTATTTGAGATGGAGTCTCACTCTGTCACCCAAGCTGAACTACAGTGGTACTATCCCCACTCACTGCAACCTGTGTTTCCCAGGTTCAAGCAATTCTCTTGCCTCAGCCTTCCAAGTAGCTGGGCTTATAGGCAACAACCACCACACCTGGCTAATTTTTGTATTTTTAATAGAGACAGGGATTCACCATTTTGGCCAGGCTGGTCTAGAACTCCTGACCTCAAGTGATCTGCCCGCCTCGGCCTCTCAAAGTGCTGGAATTACAGAGGTGAGCCACTGCGCCAGGCCAGGACCGAATCACTGATATATGAAACAACGTGGACAAATCTCAAGATACTACATAAAGTGAGAAAAGCTAGTCTCAAGAGGCTATATATGGTGTGATTGCACTTATGTGACATTCTGAAAACAGCAAAACTACAGGACGGGGAAGAGATCAGTGGTGGACCAGGAGTTAGGGGTGAGGGTGAGGGTTGAGGAGTAACTATATAAGAGGTTACTGAAGGGTGATGGAGCTGACTGTGGCCATGGATACAAGAATCTATATATGTGCTAAAATTCATAGAAATGTACACCAAAAGAAAAAAAGAACAATTTTCGTATATGATTTTTTTAAAAGTAAAATGAACAATATTTTTTTAAGGCCAGGCACATTGGCTCATGCCTGTAATCCCAGCACTTTGGAAGGCTGAGGCGGGCAGATCACCTGAGGTCAGGAGTTCGAGACCAGCCTGGTCAACATGGTAAAACCCCGTCTCTAATAAAAATACAAAAATATTAGCCAGGCGTCGTGGCAGGCCCCTGTAATCCCAGCTACTCAGAAGGCTGAGGCAGGAGAATTGCTTGAACCCGGGAAGCAGAGGTTGCAGTGAGTTGAGATTACACCATTGCACTCCAGCCTGGGCAACAAGAGAGAAACTCCATCTCAAAAAAGAAAAAAAAGAAAGAAAAAGAGGGAAGGAAGGAAGGAAGGAAGGAAGGAAGGAAGGAAAGAAAGAAGAAAGAAAGAAAACAATATTTCTTTAAAGTAACCTGGATAATAGAAAACAGATTAATGGCTGCCAAAGGTTGGTGATGGGGTTGACAGCAAAGGGTCAGCATGAGGGAATCTTGGGGGAAAGAGGTGATAACCTTCTGTACCTTGATTGTGGTACTGATTACATAACCAAGTATTATCATACTTCATAGAACTGTATACCAAAGAGTTAATATTACTATGCATAAATTAAAAAGCAAATAAGCCGGGTGCACTGGCTCATGCCTGTAATCCCAGCACTTTGGGAGGCTGAGGCAGGTGGATTACGAGGTCAAGAGATCGAGACCATCCGGGTCAACATGATGAAACCCCGTCTCTACTAAAAAATTAGCTGGGCATGGTGGCGCGTGCCTGTAATTCCAGCTACTCGGGAGGCTGAGGCAGGAGAATTGTCTGATCCCAAGAGGAGGAGGTTGCGGTGAGCCGAGATTGCGCCATTGCACTCCAGCCTGGGTAACAAGAGCGAAACTCCATCTCAAAAGAAAAAAGCAAATAAGTAAATATTTTAAACTTTAATAAAAAAATTTTTAAGACTGAGCCAGAGGCTATCCATGTCTATTTATTCTTCCAGATCTAGAGTTTTATCTGTTCCTTAGAAAATACATTTCCAAGAGTGCCCTGATGAAGAAAACTGAGCAAATGAATTAAAGTCACAAATTAAACTCAAAATAGAAGACATCTTCTGTTTTTCATCGTGTTAAAGCAATACCTACTAAACACTGACTTATCCTAGGGAGAGTTTTTGAAATTACAAGAACTAAAATTTGTCTTGTGAGCACTAAGCCTGAAAAAGTAAAAAAAGAAAAAGGTTTACCTTAAATTTCTCAACGGCAACATACCCCAGAAAAGAATGGATCTGTGTTTTAAAGGAATCTTGATGGGGAAAAATGGTTAAGGCCAGATATTCCATACCCAACAAATTCGTTTTTCCCCTGAGAGGTCAAAATAAAGATAGTTCCAGATATGCAAGTCTCAGAAAATATATCAGCCACATAGCTCTCCTAGAAAAAGTATTTTAAGACATGCTTCAGTCATCTGAGAGATGAATCAAAACTGAGGATTCAAGAAAGGAGATACAGCCGGGCGCTGTGGCTCACGCCTGTAATCCCAACACCTTGGGAGGCCGAGGCAGGTCAAGAGATGGAGACCATCCTGGCCAACATGGTAAAACCCCGTCTTTATTCAAAAAATACAAAAATTAGCTCGGTGTGGTGGCATGCGCCTGTAGTCCCAGCTTCTCGGGAGGCTGAGGCAGGAGAATTGCTTGAACCCCAGAGGTGGAGGTTGCAGTGAGCTGAGATCGTGCCACTGCACTCCAGCCTGGAGCCTGGCAACAGAGTAAGACTCTGTCTCAAAAAAAAAAAAGAAGAAGAAAGAAAGAAAGAAAGAGAGAGAGAGAGAGAGAGAGAAAGAAAGGACAGAAAGAAAGAAAGAAAGAAAGAAAGAAAGAAAGAAAGAAAGAAAGAAAGAAAGAAAGAAAGAAAGAAAGAAAGAAAGAAAGAAGGAAAGAAAGGAGATGTAAGGTCTCGAACTCCTGGGCTCAAGTGTTTAGGCCACCTGCCTTGGCCTAAACAATTTTAATTAACTTACATTTGCTAACAATCATTCAATGCATTTAAACATATTCTGATTTCAAATCTCAGAAAATTAAGGGAAAAGAAGATATTTTCCTAACATGCTAAAGAGTATCTCTCTCAAACCAACAGCCAAATTGCAAGTTGTAAAACACCATAAAAATCAGCTATAATAGTAATAATAACTACCATTTAATTAATCCCTACTAAGTGCCAGGCATTCAATAGGCACTACAGAGGTTTTATAACCCTACAGCCGTGCTGTGAAGTCAATGCATTTGACAGATGAGGAAACTGAGACCCATTAGGACTATGGGATGACATTTACAAAGATTTACAGATCTTTGTAAAGAGCCAAACAAGAGTGGAGGGTACACTCAGCTCCTAAAAGGGCCTCTAATTGACCTCCTACTGTGTGCCAGTCACAGGCATTCCAAGAAGAGAGCAGCAGCAACCAAGACGACAGAAAGCCAAGCTGGAAGGCCAGAGGAGCCATGCGTGGAGAGCTTTCAGCACCCAGGCAGGACCGTGTGTGTGCCCAGGAGGCTGCTGGGAGCCTATGGGGGGTTTTGAGGTGGGAGTGGTGGTCAGAATAGTCAAGTAGTGGACAACTTGGACAATATTTTTAAATCTCTAGTTAAATGGTAAAATGCTGTCGGGGTGAAAATGACAGGCTGGGAGGTGCAAGGACATCAGTAAAGGTCAGTACAATCAGGGGAGGGCGCCTAGAGCATGTGGGACAGGAGCTCAGACTGGAAGGGAGAGCCCGGTGGGGAGGTAGAGAGGCTGGCATCGCAGCAGTGCTCTGCAGTTCATAAACCTGGAAAGTAGAAGGAAGTGGACGGGCCATCTGTACAGAGTGGTTCCCTTATGGTGTCGCCTTCATATATAGGTTGGGGTGAACGTAATTGTGGCTTTTGCCATCAAAAGTAATGGCAATTACTTTTGCACTAAACTAATACAACACTGTACAGATTTTTTTTTTTTTTTTTTTTTGAGACGGAGTTTCGCTCTTGTTACCCAGGCTAGAGTGCAATGGCGCAATCTCAGCTCACCGCAACCTCCGCCTCCTGGGTTCAGGCAATTCTCCTGCCTCAGCCTCCTGAGTAGCTGGGATTACAGGCACGCGCCACCGTGCCCAGCTAATTTTTTGTACCTTTAGTAGAGACGGGGTTTCACCATGTCGACCAGGATGGTCTCGATATCTTGACCTCATGATCCACCCGCCTTGGCCTCCCAAAGTGCAGATTTTTTTTTTTTAATGTGGCAACAGATACAGAACAGTGCCTTAAATTGAACCGTATGAAATAGCCATTTGGTAGGTTATAAAGCACTTGCATGTCAGCAATTTCAAATTGTTCAATCTAATAGATACTATGATCTCATTCTTGTTTTTTTTTTTTTTAATTTGTATTTTTAGAGATAGGGTCTTGCTATGTTGCCCAGGCTAATCTTGAAATCCTGGCCTCGAGCAATCCTCCTGCCTCCGTCTGGCAAGTAGCTGGGATTACAGGCTCATTCTTGTTTTCAAAGAAGGAAAAGGCAATTGTGCATATTCATAGCACCTATGCAATAATAACAAGAAAAGCCTGGAGTGGGGATGGAACGGGGTGGATGGAGGAGGTAAATCTGTTTTCACTTGAACGAGACACTTCTATATAGATGAAAGGAAGAAAGAAACCAGCAGGCTTGGGAAGATAGCTTTTGACCAGTCTCTTCCAGGTGATTCTGATGATCAGCTAGGTCTGGGAATCGAACCTCTGGCCTCAAATTTCCTTCTGGCTCTAACATTTCTTTAGCATGTCAGATGTCTTCATTTTTCCCTCTTTGACCAAGTTTATCTCCAACCCAATGAGGTATCCAACTCCATATGACAGAAACATTTTTAAAAACTCTTCTAGCACCCAATCCTCCCAGCAAGGAAGGACTGAAACCAGGGCAAAAAAAAAAAATGTATATTTTAATGTTCAAATGCTTCAAATAGGATAAGCATTTGGTTTTACTTGGATTATTATTTTTTCTGTGAATATAAACCATTCTGCATTTTGGAATCCTTCTGCAAACAGAGCAGTTTGTCTTTGTGTTTGCTCATTTAAAAACAAATATTTGCCTGCCAAGCAAATACTGTCTCTTAGGATGTGCTATTAATAGGATAATTAGGCAGCCGGTAATGAAAAGGATTGCTGGTAATTATGGCAAGATTTGTTTTGGCATTTGAAGGCAGCGATGGAGGCTGGAGTGCTAAAATCTACCTTAGAGTTAATTAGTACAATTAGAACACACCTGAAAAAATAGCCCAGCTAATGAACACTTCACTTTACTTTTAAAGTGACAGCACTCGGTGCTTCCCAGGTTGCTTGGGCAGTCCCAGCCTAGCACTTCTAAAGTGACAGAGGGTCATGAACGAGAGAGAGAACTTGAATTCGCCTAACCTTAGTTTTCAAAAGCGCTCGTTCTCTGTAAGCCCCTTCCTCTTTCCTCTCCACACCGCCTCTACCCATCCCACCTGTTTGAAAGCAATTTCTCCTGTATGTTCTCACTGGAACCTCATGATAACCCTTGGAGATAGATAAGCAAGGTTGAGTTCTTTTCCCTGTTTTCAGATAAGAACATTGTGGACCAGAGAGGCCCAGGTGTTACCGAAGGGCACACACAAAGAGGTCATAGAAGAGGTCAGCAGTCGCAGTCTAGGCCTAAGAAAAGTTGGAGAATGATTCAGAGAAAAACTGCTTTCTGATTCTTGTAGGGGTCCCTGTGTCTGCAGGAAATGCTGGGCTTGCCAAGTCACTCCATAAAGCGGGTCTTCAGGGCCCACCAACCTGCGGTCCTGCTTGACTTCACTGGTGGTAACATGAGATGAGCCTGAAATAAGTAAAACCAGCCAGCTTGGAAAACATTCTCAAACTTAGTCTTTTTTCCCTCTTGTCTGTTGGCCTTCTCCTTTCCACCGCTTATCCTCAGGAAGGTTTTCTGCCATGAGCAGAAAACCAGGCACCACCTGGGCACGCCGAAGGTTGATGGACCCAGGCTCATGTGTGACATCCCTGCCGGTATCATGTGGTGGCATGAGAGCTTGGGGGGATGTGCGCGTTTGCATGCATGGAGATTTGAGTAGGAGGTACACACACATACACACAGACACACACACACACACACACACACAAAAACACGTGCACACACCAGGGAAAGAGCATTAGAGGAATGAAGAGAGGGAGGAAAAAGGAAGTCAATTCAAGAGATGTTCTGCAGTACAAGGCAGGCCATGCAGCCTTTCAATTCTTAGCTTCCCCATTTTAAAAATGGGGATAGAATTGGTATATCCACCTCGTAGGTTTGTCGATAGGATGCAGTGAGACAAAGTCCACAGCATGCCTGCCCCATCCTCATCCCCATTCCTACCACTATAATTATGATGATGATTGCTATCCTTATGGGTGTTGTTATAATCGGGTTTTCTCCCTAACCCTTTGTATGGCCAAGCACTTGCAGTATCCTCATTCGGCCCCATTCCCTGCTCCCTACCCCAGGGTCCTTTTCAAGGCACCACCTTGCTCACATCTGCACCAAGAAACTCCTTCTGCCTCCATGACTCCAGACTCCATGTATTACAGCTGGGGTGCCACTGGGGCCCTTGGAAATCACAGCATGTGCATGTTCTTGATAACACGTCCAACATAAGAGAGTGAGTGTGCATGTGTGTAGGTTGGCAGGACCACGAGGAAAGGAGGGCTGGAAAATCAGGGGAGACCACACCCATCCTGGATTCATGAACCCTGTTCTCTATACAAGACAAATACTAATGCACACAACCCTGTCAGAAGAAAGCAGAATACTCAGGCCTGAGATGATTGGCTATGTCTTCTTACACTGAGCCCTCGAGAAACTTTGTCCTCAATTGCAAACAATAACGGCCACCAATGCACCAGACGCCCTGATATGCACCTTCAAACATGGCATTTAATCTTCAGAGTAACCCCAGGAGGCAGGTCTCATTATCTTTTTAAGAATGAGGAAATTGGGGCCCAGAGAGTTTAGGTAATATGTCCTAGGCCACACATCCAGGATCAAAGCTGAGCTGACTGACCCTAAGCTCAGCCTCTTCCCATTGTCCATGACTCAAAATCTCCTGCTGAGAACTCAAGGACTTGAGGCCATGACAGGCACATTTTTGGGAATTGTCAAACCTTTTGATCATCCAATGACCATTAGTGCTAGGAATCACAGGAACAGAACTTGCATTTGTAAACTGAACTCAAAGAAAACCCCTCACATAAAAACTGAAATCTATGTCTCCCGCAGTAGCTGGATTTGCACTGATTAATTAGAAAATTGCATTTATATAACCCTTTAATCTGTATTTATGTGTTGCTAAGGATGCAGCGAGCTGGGCAGGGAATTACATCCAGATTAGCCTTGATCCATAAGAAGCCTGGATTGGAGCTGCTTTCTGTACTGAAAGGGGAGAATCAAAGGATTTGGGGCAGGGATCCTCAATGAGGACTCACTCTCTCTCCCTCCTTGGACCCAAGGAGTCTGAGGCTTTCCAGGACTACCCGAGAAATCCTGCCTGGCCTACTTGGTCAAAACAGAGGGTAAGATTACCTAAAGAGCTAATTTCCAACTGAGTGTAGCACTTGTTTTCCTAAACAAAATTGGTTTTATTCTCCTCAACATGTGTTCAGCAAGATTAAAGATCCATCAACTGCACAGTTTAATATGAGCTATACTGGAAGCAGCCCATGTTCCCCTGGAGTATGGATGGGAAAGGGGGAAGGGCAGAGCCTGAAATCCTGTTTATTGAATCAGAAAGACCCTTAATGGACAGAGGGTATTGAAGTAGGGATGGCAATGCTTTGTGACGTTTCAGAAGAAGAGATATGATCACACACATGCGCGCGCACGCACACACACACACACACACACACACACACACACAGTTTTAAAGTATTTCAGTTGTCATTGTCATTTTAAGTTTTTTTTTTTTAAGTTGGATTACCAGATGAGCATGGTTGCGGGAGATGTGGCTGGGAGTGTCAGTTCCATTCTTCAGCATGAAAGGCAGTTTAACTCTGGGGCCATGTGGGTGTGGGACTCAATGAACAATGCTCAGTCCAGGCTGCCAGATGGGGCAGGTGGGGCCAGGTTGAGCCTGGAAGTGAAGGGGGGAGAGAGACAACTTGGCTGGAGTTTGACTCCAGGGCAGGGAGACACTTGCTCTTCCCAAAGTTGCCAGGAAGTTCAATGTCATTGAGTCTAGTGTGGCTGAAAGTCGTTGACCTTGGCCAGTCTGTTGCCCTACCTGGCCTGTTCTACATCAGTTATAATGGAGTAGACTGAATGACTGATGAAGCTTTTTCCTTCTCTAATATTCTACTTTTATGAAAGTCTCTATGGATGTCAGAGCCAGTCAAAGCAGCATTTTCCAATCCTCTGTAATACCACCTCGCAGTGGTGCAGCATTGTGGCTGAAAAGAGTGGGTTCCACACCAGCCTGCTGGGGTGACATCCATCCTGGCTCTGCTGCCTGTGGGTCCTACAGCCTCGAACAAGCTCTTTAACCTTTTTTTGCCTTGTTGTCCTCTGTAATATTGCAGTGACAGTAACAGCACCTGTATTACAGAGCTGATGTGAGAACCAGATGAGTAAATATGAGCAAAGCTGCTAGAACAGTGCCTGAGGACCAGCAGGTATTTCATAGTGGTAACTACAATTATCTTCACCCTCCTACCTGCGAACCACAGCACCCTTTGGCACCAGGAATGACTCATCTGGGCCTCAGAACACATACCTTGGACAGCTCCTGGATTGTCCTTCAGTCTGACATTTACAGGGGCCATGCTCCTGGAGCACACGCTAGGCTCTCGCAAAGGAGCTAGCGAGTGAGCCATTGACAGCCTCTGTTTCGAAAGCTACATCTCAGTTTCTGTCATAGGATTGGTAGACCTAACTCCCTCTGGTCTGGTCCTAGATGTAAACAAAAACCAAATGTCTATTCACACTCAGCATTCTCGATTACACTCATACTCTCCCTTATCTTGGATATTTTGCCAAGAAAGTGCACATTCTCTGATTTCCAAGGGGCCCACTGGCACCTCCAAATTGTAAAAAAAAACCCTGCACTTTTATGGAAGCAGAGTATCTTGGGGCAGATGTGAGCAGGGCGGTGCTTCGGAAAGAGCCCCAGGGCAGGGGCAGGGAATGGGTCTCTGCTCTGCCTGAGTTTCCTTGCTGGGCCTCCTCACCCCCATCTGTGAAAGCAGGGCATGACATTCCATTTCTCTTTCCCTCCATGTGTTCAGGGAGACACTGGCCCCCAAAAAATGCTGTCAAAGGAAAAAAAAATATCTGGCCAAAAAATATTTGGGAAATGTGGCTGCTATATCCCTTTACTGATAATGAGCAAAATGTATCAGAGTATGGAAGTCTCTGAGAGGCCCTGCAGTTTAAACATGAAATTATCGAGTTTTATTTTAGCGTGGGGTTTCTAGCAGTGTCCACCAATAGGGTCCTCTCCTCATGTAACCTCTCGTTGGCCTCCTGTGGAATTGGATGGCAGTTTCTTATCACTTCCAGTTCCAACAAACTGTGTCTCCTCCCCCAGGAAACAATAAATAAATCTGCAAGATTCTGTCATCCTAAGAAGAAGTAGCTCAGTGTCCTCATTTCTTGGATGTGGGAGAAAGAAGAGAAGAAAAAAACAGAACCATGTGGCCAGCTTTACACACTGTCAGAAAAGGAACCCATGACCCCCTGACCCAGGGCAGCAGGGACAGAGGTGAGAGGTTGCCCCAAAGAAGATTCAGGAAACCCAGCATGAGCTGCCTGAATCAATAAACCAGGAGGCCATCCTGCAAAGCAGGTTGTATTGCATTATTTGAGCAAGGCTGCTAGACATCTGGACGTTTCTGTTAGCCTCCATCCCTCCTGTTGTCATAAATTTAAGCTAATCCTATGGGACCCAGGATCATAAGAATAATCCCCACATCTGTGTGGGCTTTTCAGCTTTCAAAAGCTCATTCACGGAATTATCTCATTAGTTCCACTCAATGCCTGTGGGAGGGACTCTGGGATTATCATCACCATTTGGCAGATAAATGCAGAAACCCAGAGAAGGAAAGTGACTTTCTCAAGGTCACACAGTAAGGCAGTGGACAATTAAGATAAATGCACCGGGTCTCCTGATCCCCAGCCTGGGACTCTCTTATGAGAATACTACTGCCTTACAAAGATGGCCCTGAGACCCAGACATCTATCCCACAGCCACCCAGGGCTATGGTCCTAAAGAAATCACTTGTTCACCCCCTTGCCACTATATGGGAATGGAACATCGTCAGGAAGCTACAGTGGAAAGACTGTAGGCTTCACGGTTGAATTGTCCAGGTTCAAATCCCAACTTCCTGGTCATCAAACCCCAGACCATGTGGTGAAGGCCTGAGTTCCCTGCATTTACTCCTTACCCCCAAAGGTGGGAATGATAATTCTGTGGTGAGTGTCACTTGCTCTGTCTGCTCTCCATCTCACCTTCTGACAATGACTCCCCATCTTTTGGGAACTGTTTGTCCTCCAACTCCAACTAGTTGGCTCTGGATGAAGCTTCCCACCATGGCATCCCTATCTGCCTGGCTACAGGAGCAGCCACATGGCCCCAGTCAGGCAGATAGGGATGCCTATCTGAGGCCAATCAGAGGCCTACCCTGAGATTTTTCTCAAAATGAAATAGCCCCTTTCTTTCTAGGGGTGAAGCTGAGGAGCTGTGACTCCAGCCTCATGGAGAAAGGTGGCCTGAGAGATCAAGCTGGTGTGCAGAGAGAAGCAGACAAGAGATGGGGGGACAGTTCTGGAAGCATCTGAGGCCTAGCATGCAATCAGCCCTGGGGCCCTGATGCCCCTGCTCTGCCCATGGGTGGGTAACATGAGCCTATGAGTCATCTGGGCAGCCCCTTCTGAGTGCCTTCTGAGTACCCTGACTGTCCTGACTGTATAGCAAATGGGAATCATCACCCCTGCCACTCACTTTTGGAGCCCCACCAGCACAAATACCAGGAAGGCAGGTGTTGGTCTAGGAGGACTCTCAAGTAGGCTCCATATAACAAACAAAAACGCAGGTCTGCCAACTTTCAGAGCTTATAGGAGTTTAAAGACTGGAGTCCAGATGTCTCATTTGACCATAAGGGTGACAGAGTCTGTTTCATGTACCCAAATGTTGAACTATAAGAGCACTCACCTAGTTAGAGAGTCTCGGGCAGTAGGGTCCCTGGTCCAGGCTCCTGGTCTGGGTGCTGTTTGGGCTGCCTTCCCCTATTTTAGAAGACAAAAAGGAAGAAGATGCTAGTGGATGCCCTGGACAATGGGAATGAACCTGGATTCTCTGCTTTTCTCTAAAAGGGTTATAAAGATCAAGCTCAGTTATATACTATGTAGACATAAAAGGACCTATCAAAGTCTAAATACTTTCTAAAACCAAGAGATTATTGTTCTTATAAAATTACGAGCTCTAGACTCCCTTGACACAAAGCCTGTCTTTCTCCAGAGAAATAATGGAAACCAAGGTTGTGTGCAGGAATTGGAGGGGAGGTAGTTAGAAAACTGAGCCAAAATCATTTCCCAGTGAATCTTGGCCATGCAGCCAGAAACTGAGCCCCCTGCCTCCCCATACCCTCTCCCTACTGCCCTCTAATTGCATGAACTTGGGGAATCAAGTGACCAGCCGACCGTCCTGGTTTGTCTGGTGAGTACAGACAAACTGAGTGTGGAACCGCCCCTCTCCATGCTCCTCTACACTCCCTGTCATCACATAGTATGTGGGAGAATCAGGCTCTGGCAACAAGAGTGTAGTATTTCACACGTCTTCCTGGTAGGGTGGCCAGCCATCCTGTTAAAGGGCCTCCTGAGTTAATAGGTGCCTGGTGAGACTCACTAGCACCCATATCAGGACCATCTTCCTTTACACGTCTGTCTCATCCTGTACCCTGAGCTACTGTTCTCACTCTCACCCCAGGGCCTGGCATATCCATAGCTTGACTAAAATACTGCCTCATCTTGTACCTCTGTCCATGGTTCTGAAATGCTCTTTATGCACTGGGGCAAGGCCAATTCTCCTAATGTGGGGTACTTTTTGGTTCATCCAGGTACTCATTCAGTAAATATATTTATAAGTTAACTTTGACTATATAACAGACCACCCCCAAATTTAGCAGCTTAAAATGTTTTAGATGACCAATTCTTATAATCCCATGGGTCACCTGGACCATTTTGGTCTGGACCAATTCTGCTGATCTGGTGGTTTGGCTGGGGCTGGGTGGTCTAGGATGGCTTCACACACATGTCTGGTAATTGATAATCTGTTGGTCAGGGCACCTCAGTTATCCTTCATGCAGTATTTCCATCACATTAGCTCAAGCTAATTTGAATGGTGGACACAGAGTTCCAAGCCTGCAAATAGAAGGCAAGCTCCAATACTCAAGTTCTTTTGACAAGTTGAAATCACATTTTCTAATGTTCTATTGTCCAAAGCAAATTGCATGGATAAGCCTACAGCCAGTGTCAGAGGCACTGGGCACAGGTAGGGGAATGATTGCAGTGATTTTTTATAACAATTTACCACTTCTCCAATTTTTGTACATCCCTGAAGCACCATAACGCTGCAAATAATGGGATGACCCTCTGGTGAACCTGCAGAGAAATGGCTTTACCCCTAGAGCCATTTTAAAGTGAGAGTCCACTTGGCCTCTGCCAAAATCACTTTCATAATTGTATCAGGAGCAGTTAAAAGTCTCTTTGACCCCTCTTTTGCAACATTCAGGGGCACACTTCCAGATCTTGCTGAACCACAAAACTAACTTTTTTGCTTCTAAGTAAACAAAAACCCTCCTGAATTGTAAGCCTTTTTGACAATCTTCAGCGATAATTTTTTGGGTTGTGCATGGTTGGGCAATAAACCTCCAGTTACCTTCCCGGATGAAGGCAGAAGAGCTCCAGAATATAGTAGAATTCTCAGAAGGGAGGAGATTTTAAAGATCCTCTCCTAGGGGCCAGATCGTTACATAAAATTCTCTTTTAATACTCACAACCTCCCTCCTTGAGAGTGTCGTTGTCTCTGTTTTATGGAGAAAGAAGCTGAGGTTGTGGAGATTAAGTATCTTGGTCAAAGTCACAGAGGTGGGAAGTCGCATGGCAAGAATTTCAACTCAAGCATTTGGACTCCACAGTCAGGGCTCTTTCCACCACACCTCATCATGTGAGAGCTGCAGAGCATTCAGATTCGGGTGTAGGGCACAGGACTTTGATCCTAGCTCTGCCCTCACTTATGTGGCACCTCGAGACACTCATGAGTTCTCTCTAAGCTTCTGTTGTCTCATCTGCAATAGGAACATTACCTGCATCTAATCCAGGCTCAATCAAGGTGAATGCAAACGCACTGCTCCCTGAACTGTAGAGAAGAAGGACAATTGGTATTTTTGGAGGGTGATTTTGACAGCATCTTTGAAAATTTTAAACGTGTGTGTTCTTTCATTTGGCAATTCTGCTTCTAGGAATTCATGTTAAAGAAATATATCCGGCCAGGTGCGGTGGCTCAAGCCTGTAATCCCAGCACTTTGGGAGGCCGAGGTGGGTGGATCACGAGGTCAAGAGATCGAGACCATCCAGGTCAACATGGTGAAACCCCGTCTCTACTAAAGATACAAAAAATTAGCTGGGCACAGTGGTGTGCGCCTGTAATCCCAGCTACTCAGGAGGCTGAGGCAGGAGAATTGCCTGAACCCAGGAGGCGGAGGTTGCGGTGAGCCGAGATCGTGCCATTGCACTCCAGCCTGGGTAACAAGAGCGAAACTCCGTCTCAAATATATATATATATATATATATATATCCACCTATGAGTAAGGATACATGTAAAGAGATGTTTATTTCAGCACTGTTTACAATAGCAAAAAATGAAAATAATATAAAGGCCCAAAGAAATTATGCACATCCATGACACAAAATGCTGTTTGTCATTGAAAAGGAGGGGAAGGATCTGCTGATGCTAAGATGTTCAAGATAGATTTCTTTGAAATAATAAATGAAATTTACGTGTGATGGCCCAGAAAGGTCACTGGAACATACTTTAAGTGAAAAAATAAATGTTAAGATGATCAATAAACCTACGTATGTTTATTTATGTTTGCACATAGAGAAAAACATAATTTTGAAGGAAACACATCAAACTATTCAAATGGCTTCCTCTAGCAGCAATAAGATGATGACTTTACTTTAGGTTTGTTTATATATATTTACTTTCTATATTTCTGTATCGTTGAAATGCTCGTGAGTATGTATTCCATTTGTAAGGGAAAGAAAGAGCAGAATTCTAGCGCTGGGAGAAACTTTGAAGATCACCATGGCCCAGAGACAGAAGCCTATTTCTCGCTGTCACACGGCCAACTCTTGGCTATCAGGCTGAAAGCCTCTTGATGCCCAGTGCTGGCTGGCTCCAGTATCAGGGCATGCTCTTCGGAAATCACAGGAGACTGAGGAATTGATGATGCAACACAGGGGAAACGGCCCCCATTACAGTGCAGAGATCAGCACATGGGCCTGGCTTGGCCACCCACCTACCTGCTGGCCTGGGTTTGAAGCAGGGAAGAGGCCTTTCCCAGCCTTTGCAGTATCCAAGGGAATGCCACCCTGAGGTCTCAGGTCAGGCCTCTGCTCAGCACGTGACCATCATGCTCCTTAGCAAGTTCCCCTCATTCCCCTCAGTCCCTGCCTTTACTCTCCTCCCTGAGTGCCTGAGACACCATAGATGCACAATACAGGCAGCCTTGAATTCTACCAGGGAGGCCAGGAATGGCTGGGTGGCCTGTCCTCGTGACCTGCCAGGAGCTTGGTTGGAAGAGAGGACTTCTGGGCTCTTCAACTGATGCCACAAGGGCATGACTTCACATTCACCTGGAGCCAGTTTTTCCCTCCAGAAAATGGGCATAAGGGTGACCCATTCAAGCCACCATAAATAACGTACCACTTTTTTTTTTTTTTTTTTAAACGGAGTATCACTCTGTCACCAGGCTGGAGTGCAATGGCACTATCTCAGATCACTGCAACCTCAACCTCCCGAGTTCAAGCGATTGTCCTGCCTCAGCCTCCCCAGTAGCTGGGACTACAGGTGTACCCGGCTAATTTTTTATATTTTAGCAGAGATGGGGTTTCACCCTGTTGGCCAGGATGGTCTCAATCTCCTGACCTTGTGATCGACCTGCCTCAGCCTCCCAAACTGCTGGGATTACAGGTGTGAGCCACTGTGCCCAGCCAATAAAGTACCACTTATAAAGCCAACCTCTCTAACTGTCCTGGTCTCAGATGACATTTTTTCTAAGAGCCCATTATGTCCTCAGTGTGTGTGGGTCCCTAAGGGGCAGTCTCACTCCCCTCCCCCTCCAGTCACCCCACACTGTCTCTTCTTAGAGCTGTGATCACCTGGGGAAACACGACATCAACCCTTGAAGCCATGGTGAGTCAGCAGATGGCATGTTGTTCTGTCTGAGTGTGGCAGAAGGTCAGAGAAGAGAAAGCCCTGAAGACCCCAGTGTGCCAGAGCCCTGGCCTCTACCTCCCAGCAAGAGCCAGACCCAGTCTATGGGCATGGCCAGCATGATTTCTGGTGAAGTTTCCAACTGCAGCGGCTTTCTAGGTTCAGGTCTTTGCATAAAGGAAGAGGTGGGGAAGTATGCGAAGCAGTAAACAGAGATGCCAAAAGTTCTAAGTGCATAACATAACTATAAGGTAAATGTATATTTGGGAGAAAAGGCAAAATAGCTCTCTGAGTTTTCCTCCGATATGAAGGTTTTGCTTGAATCTTTAGGTGTGGTTTGATGTTCTCAGGAGGACGTGCTGCTGTGTTTCTGTTGACATTCTTGCCCTGTCCCCATAACGGGGAGCTGGGCAGCCTATGTGCCCTTGTCACTTCAAGTGGGGTCTGTGGACCAGCAGCATCAGCATCTCCTGGGACCTCGTCAGAAACAGAGAATCTCAGGCCCCACCCAGACCTACTGAATTCAAATTTGCATTTTTGCAAGGTCTCCAGGTGTTTCCGGTGCACAGGCATGCTTCAGAAGCCGCCTGGCTCCAGGACGCCGGCTTCCCCCGGGGTGTGCACTCATGCCACAGCAGACATGTACACTGACTTTAGAGGGTACAAGAGTGAACATTTACTGTTTTCATGGGTTTTAACTTTAACGTTCATTTATAGCAAATGATGCATCAGGTACACAAATGGTAAGTCAACATAAATGGTATGTTTTAAAAGCTAGTCAACTTAAATATTCACTGACTAATAGTCTGGGGTAATGAGAAATGACACCTTCAAAGGAGGGACGAGAGGCCGGGTGCGGTGGCTCAAGCCTGTCGTCCCAGCACATTGGGAGACTGAGGCAAGTGAATCACAAGGTCATGACACTGAGATGATCCCAGCTAACATGGTGAAACCCTGTCTCTACTAAAAATACAAAAATCAGCTGAACGTGGTGGTGAGTGCCTGTAGTACCAGCTACTCGGGAGGCTGAGGCAGGAGAATCACTTGAAGCTGGGAGGTGGAGGTTGCAGTGAGCCGAGATCATGCCACTGTACTCCAGCCTGGAAAAAAAGTGAGACTCCATCTCAAAAAAAAAAAGGAGGGACAAGAATGACTATTTCCAGAAATGATGATCCAGTTTAGGCCCCTCAAGAATGTAGCAATGAAGAGGCTGCTGCAGAGAGATGGGGACTTGTCCAAGCCCAACAGTGAGAGTGTGGTCACAGAAGCAGACTGGAACTCAGCCCCATGCAGGGTAGCAGTGCCCCTTCTTTCCTCTGCCCTGGCTGCACAGCTTGGCCAGAAGCTGGATCTGCAGCCCCAGTGACGTCAGGAACTGGGACATCTGCAGGTGACACCATGCAGGTCCGCAGTATGCATGTCTGTTACTACAAACAAAGGGGGCGTGTGGCCAGTGGAGGCCAAGGCCAGCCATTTGGAGATTAGCTTTCTCCCCTCCACCCAGGAACCGTGGGGCACCCGGGTCTTCATTCATAAATAAACACTGTTCCTGCAATGGGAACGTTACCTGCACCTGATGCAGGCTCAATCAAGTGAATGCAAACATGCTGCTCCCTGAACTGTAGAGAGGAAGGACACTTGGTATTTTTGGAGGGTGATTTTGATGGCCTCTTTCAAAATTTTAAATGTGTGTATTCTTCCATCTGGCAGTTCTACTTCTAGGAATTCATGTTAAAGAAATATATCCACCTATGAGTAAGGATACATGTAAAGAGATATTTATTACATGTATCCTTACTCATATAGAGTGCTCTGTGCAGGCTAAGAAGCCGGATGTTTCCTAGGTATGTTGGTGAGACTTTGCAAGTAGGAAACCTGAAGTTAGATGGAATTGGTCATTTATCTTCCCGGCCATCTCATGGACTTTGCTCAGATCTCTCAGATGGAGTCATTCACACACACACACACACACACACACACTCTCTCTCTCTCTCTCTCTCTCTCTCTTACACACACACAACTTCACAATATGTACCAACTTGACAATATGTTTAGCTTTTCCCTAAAGTTTTCTCAGCTGCGTTTGCACTACCCGTGGTTTGGGGCTGTCAGTATCATCTGTTTTTTCACTTTTTCAGCACAGAATCGAGTAGCAAATTATCTAGTCTCCTGTCCCCTTCCCATTCTCTTGTGCCTAGCTCCTTAGCCTGGCATTCAAGGCTGCCATCGCTATGGCCTCAGTCTCACTTTCCAGCCCATTTTCCTGCGCACCATGTTCCAACCAAAATATGCCATGAACCACAGGTATGAAGTTCGAGACCAGCCTGAGCAACAGGGCGAGTCCCAGTCTCTATTAAAAATAAAAATAAAAGAAGAGTAAACCACATGGGGTCAAACCATTCCCACCCTCTGCAACCTTCACACCTAGCTTCCCCAAAAGCTGTGCCTTGGCCTAGAATTCTCTCTCCATAGTTGAAATTCTCCCTCAGGGAGAGCTTAAATGCCCTCTCCTGCACAAAGCCTCTGAATTGTCCGTAGTCCTTGAAACTCCCATAGCCCTCTATTGCTACCTCATTATGATGTTTAGAACAGGCCTTGAGTTTCAGCCTCCAAGGCTGTGGGGAGCATTGCCTTGTCTCTATGTTCCAGGCTGCCCAGCCCAGAACCTGACTCATAGAAATCCCACCAGGAAGACTTTGGCAAGTCCTGGGTTTGATTCCCATCTCTGTTGGGACTGCTAGTCAGTGTTGATGCTGGGTAAATTATCTAGCCTATTTACTCAACTATAAAATAGAAATATGAATCAAGCCTTCATAGGGAAGGCATGAAAGTAAAATGAGGCAGCATGTACAATGCGCTTAACATTCTGCTTGGCACCTATTAAGTGTTTAATATATCATAGCTCTTATTAGTGTTATGGATAATAACAAAAGCAAACATTAAATGGATTAAAAGATAAAGTCATAACATTTAGAACTGGATGGCCCCTGCAGGTGTTTGAGCCACTGGCCCATCCTGCCCACCAGCCTACAGGCCCCTCTGCCCTGCTGTGCCTCCCTCACATTCTGGCCCCATAGCGGTTGCTCCTGGCTGCTCCCTGTACCCAGGCCTGCCAGAAACCCTCTCCCTTTTCTTCACCCTGTGTTTCCAGTGAAGATCACAGGCTCTTTAGGGGCCTGCAGTCTTCTTTGGGTTAAGAAGCAATGTTCTGGTGCTAGTTCTCATTTTATGGGGAAGGAACCTGGCCTGGAGGGAAGGAGGTGATTGTGAGAGAAGGAGGTGTTTGTGAGCGAAGAAGGTGTTTTTAAGGGAGGAGGTGCTCACCAGGGAGGCAGTGCTCACCAGGGAGGCAGTGCTCCCCAGGGAGGAGGTGCTCCCTAGGAAGGAGGTGCTTGCCAGGGAGGACGTTCTCCCCAGAGAGGAGGTGCTCTCCAGGGAGAGGGTGATCCCCAGGGAGGGGGTGCTCTCCAGGGAGGAGGTGCTTGCCAGAGAGGAGTCCTGGCTACCCCAGAGCCATGGCACTCAGACCAGCAGGGCTGTGTTTTCCAGAGTGGCACTTCCTTCCCTAGGTCTGGCACGGATGTGGCTGCTGAGTGGCTGCCTCACTTATTTCTCTGTTTTCAAAGAACAACAACCCTTTCCTCATCCATATCTTTCTTAACAAATGTACTTGTCTGAGAGAAGCATAACTTCCAAGTCTTCCTTCCCTGAATTTGAAGGAGATTTCAGGGAAAGCAAACTTTCCAAGGACCAGCCCTGGGGTCAAACCTGAAAGAGAATTCCCAGCAGGCAGCCAGCCTCTTTCTTTCCATGGAGACTGGAGGGGTCAAAGCCAGCTCAGGGCTATGCTTACAGGGGTCCCTCTGGGAATGACCAGAACACTTCCTCTCCCAGGTGTTTGGGTGACCCCACAGATGGGAGGGAGAGGGCTGGAGGCAGCTAAGATGCTGGGCAGGTGTGTGGGGATGGACTCAGCCCTGAGGAGCGGAGGCAGGGTGGGACAGCCTGAGCCAGACACCAGGGATGAAAGAGGAATTGATGTGAGCCAGCCTCCTATGAAAGAGAGGAAGAGGGGGATAGGTCAGTTGACAGCTGTGGGAATACAACAGAAGGTTGGATTTTTCAAGAGCTCACAACAAGCACCAGCTCTTCTCCACCTTGGAGCACCCCTCAGAGGGAGACTCTCATATCATCCCCACTCCACTGCTGCAGCCAAGACAAGACACTGGTTCCATTTCAAATGCCACTCAGCTCCACTTGGAAAAGACAGATACTAAGTCTGAAAAAAAGCGAAGCTGCCCAAGTGTTTGGTTGAGAGTGGGACAGGAGATGGGGTTTGGGGACCAGGAATGGCTGCACAAGCCCAGCCTGAAATGCTAACCCCTAGAGTCACCCCTTTGGGTTAAAGTGACCCAAGGATAATTCCAAGAGGTAAGTAGGAGAGGGAAAGCAAGCTCTTCCCATTGCTCACCAGGAAAGTGATGATCAGATAAGCTGCCTGCCCTTCCCCAGCAGAGCTCTGGGACCCCCAGTTTCGGTCCAGGAACAAAAGGCAGGTTCCAGCTCAACAGAGTAGAGACTTCTAGAAAAACCTGGAGAGGCTTCCCAATAGGGAATACTCGGGTGGGTTTTCTTGTAACCCAGTCAACCATCTAGCTTTTTATTTTTTTTTTAACATCCCAAGGAATGCCCTTTATGAGCTTAGGATCAGCAGATAGGGTGAAGGTTAGAGCTGTCAGCTTACAAGGTTCTCACTGGCTTTTACCACGTATTGTACTATTTCAGCGGTGCCACAATACAGGCACAAGTTAATAAAGGAACCAGATTTTAAGGGCAACCATTTCCTCTGCCACGGCAGGCTGCATTTGAAGAAGTCTTGATCTTAGTATAGTAGATTGACTGCGTTAATGGCCTTGACTGTTTGCACACATCCACCCCCTATCCATAGCCCGTGCCCAGGACTTGGCTGTTCCTCTCACTGAAAAGGGGGAGACGACTTCCCCACCCTGAAGTCTGGATTAGGCCAATAGAATGTTGCAGAAATGACATGACAGTGAGTCATTTTCCAGCCTGGAGTCTCAAGGACTTGTGCCTCTGTCACCAGCATGAGAAGCTGCCCAAGGTAGACCGCTGAGGACAAGGAACAGAACCCACTCGCCCTGCTGCACAGGTTGGGCTATGTGTCAGCCATCAGCCAGCCAGCCCCAGGCATGTTCAAGAACCAGCCTACAGGAGCAAAGCTGCTGGCCTACCTGCAGCTGAGCCCACGCATGCGAGCCACAGGCGATTATGTGCCTTTGAGGTTGTGTGGTTATTTGGAAAGTAGCATCATTGTGGCAGTAGGTAACATGGTTAGTCCATTTGTTTTCACCTGATAGTTGACCGTGAGTAGATGCATCCCTGACTCTCTTCCATCTCAAGTATGGATTTCTAAGAAAATGTAGCCAAAAAGTACTCGGAGAGAATAAGCTATTTGTTGGCTTCTGAATTTTAAATAAAGGCTAAGATACTTTTTCCCCATTCCGAGAAAATATGTGACCTGAAGAATCAATTATTACACTCATTAAACTTTCTTAAAATAAATCAATCGGACTTCCAGCTCATCTCTGCTTCCTCTCAAAACCTTAAATTATAGTCAGGAAGTTTAAAGAAAGATAAATTCTGAAAAGAAACTGGGAGAATAAAAGAGAAGATGGCAAATGAGGTTTTTTTTTTTTTTTTTTTTTTTTTTTTTTGAGACGGAGTTTCACTCTTGTTACCCAGGCTGGAGTGCAATGGCGCGATCTCGGCTCACCGCAACCTCTGCCTCCTGGGTTCAGGCAATTCTCCTGCCTCAGCCTCCTGAGTAGCTGGGACTACAGGCACGCGCCACCATGCCCAGCTAATTTTTTGTATTTTTAGTAGAGATGGGGTTTCACCATGTTGACCAGGATGGTCTTGATCTTTTGACCGTGTGATCCACCCGCCTCGGCCGGCAAATGAGGTTTTAAGAAAATTTTGGAAAATAAGAAACAGAGGGACAACTGATGAATGACTTCCATTTCAGCTCTGCCTCCCTCCAAGTGCCAGGAAGGGGGAAACTAGAAGAAGCAAGCCAAGGTACACATCAACATCCTAGAAAGTCTCTGGAGTTGGAAACACCAGGCACTCCTGAGGGTAGTGGTGCTGGGAGAGGCCGAAAATTGTAGACTTGGTGGGAAGTTCTGTTCAACCACAGTAAGAGAGTAAACTGAGACACAGGGAAGATGGTGTCCAAGAAATGGGAACTCCAACACAGGAGAGAGGCCTTCTAAATAAACACATAAAAACCACCAGGATGATGCTTGAGGGAGCCCAACTGTGGTGGCTGTGTGTTCAGCGGACTCGAAGAGCACCGGCCCAGATCGGAGCAGAAGATCAAGAGTTGTAGAAGGGATGTCTCTGGAGAAAAAACAAGGCTGACCCACGATCTAATGTGTTTAGTCATATTTAGAAGAGCCTGACAATTCTTCCGGAGGATGTAGAGAGAAATTCCTGATAGAAAGAGGCAATTATTAGCTGCAGGAAAAACTGAAGTTGTATAAGAAAGGAAATGTGATTGTAGTACATTGCATGACTCAGCTGCAAACAATATTCAGATTGTCATCATATAAACACCAAATATTGATAGAACTATAGTGGGAAGGTAGGGAGATGTGTGTGTGTGTGTGTGTGTGTGTGTGTGTGTGTGTGTGTGTAAGCCAAATTCTATTATGTGAAGTCGATGGATGATATACAAAATTGAAAAAAATCAGAAAACAGAAGTAAAATTATATAAATCAAAATATGGACCTGCATATTCTGCACATGTATACCAGAACTTAAAGTAAAATAAAAAAATATGGAGTTGAAAAATGCAGAAAAAATATAGTGAAAATGATTGCCTAAAGGAAGCAGGACCGGAGGCTGGAGAAGGGTACTTCCGGGAACTGCTTACCTAGAAGTATTGTGTTATCAGTTAGCTTTGTAAACATATGTGTATAAACACATAAACACACAGTATATTTTATTTTATATATATATATATATATATGTATTACCATGATAAAATGCTTAATTAAATTGTAAAATCAATTGAGGTCCACATGTGCTAAAATTACAGAATATCGTACATATTCATTAGGCAAATATTTATTAGCCACCTGCAGAAAACAGTAGAGCAGGACACCTTCCCCACTTCCACAGCTCACCTCCCAGTTGGGAAAACAGGCCTACTCAGTGACCATGTCCCTGTAGCACACACGAGTGCTCTGACAGGGCAGGGATGGCGTGTGGCAATGGCACTGAGCAGAGAAAACTCCTCGGAGGCAATGATGCTACTCCTGGGGGTTTTTTTCCCTTCTACTTACCTGCCTCTTAACAACAGAGAACTGAAGATCTTCTTTCCAGCTGCATTGCCTTCTTAACACATCTTGTACAGAAGTAAGGGATGATTCTCTTATTGTCACAGTGTCTCCACATCAACAGGCTAAACAGCTCTCTAACACTAAGAAGCATTCAAAAGTGGAGAGCTAGTGAGCTCCCAGGCACAGTGGTGTTCAGGCTGATCCTCTGAGGTCGGCAGATATTTATCAGGAAGCCTAGGAAAAGGGGGGTGGGGGGTACTTCCTGGATGAGAGGCTGGACTCATGGACCCCAGGGGCCTCCCATGGACAGCAGGGAGCCCAGGCAGCACAGGCATGAGCCTGCACTCTGCCATCCCTGACAGCCCCAGCAGGATCACAGGGTGAGACAGCAGCCCCTGACCAGCAGCCCTGACCCAGAACAATGGCAGATCTGCTTTAACATCCCAAAGCCATCCTCTGGTTCATTTTGAAATCAGACATCCTCCAATCGATCCCTCCTGAAGAGCTGTCAGGCTGGCTGCTTCCTGGTGTCAGCTGACAGGAGGGAAGCAATTCATTTGTTGGGTCTGACTGCGGCTAAATAAAATCAAAGACAGAGAGGGCACCTTCTGCCAAGGAGGGAAGCCTTTTACTCAGGGCAGCCACAAAGAACCACAGACAAAAGGTGGCATGGAGATGGGAGGGCAGTAAAGGAAGATCAGGATTTGGGAATTCTCAAAGCTATCCCTCCTCATCTTGATGGGGAAACCAAGGCACAGAGAGAGGAATCCATTTGCTCAAGTTCGTAGAGTAGTTTAGGGAAAGACCGAAACCTACAATGATAAGACCTAGCATTTATAGAGTGCTGATAGTCCACTAAGCATTTAATGTCCATTACTTCACCTAGCCCTTCCAAAACTATGAGGTAAGGATCCTCATCTATTACATGAGATGTTCATTTTAAAGATGAAGAAACTGAGTTAGTAATCCGGTACCACAAACCTCTAACGTACACGATGCTGGGACTTGAACTCCATCTAGTTTCTAAGCTGTGGATCTTAACCACTGAGAAACACTACTGTCTGGAGACAGAACTAGAGTCCCTGTTCCAGACTAGAACCTGGTCCACTGCCCTTCCATGCGCAGTTGCGCCCAAGCCCTGCCGGTGCCCTCCTGCTGCGGGGTGTACCTGTTTTCCCTTTATCTGCCTCTCCTGGTCTATGTATTTCCTTCTCTGAGGGTGCCCATACATCTCCATCTCTGTCTCTCCCTACATCTCTTTACCGCTGTTTCTCTGTGTATATGGAAGTGCTTATCTTTGCTCTGGTGTGCATGTCTCCAAGTGGGTATGTGTATGTGTCTATTGCTCTCTGAATAGCTGAGGAATGAAATTCCACAGTGGGTGGAGGGATGGGTGGATGGATGATGGATGAATGGGGGATGGCCTCCATCCACAAACAACAGACATGGTAATGAGCAAGCATCTCCTAGCCCAGGTACCTCTGGCAGCCAAGTCTCCCAGAGCCATTGATCTGTCTCCCCCTCTAATGCCCTCTCTCCCCTAGGCCTGCATATTCCATTTCCATCTTAACCCAAAGCTGCTTCCCCAGGGCTTTGGTGGCTTGTATCCAGTTTTATTGTTGATACAGATCTTTAACTGCCCCGGGCTTATAACTGACATTTAAATTACTCTGCAAACAATGAATCAATATTTATGGATTTCTGGACCAATGCATTTGCCAAACCTAGTGTCCTGAGTTTCTTCCAGGCCAAAGGGGCAGATGAATCAAGGTCAAGGCTTCTTCTAATTAAAAAATGGGGAAACCAGGTCTGCCTCTAAGCAAAGTTCTCAGATTAAAACAGAGCTGTGTACCCCCTACACTACCTAACTGGACCAAGGTGATTTTTCACTGAAAATTCAAATCACTTCACAAACACTTAGTAGCATTTTCTATGTGTGCAAAGCACCATGTTAAGCAACAAAGAGGAATAAAATTGGGTCCCCATCTCTGAAGAGCTCCCACACTAGGAGGAGACAGAGGCACACATAGGTAACCGTGAGCAATCCAAACCCAGCCTGTGAAGATCACAGAAGGGAAACATAATTGTAATAAATGGAACTTCTCAGAGGACTCCCTAGAGGACAAAACATTCCATTAGGGGAAAACAGCCAGGACCAGCGAGGACCTGGAGACACGGAACAAGTTTTTAAGGGTGGGAAAAAAGGTCCATGGGAAAATGTCATAAAAAAGTAAACTGAGCCCTAATCCTGGGAAGACCTGGATCACGAAGCTGAGGCCTGTGGCTTTCCTTCTGCAGGCAAAGGAGTGCCACCAAAGGTCTTTGAGATAGGGAGGCACCCCAACAGGGCTGTGGTCTCAGGAGCTCTTTGGAAGCAGTGGCGCATGGGGCCTTACACCAGTCGTAGTTGGAAGTTGGCGACTGGGGCACCCTGACATGGAATTCCAGCATCCCCAGCCTCAGCCCCGAGGGCACAGCAGGACTGGGCCAGTTTTTTCTCCATCTTTTAAGTGTGGCCCTCGTCTGCCTCAAGACAACGAAAACGAGACTGATGCTTCTGGGGCCTCTTTGGTGCTCTGAGTTATGGAGGTAGCCTTAATCGTGGCGGCCAACCCATTTATCACAGGATGAATTTAAGCTCTGGTTCCGGGAAAGAAGACAAGCAATCTCTTGTCCCTGCATCAGCACCGACATACATTCCCATGCAGCCAATTTATTTGTCCAGCTGCCCTCAGGGGCTCAACTTTAGAGCTGGGTGAGCTAAAGCCTCCCAGTGTCTCTTGGTGCCAGGCTCAGTCTGGGAGTTTGGGGATGGAGGGAGGGTGAGCTCCTGGAATTTGGGGAGGTCACTGCAGGATCTGGAGGAGAGACAAGATACTTCTGGAGGGGCAACTGGGGACACTCCCCAGAAGGGCTGATTTATTCTTTAGGCACAGTCATTTAGACATCGCCTGCACAGGAGGCCTTCCCTGACCGCCTCCCTGCAGTGGCTCCTTCCACTGTCTCTTTCAGCACTGAAACTGACCAATTTCTTCATGGCACTTAACATAAGTTTCTAGTCTCCTCTCTTAACCCATGAAAGTCCCTTGAGAACGCCCAGGGCCACAATGTATTCAGGGGTCCGTGGAATTTTTAATTGCTTTTAAAATCAGAAGGTAATGAGTATAATGAATATAATCCAGTTTGAGCTAGGTTTGTCTTTATACCAATGCAGACATATATATACACATAGCCCATGACCCAGGCACTCAGTATCAAGGTCCCTCAGTGAGAGTAGAAAAAGCCAGGCAGAGTTGGGGCCAAATCCCACTTCCATTACTTCTTGGCTCTAACTTCCTGTCTGCACCTCACTTTCCTCCTCTGTGAAATGAACTAGTGCTCTGAAACTTACAGGCAGGTAGAGAAGGCTGGGGGTGCATACAGTGCCTGGCAGAAAGTCACTAGTACCCAAAATTATCATCCATTTGCCCAGTTCCATCAATGTTCCCACCTCCCTGAGAAGTTTTCCTGATCATGCCAAGCCTCCCATTGCCTCCTGAATTGTCAGCGGTAAAGAGACCCCAGAAGCCTCAGCTTGTCTCTGAAGTTCCCTGCTAGGCTAGGTCCAGGACATACCTACTAGGTCCTGGGATGGAGAGGCCATTCATGCCAAAGCAGGCTGTCAACAGTGTGAGGCCAGGGGCCACGCCCTCATCATTTGGTTTCCCATAGCATTTGGCTCAGAGCTACACGCAAGAGCCACTCAGCGACCCATTCGTTGATTGAAAATCTCTGAATTTGGAATTGAGATTCCTTGTAGTTTTCTGTCTTTGCCTCTAACAATTGATGTGTTGTTAACTCTAACAACTGATGTTCATTGATGTTCATTGGTTCATTCAAACTCCCCACAGCTGCATGCTTGGATCCTGCTAAACTTGCCAGGCTCACCTTGCCCCACTCTCCCTCCTCCTCCTTGCAAAGGCCACACACAAACCCCAGGGCCCCAGCATGTGCTGTCCTCTGCTCCAGGAATGTCCTTCTACCCTGTGTCTGCATGGCAGGTTCCTCATCCTTCAGGAGTCATTTAGACATCCCCTGCGCAGGAGGCCTTCCCTGACTGCCTCCCTACAGTGGGTCCTTCCACTGTCTCTTTCAGCACTGAAACTGACCAATTACTTCATGGCACTTAACATAAGTTTCTTGTCTCATCTCTCAACCTGCGGAAGTCCCTTGAGAACTTTGGCCAATTTAAATCATTACTGTGTTACATAACTCCTAGCACAGGGCCAGACACTCCAAAATACTTGTTAAATGAGTACATAAGTGGATGAATAAATTAATTATCTTATTTAAAATATATCTCGTGCTCACTCTAGACTGCATAGGAACCAAGGGGCCTTTGGAGGTTTCTGTCCCTGAATCTGTACCTTGTGCTAGCCAGGTGCCTCCTCCAGCCTGTGCAAGAGGAGCTGGGACGGTCAGTGCAGGAGACTGCGGCCACCCGACGCGCCTTATTCAAGGAGCTGCTCCTGCAGGAGGGGATGTCAGTTATGTTGAGAGTCACCTGGACAGCCTTGTGACCTCTTCTGAGTTGCTACTGCACCCTGCTCTCACATAGGTGTCGGGAGCACAGGAGGCCAGGCTAGGGGGCTGGGGTGAGGAGGAGATAGGCAGAAAGCACCTAACACAATACCGGGGCCTTAGAAACCAATGCAGCTCTCGGCCCCTGTGCCTTCTGCCTACATGGGCTGCCAGCTAGTGTGTGTGTGCATGTATGCGTGTATGTGTGTGAATATGTGTGCAAATGCAAACATGTGAGTGGGAATGTTCGTTTGTGGGTGGCTGCCTGTGAATAAATGTGTGTGCATGTGTCGATGAGTGTGTGAATGGATACATGTGGCTGTGCGTGTGAAGATGGACTGCGTGAATGTGCATGAGTGTGTGAGTGTGAGTGTATGACACAGTGAGTGTGAACGAGCACTCTGCTGGCCCCAGCTGGGCCCCCTCCCTTCCTCTCTCCCTCCTCTCTGGAAGGAAGCTTCGGGGAAGGGGCCAGATGGTCTCCTCTGACCTGCTATTTATCATCCCGGCAAAAGCTTATTCAGTTTAATGCTCTTCGGCAATTCATTTAAGGGCTCTGTTTGTTTCTGCTGATGAGGACTGTTAATTTGCACAGCGGTCTCATTAGGCCTAAACCACCAATTAATTTCTTTTGTTCTCATTAAATGGCTGATTCCTAAACATTTCGTGGACAACAATGGGCTGCCCAGCCGAACCACCACCCCGGGCAGCAGTGGGTGGGGGTGTGGGGGAGAGGCACAGGTGGGGGAGCATGGTGTGGGGCTGGCATCCATGGGGTCTCTCTTGTCCCCCAGGCCCATGGCATGGCCACCCAGCCAAGTGCTGTAAACCTCTCTGTAAACCCTCGGGACCCGCCAGTCATAGCCCAGCCCAAAATCCAGACCCCAAACACCATCGCCCGGGAGAGTCCAGGCAGCCCAGCAGAACAGGTCCCCAGCGTGGAGCTCTGAGCAACTGGCTCCCCCGGGCCCTGCAGGCAGGCTGAGGCCCAGGGCCAAAGTGGTCCTCAGGCTTCACCGAGCTGAGAGCTAGAGCCCCGGCTGCCCTAGCAAGCATGTCACCCCTCCTTGGCTCCTCCTGGAGCTCAGTTTCCTCTTCTGGAAAAGGAGGGAGTTGGGCCACCAGCAAGATGCTTATTTTGAAAGGTGCTGAGCCGGTTTATTCAAGTGCAGCCTCTCACAGATGCCCAGTACAGACCATGCATAAAAGCAGAGGTGCTCCGGCTGGAGTCCTGCACTTTTTCAGTCTATGCTTGCAAAGCCTCCTCAATGAGGGGCACATCAGCTCCCATAAGGGAACCTGGGTGCAGGGCGTGGACACCTCCGGCCTAGCTGTCTTCTGAGAGTGGGGGATCCCTGCTTTTAAGGAAGCTGCCTGGGCCTCCACCCACTTTCTCCTGTGATCAGCACAACTCTGTGATTTCCAGCCCTGCCCATCATCACCAGCATCATAGGAAGAGGAAGAGAATGAGATAAGGCCCAGGAAGCCCCATGAAAAATTCCAATGAGGTACGGCCTGGTCTGCACCAAGGTTTGCATCTGACCCCACCACGGCCTGGCTGTTTCTTAACTTTCAGATTTCCTCATCAATGGCATGGAAATAACACAAGCACCTCCCTCGTAGTGATGGCGTGAGAATTAAGTGAGTCAATACCAAAGTGCTTGACAGAGTTCCTGGCTCATGGTAATTGCTCCAATAACTGTTGGATAATAGATACTCCTAATCAGTATCAATGGGACAATGCCTTGCCCTGCCTCCTTTCCCAGCCTCACCTCCACACCCCTCCCTCACACCCCTCTTCATGCCCTCCAGCCTGCCAACTTGCATTCAGCTCCCCCTCCCCTGGACTTTTCTAGTGAGTTTTTAATGCCTGGAAGGCCCTCACCCCGACATAAAGTTACCAGATTTAGCAAATAAAAATACAGGATGCTAGGTGAATTTGAATTTCAGATAAACCACAAATAGTTCTTTAATGTAAGTATGCTCCAAATACTACATGAGCTATACTTATACTAAAATTCTACATAGTTTATCTAAAATTGAAATTTAGCCTGGGTGTGGTGGCTCACACCTGTAATCCCAGCACTTTGGGAGGCCAAGGCAGGTGGATCACCCGAGGTCAGGAGTTCGAGACCAGCCTGGCCAACATGGTGAAATCCCATCTCTACCAAAAATACAAATATTAGCCAGGAATGGTAGCATATGCCTGCAGTCCCAGCTATTCAGGAGGCTGAGTCAAGAGCATTGCCTGAACCCGGGAGGCGGAGGTCGCAGTGAGCTGAGATCACACCACTGCACTCCCACTGGGCAACAGAGGGAGGCTCCATTAAAAAAAAAAAGTGTAATTTAACTGCGCATCCTGTATTTTATCTGGCACCCCTTCCTCAAACCCATGAGTCTGGTTAACGTGTACTCATCCTTCCAGACTCGTCAAGCATCATCTCCTCCAGGAAGCCCTCCCTAATCCCCAGTTAATGAAGCCACCCCTTGTCAGTGCTCCTTCGGCTCCCTAGGCTGGCTGACCTCAACTCAGCTCTGATCACTACTTTTTCCCATGCTTTGTGGTTCATGATTTCCATGCCCACCCCTCCATCTAGGCTGTGAGCCCCCTGGGGTGGAGGGGAGGGTGTTTTATTTGGCTGAGAGTGGGTGAGGCAACTAGTGCACCCTTCCCTAAACTTGTTTACCACGGCGCCTCCCCTCGCCTTCTTCCTCAGCAGGCACTGTGCTCAGACTAGGAACAACCGACTAGGAACAACAGGCAGGAGTGCGGACTGGGACAGAGATTGCTAGTTGTCACCCATCAAGTGCATTCTCCCTTCTTCATTACTTAACAAAGCTCTGCCTGGGACAGCACTATATCATGTCTAAAGACTACATTTCCTGGCTGGGCGTGATGGCTCGCATCTGTAATCCTAGCACTTTGGGAGGCTGAAACAGGTGGATTACTTGTGGCCAAGTGTTTGAGACCAGCGTGGGCATGATGGTGAAACCCTGTCTCTACTAAAAATGCAAAAAAAAATTAGCTGGATGTGGTGGTGCATGCCTGTAATCCCAGCTACTCCAGAGGCTGAGGCAGGAGAATTGTTTGAACCCGGGAGATGGAGGTTGCAGTGAGCTAAGAACTCCACTGCACTCCAGTCTGGGTAACAGAATGAGACTTTAAAAAAAAAAAAGAAAAGTCTACGTTTCCAAGCCTTCCTTGCAGCTAGGCAAAGCCATATGATAAAGTGATGGCCAGTGAGATGCATATGGAGTATTGTGTAGAAATCCAGGAGGGGTGCGAGACGGTGCCTTTGTCCTTCCTCTCTCCTCTTTTCTGCTGCCTGGAGTGCAGATGTGTTGACTGGAGCTTCAGCAGCCATATTGTGCCATGAATTAATCTTTAGAATGATAAAGCAAAAGAAGCCTGGCCTGGATTACTTTGTGGAGTCGTCATTTCCTCCCTTCACTGTATAGTGTCAAGAACTGTGAAAGGTCCGAAATTTTACCCTACTTACAAGTTACAAGTTAACCTGCCAGAGTGTCATGCATACTAGCAGAAGACATGAGACTCCTGGTCAGAGACAGCGGACTTTATCACTCATGATACAGCAAGTGGCATGAAGTTCACGTTCATGTCAGTTTGCATTAGTTCCTCTTGTCCCCAGGTCCCTTGGGGCAATGCAAAGCAGTCCAGGTAAATGCTGCAAATGCAGGAGGTTTAGGTCACAGCTGAGGAACCCAAGCTTGGAAAGTCCCAACCCTTTGTTACAGGGCTGCTGATAAACCTGCCCCACCTTTTCCCTGAGCAATATGTTATATATTTGTCATACTGGACAGCAAGCAAATCCACCCTTTGACACAGAGAATGACACTATATGCATGTTCCGGGCCTATAAAACATCTTTGCAAAGATGATCTGGAACAAAAGCCGCCCATGGCTCTGCTTGTAAGATGTGAAAACACGGGAGACTGATGGAGCATTGTCCCCAGCATACTTTGCTTCTAAACTTCTTTTGAGTAAGACACAACCCCAGCGCGTTTAAGCCGTTATTATTCATTGTTATACGCAGCTGAGCCTGTTGCTAAGTGATACAATAATACAGCTTGTTCTTTGTTCCCCGTGTCAGGTAAGCATGTGCTGGTCGCTGTGTACAGAGGCCCTTAGAGGAAAAAAGTCTGCCCCAAGTTTTCCTCAGAAACAGAATTTTTGTTTTTACCAACTCTAAAATAAAAATCAATCTCATTCATTCTGCAAACATTAATTTTTTCCTCCAAGTTGAATCATTAAAGACGTAAAACTACCGAGATGGACTTGGGGGCGGCAGGAAGAGGCCAGGATCTGATAGGTCCAGCGCAGTGAGCTACATTTCGGTGGACAACCGACTCATGGATGGATATCGAGTTCGTGCTGGGCTTTGAGAAAGAGTAGGAATAACTCAAGAAATCCCCACTGCGACTTCCGTGGCCCCACAGGGTCCCTGCAGTGTTGTCTGCCCACTAGTTTTTGCTTTTGTGGCGACAGCACTCTCACTTCTTTTGGGAGCTGTCCCTTCCCTTCCCCCACCCACCAGTGAGGTTACAGAGGAGACACTGAACCGGCGCACCCGTCCCTGTCCACAGCATAGAGTTGTGACTCAAGCTGGGCCCGCAGAGCCCTTCCCAGGGACTTTTCAGTTGGGAACTAAGGAAAGAGGGTCTTTTCCCCTCTGTTGGTAAAACCAGCAAGCTGTGGTTGGGAATGATGGGCAGTCCGGTGCTTGGTCTGAGAGAGTGCCACGGACATGGGTGAAAGACCCTGAGGGCCATGCTGGTGACGGTGGCTGATGGAGCCCATTGCCCCGGCTCTTTCTGCAGCTCAGTGAATCTCCTCTTTTGCCTGATTGGTTTGAAGTGAATGCCAGAATTGTAACTTAGAATCCAAACTACTACCTCCCACTTGAGTCTGGTAACCTTAGATAGAGAGACTGGCCTCCCACGTCCCCATTCTGTGTCAGCATTTGGGGGAAGGTTAAAAAGAAAACCAAACAAACAACAAAACAAAACAATCAGCCTGGCTTATCTGAACATGTACAACACCACAGAGCCGGCGCCAGTGGAGGCATGTCTCAGACCACGCCATGAACAGAGGACCGAAGTTCTCAGCCCATCCCACAGCACAGAACTGCACCCGCAGAGTGAGCCAGCCAGGGCGGCCCCTGCTGACCTCTGCTACCTGCTGGTGTGTACACAATCACAACCCGAGCCCCATCAAAGCCCGCGCAAAAAAAGCAGGTGCAGCCTGCCTGCTCCATATTATTAGAATTCATTTCCATATGCTCCTTTCATCTTCTCTCCAGGATAATTGTTCTTCTGGGGCTCAGGGCGTGGGAGGGCAGGAGGTACACACTCCTGTTTATCAACTCACTAAATGCCTGCTTTAAATTAAAACCCACACCACATGCTGGCTCACACAGGAATAATATTAAGACCAACTGTTTGCCTGCCCCTGCTATCAATGCCAAACTGATTTAAACCTGCGTTTCCTTTCCATCCAGGGACATCCATTCTGGAATTATCTAGCAATAACCTAGTTCCAACAGCTTCCAATTCTTTTTCCTTTCTGTTCTTTTTTTTTTTTCCTCTCTCTCTTTTGAAAGGCGCTCCTGCATTTAAGAGGACACACAGCCTGAAAGATCCTTTTATACCCTTTACTGCCAGCCAAACCCTCATCCAGTGTGTCTGTTTAATCAGTCAACAAGCCATTATTGTACCTTCCCAGTGCCAGCCCCGGTGCTAAGTCCTTCATATACATAGTCTCACCTAATCTGATCTAATCCTCCCAACGAACCTGAGAGAGGTATTATCATCCCTTCCCAGAGGAGAAGCAGAGGTCCAGAGAGGAAGAGTGACCTGCTCAAGGTTAGGTGGCTTCGGGCGGTAGAGCTGGCAGTCCTGCCCACGCTCTCTCACTTCGGAGTCCCACCCTCCGCCCAGCAGCTGGCCATCAATCTGCTCTCCATTATCCCAGCTGCTCCTCTCACCTTACCTGTGGCCAATAGGCCAGGACCGTTGCCTGTTCTGTATGCTCACTGGATCAAGGCTGCACTGGCCGTCATTCACCCAGAGTGACTGGATCAACAGGAAGGGTTCCGCTGCTGCAGCAAAAATCTACTTCAGTGGCCTTTCATTGACTAAGATGAGCCCACGATCCTTTGGGTGAAAGGTGAGTGGGTCTATGCAAACCTAGCCCCAAAGCCCACGGAAGCTGAGAGGCCAAAGCTTTGGCCAAGAAACCCAGGTTCTCGACAGGCGTGGTGGCTCACACCTATAATCCCAGCACTTTGGGAGACCAAGGCGGGCGGATCACCTGAAGTTGGGAGTTTGAGACCAGTCTGACCAACATGGAGAAACCCCATCTCTACGAAAAACACAAAATTAGCCAAGCGTGGTGGTGCACACCTGTAATCCCAGCTACTCAGGAGGCTGAGGCAGGAGAATTGCTTGAACCCAGGAGGCAGAGGTTGTGGTGAGCTGAGATCGTGCCATTACACCCCAGCCTGGGCAACAAGAGCAAAACTCTGTCTCAAAAAAAAAAAAAAAAAAAAAAGAAAAGAAAGAAAGAAAAAAAAAGGAAACCCAGGTTCTCAAAAAGAAACATGTAATAGGGATTCACGAACAAGCCATCTCTTGGGTGGCTGTGAGGTGCGATGGTGGACACCTGCACTGCTACCCCCAGACCCAGGGCTCATATACTATAGGGAATTTGCCTCAGGGCAGAATTTATATGTTTATGATAACATCAAAGTTGTTTTGATCTAAGGGCAGGATTTACAGTAAGTACATGAAAGTAGAGATCTTAGAGTCTTTCCTGGAGTTGGGGTTAATCAGAAGTCAGCATGACATATTAGCATCCAAGATGGAGTCACTTCAGCCTCCACAGGTCTTCAGATATATCCCTTAAAATGCACCTGTGCTCAGTGTAATCACTGCAAAACAAACAGCCCCAACATTTAGAAGCTTCCAGCAACCACCATTCTATTTCCTCATTCTTTTGTGCGTCAGCAGTTTGGGCTGGGCTCTCCTGGGCGGGTCTTCTGCTGGTCTTGTCTGGAGTCACTCATGCAGCTGCAGTCATCCGGCAGCTCACCCATGACCACTCCTTGTTGCTGCCAGGGGCTCCAAGGGAACAACAGTGGAAGCTGCGGGACCCCTTGAGGCCTGGGCTCAGAAGCTCCACGACATCCCTTCCTCTGCATTCAGTTGGTCAGTGCAAGTCTCGAGAGGCTGAGAGATCGACTCCACCTCTTGCTGGGGTAGAGGGTGTGCATACAGGGATTGGGAAGTGCCCATTCTTTTTGCAAGCTGCCATGCTTGGGTAGGTTGGTGAATTAAGGTGTCTCTAAACCAGGTTTTCTCAGTCTGGACACTGCTGACATATTGGGACAGACGACTCATGTGATTCCTGGTTTGCGGGGGGCCGTCCTGCGTCACGCCGGTTTAGCCGCACCCCTGGCCTCTAGTAGCTGTCAGTAGTGCTACCCCAGATGAGACACCCAAAAATGTCTCATGCCATCAGCTAATGCCTCCATGGGGTAAGAGAACTGTCTCTGTGTGCAGACTGCTGGTCTAAAGCAAGGGCAGCGGAGAAGTTGTTTCCTTAGCCTCTTGCAGTGAGTGGCTCCCCTGGGGACCCCACAACTGGCTCTGCTCAGTGCGGAGCAGCCTGGGGAGAGGGGACTTTGAGGGTGAGACCCAGGAGGCACGGGATAGAAATGCAGCGCCTGTGTTTTGCCAGCCCCGTTCAGCACAGCACTCATGGCTGGTCCAGGGCCAGGGGAGCTAGTCTCGGTCCTGCCAGCCCACAGGGGAAGGGGACCTGCTGAGGCGGGTCCAACTCTGGACTCTGTTCTTATCGCCCCCAACTTCCCACCCTTCCCCACCCCCACTGGGTGCTCCCCAGGCTGCAGCCTTTCCATGGGGCTGCCTCACCAGCTCACGTGGCAAGGCCAGGATTGAGTCCAGCTCTGACAGCCTGGGCTTGGCGCTTGCCGGCTCCTGCCAGCTCTCTCTGCAGGCAGTTGGGGGCTGCTGGGTGGACTGAACGCTGGAAACACAGGCCTGCAGCCCACTTGGCCATGGGCGACATCACTGCCTGAGACCCTTCAGCCCGTCTGCCGACAAACAGAGCCAGATCCACTTTCCATCCGTATTCAGAATCTGACATCCTCCCACTACTCCCAACCTGGCACCAACCACCAGCACCTCTCACCTACATGCTCCCAGCAGCCTTCCTCCTGGCCTCCCCATTCTACCCTTGACCCTACAGCCTAGGCTCCACCCCGTGGCTACCAGATTCTGCTAAAATGTGATTGTGCTACATCTCTGCAACTCTGAAAATGGTTGCCATTTTCTTAGAGGTAAAGCCCAGATCTCCACTGTGTACAACCAATGAGATCCTGCCTGACCAGAGCTGCCGCTGCTCACCCACCTTCTGCAGCTCCCGCCTCACTCACTCTGACCCAGCCACACTGCTCCTTACTCCTCCTCCAACACAGCAGGGCCTTGGCCTGTGCCCCTTTGTCTAGAATGTTCTTCCACATGTTTGCATGCTCCCCTCTTCACTTTCTCCAGGTCTCTCCTCAATGCCATCATTTCAAAGAGGCTCTGTCTTAGCTCAGGCTGCTGTAATGACACACCACAGACTGGGTGGCTTCAGCCACAGACATGTCTTTTTCCTGGTTCTGGAGGCGAGAAGGCCAAGGTCCAGGCACCTGGCTTGCAGATGGCCACCTTCTTTCTGTGTCCTCACATGGTGAAAAGAGACAAACTCTGGTCTCTCTTCCGCTCCTTACAGGGACACTAACCCCATCATGTGGGGGAAGGCACACCCATGGCCTCATCTAAGCCTAATTACCTTTGTCCCAAAGTCCTCACCTCCAAATATGCTCACACTGGGGGTTAGGGCTTCAACATGTGAATTTTAGGTGGTGCACACATTCTGTTCATTTCACCTGCCCTGGCCACTGTTTTGAAAATGTCGACCTCAACACATATTTCTCTTCTGTGCTTTATTCTCTCCTAGCATTGAATCTATGCTACTTTCTCTTATTTACAGTCTGTCTCCTGCACTAGAATGGATCTCCACACGGACAGGGATTTTCTTCCATTCAGCCACTACTGTGCCCTCGTACCTAGAACCGTGCTAGTTATACAGAAAGGGATCGACAAAAATGTATTGAATAAATAAATGATTGAATGGATAAATCAATGCTAAGCAGGACAGGGACACCTGTAGGAGGTGGAACTAGCTGGAGTTCTTCAAGCCCCACTGTGTGTGGTGTTCAGGTGGCTTGGAGGATGCCCTTCCAGCCTGAAGGATTTTGCCCCATCCACAGCCATGCCTCCCAGAATCCAGCTTCCTTCTCTCATTTCCCTCCCCTTCCTTCCTCTCTTCTCCCCGCCCTGCTGAGAGCCCTGATGCCTGTTCAGCTCTGCCTGCCCTGAGACAGCAGGCCTCAGTGGGGCTCCATCTGGGTCCTCTGAGCCACCTGGTACTGGGAAGAGAGAAGGAAGAGGATCCAGGCTAGGGGGTGGGGGCAGTGCCACAGATCAAAGGCTGGGAACAGAGGACACATCACCACAAGACCAAGGCAACGGCTGGACCCACACTGGAAAATGTCCCCACACACATTTTCACAGGTGCAAGCCTGCCCATCACGCACCCCACCCAGCATCGGCTCTTCCTCCCTCTCCAGCGGCTCCCTCTCCTTTAGTAGCATGAGAAGTGCTCAGGGTGCTAGGTGCCCAGGCTCAGGCAAGACGACAGGAGCCCCACAGTCTCAGCTCTTTGTGGGTGTGAGTCTCCCCCATTTGATGAACAGGGCAACTGACACTCAGAGGGATTCTGGCTTCTGGACCACATGTTCATCTGCCCTATCTGAACATTGCCACACAAGCACTGATTTACTTTTGAAATCAGAAAGAAAACTAGTTAAATATTACATATCAGATCAATGATGGTTGGATAAAATAACCCAGTTTTTTGGCCAGGCATAGTGGCTCACACCTGTAATCCCATCACTTTGAGAGGCTGAGGAGGGCAGATCGTTTGAGATCAGGAGTTTGGGAGCAGCCTGGGTAACATAACAACAACAACAAAAAATTAGCCAGGCGTGGTGTGGGGTGTCTGTAGTCCAAGCTACTCAGGAGGCTGAGGTGGGAGGATAGCTTGAGCCCAGGAGGCAGAGGGTGCAGTGAACCAAGATCACACCACTGCACTCCAGCCTGGGTGACAGAGTGAGACCCTGTCTCAACAAAGAAAAGAGATGGTAGAGTTTTCAGGTTGCTCCTGGGAACTATGCCGAAAGTAGTGTCTAGGTCAGTAGTCTGCTCTGACACTCGGGACAGAGAGGAATATGACGACGGCGAGAAGCCTCTCCATGTGTACTATTGTTTGTGCGGCCAGATGGTCCTAGTGCTGGACTGCCAGTTAGAGAAATTGCCTATGAGGCCCCGGGACCGGTCCCGTGTGATTGATGCTGCCAAACATGCGCATAAGTTTTGTAACACAGAAGACGAGGAGACTACGTATCTGCGGAGACCTGAAGGCATTGAACGACAGTACAGGAAGAAATGTGCAAAGTGTGGACTGCTGCTCTTCTACCAATCCCAGCCAAAGAATGCTCCTGTTACCTTCATCGTGGATGGAGCAGTAGTCAAGTTTGGCCAGGGCTTTGGGAAAACGAACATATATACTCAGAAACAAGAGCCTCCTAAGAAGGTGATGATGACCAAACGGACCAAAGACATGGGCAAGTTCAGTTCTGTCACTGTGTCTACCATCGATGAAGAGGAAGAAGAGATTGAGGCTAGGGAAGTTGCTGATTCATATGCACAGAATGCCAAAGTGATTGAAAAACAGCTAGAGCGCAAAGGCATGAGCAAGAGGCGACTGCAAGAGCTGGCTGAACTGGAAGCCAAGAAAGCGAAAATGAAGGGGACCTTGATTGACAACCAGTTCAAATAACCAGACTGTTTTCTGAGCCCTAGACTGGAGGCAAACATTTAGATCAGGAGGCAAAGTAATTTCTTGATTACATAGACTGGTTCCTATTTATGTCCTAGCAGAAGTCTTTACGTTGTTTCCCATTGATTGTCCTGCATTCAGTGAAGTCTTTAACTGAGTCCATTTGACCTGCTTTCTAGGAGATAGAGTTTTAAAATTTTTTTCTCTAAAAAAAAAAAAAAAAAAAAAACAAAGAAAAGAGATAACCATTTTATCAGCAGAAGAAAGGGAGACAGACAGACAGGAAGAGAGAAAGAAAGAGAGGAAAGAAGGGAGGGAAGTAAGAGAGGGGGGAGGAAGAAGGAGGAAGGAAGGAAAGCAGAGAGTGAGGAAAAGAGGGAGGGAGGGAGAAAGAGACGAGGATGGCTTTCATTCCCTGACAAGAGAAAGGATACTTCCCACCCTTAACACTGATAATATGAACGCTGCAAATTATATATATGAAGGTGATTATATTCACCCACCTCCCCATCCCCACAGTCCCTCAGAGAAGATTTCCGCATTCTCCATTCAGTTACACCCTTTTCCCCCTCCTGACATTGTTGGGGGAGGGAGAGGACTAACTCTGTACATAATACAAGGCTGAGAGAGAGGGAAGAGGAAGAGGAAGAGGAGGAAAGAAGGCCCCTGGCCTAGGGGGAGAGGGAGGTTTAGGGGATTTGAGGGAACAGAGCTAGGCCTGCTGGAGCATAAAGGCAGTGGATGGAAAGAAAGGCGGTTAATATGTGCAGCTGTAGACTGTGTATTTGAATTCTTTTTAACATCCTTCAAAAAATTTAAGTAAAGAATACATTTTTCGAGGCAGGTGGATCATGAGGTCAGAAGATCGAGGCCATCCTGGCTAACATGGTGAAACCCCATCTCTACTAAAAATACAAAAAAATTAGCCTAGTGTGGTGGCGGGTGCCTGTAGTCCCAGGTACTCAGGAGGCTGAGGCAGGAGAATCACTTGAACTCGAGAGGCGGAGGTTGCAGTGAGCCGAGATCATGCCACTGCACTCCAGCCTGGGCAACAGAGGAGACTATCTCAAACAAAACAAAACAAAACAAAACATTTTTTAAGAAAATTACTTGGGATTGTGTAACTCTGCTTCCTACATGTCACACTCACTGAGGCTCGTAACAGCTATCCAGTATTTAAACAGTGCCTTCCTATTGACCAAAGGCTTTGATTATTTCACAGCCACAGCAAGTAGTGAAGCAGAGGGTGTGATTACTCCCATTTTTCAGGTCAGGAAACTGAGCCTCGTAGCAGGACAGCTAGAATCAGGCAGGTGGTTAAGCAAGAATCAGAGGTAAACCTGGGTTATGATGCCAAGTCCCACTGCCTCCCATGACCCGCACTGCCTCCCTCTAACCTGTGGGCTCAGAGAAGTGGGCCTTGGTGGTAGGCACATCAGAGCCACCTGGGGAGTCTGCAGAAGTGCATATTCCCTCCTTCCTTCCCCTGGAGATCCCAATTTATTGTGTCTGAGGGAGGGCCTGGGAAACTGAATTTTTATCAATTAAAAGTCTAATGTTGGTTGGTCCACAGATCAAACTTCAAGAACCTCTAGGATAACATGTGAGGATAGTATGTCCTCTCTGAAGGGCCTGGTCACTCCTTGGTGGTGAGAGGTGAATTCACACAGAAAGGGTCAGTGTGGTGCCCTCTGGGGACAGGCAGGGCTGGTGGTCTGCACGGAGAGTGTGGATCATTCACTGTGCCCAGACCACTGCCTGTCCAGGGAGCTCACGGCAAAGGGCAGGCCCCAGGACACCATTTGAACAGGGGATAGGGGCTTGTGGTATGAGGAGAGATTGAGACCATCCAGATGTCACACAAGTGTGTCAGGAGCACAGGGATAGGGGCCTGGGGACTGGGAAAGGGAGAAAGCAGAGCCAAGTTTCAGTGGATGTGTTGGTCATGCTTCTAAGGCTGTTGTTTTTAGAGGGTCCACACGTGGCCCCACCATCCACTTTTGGTCTCAGTCCCCTCTTGGTTCTTGCCAAGAGTTTAATCAAGTTCCTTCTGACAATTCCCTTTCTCAATTTCCCTGGGAGGCACCATCACAAGGGCATTTAACTGAATGAAATAATTAGTTGCTGTGTGTGAACGTGTCCATTTCTCATCCACTGCATACTCCCACCTCTTCCTCTGAGTGGCTCCTCCTGGAGAGCTACAACCTGCACACACTGACTCCCTTGCAGCTAGGATTCCACACTGATTCGGGTTCTGCCAATGGATGGACTCACATGAAACTGAAATTCAGAACTGAGCCAAGAGGGAAGAGAGGCAGCATGAAGCTTCCGCCTTGATGCACAGAAATAAGATTCTAGAATATGCAGCTGTGGAAGTGACAGCATTGAGAGGTGGGGCATAAAAAGGGGTGAGTAAGTCCGAATTCAAGTTTCATGTGAATGGTTTGATGTTGTTATGGTGTGAGTGAGCTAGCCATCCCAAGGGTGGGCTTGCTCTAAAAGCAAGTTGGGCTCCTTCTTGCTCCGTCTTGTGCTCTCTTGTTCTTCTGCCTTTGGCCATGGGATGATGCAGCAAGACACTTTGGGAGGCCAAGGCAGGCACATCACTTGAGATCAGGAGTTCAAGACCACCCTGGCCAACATGGCCAAACCACATCTCTAATAAAAATATAAAAATTTGCTGGGCGGGCTAGCAAGTGCCTGTAGTTCCAGCTACTCAGGAGGCTGAAGCAGGAGAATCACTTGAACCCAGGAAGTGGAGGTTACAATGAGCCAAGATCGCACCACTGCACTCCAGCCTGGGTGACTCTGTCTCAAACAAACAAACAAACAAACAAACAGAAACAGACTAAGACAGGTATATTCTCAGTGGCTTGGCTTTTAAGAGTCACTCCCAAAGCTCAGCCTAACGCTTTCCTCCAGACCTCCCTGTGATTCTGAAGGCCATTGATCACTCTGTGATGAACCCCTTTCTGCATGAATAACCAGAGTGGCTTCAGTTCTTGGCAGCTGCGTCCCACCTGCCTCAGTCATTGAATGCCAGTGTCTCCATGAGCGCAGAGGCCACAGCTCTCTTGTCCACCATTGAAGCCCCAGCCATGATCTGGAGCCTGGCATGTAGCAAAGGCCCGGGAAGTGTTTGAGACAAGTTGCCTAGATGAATGAATTCCCAGACTGCTTTATCGCTGCAGAGAGAAATCTGGAGAAAAAGGCTGCTTCTATTCTGGGTCAGGAGACAACCCTTTGGACTGGAGGGGGCAGCTTGGCAGCCAGCCCTTTCCACCTGCTATTTTATGTTTTGGGTTTTTGTTTTTCCTCTTACACACCCAGTAGTAGCCTGGCTTGGGTGAGCTGGGTGATGCGGGAAAGGAGAGCAACCAGCTGCCCCTCTGCGCCCGGCCCCTGCTCCTCTGGCCGTCCACGAGTGACAGTTTAAAGTATGTTTGATTTCAGCTCACCTGAATTTCCCTCCACACAGCGAGTCCTTTGGGGCCCCCACCACCTCACAACAAAACAAACCCAACCAGGTGCAAATTAGTTCCATTGATTTGCAATTAGAACAATCAATTAAGAAAAATATTACAACAGTTTCTAATCCCTGCCGTAAGAATCACTCCACTTGAAAGCTCCTGAGTGGTCAGATCCCTCCCTGGGCTTCGGAACTGCCCTGTCTCCCTTGATAGCCATTGTACTCGGAGACCATCGAGGCTGGGAGAAAGGAGCTGAGGCCTGAGAGGGTGCAAGCTCCCTTCTGGACCAGCCTCCAGGCCCACCTCCTCTGGTCCCATGAAGAATGATAACAGTATCAGCACAATTCATCGTTCTCACTCCCACCTGCTAAGGCATGACCCCAGCCCTCAAGGAGGTCCCCAAGTGTTTCTGAGCATCTCCAGAAGGAATCTCACGGGTGCTCATGAACAAGCCCTGTTGGGATCCATAACAACCCCCCTGGTCCAGGTTTTGGTAAGGACCACCGCATCTATTGAGCAAGCCCTGCTGGGCCCCGCAGCAAACCCCCTGGTATGGGTGTTGGTAAGGACTCTTCTTTCTCCCTTTTCTGGCCCTGAGCCCTGGAGCAGCTCTGTTGGGCTCCTTGTGCAGAGGGAAGCGAGGGCTGCATGCACTGCCAGAGGACTCCGAAGCAGAAGTGCTGGGCGCCAGGGTTGATCTGGATTTTCTTATGGTGGGCCTTGCCATTCACCCCCTGGGACCAGCCGTGAGTCCCTGGGAACTGGGGTAATAAAGAAACCAAGTGACAGATTCTAGAACATTCACAAGGTCCATTTCCTTCCAGAAGCTAAGACTTGGACATTTACTGGGTGAGAAGCCTAGGATATGGTTCTCCCCAGGAGGCACTTCTGCCCACCCTGCACATGCGTGTCACGTCCGCTTCACCTGCTCGTCATTGCCACCTCCCGACCCTCGTGGTTGACACAATTTAGGTTCTAACTAGGACCCTTAAAGGAATAACACCAGCACTTACATTTGTTCAGAACTTTACCATTTAAAGAAGACTCCTACCTGCTTAGTTTCTGCAGAGATACTGTTGACTGCATAGAACAGAAAACCTGACTCAGATTGGCTGAACAGTAGTGCAAATGTATTCTCCTCCTTCAGAAGCAGTTGGGGAGGAGGTGAGCAGCTCCTGCTGTGGTTAATTCAGCAATTCCACAATGCCATCGAGTACCCCGGCACTGTCAGTTCTTTCTCCCTGCCATCCACTATAGGTTGGCATCGGTCCTCAGAGACGCTTCTGCAGCTCAGAAGCAGAAAGCAAGGTGTCCTTTTTTTTTTCTTGCTCTGTCGTCCTGCAACTTCCACCTCCCAGGCTCGAGCAATTCCCTGCCTCAGCCTCCTGAGTAGCTAAGATTACAGGCACCTGCCACCATGCCCTGGCTAATTTATTGTATTTTTAGTAGAGGCAGGGTTTCACCATGCTGGCGAGACTGGTCTCGAACACTTGACTTCAGATGATCCACCTGCCTCAGTCTCCCAAAGTGCTGGGATTATAGGCGTGAGCCACCGCGCCCGGCCCAAGACGTCCCTTCTTGATATAAATTTTTAGGAGCAAGAGACACTTTTCTAGAAGCCCCAGTAGGCTCCCTGCCTTCTGGCCAGAAGGGCATCATGTCACCTCTCCTAACCCACCACTACATGGCTAGGACTGAGTGCCTTTTACTCTCTAGGTTGGAGAGGGGCCCATACTGTCCTACAGAACCTGACACTTCTTCCTGCTAGCAAGGAAGGAGCAGAGAGATGGGTATCAGATCGGCAGTGTCTGCCTCTGGCCTCAAAGTGTCTCAAGGAGGCAGGGCGTGGGCTTGTACTCATATCTGTGGGAAGCTGCCAAGAGGGTGGGGGTCTGGCCCACGGTCACACAGCTACAGCAGGGCAGCATCAGCTCTTGACCTCTGGTTGGATCTCCTGCTCTATCCTAGTATGTCCCTTCGGTAATATGTTCTAGGGCACACAGCCAGGGAAGGAAACAAGGCCCCAGCCTTGCCACCCAGGGATAGGGCTTCCAAAGCAGGCTGGTGAATGACCATGCTCCTCCCAGACACCCCAAAATCCTAAGAAACACAGACACTGCTTTGTTGATAAAATTCTGCCAATCAGCCTTAGGTCCATGCCCCGCCCTCCTTGTATTTATGCCCCGCCCTCCTTGTATTTATGCCCCACCCTCCCTGCATCCATGCCCTACCTGTACTTTCTGGTCTCTTCAGCTCTGGCTGCAGCAAGCAGGACACTGTAAATTGTCCCCCACTGCATTAACATACGACCAAGCAGTCATTAAGAGGGTCACAATCAATTTTTCCAGGATGATTGCTATTGCACAGGGAACTTAATGGAATCACACGGTCATTTGAAAAGAAAGATGGGGGGAGGGGTGGTGGCAGCAAAAAGAAGGAAGATTGCCCCTCCTGTGGCAATTGCCAAGGGCCGGATGGGATCTCATGGTATTCTGGCTGGTTAATCACCCAGCAGAATGGAGACCGAGGCTTATTAGGCAAATGAAACATGATGGATGTTTTATTTCAACAGTGGAATTGGAAGGGGAGGCAGGCAGGCCTTGCGGCGTACGCTGGGTAAGCCTGGTCAGGAGGAGCCAGTTTGGGCATGGGGGCAAGTGGGTGGGGGACACTGTGGGACCCCAGAATGTAGGAAAAACAGGTTTAGGGAGTGGTTTGAAGCAGGAATTGCAGGTTCAACTGACAACAGGAACAGCTTTATTAAACTGGAAACCTGTCCAAAGCTACCTTGTGCCCACTGAGACCACGTCCCCAGAGGCAAGACTTAAAGCCTATTGGGGCCAGCACGCACTTTCTATGTCCCCTGGGAAGCCTCTATGAGGCTCTTTACTCTGCAGAAGGGAGCATCTGCTGGGACATGGTAGAAGGGAGGGCGCCGCGGGCTGCTGTGAGCTGGGTGGACAACGGGCACGGGTGCTGTGGCTGTGATCTCACTACTCTAGCTCTCCCTGGAGCCTAGGGGGAGGCTGTGACTCTAAGGCTTTGCAGAGAGAAGGCTCAGCAGTAGCTTGCAAGATCCTGTTCTGGGCACTGGGGATTTCCTCATAGGTGGCAGGAGGAGCCCATTTTCCCAGGGCTCAGGAGAAGGTGGCAGGAAGTCCCTGGGGAAAAGAAGCTGGTCTGTTAACTCCAGCTGTCCTTGAGTGCCACAGGCCCTAGGTCCCCTCACCAAATCAGCCCCCAAGCCCCTGCCAAGGACAGTGGCTATATGAGGTAGAATTGTTATATTGTTATTACCCTCATTCGCAAGGAGGATGAAACGCAGGCTCAGGCAGGTCAGGGACTGGCTCAGGGTCCCACTGTAAGTGAGCTTGGGCAGAGCCAGAAACGGACTCAACTCAGCTTGACTCCAGCTTGGGCACAGATGGCAGGGCATCTTAGGAGGCTCCTAGGGGAATGGTTCTCATCGAGTCCCCCCTTTTCCTCCAAGTCTCCTTGGGGAGCTGCCTGCCCATCCAAGAGGATTCCATGTCTTTTGCTGATGCATGCTGCTGTTCACTGGGCGGACCTTCACTGGGTAGGGGAGTGTGTTCGGTTTGCTGAGGGACAGCATTGAACCAGACACAGGTTCTCGGGTGGTCTACAGCGGGAGCACCATCGGGTCTGCAGTCAGAGGTCAGGACTGGAGTCTTGGCCCTGCTGTGGACCTGCCATGGCATCCAGAACATGTTCTTTAACTCCTCTAAGTTCCTCTCTCTGTACCATGAGAATAGAGGGCATTTCCTTTTCGGGATTATGGGAAGAACTGAAAGAGAGCGCTCAGGGCAATAATACCTTATCCAAATTCCTTGAGGCCGGAAGTGTTTCAGGATTTAGAATACCTTTTGGATTTCAGAAATAGAATGTGGTAGATATGTCACCATATTCTATTTTGTCACCTCAGCATGATCTGGGACAGTGCCTTGTCATCAAACTCGCTAACACTTCTGCAGGGAAACTAATGAATATTCACAGTCCATAGGATAAATAAAGACTTAAAGTAGTTGCCAAATGAATTTTTAGAAAGCTTTCTGTGTTCCGAGTGTTTGGGATTTCTGGACTGTGGATAAAAGCTCTGGATAGTAATGGTAATAATAGTGGCTATGGGCTGAGCATTGACTGATTTACATGCATTTACTCATTGAATCCTCAGAGCAATCCATGAGAGCAGGGGCTGTCATTATCCCTGTTTTGTAGCAGAGACTGGGGGCCTAGAGAGGTTAATTCACTTGCCTGTAATCACACAGTTGCTCATAGCAGAGCTGAGATTGGACCCAGGCAGTCAGGCTTCAGCATCTGTGTCTTTGTTCAGGTTAGAAATTCAGGAAGATTGGCCAGGCAAAGTGGCTCACGCCCAGCACTTTGGGAGGCCAAGGCAGCCAGATCACGTGAGGTTGGGAGTTCAAGACCAGCCTGACCAACAAGGAAAAATCCCATCTCCACTAAAAACAAAATACAAAATTAGCCAGGAGTGGTGGCACATGCCTGTAATCCCAGCTACTTGGGAGGCTGAGGCAGAATAATCGCTTGAATCTGGGAGGCGGGGGTTGCATTGAGCAGAGATCGCGCCATTGCACTCCAGCCTGGGCAACAAGAGTGAAACTCCATCTCAAAAAAAATAAAAGAAAGAAAGAAATTCAAGATTGTGGGGCTGCTGGCAAGAGCTCAGACAGCACCTAGTTAGCCTTCCTCATGCAACAGAGTGGGATGAAGAAATGTGACTCTTGAGGTTCCCTGCCTTCTTTGCACCAGGGCCTGGGAATAGAGCCATGTTCCTAGGCTCCTAATCTAGTGTGCTATTACACACACACACACACACACACACACACACACACACACACTCCCAGCCTCCACCTCCCCAGCACCACCAGAAGCCAGAAAAACATGCTTGGCCAGACTGAAGTTCTGGGAGGGAGAGCATGACATTGGCAGCACTCAGCCTCCTTCTGCCTCTTCTTTCTCCTGAGTGAAACCCCCTCCTCTCCTGAGGCCCTCAGCACCCTCCTACCCTCTACCTACTCTCCCCCTAGTGATCAAAGAGCCTTCTGAGCGAGGGGGCAGTAGCTTTGCGGAGATGCCCCAGGCAGTAGAGCCCTCTTGGGTTGCAGTTGATCATAAATACACAGATTGAGGCTAGGGAAGGCCCCAGAACACTAGACTTGGGGTCAGATGGGTCTGGATTTCAATTCTGGCTTCTTTTCTCACGGGGCAAATGGTCTTCAACAAGAGATTCCAGTTCCCTGAAGCCTAGCAAAGTAACAGGTACTTGGTAGTCAACACAAGACCTGATGGGTGCTCAGGGACTCAGGGATAGCTTCCCTCCAGAATCCCAGGAGAGCGAGACTGGCTGGCCTCGACCAGGGCTGCAGCTTCTATGGCTCCCCCAGTTCACGGCAGCTCACTGCCCTCCTTCCTCCTGAACAGATGAGCACCCCCAGCATGGCAGGGCTCCCTCCTATGGAGGAAATGGCTCCATGAGAAAGGACTCCCTGGGAAAACACAAAGTGCGTGGTATCCCCAGAAGGCTTTAAGACTTGCCATGGGAGACACGGATATGATGGACAGTCATTTTCCTCATCCACAAGCTTTGATCACAGGACCTCTCAGGCAACTGACCAATTGGCACTCCCCAGAAAGCTGAGCAGCTGGGCCTTGGGGCCACCCTGCCCACATTCTCTGATGCAACGGGGGCACTCGGCATGAAGTCCTGGGAAGAGGGGTTCTAGTCTTCCATCTGTCGAGAGAAAGACCACTCCCAGGCAGGATGGTGTGGCTCATGGCACAGATTCATGCGTCAGGAACCTGCATCTGAACTTCAGTTCCCTCCATTTCTAGCTCTGTGACTCTGTTTCTCTCTCTGCGCCTTCATTTCTTCATCTGTAGAATGGGGATAATAACACCTGTTACTTTAAAGGGCTGTTGTGAGGATTAAACGAGGTAGTTAATTCAAACAAGGATTCGCTGAGCCCTCAGCTAAGTGCTTTCGGGGGAGCCCTGAGCAGACAGACGGGACCCTGGCCTCACAGGGCTTACAGTCTAGTAGGTGAGTTGATGATCAAAATGGAAAATAAAACAAAATATAAATATCTTGGCTTATAAAATAGTTCTTATTATCCTCCTTTGAGTGTGGCTATGCTTAGTTAATAAGAATGTTTTGAAGCATTACTATGTATCAGTATTTGTTATTTATTTATGGGTTATCATGAGACCTATGTAAATAGATTTTATGTAAATACACATGATGTAATCATGCATATGTATAGATGCATAGCTGCCATGGATCCTCGTGAAGATCCTGTGTAGCAGGTATGATCCTCATTCCTCAGGTAAGGAGAGCAAGGCTTAGGGAGGTGGAGCGATTCTCCCATGGCTGCACAGCAAGGAAGAAGTGGAAGAGACTTGAAACTGAGTTGGTGTGCCCCAGGGACCCATGTTCTTATCCTCAGATCACCACACCCCTGTTAGCTCAGAGGCCACGGGGTAGGTGAAATGGCTCCCTGCAGACCACAAAGGCCAGGCAAGTATAGGGGATTATTATGGCTCCATTCCGTGCATCACGTCTGGTCCCTTGAACATGGACAAAAGAGCCCAGGATCGGAGCCAGAGAGACAAGGACATGGGGATTCCAGAGAAGGAACTGGCTCCCCTTGCCATGTGGGGGACCCTGGTGAGTAGAGGTGGCATCCCCCGGTTGATGCTTCTTTGGGGTTTCTTACAGGTGTTCAGCCCTGTAAGAAGGGAACCATCTCTAGAGAGCTTATGGTGTCCTTGGGAAGGCCATTAGCTGGTCACTGTCTCTACTGTACAAGGCCAGCTCCATTCCAAAGAATCCCTTGGGAGGCCTGGGCTTTAGTGACAGACACGCTTGTTCCTGAATCCCAGCTCAAGGTTTCCCAACTGTGTGACCTCAGGCAAGCATCCAAACTCTCAGAGGCTCCACTTCCTTATCTGCAAGGTAAGGAAAAAGTCCTGTCTACAGAGCTGTCTTTGGAATTGAAGATGATGTCGGCAGAGCACCTGGGATGGGGCTGGCTCAGAGTTGACCCTCCAGCGACGGCAAGTGATGAACAAGAGGGGCCCAGGTGGGCACCAGCAGAGAGAAGTCAGACCTTTTAATGCCTATCCGTGATGCAGACTTGAAATAAACAGGAATGACATTGAATTTAGCCAATTAAAAGAATTTCCCATAAAAATTTAATTCTTCAATAAAATAACTGCAAAATGAAATATGTGAAGCATTTTTAAACTGTAAATTAATGATCTATAGTTATAGCCATAATAATAATAGCTACCAATTACAGAATACAGAAGGCCAAATGTGGGCCAGGAGCTAAACGCTCTGCAGACTCACCGCTTTCTGAGATAAAGATGCTTTGCTGCATTTTGCAGGCCAGGAGACTGGGGTTCGGCGAGGCCAGTGGTGTGCCCAGCACCCCACAGACACTGAGTGGCCAAGCTACAGTTTCTCACTCCTGTGTCATCCTGTCCAGGCCTTTTCAAATACACTTAGAGCAAACATAAAGAAAAAAACGGAACCAGAGCCACCTCTGTTTCAGTGTAATTGTCTCCAATCTTAGATCACGTGGAATTTCATCTTCCCCCTGCAGACTTCTGTTTCCTGGTGCCAGCTCTGCTTCCAGGCCAGAAACACCTTATGAGCCAGGCAGCCCCTCAGCCTCCTGTCTGCAGCTCCCTGACAAAGGCAGTTAAAGTCCCGCAGGTTTTTCTCCTGCATCTTTGTGTGATGGGAAATTGATAACCCAGACTTTGGATCTGTTCCCCTCAAGACTTTTGTGTCCTTGGAGCCTTCCCTCTCAGGTAACCCTTTGGAGCCTTTTTTTTTTTTTTTTTTTTCACAGTCTCGCTCTATTACCCAGGTTGGAGGGCAGTGGTGCGATCTCAGCTCACTGCAACCTCTGCCTCCCGGGTTCAAGCGATTCTCCTGCCTCAGCCTCCTGAGTAGCTGGGATTACAGGTGCCTGTCACCACGCCCAGCTAATTTTTGTGTTTTTAGTAGAGATGAGGTTTCATCATCTTGGCCTGGCTGGTCTTGAACTCTTGACCTCGTGATCCACTCTTGGCCTCCCAAAGTGCTGGGATCACAGGTGTGAGCCACCGCACCTGGCACTTTGGAGCCTTCTCTAAAGTCACCCCCACTACTGACTCCTCTTCAGGGTTGGAAACAGACAGGGTGCTATGGTCTGGGGTGTAGTTGAATTTGTGAGCACTGGAGTTAGGCTACGAGGTTCAAACCCTGACTTGGCAGTTACTGTGTGGCCCTGGGAGAGGAACTCAACCTCTCAATTATAAAACGAGGTTGATAATACTATTACCTACCTTCTAGGATTTTTGTGGGATTCAACAAATGAATACATGCGACACACTTAAAGCACTGTCCATTACTGTCCATCACTTAGTAAGTACCCAAGAGCTATTAGCTACTACTACTATTTTCTATGCCCTAAATGTTCATTTCCCATCCATGGCCATAATGATTTCTGCTCAATAATAAAGGTAAGAAGCAGGATAGCTCCCATTTAGAAAGTTGTACACAGCACTAAACTTTTTCAATGCACCAGCTCCTAAAAGTGCAAAGCTCAGTGAATGGCACATAGTAGGTGCTCAGTAAATGTCAGAATCCCTAAGCGCCCAAATCACCCAAATTACTTTCTTACTAAGTTCACTTTTAACTCCTCACATATATATCAAATCTATCTATCTATCTATCTATCTATCTATCTATCTATCTATCTATCTATAACTTACACACACACACACACACACACACACACACACACACACATAGGTATATATGTGGGATTAAAAGTGAACTGAGTTACTTTGGGTCTCACTATGTTGCCCAGGCTGACCTCAAATTCCTAGGTTCAAGTGACCCTCCCACCTCAACCTCCCAAAACGCTGGAATTACTGGCTTGAGTTACCTTTCCCAGACTAATTGTAATTTGAATTGCCCTCAACAGTGTGTTTCTCAAAGAAAACAAACTTTTTCTGTGTCTTTTAAAATGGACAGAAGCATTGTACAGGTCACCCAATGATGGACTCCCATCTTCCAGGGATGCCCTTCTTTGTGGTGCCTCCCCACAACCGATATTCCCAGCCTCAACGCTCACATGCCCTATATCCAGCCAGCCCCCAAATCCTGTTGATTTTCCTTAACTGGCCTCTTCCTCCGGACTTGCTTGTGGTTCCTGTTCAGCATTTTCTTTTCTTTTTTTTTTTTGAGACAGAGTTTCGCTCTTGTTACCCAGGCTGGAGTGCACTGGTACGATCTCGGCTCACCACAACCTCTGCCTCCTGGGTTCAGGCAATTCTCCTGCCTCAGCCTCCTGAGTAGCTGGGATTACAGGCACGCACCACCATGCCCAGCTAATTTTTTGTATTTTTAGTAGAGACGGGGTTTCACCATGTTGACCAGGATGGTCCGATCTCTTGACCTCGTGATCCACCTGCCTCAACCTCCCAAAGTGCTGGGATTACAGGCGTGAGCCACCGCGCCCGGCCCTGTTCAGCATTTTCTTTACTCCTGACCTGTGACAGTTCCCTCTAGATCCTCCCTTCCCAGTCAATCCCACACCATAAATCTCCCCTTTCTAGGAACCCATCGTGGGAGGCCCCTCTGCTGCCCACCCTGCTCCTGGCCCTGTCAGGCTGTCTTTCCAACACAGTGTCATTCTGGGCAGTCTTTCTTGCTTGCTCAGCTCAGCTGAAAACTCTTGGAGGAGTCATCACATTTTAGGTGCCGCATGGACTTTCCAGGACACTCACCTCTAACATAGGGTGAGCACGAAAAGACCTGCAACTCCCACTTCCCGGTGATCAATGGAGCTGTGAGAGCCACGCTTTCCGATCCAGCTGAGCTGGCCCTGTGTTGAGTTTGAGAAATGTTCTGGGGCCTGATTTGCCGGTCTGAGTAACTAGGTGTGGCACCAAGAGTCGGCAGCTAATTACCTTTAACCATTATTAATAGGTCTGCACTAATTATCTCTCGAACTTAGGCAAGATTTTACAGATGAGAGAGGGAGGGAGAGGAAGAGTCAAGGGATGTGCCCAAGGCTACAAGGTGAGTGGACCGTCAGCCTGGGGGCTGGAGCCCAGGGAGTTGGCGTCCTAGGTCTGTGGATGCCCCCTGCCTCCAGGTAGGGGTAGGGTGGAGGGGAGTGGTTGGGGAGCTGCAGGACCAGGACCAGGGAGAACAGCTCTGCACAGGTTGGGGAAGCTACCTACAGTCTTGCCTTCCCCCCCCTCCCCCCACTCCCGGAATGCAATCTACTGAAACCTCTTATTAAAAGTATTCTGGGGGTGATAAAAGTGTCACTAAAGATTTGCTCATTTTCTAAACTGTCATTAAAAAGAAATTTATGATCAGGGGAAATATAGGCAGTGGAGGATGGAGGATGGGCAGGGAGAGAGGGAGGATGATTTAAAATCAGTCCCTTAATAAATTAAAGATGCTCACTTGCAAGAGGGGCTTGGAAAAGGAAATTGCTAAAAAGTCATGGCTTTCTCCATTCCAGCTGACTAGCGTGCTTCTCCTGCACTCTTCACCTCAGCCAAACTCCCATTCCAGTCCACCCCTCCCCGACTGACAAACCCACAGGGCAAATGCATCCTCCCTGCAGGCCCACCCCATCTCCTGTCCTCCTCCAGGAAGGCCTCCAGCTCCCATCCCCAAGGCTCCCGCAGCCCCATCATCTGAACATTCAGTAGACTATCTCTCCCCTACCCCTCTATACTGTAAGATCTTTGAAGGCAGGAATCCTGCCTCAAACTACTGCATGAATCGTAATCAAGGGAGGTGGGGGTGATCTCATTCCCTTCAATTAGAAAATGTTAACCAAGAAAAGGGAATGAAGAACCCAAGGAGTTCCGTCCTCATCTCACCCAGGAGGAGCCTGAAGCACAGAGGGGAAATGGAACTCACCCCAGGTCACAGGGGAGCTACCAGAACCTGCCTCTCTTGGGGTCCAGCAGTGTGTCCGAGAGCTTACACAGAATCCAACCGCGCCCTCCCCACTCACGAGCTTGGGAGCCCTTGAGAAAGTCACCAAGTCTCCTGTGCCTCGGGCACCAGAGTTGCTGTGGGTATCCACCGTGACACTGTTGATGCTTTGCTCAGTGATAGTTTTATTTTTCATCACCTTGTCATTGTCCTCGTGACGGCAGGAAGGAAGGCAGTGCAGCTCGGAGCTGTCAGGGCTTCAGCCTTTCGCTTGGGCCCTCCTCACCTGCTCAGCGACTGTCCAAGCATCCACTATGTGCGGAGTCCTGGGCTAGGCTTGGGAGGTACAGAGATCAGCAGGCATGCCCCAGTCCTAGAGACACTCCAGCCTGGTGGGTAAACTACTGCCATGAATGTGGGGGTCCCCGATGGCCCAGCTCTCACTCCTTCTGAACAGGTGGCTGGCTCACATTCCTCTACCCACTGGACTCTAAGTGGCTATGCCTCTGGTTTGGGCCAAGCATCACCAGCCCAGAAGGCCTGTGAGGAAAGGAAGAGGGTGTGCCTGGCAGGGGTGGGAGCAAGGGCGTGGGGAGCTCAGCAGCTGCTGACCACTGAGAAAGGGAAGTGAGAGAGCAGGTGGGGCCAGGTTGCAGGCCGGGCCCATGGGGATGAGGCTCTCAGGTCTGAACCAGGCCAGCAAGGTGGCATAACCCCACCTCCCCCTAATGCAGGTGCTCAGCTCTTGTCCTGAGTGAGGTTCAGGAAGAGAGGCTGGAGGTGGGGGGTAGCCCGTGGCAAAAGCCTGAGGGCTGAGTATGCCTCAGGCCGGCTCTGCCAGCTCCATGAACTAGTGAGCATGAGACCGCCCTCTGCTTCCTACCCTCCAAACTGAAGATCAGCTGAAGGCAGTCAAGGAATGAGTACTCTCTGAATGAAAATAGCACCTTTCAGAACCTCATGGAAGCCTTTTAGTGCACATGCCAATAGGCCCGGGTGGGGAGGGGAGGGAAGAGGAAAGGGAAGAGGATTTGACATCTAGATGAGAGGAGGGAACAGAGAACTTTTGTGTATGGCATTTAGAACACGAACATGCCGGGGCGCGGTGGCTCATGCCTGTAATCCCAACACTTTGGGAGGTCGAGGCAGGTGGATCACCTGAGGTCAGGAGTTTGAAACCAGCCTGATCAACATGGTGAAGCCCTGTCTCTACTTAAAATACAAAAATTAGCCAGGTGTGGTGGCGCTCACCTGTAATCCCAGCTTCTCAGGAGGCTGAGGCAGGAGAATTGTTTGAACCCGGGATGTGGAGGTTGCAGTGAGCCAAGATTGTGCCATTGCGCTCCAGCCTGGGAGACAGAACAGGACTCCATCTCAAAAAAAAAAAAAACCACAAACACTGCATCACTGAACCGTGAGGCTGCAATGCAGACAAAAGCAGCCTAGAGAAATCCCTGGGGACCACAGTCCCAGTAGGCTTCTTGAAGGAGGGGAAGGACCGTTTGGGCTTCTCAGGTTTGGTACACACAGGTAGAGGGGAGAAAGGAAGGCACAGGCCACAGCGGGAGGGCTTGGGACCATGGGGGCCCTGCAGGCCTGGCCAGGCCATGAGAAGAGTGGGGGTTATGGAGCTTCTAGCCTCTAAGGGGCCTGAGGATCCAGGTCCCCGAAGCCCTCCTCACCCCAGGGATCCCCTCCAGTCTGTTTGGTGGGTTGTTTGCCAGCCTCTCAAGAGCCTTGGCCTTCCATCTAGACACCACGTCAGCCTCCACGTGGAGGCAAAGGAGAGCAGATCAAGGATGGGCTGAGTTCTGTCTGCACAGCACACTGATGCCTCTGGGGCCAGCCTTGTCCTGCTGCACTCAGGCTTCCTCCCAGCCTGGCTCGGCCGCTCTTACACTCAACTTTTATGCCTGGATACCTCACTTTGCATCTGTGGCTTTCTGTTTTGCTCTCTCTCTCTCTCTCTCTCTCTCTCTCTCTCTCTCTCTCCCCCCATCTCTCTCGTCTTTCTCGCTCTCTTTCTGTCTTTCTTCTCTGCCTCTCTCTGAACGTCTCTGTTCAGCTCGCTGTGTCTTGCTTTCCCTGTGTCTCTCTCCAATTCTCTCTCTCTCTCTCTCTCTCTCTCTCTCTCTCTCTCTCTCCCCCATCTCTCTCGTCTTTCTCGCTCTCTTTCTGTCTTTCTTCTCTGCCTCTCTCTGAACGTCTCTGTTCAGCTCGCTGTGTCTTGCTTTCCCTGTGTCTCTCTCCAATTCTCTCTCTCTCTCTCTCTCTCTCTCTCTCTCTCTCTCTCTCCCCCCATCTCTCTCGTCTTTCTCGCTCTCTTTCTGTCTTTCTTCTCTGCCTCTCTCTGAACGTCTCTGTTCAGCTCGCTGTGTCTTGCTTTCCCTGTGTCTCTCCAATTCTCTCTCTCTCTCTCTCTCTCTCTCTCTCTCTCTCTCTCTCTCCCCGCCCCCCCGCCCCGTGACCTGCTCAATGTGACTCTGTCCGTCTGTGACCCACCCTCTGCACCACAGCACTAGCTGGCAGATGCTGAGATTCCAGGCTGGAGAAGTTTATCAGGTTCCAGGCAGGCCTCCTAGAGACTTCAGCCTGCAGGGAGTGCGGCTCCTTTTGCTTTAATCTGGGGGGGATCTGATGTTGGCTTCTTTGACCTCCTCTGCCTTTGATCTTTATCTTTGCAACCCTGTGTTGTTAGAATGTGATTGACTTCAGATGTTCTCATCCTGCCCAGGGAGCTGAGGGAACACAGGGCAGGTGTCTGGCTGGGTGAACTCTCAGCATCACATGGGCAAAGATCCTTCAAGGGCTCCAGGCTCCAGGCTGGACACCTCCAGCAGCTAAGTGAGAGACTGTTCCTGAAGCCTGAAAGCTCTCACACCGTGAAGGGCCACGTGGTACATGAGAACATCTGGGGCATCAGGAGACAGACCTTCCTGGGTCCTAGCCCCAGCCCTCCTGTTGCTGCCTGAGTGACTCAGGACTCAGGCAGCAACAGGAGGGTTTCTGTAACTCTGGGTTTCTGTTTTCTCTTCTGGGGTTTCCATTTTCTCATCTCACGGGCGTAAAACCAAGCATGAGAACTTGATGCCCTGATACGTGAAAGTGCCCCACAGATTACTTAGTATGTAACCAGTGCTCAAAAATATTCGATTTCCTCTACCTTTCTTTTCCCCTTATCCAAGACTTCATTCAAGTCCAGGCTTCACCAGAGCAATAGGACACCCCTAGAATAATGGCAGGGCCTTGCTCTTCATCCCTGCTTAGCAGGGCACACAGACATCGACAGACACCCCACTCTCACCCCACACCTTATGCATGACCAGCATGTGGCGAGTTTTACAGCATCTCTAGCGCTTCTCAGCCCTCCAGCTCTCCACCTGTGTTCATTCACTGAGGCATCAGGTCATAGCAGGACCCACAGAGTGTAAATGACAAACACAAAATCAACAATAACAATGAAGTAACCAACTTACACAGCACTTCCACGTCTGCAAAGTCTCCCTCCAGACAGACTTTGTTGCTTTTCGTGAGACTCCCCAGGAGGTTACAGATAAGAGGCCAGACCTACCAACAGTGACCTAGCAAGTCAGGGCTGGAGCTGCAACTCAACCCCTGGGTTTCTGACTCTCAGACTCCCAGTGTGTATCACGAGGAGGCCCCAAGTACAGCCCTTAGACACTGGGACTCAGATGGCATGGGCTGGGGCCTGTGAATCTGCATTTTAGTAAGCTCTCAAGAATTCTTATGCAGGTAGTCTCCTGCAGTCTGACAAGCATCCCTCCTCAACATGTGGATGAAAGACACTGATTCTTGCTCAGCTGTCTCCCAAAGTAGCAGGAGAGGTTTGGCTGGTGGTGATGCAACTTTGCCCCTTGCTGGGGCAATTAGGGTCAAGGGTTGATTAGACAAGCTGGAGGAAGACTGGCTGGGCCTGGAAATGTGAGGTCTGTATCTGGTGCTCCTTTCTGGGTGAGGAAATAAATTGGGGGTCACTCGTTCTCAATCTTGGCTTCATATTGAAGTCACCTAGGGGATTTTAAAGATACTGATGTCTGGAACCAGTAGAGATTGTTATGGGTCTGGGGTGTGGTCTGAGCATGTGGAATTTTTAAAAGCTCCCAGAGGATTCTAATGTGGAGTCATGTTTGAGGATCACCAAACTGGGACACTGAGGTCACTTCTACAAAGTTTAAGCCTGTGACTGAGAGCAGATGTGGCACAAGAAATGTTGTCTTCAGGGCCTGGTGTGGTGGCTTACCTGTAATCCCAGGACTTTGGGAGGCCAAGGCAGGTGGATCACGAGGTCAGGCCATCGAGACCATCCTGGATAACATGGTGAAACCCTGTCTCTACTAAAAATACAAACAAATAAATAAATAGATACAAATAGCCAGGTGTGGTAGCACATGCCTGTAGTCCCAGCTACTCCGGAGGCTGAGGCAGGAGAATCGCTTGAACCCAGCAGGCAGAGGTTGCAGTGAACTGAGATCGCGCCACTGTACTCCAGCCTGGGTGACACAGTGAGACTCCATCTCAAAAAAAAAAAAAAAAAATGTTGTCTTTGTATGTCTGATGTCTATGTGTCTGTGGGTTTACATATAAGTGTGTCCCTGCCTGTATTTGTGAATATGCCTGTTTGTGCCTGTGTGTGTCTGTGTGTGAGTCTGCCTGTGTTGTCTGTGTGTATTTCTGCGAATGTACCTGTGCGTGTGAGTCTATCTGTGCATGTGACAGAGAGACCTGGAGGGCAGGCAGGGGGGATGGGAGAGACTGTAGAGGTGAGGAAGGGCCCTCTAGGGACGCAAGTACCCTCTTTTTACAGATACAGCCCAGAGAGGGTAAATGACCAAGGCTGGACCCTAGGCCTCCACAGCACCATATCCACAACCCAAGGTCTAAGATAGGAGGCAGAAAACGAAAGCCAGAGCTGGTGTACGGCTCCAGATCTTGCGTGGCTGACATAAATGTTTTGTTTGTTTTTTTGTTTGTCTGTTTGTTTTTGAGATGGAGTCTCACTCTGTTACCCAGGCTGGAGTGCAGCGGTGTGATCTCGGCTCACTGCAAACTCCGCCTCCCAGGTTCAAGCAATTCTCCTGCCTCAGCCTCCCGAGTAGCTGGGATTACAGGTGCCGCCACCATGCCTGGCTAATTTTTGTATTTTTAGTAGACATGGAGTTTCACCATGTTGGCCATCTCAGAAACCCCGTCTCCAGTGATCCACCCGCCTTGGCCTCCCAAAGTGTTGGGACTGCAGGCGTGAGCCACCGTGTCTGGCTGACATGAACTTTTGCTTTGCTTCTTTATGAGCTGCAAAACGCTGGGCTCGGGCCAGTGCAGCCAGATGTGCTGGCGTGAGAGGGCTGGGCCAATCTCTCTGAGAACCACCAGCTCCCTGAACCTGCTTCTCAACCAGTGAACACTGCTTTATCCCCTAAAGGGATACAGGCTATGCCAGCATGAGAAGGAGCCAAGTCCAGCAAACGTTCCAAGTGGTACTCCAACATCTTGGGGCTGAAGGTTTTGGATGGAGTGCTTGCCCCATTACTACCTAGAGAAAGCCCCTGGGTGATTGGGTGATTGAAAGTACCCAGGACTGAGGCTGAAGAATCTTCCTCTTAGCAGCTGTGTGATATTAGGCACCGGTAAGCCCTGTTTTCTGCATCTCGCAGATAGGCAGGCAACACCTCCCCAGCCTCCTGAACAGGGGAGCTGGAGGCTCAAGCAGGGGGGCTGCAGGTGAAAGCACTCAGAAAATTAGGAGGATCCACTTGTGCAAGCGGTTATTACCAGGCAGGACCTGGTGACTGCCCCAGCCACTCTCCGGCCCAGGTACATTTTCCTCACCTGCCCAGTGATCCCTGCCATCCTTATCCTCAGATCTAGCCTCTGGGTTAAGGATATTCAGAAGATTCTGCTGATTTACAGCAAAGGTTTCTGACAGGAGTAGAGGCAGGGGTATTGACAAACTCTGTACCTTTCATGATGCGAGTGTGACTGATAAGCGGCTCACTGTCAGGATGTGGCACAAGCTGGGAGGGAGGAGGCTCCTGTAGGGACAGACCCAGAGGGCCTTCCCAGGAAAGGCCAAGGGAGAGAGTGGCTGGTTACTCTGAGGCTTCCTGGACAGAGAGGGTGGGGTGCTGGCCCAAGTGCCCTGGGAACCTGGGAGTGACTGGTGGGGAAGAGACGTTTGGGAAACCAAAGGGGGCCCAGGAAGGCCATAACCAGCATGACCTACTGCAGCCTGGCCCCGCATCGGGGACTTGGGACCTGGAACCTGACAGATCAAGGACGCAGCACAACCACGTGGTGTATTCCTTAACCTCTCTGAACATCATTTTGTCATTTACAAAATGGAGTAAGAATAATTCCTTTGGGGAGTCATATATATATATATATATATAAACAGACTAGCTGTAGTTATTTACAATTTTGCTGAGTCCTTAGCACAGGCAGACTGTGTGTGCGTGTATGTGTGTGTGTATGTGTGCGTGTGTGCACCATGTGTATGTGTGTGCGTGCACGTGTGTATGTGTGTATGTGTGCACGTGTGTGTGCGTATGTGTCCACGTATGTGTGCGTGTATGTGTGTATGCGTGTGTATGTGTGTATATGCGTGTGTGCGCGTATGCGTGTGTGCGCATGCGTGTATGTGTGTGTGCGTGTGTGTATGTGTGTGCGCACATGTGTGTCCACGTGTGTGCGTGTATGTGTGTGTGCGTGTATATGCGTGTGTGCGTGTGTGTGCGTGTGTATGTGTGTGCACGTGTGTGTGTATGTGTATGTGTGTGTGTGTTCTGCCCCCCATCTGAGTGTTCACCCCATCCTTGTATTATCTCTCCAGGCTGAAGTGGAGTGCAGAAGGAAGAGTCAGGAGTCAGAAGACCTGGATTCTAATTCTGCCTCATACTGGATGAGGGACTGTAGACAAGTCCTCATTGTCACTCAGAACCTCACATATAAGGGCAACAGATGGGACGATCATCACTAAACCATGAGGTTGCTGTGAGAATGACATAAAATATCAACAATAATAGCCCACGTTTATCCAGCACTTACCAGCGCGCCAGGCGTCACTAAGGGCTTCGCAGGCATTACTTCAACCACTACAACCTTTTCATTATCCCTATTCATGTAGCTGTCCCTACTTCTATAGATGAGAAAACTAAGGCTCAGAGAGGTCAAGCAACGTAGCCAAGGTCACACAGCTTGTAAGTGGCAGAGCATGAATCTGAATCCAAGTGTGACCACTTTACTACTCTTCTGGGCACAGGATCCCAGCACATCCAAGTTGGAAGATATCTTAAAGAATACCAGGTCCAGCCTGCTGCGGACTGCTGAGGAACCTGAGCGCCCTCTCCCAAGCCGTGTTACAAAGCAAATCTCCTTTTCCCCCTGACCTGCATCGTAACTTCCCAGATGATTCTCTGCCTCTGAAGGACTTCACCAGCCACGTGGCATCCACAGAGTGAGTATGGTTCCCTTCAGAGGAGGGCATCGAGATCCAAAGAAACTAAGTTACCTGCCCGGGACCACACAGCAGGTCTGAGGCTAAGCTGAAAGTCCAGCCTCCTCCTGCAGGCTCTTTGCTACAAAGCCTGTGTTACATGTTCTTGGTGGGGCTGGGGGCATTTGATGCTGGAGAGAGGGTAGTGTTTCTGAGACCTCTGTGTGTCTCTGAAAGAGCTGGGTATTGATGCTTTGTGATCTAGGTTCTGATGAGACGTGGGCAATAGTTTCTTCTCCTCTCCCTGAGGCCCAGCCCAATGTGGAGCTTTGCATCCAGTATGGCTGCATTCCTGCTGTGCCCATCCCAATGCCAGCTACAGCCCGGGTGGCACATGGAGTGACTCACACTGCTGGTTGCCTATTCATTGTTCATTCAGACTTTCGTATCAACATGACATCAGCATGCCCAGCCTCAAGTGATGAAATCTGATGGGTCTAAACCCATCATGGTAATCCTTTTCCTCTTGGCCAGCACATCCCAGATGTGCTGGGATCCTGTGCCCAGAAAAGTAGTAAGGTAGTCACACTTGGATTCAGATTCATGCTCTGCCACTTACAAGCTGTGTGACCTTGGCTATGTTGCTTAAACTCTCTGAGCCTTACTTTTCTCATCTATAGAAGTGGAGACATCTATGTGAGTAGGGATAATGAAAAGGTTGTTGTGGATGAAATAATGCCTGCGAAGCCCTTAGTGATGGCTTGTGAGTTGCCAAATGACACAGTTCCAACAAGGTGGGAAGGAAGTAAATGGGAGCCTCCAGGAAAGATTTTCCTCCCTGAATGAAGACACATGTGAGAAAAAAGCCCTGGGCCCTCCCTCTCCCACTCCAACTTTCTTCCTGCTGGTGATGCTTTTAAGAAGGATATGATGCCTGGGACCAGGCTGACTGCCTTGTGACCATGGGGCAACATCTGCTGAGAATGTCACAGCAGGAGGATAGAGAGAGCCTGGCCCCTCCTGACATTATTGAGTTGCTGTACCATCCTTGAAACCACCTGCCTTGTCAACTAAGATCGTATATGTATGTCCTGGTTATGCCATTATCTGTTTGATATTATGTTACTTGCAGCCAGTATATTCTAACCAACAAAAGGGATAATAATAATAAAGGGACTGGGCGTGGTAGCCTGTAATCCCAGCATGGAGGCTGAGGCGGGTAGATCACTTGAGGTCAGGAGTTCTAGACCACCCTAGCCAACAAAACAAAACCATATCTCTACTAAAAATATAAAAATTAGCCAGGCATGGTGGCGGGCACCTGTAATCTCAGCTACTTAGGAGGCTGAGGCAGGAGGATCACTTGAATCCAGGAGGTGGAAGTGGGAGTGAGCCGAAATTGCACCATTGCTCTCCACCCTGGATGACAGAGCAAGACTCTGTCTCAATAATAATAATAGTAATAAAGGGATGTACTTTATGATGTCGACACTCTGATATGTGTTTTACATAAAAGAAAGCTAAGGTTTGGAGAGGACACTGGGACTCAGGGCAGGCAGAGCAGGCCTACTCTGGGCACACTACCAATGGGGTAACCCTGCTCTGCAAGGAACAGTACCTCTGCTGCTGCTGTGCACTGATGCTTGGATTAAAAAATGCTGTCTCACACACCAGCTTGCCTTTGAATTCTTTCCTGGGCCAAGCCAAGAACCCTCCTGGGCTAAGCCCCAATTTGTGGGCCCATCTACTCTGCATCAACTGAACTTTCCCACTTTATATACCTCTCCCTAGCAAGTAGAGAAAACGGGATTTTGACCTGTTTCCATCTGATTCTCAGGTCTGCGTGCCAAATTGCCATGCAGAGAGGGCTGGCTCCCACAGTAAAGATATCAGATAAAAAGCTGATTTCGCCTCTTCTCCAAGATTCACTCTAAATCACCCTATTTCCAAAAATCCAGTGACTATCCATGTTGGAAAATGTCCTGTCAGACAGATCATGTGATTTGGAGTTGGAAAAAGAGGGGGGCGACAAAGGGCTCGGGTCTGTGAAGGATGGAATGAGTCCCGCCCATCAGAGCCTTGTGCTATCTTTAGGGACCCAGGACGGTACCTGGGAAGAAGCAGTGAAAAACACCAGGAAGAACACAGCTTCTACTCCCTCCTGTCTGGATCCTTCAAGGTTAGTTTAAGTGACCTTTCTTCCAGGAAGTCTGCCCTGACTGTGCCAAACAGAACTGGGCTCCCAGGTCATATGTTTGCACACTTGTTATAATAGGCAGATTTTTAAAGTTACTTATGTGCCCATGTACCCCTTCTCATAACTGAGTGTGAGCTCCTAGAAGGCCAGACTGTCTCAGGGCCAGCACAGTTCTGAGTATCAAGTAGGAGTAATGCAGGGAGGGCCTGCCCCAGATTGGGGCTTAGCCCGTGAGGGTTCTAGTCTTCACCCAGAAAATCCTTGTCCACCAAAGGGAGCTTCTTCCACCAAAATGTGGGGTGTTTGTTATGGGGTGTGCAAAGAAGCACAGTGGTCACATAAACTTTGGGAACCCAAGACAGCAAATAGCCATCACAAAAGACCAGCTGAGAAGCTTGGTCGTGGCTGAGGTCTGGGCAAGAGTGAGAGGCAGAAGGAGTGGTGGCCTGGGGGGTGGCGATTCCCTGAGAGGATCCCAGCAGTGACTAAATGTGGTGAACTACGGGACAGCTGGGGTTGGCTTCAGAGGGCACCGGGCACCATAGAAATGGCAGTTTTACAGTTTCCTTCCCTGCTCTAGCCAGGCACTGCCACCTTAAACCAGACCTGCGGAATGTTCTAGAAGCCGGCAATGCCCTTTGCCCAGGGTCTTACCCTTCCCTGGAATACAATGGCTTGTGCTTGAGCAGCTCGAGGTTTGTGATTCCTCAAGTAAGCCAAAGAATCAACAGCTTCCGGGGGCTGCCCCTCAGCGGCTCCTCTCCACGGTTATTTTTAGTCGCATTTAATTTGGCAGCGAGGAGCACTTTTGATTTCGCAATGATTAGTTAGAGCTTGTGTGTGCGCTGTTTTTCTTCTTACCACCCGCCTGTCTCCCCCAAGGGGACTGGGTGTTGTTTTGACTTTTATGTGCTACAATAAAAACTTTCATTGTAGCAAAATGTTTGCTCGTCAAAATTAGCTTGGTTAATTCCAAAGAATTGTTTCATCTTGGCTCCACAGACACCAGGGATCTTTTTTACAAGAGGAATTGGCCACCAGCCAGCTATCTCCGGGACAATTCCTCCGTAGTGTTCATCCCCCTGGAATTTACCTTTAAAGTGGAAAGGCCTGCCTGCGCCTTCCAAGGGAAAGCCGAATGCGTCCCTGGGTTCAGGTGCTCCACAGCAGGGCAGGGAAAGCTGGCCGGGAGTGTGAATTTGGTTGTGTTGATTTTAGAATCACAGACTTGAAAGAAGACCCCACAAAGAGAAAGACGCACGTGGGGCTGTACAGACAGAGCTCACACAAGCACACACCCACAGGTGTCACACTCATGGCACAAATAGACACATGCTCACAAGCACATGGGCCCACTGGGGCAGGGCAGCTGACTCTGCACACCCGGGAAGAGACACGCAGACATGTGAGCTCCACGCCAGTCCAGGTAGGAATGTTTGAGCCACCTCACCTGCATTTGCAGGGCTCAGCAGGCAAGCTCAGCCTCACCCCGCTGAAACGCACCCACGTCGGGCAAGAGTGGAGGGCATCACCTCCAAACAGCCTCAGTTCTCCCGGGGCCTGGGCTCAACACTCTTTGCATGACCACTACTTGAGGAAACTGGCACTCCTGAGCCCGAACCCAGGCCAAGCTGAGCCCTCTGGCAGCTCTACCCCCGGCCACCACCACTCCCCCGCCACAAGCTGAGATCGTTGTTAAATAAGAAGGAGCTGCTCATCTTGAGGATGCAAGGCGAATGAGACCATGTCTCTGTCTTCAAGAAGGCAAGCTGGACCCGGCCTCAGGACCCAGCTGGGTAGAGGGCCGAGAGCAAGCTGTGGATGGAGTCCTGTGTATGGCTTCCTTTGCCCAGCTGTGTGGCCTTGAGTAACTCACTTGCCCTCTCTGAGCCTCAGATTCCATTATTGTCAAATAGAGATGCTCCACTACAGAGCCATGAGGGCCAAATGAGCAAGCGTCCCTTTCTGAAAACCGAGGGTCTGGGCCCTGGTGGCTGGAGAGAGAAGGGGACTGCATCATGGGGGAGGGAAGGATAAGAGAGAAAGGCTGGTGTTCCCAGCCCTGAAGGAGGGAAGCTCATAGATGCCCATGACATCGGCAGACCAACATTAAGTGGAGTCTTTGCACAAACCACTGGGAGGCTGGCAGAAGAGGCTGGGAGAGAGCTTCTCACTGCAGCTGGGATAGAGGAACAGGTGAGAACCACATGGAGCTGGGAAGCTGTCTGCCCTGCCTCCATATGGCTGGGACACAAAGGGATTGGGGCAGACAGCATCGAAAGGCAGACTCGCTGGTAACAGTGTGCCTTCTCTCCCCTCTGCCTCTCACACCCTGTCACCACTCTCCCTACTTGGAGAAAAGGAACAGTCAACATCTAAAGAGGAAATTGGCCTCTGGGCCATGTGCACATTCCCAAAGTTTTTATCTGCCCACCTTGCACCAGGCACTGGAGATACAGCACAGTACAAGAGAGAGCTCATGCCCTCTGGGCAGTGGTAGGGGAGAGAGGTAGCCAAGGGCTGCACAGTGACGTGGAGCACTGACCAAGGTGATGGGGTGATGGCAAGTGGTGAAGGGACAGGGCCATCATGCAGGAGGGCCGGAGGCACCAAAGGGACTGGGGACAGGAAGGCTGTGAGTGGGAGCCGAGGGGGTGTCTGGGAAGGGCAATTCCAAGCCAGGCGATCAGAGCTGACAAAGCACCGAGGCAGGGCAGGCTGCGCAGGCTCTAGGAAGTTGGTGTGCAGCGCCGAGAGCGGAGAGGAGGATGGAGTGTGGGCAGTGGGCCTGGAGAAGTAGCCGGAGGCCAGGTCTTGTAAGGTTTCGTGGACAGGGTGAGGGCTTTGGAGGTCAGCCTTCATCTCTAAGCCATCAGAAGCAGCCTGGCAGCAGCCTTCAGAGACTCTGGCCCACTCTTCGGTTGCTGGTGCTCTTCAATTTAGATGTTTTTGTGACCAGAATTTTCAGTTCCCCAGCTTAGAGAATAAGCCCTCCTTCTTAGTCCCCATCAGAGAAGGGACTTGCAGAAGCTGCTGAGACACTTCCCTGCTGTGTGCCAGCTAGGGTTGAGGACTGCCACAAGGACCTGGCCACAGGATCCAGCTGGGTAGAGGGCCAAGAGCAAGCTGTGGATGGAGTCCTGTGTATGGCTTCCTTTGCCCAGCTGTGTGGCCTTGAGTCACTCACTTGCCCTCTCTGAGCCTCAGATTCCATCATTGTCGAATAGAGATGCTCCACTACAGAGCAGCGGAAGTCAGTGTGAGATGTGAGAATCCTGCACATCTGGAAGTTTTTACTTTAACATTGTTTCTCCCCTGCAGGCTCAGGATGGGATGCTGTCTGCAGTGGAGGGAAAGCAGAAGGCTTCTCTGGTGAGGGACCCACGCCTCCCTCCCCTGCCCCACCCCCATTCTCCCTGCTCTACAGCCAAGTGGCTTTAAGTAAAGGCTGAGGCCCACTCCGAGGTTATGCACAGCCCTCTGGTATCCCGTTTCTCACCGTGATTTCTGTCCACGTGTGGGTTTCTTGCTCCCTTCAGACCCAGAGCCATAGCCCGAAAAGCAAACAGGCTGTTCTTGCTGAGAGGCAGCTGGAAGAGCCCTGAGGGTCCCAGCCCGTGGTCAGGATTCCGAATGGGAGAATGCGGCCACCAGGGTTCTTCCCATGTCCCCTAGTCATCCCAGACCGACTGCAGCTTTGGGTCAGGCTTCCACTTTGCATTCCTTAGTTACTTTTTAAAAAAGTCAATGATTCTTAAAATTGATGATGCTACATCCCTCATTTTTAGATCCTAAGGATGTGTATCAATGGGTAAAATACAAGAAAACATGAGGAGAGGCTGAGGGAATAACTAATAAAGAGAATCAAGGAATTCTGCAGACCTAAAATGTATTACCCTTCGAACAGAAGTTTCTGGAGAGTGAGCGAGTGTGTAGGGACAGTAACACCTGGGGTAGCTGGGCACATGAGCAGGGAAATCTGCTGCTAGAGAGTGCTGGGGATTGGGGCAGAGGCCCTCCAGGCTCTGGGCGCCCAACCGATACCTTTCAGTCTGCTGCCTCCACTCCGGCCCCACCTGAGCTCCAGCTGGTGCTTCTCCACTCATCACAACTCCACCAGCCTTTCCTGGAAGCACTGGCCGCTCGGAGGGGCAGCAAGGTTCAGGGAAGGCAAAGCAACACAAAACAGTGGATTGGCCTGGCCCCCCAACACACACACACTGAGGCAGGCATGAGCCCCCGCTGAGTGAACTCAGTACACAGAGAAGCCAAATCCCTGCCAGAGAGCAGCAGTCCTCACCTTCCTGTCCCTGCTCAGCCAGTGTCCCCCGACCCTGCACCGGGCACTGAAGGTACAAGATGAAGGGGACCCCATCTCTGCCTTTAAGAAGGTCAGTGTCCCTCTCTGAAAACCGAGTGTCTGGGCCCCAGTGGCTGAAGAAAGAGGACTGCATCATGACAGAGATAGGCTGGGGTTCCCAATCCCTGAAGGATTCAAGGTTCTTATCTCATAACCAGGAGGTCCTTCAGGGGTCTGTGGATGAGCCTCAGATAAAGCACCTGCCTCTGTGTTTTCTCCTCTTAATTATTTACTGAGCAGTTATGTGCCAGACGGTATGCCAAGTACTTGGTTTTTTTTTTTTTTTTTTTTTTTTTTTTTAAGACGGCGTTTCGCTCTTGTTACCCAGGCTGGAGTGCAATGGTGCAATCTCGGCTCACCACAGCCTCCGCCTCCCGAATTCAAGCAATTCTCCTGCCTCAGCCTCCCAAGTAGCTGGGACTATAGGCGCGCACCACCATGCCCAGCTAATTTTTGTATTTTTGGTAGAGACGGTGTTTCACCATGTTGACCAGGATGGTCTCGATCTCTTGACCTCGTGATCCACCTGCCTCGGCCTCCCAAAGTGCTGGGATTATAGGCATGAGCCACTGTGCCTGGCCGCCGAGTGCTTTATACATATTAATTCATTTAATTCTCCCAATAATTCATGAGATAGGCGTTATTGCGTATCTATCTCTATTGGACAGGTGAGGGAGATGGAGCACAGAGAGGTGAAGTAACTGGTTCAAGGTCACACAGCTATTAGATGCTAGAACCACATTAGACACAACAGTCAGTGAGAGGCTATGCTCTCACCACCGCGGTAGTGGCTTCTCTAGCAGGGATGACATGGATAGCACAGGTCACCACAAAGTGCCAGCATTGGCAACCTTCTTAACATGCCTGGTGCTCTATTTTACATGTGAGAAGTTAAGCTGCTAGCATAATGATCATTAATCTTCGTCGATTAATTCGTAGGCGCCAAGAACTGTTCAAAACGCTTTACATCCTTTAACTAACTTGATCCTCACAACAATTCCATGGAGCAGACACTATTATTACCTCTGTTTTACAAAGGAAGAAACTGAGGCACAGAGAGGCGAAGCATATTTCTTAGAGTTTTCCAGATAAACACACAACCAATAGCATAGACAGATTGACTGATAAAGTGATTGGCTGATTGACTCTAGGAACTGGCTCACACAATTACAGAAGCTAAGAAGTCCCACGATCTGCCACCCGCAAGCTAGAGAAGCAGAAGACTGGCGGTAAAATTCAGTCTGAGTCAAGTCCAAAGGCCTAAGAGCGGGTGGGTGGGGTGGAGATGGGGGCTAAGTACTGTTCTGAGGCCCAAGGCCTGAGAACCAGGAGCGCCAATGTCCACGGGCAGGAGAAGATGAATGTCCCAACTCAAGCAAAAATTCTCACTTTGCTCTGCCTTTTCATTCTATCCAGGCCCTCGGTGGACTGGATGATGCCCACCTGCGCTGATGCCCACCTCACTTGATTGATTCAAATGCTGATCTCTACCAGAAACACCCTCCCAGATACACGTGGAAGTAGTTTTACCAGCGATCTGGGCATTCCTTCGCCCAGTCAAGCTCACACATAAAATCAACCATCACAGGACCTGGGTGATTCCCGAGGTGATCACTGGCAAAGCTGCACTTTGAACCCAGGCAGTCTGGCTGGAGAAGCTGTGTTCACACCCACTGCAATCCACTGCATTTAAACGTGGAAAGTTAGGGAAGAGAAGAGCCGCAGCCCCAAGCCACATCTGTAGACCACCTGTGCCTCAGCTTAGCCATTTTGCCCTGACAGCTGCTCTGCCCTGTCCGTGACACTTTTCCAGGTTAGGGATTCCAAGCAGAACCCCGAGCCTCTATCCTCACCTTCCAAGGTGGGGAGTCCCTTCTTCCTGGCCTTCTCTTCCTCCAAACAGGCTAGATGCCTTTCAGGCCTTGTTTGCTTACCTGGGCCTGCCCTGCCCTGGACCTTACCTGCCCTCCCAGCCTTCTGATCAGATGTGAGCTACTGCTAGACCCTTCTGTGTTGTGGAGCTCTGACCATGCAGCCATCCATACTTCATTCTGGGGAGTTCTGGACCCTTTCACAGATTTGTGCCCGTAGACAGAATCCAAGCTGTCTTTTCTTGGTCTGGCTTTGCACTCAGCCTTCCTAAAATCAGAAGCCCTTGTCCACTGACAAGGATCTGGCTCTGCTTCTCTTCGGAAGCTTCTAGGCCACTTTTTCCTCTGCACCACCCATGCCTCACTTCACCCACCAGTTTCTCCTGTGGTCGCATAGTCGTGCTGAACCATGGCGCCCTGGTCACTCCCCACCCTCCTGAGCAAAGCTGTGGGTGGTCCCAAGTCCACCGGGAGATAGGCCATGTTAAATGGAAGCAGCTGTTGCAGCTGCTGCCTGCATGTCATCCTGCACAGCTGGAACCAGGTCAGCCTGACCCAGAGTGGCACTGTGGCTTAGCTAAGCACTTGATGGCCAAGGGTATCCTGGCAGAGTCAGACAAGGAGAGACTCCCCAAGCATCCTCTAGAGGCAGCATAAAAGAGGGGTCAGACGGATGGCACTCTCCAGGCCTCCTTCAGGTCCATGACCTTGGGCAACTGACCTAATAATCCACATCCCAGCTTCGCCCTCTGAAAAATAGGGGACATGGTAAACACCTCCAGGGCAGACGAGTAAGCCCTGACTGCAAAGGTCTCTTGGAGGTCTCTTTCAGCTCCACCAGCTAAGGATGGTGTGAAAACCTGGGAGGGAGTCTGTACTCAGGCTGCATAATGTGGGCATCATGTTTCCTGAAAAAAACAAAAGACAAGCTGTCACTTTGTCATGTGCGGCACTCTTAAAGAGGAAGCTCTGGCTTCACCCAAAAATACCTTCTGTGCAGGAGTGGGGTGCCACTGCGGGGCCCGCCCTGGAGGGAAGCACTGTCCTATCTAGGCATCTCATTCGAAAAGAAATGTGTCCTGCCTTAGGAAAGGCAGAAACACAGCACGGTGGCACCTACGTGGGAGGGAGGCCTGGGACTGAAAGTCGGAAGGCACAGAGGGAGGCTGAGCTCAGCCTGAAAGACAAACCTCACCAACTCCTATGGTGGCTGAGGGCCAGCTTGGGGTGTCCACACACCTTGGCAGAGTGACAGTTCCTCATCCTTCCTATGGGCCGTACTGACGGTTCACAAAACCCCTTTTGACCTTCGTACTCCTCAGACCTGATGACCCTGGGAGATAGCTTTATTTCAGCCCACTTCACAGATGAATCAACTCAGGACCAGACACACTGACTTCCCTGGTGTCAACAGTGTGTTAGGGGCAGCTCAAAGCTTTGGATCCAGCTCTGACTCCGAGCCCAGTGCTCTGCCCCCTGCACTGTTCACTTCCTGGACCCACCAAGAAGAAGCAGGGTCCAGCTGCCCAATCCCAGTGCCACCGCATCGCCTATGGGGAAAACTCGAGGGAGTTCAAAGGCTGTAGGCCAGTAACCACGTGTCTACGCCACGAGTAGTTAGGATTCTCCAGGTCCAGATAAAAGCCTACATCTCTGGGAAAATTCTGGGTGCCATCAAGAGAAATAAAGAATGCAGCGAGTGGTCCAGCTTCAGCGACCTCCTCCTCCCTCTGTCCTTCCCTTAGGGAGACCTCAGATAGTGTCCAAGACAAAAGGAATGAATGAACACCTTCTAAGACAGTAGATTACCCCAGCCTGTCAGGAACACACTGGCAGAGCCCATAATAAAGTCAGCCAAGTCACTAGAAAGGAGACAGGGACAGAGAAGACTGCCAGCCTCACCCCAGTCAGGGGTCCTCCTGGGCTCATGGGAACGGCCATCTCCGTCCTCCTCCCTCCTTTCTGTATCTCTGGCCTATGCTGAACCTCCTACAGCAGAACCTGCACCCCACACCCCATCTATTGCTGACACCCTACAGCAGAAGCCCCAGAGGCTGGGGGCCGGCACGCTGTGTCTGGGGTATGGGGACTGAAGGACAGGAAAAACCGCCACAAAGTGACCTGCTCCCAAGTCCTGGAGAAAGCAGCAGCGGCTCCAGAGGGCAGGCCTGATGTTGGGACAGAAGGAGGTGACCGGCCAAGCACTATGACCTGACATCTTCCGAGCAACAGTGCCTCCTATGAGTTCCCTGCGTTGTGGGTCTGTCTGTGCCATTCACCTGGAAGAGAAGGGTATTAGCCTCTAGGAGCTGCACAGCTTCGGGATCCATGTGATCTTTCTAAGGCAAGAGAGGAGAATCCCTCTCCTTCAGGTCAAAGGCCTTGCCGTGCCAGTGAAACCCAGATGGACAGGTCCAGTACTGGGCAGCACACAGTGGAGAGGGCAGCTGCTGTGCTGCAGGGGTTAGTGTGTATGCCCACACATGTGTGGGGTGTGTCTGCAGGGGTGACGCATGGGGATAGGTCAGCTGTCCAGGAAGCCCTGAAGTGTGTCAAGGAATGGGGCTGTGTGTGTCTTGTTCCTCCCCCAGTGCCTACCACAGTGCGTGGGAAGGATTAGGCTGCACCAGCGCCTAGCTGTGTGACCCTGGCCAAGTTACTTACCCTCTCCGTGCTTCGGATTCCTCTTCTGTGGAATGGAGCTAGTGCTGGGGTTGTGGGGAGGATTTGATGAGCCAGTGAGATGGCCCAGTATGCTTTCCTTACCAATGTCCCTTGTGCCCACAGAGCATTGGGAAACAAAGCCTGGCGCCTGGGGTCCCCCTGGGAGAGAAGGGACTTTTGATCTTAGAAACCAGAACCATCATCGAAAGAGAAGGTTAAAGGGAAACCTGAAACCTGGAGAATGCTGTTCACCAAGAACACTTCACCAAAGTCATCATCGTTTTCTCTAAGAAGCAGTTCTCTAAAGGGCCCTCGAAATTCCTTACCAAGAAATACTCCAAGACGAACAATCACTGCAACTTCCTTGGAGAGGTGCCTCAAACAAGGAGACACACAAGCCACTTTCCGTCTAATGCGGAGAGGTGAGGGTGGGTCTGCGGCAGAGGACTGAGCTGAGTCCTACTGGAGATCCTGGCTTTGAAAATGCAGGACTGAGGGCACTGAAACATCTATGTATAAATGGCTTTTACCTTGTGGGTGTAGAAAAGTACTGTCCTCTGTCACAAAAGAAAATAAACTTAGCCCAGAAGTATTTTACCTAACACATACTAAGTGTTCAATAAATGTCATGTATAATCATAACTATTTGTGCATTTAAAATATGACTATTGTTTATAGATGTATACATATTTATATATAATATAAACAATATGTGTATTTATAACAACAACACTGTTGTCACTCAATAAAAAATAAATGCTGCTATCTGGAAGAGTGGGAGAAAGAATCAGGCAACCTTGAAATGTACTATTTTAGACCAGAGAGTCAGTGCTCAGAGAAATTGGGCAAGATGAGACTGACTCAGCTGGATTTGGGAGAAGGCCTGTCTGCTGTCCACCGTACTCTAGCCCTGCCCCTGCCCCACAGCCTGCAAAGGGCCCAGCACCCTCAACACCCAGGAGGTGGTGATTCCGGGCCAGAGCAACTGCTGTTGGCCTCATTAGCACCTTCCTCTGCCCTTACTCAGGGAGACTCTCTGCAGGTTAATCTGTGTCAGCTCAGCCCTGCAGCCACACCAGCTGCTGCTCCACCCTCCTGGGACCCCACCACCACCAGAGCTGGCAGACCACCCCAGAAGGCTGCCCTTACCCTTCACTTACAGATGGGGCACAGTCTTGTCTAGGGCCCCCCAACTTATAAGGGGCAGCAGCCCAAAGGGCCGTGGGATCCAGGGACAGTCCTATCCAAAGATGCCACAGGGGACTTGGTGGCTACTCTCCTGAAATAGGCAAACCTAGTCCCAATGCTCCCTCTCCCTGGATGGACACTATCAGTTTGTAATGAAAAAGAACATTATGGTGTGAGAGACCATTTTGCTCTTCTCCTGGGCACCAGGTGACTGGGGAAAGCACAGACAGGAGTGTTCAAAATCTATTTTATTTGCATTCTTAGTAGGGGGCCAACAGACTCAGCCTCCACTGGGTTTAAAGCAGGGCAGCCCACTCGCTGGCTGCTTGTGTTTGGAAGGTCCACTGAGCTCTGTGGGCCTCAGTCACCTCCTCTGTAAAATGGGAGCAGTTGGGAGCCACTTCCTACATCAGCCTGTGGAGGTCCAGTGAGGCTAGGCTTGTAACAAGGCACTCGGCACAGACCACAGGGATAGATGCAGGGGGCAGCCGCTGTGACTCCATTGACGTGGAGAAGCGCCAGAAAGAATATTCACCAAAATGTAAAGGAGGGGCAGGGAGGCTATCGCCGAGGGACAGGATTTTAGTGACTCTCATTCCTCATTCCTTTCCCTTTCTTTTGGCTTATCTGAATTTCCCAAATATTCCACAGTGTTCCTGAATTCATTGTGTCATTTGAAAATGATAATAAGGGGAAAACAAGCACTAAGCCCTGCTGTGCTGTGTGGCCGCCTCCAGGCTCGGGGAAGGGAGCCCAGGGCAGCGGCAAAGCCCAGTACCAGCGCCCCAGGCGCGGGGGGAGGCAATGCCTCCTCCCCGGGGCCGGGAGGACCCCCTACCCCAGCGGGCGGGTGGGCCCAGCGCCACTCACTCGCTCCGGCTGCGCTTAGCTCAGACAATGCGAACACACAATCATTCATTATAACTCAATTACAGTGATTAAAGCTGGTGGCATGCAGAGGCAGGAGGGAGTGTTGCCAACAAAATTTACACTCCGTGTCATCAGCGAGAGATAACAGCAGCTGACGCGGCCGATCGCCTCCCCTGCCATCTGCTCAGTGCGGGGGCCGCCCGAGGGGCTAGGGCCGCTGCGCGCTAATGGTGGACGGTGGAGCAGAGAGCTGTGGAGATGCGCTGCCTCGGGCTGGGACTGGGATGGCAGCAGCCCTGGCTAGGGAAGCCAGCCGCGACCCCTCCCTGCAGACTTGGCCACCCCGAGACTCGACATCTGGAATGGGGGTGTGGGGAGGCCAAGGTGCTACTGTTCTGGATTGGGCCCACCACCGCAGAGATTGGGATTCTGAAGTCTGGTTTCCATCTTCCTGTTTCAGATTAGGAAACTGAGGCACCGATGCACAAAGGATCACACCCAGTAAGCCTGGGGCACAGCCAAAACACAGGCCTGTTCTGGCTCTCCTGGGAATGGTGCAAAGAAGGAAGCAGGGAGCTGGGGCCACCCTGGACTACAGGGAGATGGCAGGGGCCAGAGTGAGGCCTGAGACCCTGCGGGCCCAGAAGGCATCAAGGCTGTTGACAAGAGGGCCCACAGAGCAATGCAAGGAGCCCTAGGCACAGAGCAGGGCTGCTGGGGGAACATCGTGGGTGGGGGAGAGATGACTGGCAGCAGACCTGATGCAGGTGGGCTCTGGCCACAGTGACCAAGAGAGACTCAGGGGATGGGTCGAGGCAGAAGCCCACAGCTGACGTCTGTGCTACCACAAGGTAGAGGGCTGGGGATGGCGAGCTGCCTTTCAAGGGACAGCAATAACTCAGGCCATCCTAGAGCACTGTGCTTCTAGCTTTGTCGGCCACAGGAAACCGGGCACCTGTGCAACGGACCCGCAGTTGTAGCTGTTCCCCTGTCTGGGAGAGTTTCCCTTCTAAGCCCTGTAGAGCAGCAGTGGGGGTGGGAAGGGTGGGATATGGGAGGTGAAGGATGGGCTCAGGCCCCTCTTCCCCTGGTTATGCACTGGGTACATTTTTCTGGCTGTGCCATCCTCGGAGGCCACCATCACCATGCTAGTCTCCATGCTGCGGGCTGCCTGACACCCTCCTCTATGCCTTACCCTGTCTGATGCCAGAGTCGAGTCTCCTTGTTAAACTGTCAGAGGCTCTTTGGTTTCTCCAGAGTCCATCTCAGTCCTCAGCGTTCTCCTGTCACCCTCACCCTCCCTCAGGAACCTTTGCACATACCACACTGCCCCTACTCCATGGCCTTCCTCATCCCCCTCATCCTTCAGAGCCCAGCTCAGACCTCACCTCTTCCAGGAAGCCATCCTGACCCTGAGGTCCAGTGGGTGACTGATCTTTGGGTCATGCCCCTGTGCCAGTTAGTGCCCTGGGAGCACTGGTCATGGAATATTGGGGTCAACTGGGGATGGGGCCATTCCCCACACCCAACCTTGGCAGTAGCTTGCGGGCAGGGGCTGGATCCCGTTCATCTCTGAAGTCTGGGACCCAAACCGAGTGGGTCTCTGGAAATGTTTGTTGACCTGATAGAGGCTGAATGAGTGTGCGCCACGGTGGCCAGACAGGACCTAATACACACAATGACTGTCTCATGAGGACTGGCTCAGAAGAGAGCAGAACACAGCCCACAGTCGGGGCCAGAGAGTCCTTAGAGCGAAGAGCAAGGGCAGGAAGCTCAAGGGACAGGAGCCACCCTCCTGCCGGCTCCGACCTCTCCCCATATCCATCAGAGCCCCTCAGTTCCTGCCCATATTACCCTAGTGTGTGCTCACCGGCTCTCCCTCCCCAGGTGACAGAGCAGGGCTGATGCTCAGAATGGGAGCCGAGAGCTGCTGACTGTGGAGGCCAGAGGAAAGAGGGACGATGCGGAGGGGCTGTTGCCTTCTCTCTCCCCCTGCAATCACAGGTCAGGCTACCTAGAGACTAGGATATAACCAGCTGGGGACATTTGGATACAGCATAGAAAGAATGAGATCTAGGCAGGACCACACGGCTCTGCCCGAGATACACAATCCCCGGAATTCCCCAAGAAGAACTGAAAGAGGAAGCTGAAGGAGGGGTGGTGGAGGCTGGGGATGGGGTGGGGAGCTCTGCAACACAGAAACACTCAAGAGTGAAGAATCTGGGTTTTTGTTTCAGTCCTGACTCGAGGTTGTGTGAAGTTACCCTTTCCTTCGTTCTGCATGTGGTACAAGGCACTGGGGATACCAGGGGAACTGAGCCTGACAGGGGTCCTGCTTCCATGGAACCTTGTATTCCAAGTCACTGTGCCCTCTGGGCCTCAGCTTCCCCATCTGTAACAAAGATACTGGACTACATCTGGCTTTCCCAAGCTGTGGCATGGAGGAGGGTTTTGTAAGAAAGATGACAAGGCATTGAAAACCATGGGCTGCAGAGAAGGAAATGATTCTTTTCTCAATTCTCATTCAATCATTTCTGATTTGGACAAGGAGCAAGTTTCAGCTTGATGAGAATGGGACCAACACAGGTCTCAAACACGGGGCCATCTCCCTTCTTAACAAGGAAGGGGTGAGAAGAACTTGAGGCACAACTACTTAGAATTATTTTCACTGCATTTACAAGTGTGCAGACTTTTAAATTTAAGGTAAGGAATATTGGTTTTTTATTTAGGATAATATATAAAGTTTCCTTTTACAATACTTAGTTTTAGACTTTAAAAAGTGAACTTATTTTTTTTTTAACCTATCAGGTAAATCACAGGCTGGTGGGTTCTAAACCAAGGTAAATATCATTAGATGACTGTGATTCTTTCATTGAGCAGATCTAGGTAGCTCTGCCCACGTTGGTGGGAAGGCTTAAAGGCCTGAACACCTGCGCCTCCTGGAACTGAGCCAGCAGGGCCAGAGGAGGGTGCTCACACTGATAGAAAGGTGATGGTGAGTCAAGTAGCAGTCTTGGGTAACATCTGTCCTTAGGGCTTCCTGGAGACTAGGGAGTGTGTCCCCAAAAAAGCTCGAATGCAAATTACTTTCGTTGACTAACAAGCTGATCTACATAGTGCATGCACAGCAGTTGGCAGCAGCTTCCAAAGAGTGCCCTGCACAGAGGGATGGCCGCTCTGTGCAGTGTTCAGCAAAGTGAGTCAGTACTGAGGGCTTTCTCCCTCCTCCCTTCCTCCCTTCCTCCACCTGCTGACCCTGCTGGAAGACACTAGAGGTTCTCTAAGGAGTAGCACAAGGAATGTACAAACTCTTCAGGCCCATCTTAGGACAAATTGGCTCAAGCAGTTCAGGGACTGGCATGTCTAAAATGCCCTTTCCTCTCTAAACCTATGACTCTGATGCACCCTTAAACACCTAGCAAATGTGATCTCCTCTGGAAAGCCTGCATGAATACTTCCCCTTTTTGACCCTTCTGAGAGTCACCTCTTTCCCCCTGATGAGGACCCCTGCAATAGGTTGTCCAGGCCACTAATTATTTATTAGTAGAATTTGTTTTCCCCACTAACAAGTGCATTATGTGTGGGTATAGATCACTTGTCTCTATATTTCATGCCCCTAACCTCCAACACTGGGTCTGTTCTGTCTATATTTATCAAATTAATGCATGGGTGTATGGGTCAATATGCTTGGCTTGCAATCCTGAACTAATTTTCAGATTCTATTCACTCTACTTCTCCTTTTAAGGAAAGGAAACTTTTCATTGAAAGCATTGTTTTGGCCATTCAGCAGCTATTTGCCACACACCTATCAGATGACAGGTACTCCATTAGGAACTGGGAATAGAGAAGTGAACCAAACCTATCTCTGCCCTCAAGAAATTCACTGTTGGGTGGTTGGAAAAATGAGGCAAGCAGCAAATTAATAACAATAAGGGAAGGATTTGAAATTCATCTTAACTTAGATGTAAACCACTCAGAATTTAATCTACTTAGAAAGGAGATACAGATAGAAGATCAATGAGGTTAAGTAAAAAACCTTGTAACCCTAAATTTGAATTAGAAGCCTCAGTAGACTTCATGATGTTAACAAATATATAAAAATATACAAACACACACACACACACACACACACACACACACACACACCTTAGCTCTGCTACTGAAAATGCCTAGAAACAATGATCATTTCATTAGCATCAAGCACCCGGAGCACCCAGATTATGGTCTCTAAATACCACTTTCCACTAATAGGAACCAAGATTCATTGGAAAAATGGCCAACTCCACATCCAGGATGGAAAAGATGAGCCAGGGACATTATCTTTTACCAGAAAGCATGGAAGCTCTTAAAGACGAATATGGTCAGTCATATTAAAAAGACTCAGGAGGCATCTTCAAGAGGATCCTCAAAGAGGATGATTTCTGAAGCGATAAGGATAACTCCACTTGACTGAAACCTATCAGATACATTTAAATTCACACATTCATAATGTTTAAAAAAAGAATATCTCATTGGACAATTGTTGAGGATACTAAAGAATTAACTTATTATATTGAAAATTGGCAAATAAAGCAAATGAACCAAGCATTCATCTTGCCTTTCCTATACGAACTGCTCTTCAAGGTAACCAAATGGTTGGTGAGGGGCAGTTTCTCTTTATAGCAATATTCAAGGGAATTATGTAATTGGAATATCACCCTTTTGTGGCCCCTAATGAACTGATGACTACACAATGATCATCAGTGACTGCTAACATACAAAAGGAGAAACATCTAGCTACTATGTGTGTTTCCTGATGAATCAATGATGTATTCTTGCCTCCCTCCAAAATCAAGCCTGGATCTAATCCGGTTCCAAGATCTGACTACAATTTAGCAATCAGCAAAATTCAGGCTGTGTGAAGCTCTAGGGACAAAATTTTTTTTTTTTCCAGTAAATAAATGTGTGTGTGTATGCATGTGTATGACAAAGAGAATGAAATATGAAGGAGGAATCTAAAAGACATCAATTGTACTTGCTCTGTGTGGATCTTATTTGGATTCTAATTCAAATAAATATTCTTTGTAAAGAAAACTTATGAGACAATTGGGGATCGTTGAATACATATTGGATATTTGATGATATGAGAAGTTATTTTTTAGTTTTAGTGGTATGTGGGTTATATTTTTTAAACAGGTCTTACCTTTTAGAAATAGTAAAATGTGTACTAATTTAATGATGAAATGTCTGGAATTTCCAGTGGTGGTGACAGATGGAGATGGGTGGGTTGTAGATAAAAAGAGATTACTCCTGATTTGAAGTAACTGTTGAATAACTGTTGAAGCTGGTTGGTGGGTACATGGAGATTCATTATTCTGTTCTCTCTACTTCTGTATCTGTTTGGCATTTTTCATAATGAAAAGCTAAATAAGTCTAATCCACGTTGCCTCTGCATGACAGCACTGCCCCATCCACTTGTAAAATCATTAGAACCCCAAGCTGGAGAGAACCCAGGGATTGATTATTCACCTGCCTTCAAGCATCACATAAAGGATGAAAAGATCAAGGACTGGAGAGATGCTGTGGTATGACTAAGGTGATGCAGTGAGCCCGGGGCTTTGTTCTCTGTCGCTGGGCATGGGCGCCCCCACCCCAGGCCCCCTTTGATTCACTAGAAACTATAACTGGGGCAAGTTCCTAAGTCTTGACCTTTCTGGCTTAAAAAAAAAAAAAACTTTAATTATAAAATATTTCAAACATTTCACAAAGAACAGAAAAAAACACAACACTTCTAAAGCCACCATACAGATTTTTAAAATGTGAACATTTTAACATTCTCTGCAGAGTTTCTAAAAAGTAATACAATGTGATAGGTATAGCTTAACTCCCACTGACCCTTACCTTCCTTCCCTCCCCACAGATAACCATTATCATGGTGGTGTAGGGTGTTCTTTCTGCTCGTGTGTGTGTGTGTGTATGTGTGTGTGTGTGTGTGTGTGTGTGCTTAGAGAATTGTTTTGTGGATTTTTATTTTATATAAATAATATCATATCATGTATTTCCTTCCACAACTTGCTCTTTTCACACAACATTGTGTTTTTGAGATTTATCCAACTGATACAAAAAGATCTAGCTTATGCATTTTAATGCCTGTGTGCAATTTTATTATAGGAAAATGCATAGATTCTTAAAAATCCATTCCCCCATTAATGGGCAGGTTGTTCCAATTATTTTTGCTCAAACAAGGAGGCAGTGAAGATTCTGTACATATCTCTTCATGGAGTTAATGAAGAGTTTCTCCAGGGTATATACCTGGAAGTAGATTTACTGGGTCACAGGGTTGTGCTGCTTCTCCTTCATGATTGCCAAATTGCTTGGCAAGAGTAACCTATTAGTAATGATAATAGTTGTTTGGCAATCACAGAGTGGTTAAACCAATTTATGCTCCCATAGTGTTTGACAATACTAGTCATTCACCATCCTCGTGGAAGCTTCATATGATCAAACTCGAAAACTAGCCAATCTAATGGGAATGGGTCGTTCCATTTCATTTTGCTTTGTAAATTTGCATTTCCCTGATAGCTGGTGAGATGAGGCATTTTCATGTGTTTATTGACCATTCCTGCTTCCTCTTCTGTGAATCACCTGTTTCTGTCCTCTACCAATTTTCCTCTTGGGTTGTTGGCTTTCAATGTACCAATTTAGAATAATTCATTATATATTCCAGATACCCTTTTTGTTGGTCAGCTATACGTATTGCATTTATGTTTTTTCATGTTTTGTTATGTTATAGTATCTCTTGTTGTATAGCTATTTTAAAATTTAATGTCATCAAACTGATCTCTTTATTTCACTATAGCTTTTGCTTATTGTCTTGTTCAATAATTTTTTTCAACTTCTGGGTCCTGAGGTTGTTCTCCAATATTCTGTACTAAAAACTTAAAAACTTTAATCCTTTGAGAATGTATTTTTGTGTACTGTGTGAGGTAGGGATCCATTTTCCCGCCATGAAGATGGCCTGTCGTTCCAGAACATTTTGCTGAATAGTGCTTTTCTCTACTGTTGCATAATGCCATCTATGTGATAGTCACATTATTGCCTACGTAGAGGTCTACTTATGGACTCTCTATTCAGTTCCATTGGTCTATTTGCCTACACATGCAGCAAAAGCACACTTTCCTGCTTACTGCATCTGTAAAGTAGTCTTGATATCTGGCAGGCCAAGTCCTCCTCCCTTCTTTCTTTTCAAAATTATATTTGCTATTCTTGGTTCCTTACTCTTCATATAAATTTCAGTATCAGATTATCAAATTACACAGAAAAGTAGTCTTGATATCTGGCAGGCCAAGTCCTCCTTCCTTATTTCTTTTCAAAATTATATTTGCTATTCTTGGTTCCTTACTCTTCATATAAATTTCAGTATCAGATTATCAAATTACACAGAAAGCATTTCATTTGGATTTAACATTATATTTATAAAAAGTTGAAAAAGATACCTTCTTAAAAAGCTCATAAATGACTGGTATAGTTTGTGATCTACAGAGGTCTTTTTAAATTTAAATCCTCAATAAAATTTTGTATTTTTATATATATATATATATATATATATATATATATATATATATATATATTTTTTGAGACGGAGTTTCGCTCTTGTTACCCAGGCTGGAGTGCAATGGCGCGATCTTGGCTCACTGCAACCTCCGCCTCCTGGGTTCAGGCAATTCTCCTGCCTCAGCCTCCCGAGTAGCTGGGATTACAGGTGCACGCCACCATGCCCAGCTAATTTTTTGTATTTTTAGTAGAGACAGGGTTTCACCATGTTAACCAGGATGGTCTCGATCTCTTGACCTCACGATCCACCCGCGTTGGCCTCCCAAAGTGCTGGGATTACAGGCATGAGCCACCATGCCAGGCCCTGTATTTTTATCTTTAAAGATCTTACGTAGTTTTACTTGGATGGACTCACAGGTAGCTTTGATTGCTATTATAAATGCATTTTTCTTTACATTTTCTAATTGGTTACTGCTTATTAATGGGAATGCTATTGAAATGAATTTTGATCTTGGATCCAGGAACTTGACTAACCCCCCTTATTCAACATTTTTATATTCTCTATATATCTAGTCATATTATCTGGAAATAATTACAACTTTGTTTCTTTCACTTCAACAATGACACTTTTATTTATCCTTTTATTTTTTATTTTGTCCTATTACATTGGCTAGATCCTCCAGTACAATGTTGAATAGAGAGAGATCATACTAATGAATATTCCTGTGGGTTTTTTTAAGAGATAGGATCTTGTTCCATTGCCCAGGCTAGTCTCAAACTCCTGGGCTCAGGTGATCCTCCTGCCTCAGACTCCCAAGTAGCTAAGACAACAGGTACACACCACTGTCCTGGCTTATTGTTTGACTTTAATATGATGCTTCTGAAACTTTGCTATTATTTATTATTTAGCTGCAGGTCTGATATAGCTCTCCATTGTCAGATTAAAGTTTTCTTTGATTCCTGGTTTGCAACTTAAAGAAAGTCATGAATAGGTGTTAAATTTTGTAAAATGCTTTATCTGCTTCTTTTTATTGGTAAAAAGAAAATAATTTGTGCTCTCCAATAGTTGCTTATAGGGTTCTATGTCTCAAGCTTGTAATTATGTTGTTCATATCTTTTATAACCTTATACATTCCTCTCAGCTTGATCTACCAGTTCCTCTTCCTGGTATGATACAATTTCCCATTCCTCCTTATAATTCTGTCCATTTTTCCCTTATGTAGTTTTTGGGTATAATTCTGAGCTAGGGATCCCCACTCTGCCTTTGAAATCTTTTATTTATCACATGAAAGGATTCCCCTTTCTTTCATGTAGGCTAGCAAAATTGTTTTATTTTAATTGTGTACAATATGTCTGTGTTCACATGGTCAAAGGGATTCCTTACCAGCTTGTGGTTTCATTTGCCTGAGTTTGAAATTCTAGGCCTGATCTTTTCCTCTTCTAACCTGTTGCCACCAAACACTGGCACAGGGTAGCTTCCATCTGTGATACCCAGGAGAGGCAAGGCCACAGCCCCATCCTCACTCCCTCTCTTGCCTCAGCAGTCCAAGAGCTCCCAAGGGCCCACTTCTGACCTGTCTGAGAGGAGCACTGAGTCTGGGTCAGGTTGAGCATATTGTGAGGTTTTCTAGGCATTCACAGAGTTACTCAAATGGAGGTAAGGAAGGTCTGATTTGGCCAGGAGAGCTTCTGTCTCTTGGCTTTTCTTCCAATATTGTTCCACCTAAGTAAGATCACTGATCTCCTCTACCTGTGGGATCAGTTCTGTCCAAGCTTCTATGCCAGCCCTCATGATGCAGGCAGTCCATCATCCATCCTTCACTCACCCACCAATCCTCTCATCCATCCACCTATCCATCCATCCACCATCCATCCATCCATCCATCCATCCACCCATCCATCCCTCCATTCATCTATCCATCCATCCATCTATCCACCCATTTATCCATCTACCCAACCACTCATTTATCTATCCATTCATCCCTCCATTCATCTATCCATCCATCCATCCATCCATCCATGTATCCATCCAGGTATCCATCCATTCATCCAGGCATCCATCCACTCATCCATCCATTCATCTATCCATCCATCCATCCATCCATCCATCCATCCATCCATCCATCCTCCATCCAGCAGCAGTGTCATACAAACCTTACCAGTTGTGTGACCTTGGGCAACTTGAACTTCGGTTCTCTCATCCATATAATGAGTATCATAATGGAAATGACCTCATAGGTCAGTTATGAGTATCAAATTAATATTTATGAAGCACTGATTGATATGCACTAGCACTTTAGAAATATTAGCATATTATCTTCATCACACACTCACTGATTCCTTCAACTAACATTTTCCTGGGTACCTACTATGCACTAAACACTGGAGATATGAGACAAAGTCGCTGTTCTCCGAGAGCCCACTGTGTGGTGGGAGGGTCAGGTGGGCATCAGGAGAGAGAATATCATTAAACTAATACAGATGGTCCTTGACTTACAGTGAGGTTATGTCCCAATAAAACCATTGTAAGTTGAAAAAATTCAAAGTCAGAAATGTCCAATAAACCCATCGTAAAGGCAAAAGTCCTAAGTAGAACCATCTGTAGTCAGACTAACATTGTGCTTGGTATGTCCTACCTGTAGTTGGGAGAGAACACTTTCAGAGCACCAAAGAGTGGGGAAGTGGGGAGTCAGGGAAGCCTTCCTGGAAGAAGTGACATTACGGCCTACTCCTGAAGAATGAGCAGAAATTCAAAGGATGCACCACATTCCAAGCTGACAGAGCAGCACAGGCAAAACTCCTGACCTCAGGTGATCTGCCCTCCTTAGCCTCTCAAAGTGTTGGGATTACAGTCATGAGCCATCATGCCTGGCCCATTTGTTTATAATTTGATGGGAACTAAAACCATCAAACCTGGCCTCTGACAACTATGTCCCTCCATTTAAAAAAAAAAAAACACATCTTGCTTTAAGCAAAAACAGCAAAATAGAATTGAGAAAACTCGAGACATCATTTCACTTCTCTGGGCTCGGGTTACTGAGCATCCGATGCCCTGGGTATCAGGCCAGACCCTGTGAATTAGGATAATCTCAAGCTGGTGAAAGCTCATCATTCACTAGACTGCTCTGGGCTGATGACGTCCTGTGCACTGCCCTCCAGGGAAACTAGTCTCAGTGGGAAGAGACAAATCCGTGCAGGGACGTGCTGTAAACGCTAAGGTTGCCACAAGCGTGGATTTCTGCGTAAGAGGAAAGGAACACTTAGAGGGTGACAAAGAAAGGCTAGAAAAATGGCATCAAGGCTTCCTGTCACCCTATTAAGTAAAAAGAAGGGACAACCTGGCGGGTTAAGGATGGGAACAGGATTGTTTACCATGGAGTGGGCCCCTCCTTTAGACTGGAATGCTTTACCAACACTGATGGGCACAGGAATCACTGCAGCATATTAAAATGCAGATTCTGCTTCAGTAGGACTGAGTGAGGGGCTCAGATTCTAGATTTCTAACAAGCTCCCAGATGTGGTTCGTGCTGCCAGCCAGGGTTGGGTGGAAAGCGATGGAGGGGGCGGTGAGTGGGGAGAGGCAGCAGGAGGAAGCAGGTGCAGTGAGAGGCTCAGTGCGCTGGTATTAAGGACAGCACAGTGGGAACACAGGTGAAATGCACGAAGGGGCTGTGCCGTCTCCCCCATTTTGAACTGTGAGCGTCTACAGTTCATTTTGATGGGGAGACATTTTGAACTGTGAGCATCTACAGGCAGGGACTGACTCTTGACCATCTCTCTATCCTTGACTGTGCCCAGGAAATCTCAGTGAACACTCCAGAAGTTCAGTTTGTCCTGACATTACCACTGGCCTTCCTTTCCAGGACAAGCCTGGAAGGTGAGTCTTCCCTGACATTCTCCAAACCGGGGCCTGCAAGCCCCAATTCCACCCTGATCTTGGCACCGATGGGTAACTCCATGCTCTGAACACACAATCCTACTCTGGCCAGAGCTTGCTCCCAGCCCCCAGCCCTCTGTTGCATTGTCCAGAGATGAACACATGAGAGAGGCATGGTCCAAGGAGTGCTGTTTTACTCACATTCCTGCAACCAGTGGAGGCACAGCTGTCGCCCACTGCAGCCCCAGTCAGTCCCTCCTACCTGCTGGCATTGTCTCCTCCGTAAGCCTGAGAGGACCTCCCTAAACGACCCTTCTGTACGGAGAGGCCAGCTGTCCTTTCTAGTCATAAAGACTGTGCTTTATGCTGAGACTGTCACTCCTTTTTTTAAAGATGTTAGATCCCCTTTCTTATGAAATGACAGCAGGCAATTGTTTGTGCTGATTGAGAATGACTTTGACAAAATAAGGAGTTAGAAACCACGTCCATCTTCAGTGCCCTGAGAACTTTTGCTAATGGGCTCATGAAATCCAAGCACCAGAGGATGTCCCCTGGGAATGGGCTCCAGCATTCTCCTCTTCCCACCCGGCCCCCACTGCCTCCCTGGGGACAATGACTTGCATTTCTGGGTCTGCCCCTTCTGCAAATCTTTCCTTCCGAATCATCCAAAAGCACACTTTTGTGACCTAGAGATTGAAGATCTCCTCATCCCACCTAAACGTGTTAAGCTCAAAATAAAACTGTGCAGGTTTTCAGGGTCCAGATGTTCACACACACTTCGCAGTTTCGCTTCGAGTTCATTACATTTAATTTGTTTTCCAAAAAGTTTTGCATTGACAGCTGTACAATACTTTGGTGTTAACCTGTGGTCTTCCTTCCACTCAGTGAACTCTGCCCTGCCCATCTGTCCAGTCCCACCCCCCACCGTTCCTGGCGCTTGGATGGGAGGTGAGGCAGTATGGGATTGTGAAAACCCCCTCCATCGTTGGTTGTCTTGGGAGCAGCGCAGGGAACGCTGTGAGATGAGCAGAGCTCACATCGATGGACATGGGACCCTGGGAAATGGCCCAGGCTCCAGAATGTGAATGACAGTGGCCTGGCTGTTTACCCTGGGAGGGGAATGACAAACTGGGGGAGAGGCAATTAAGACGCAACAATCAAACCAACCTTTAAATAGTAACTTTTAAAAATATAAAAACAGTTCGTTACAATGACTTTTCATTCTTCAGGAGTTAACTTGTTTCTACCCTCACCCTCCCTTCTGGCTAGAGCCTTAACAAGAGGTGGGAGGTGGACATCTGACACCCAGAGACTCCAGATGCCCCAAGCGCCCAGCCTCGGAGAGGCACAGGGTGTGTGGCACCAGCCTCCACATCCCATGCCGGTGTGCTCAGCTGGGGACAACCTCACTGAAGGTGGGCGGCTTTCCCTGGAGCCCCTCCCTCCTCCTCAGCAGACAGAATCACACATTACAAAATAATCCATAAAAATGCAGTATAAAAATTATCTTCGATATGCTACATCCATGGAGAGCCCGCCACCAGGACTCAGTGGCCTTTAGCTTTTCTTTAAAAGAAAGAAAAAAAAAGACCAAAAGAAAAAAAAAACAAAAAACAAATCCTAACACCTCAGAACATGTTGGTACTAAAACGTGGCACCTGCCAGAGGCGATATTCTACCTGCAACGTGTTTGGGCTCAGGAGACACTGAATCTCCAAGAAATATCCACAGTGTGCCAGGATCTGTGTCCCCTTCTCCCACCCCCCCAACCCCCCCCCACCCAGGGTGGGGTGAGGGGGATCCTTTTTTCAGACTCACAACCCTGTAGGTTAATACACTTGCCCCCGCTTCTAAGGGGAGAGGAAAAGGCTGTAGGCAGGAAGGGGAGGAAGACATTTTATAAAAGGATGTCACTTCTAATTCCTTTTATTCAAATTAAAAAAAAAGCACCCACATTAGTTGCTATTTTTCTCTGGTAGCTCCCTGAGCTGAGTTGCTATGCTGTCTGTCCTCTTTCTGGCCTTTTTAGGCTGAGCCCAAGATTCAGAAGGGCTGGAGAGGGAGTTCCTTCGAACTTCCATTGCTCATAACAATAACTAAGCGTGCACCCAAGAGAAAAACCAGGCTGAGGAGAAGAGAGGGAGAGACCAAGAAAGAGACACAGGGGGCAAGAGGCAAGCAGAGCGCAGGAGACCACAGAAAGCTCGGTTTCTGCGGGTGTCTGCCGGGACGGGCGCCCGTTGGAGTGCCTTCCATTTCTCGGTCTGGCCGCTGGTGCTCAGTCCGGATGCCCAAACCCCTGTGGAGGCAGATGCAGGCACCTTATGGCCAACCCGGCTGCCTTTTCCACACTGTAAGAAGACTTTCCTCCCCATTCTTCAATTGGCTCCCCTCCCTGTCTTCTCTTCCCAGGTGAGAATATGTTTATTTAAAAAAAAAAAAAAAAGCCACCACCACGAGTGGATTACAAATACAGCAGGCGAAATACACGGTCAGAGTTTCCGGTGGGAAGGGGCCTCCTCTCCCACTGATCAGTCCGCAATAGGAGTCTGTTATTTACACTTTTCACAAATCTTGTGCACTGCACAATCGGCAAAAAGAGATTCCCCCCTCCCCCAGCACAATGTGGTCCACTCCAGCATCCCCGACCCAAGGTGGGGGACAGGGCAAAAGAAAGGGGAAGAACAGACAGAGACTCATGAGCGGGTCTGTGGGGAACCAGAGCCATAAGCCTCCAATAAATCTACTTGTAGCAATTGCCAGCATTGTTCAGGGGGAGGAGGAGCAGAACCCATCGAGTCTGTGAGACACATCAATCCAGGCCTAGGAGTCCAGACCGTGACGGGGCACGCGCCCTCTCAGCGGCCGGAGCGCAGCCCTGAACGCTCGGCTGCCTGCGGCCCATCCTCCGCCATCCTCGGGGCCCCTGGCCCGGGGGTCTCCCTGTCAGAACCGAGTCGGTTTCTCCCAGAATCTGACAGCCCGGCTGGAGTTCTTGTTTAGTAGATGACCTCATAAACTGTGGCCTTCTTGTCACCAGAGCCTGTTACAATGTATTTGTCATCCGCTGAAATGTCACAACTCAAGACAGACGAGGATTCTTTAGACTGGAGGAGGAAGACGAAGACGAGGAGAAGCAGCAGGAAGGCGTGGGGTGCGGGGAGAAAAAAGACAGGAATTCATCTTCCAGTGCTCTTGGGAACAATCGCCCTCCTCTGCCCCTCTCTGACGCTCCGACCTGGAGCCCAGTGCAGGAGGTCAGGAACCTTTAAACCACCCAGGAGGCATTTTCAGGTAAAAATCCCCTCCCACCTGCTTTTCCATAAGGAAAAGCTCAACAACAGTCTCCCACGTGATCTTTAAAGTCAGTCATAATGGTCAGAACGGGACGCCTTAGCACGAGCCTCTCATGAGTTTACGAATAGAAAGAAGCCTTTCTGAGCAAGGAGCTAGCATCAGCAGCCCAGGCCTGCAGCCTGATGAGTTAGGAAAAGGGTTGGCACCTGCTGCTTGAAGCATGTGCTCTCACTAGTGACCCTAACAATAAGCTTTGACACGCTTTGACCTAACAATAAGTGACACCAGACACTTCAGCCTGGGTCCAGAAAGCCACGTGTTGGCTGAGGGAATGAGAACGCAAGTGTGTGTGTGTGCATGTGTGCACATGTGTGTGGGAGACTGAGTGTGCATGAGTAAATGTGTGTGTGCTTATGAGAGTGCAATATGGCAGGCCTCAGATCCTGGTAGATCATAAAAAGCCTCTTCCTTCCCTCCTTTCTTTCCTGCCCACATCCCTGCTTGTGCTAAATGGAGGTGGAAACACCCATTCACTCGAAGAGGGAACGCTGCTCTGAGCAAGGTTGCCAGGTGTGCCCAGCTGCCCAGCGCACCTCCTGCAAAGGGGCTCAGCATCCCACCTGGGACAAAAACAATGAATGCTACTCCTCGATATCCTACAAGAGCCCCTGCTTAAAAACTCTTGCCCTCAGGGGTCAGAAGCCATTGTGACCTGCTGAAGTCCCCAAGTCCTCAGGAGAACCCAGCTTGCTCCCTCATCAGGTAGGGGCGGGGAAGGTCCAGGCAGGTCTGATCCTGGCTCCAGGCTCCTCCCATCCTTCCTCCTGCTATCCTCATTCCCATCACCACCACCAAGTTTCAGTGCTAGGTAGGTTCCACCCACCTAGCTCTGGGTGGAACCCAGAGGAGGACTCATGGCGGGCAGTACCTGGAATATGCTGGCTCCATAAGGCGTCCTCCAGGCGTTGAGAAGGTTATCTTTCCCAGTGCTCACGAACCACTTGCCTGCAGGTGGGAGGCAAAGGGATAGTGAGTTGCAGCTCACTGCCCGCTAAAGCCAAGACCTGCCCCAGACACGGTGGCTGCCGTAGAAAAGCAGTGAGAACTCTTAACTAGTATGACTCTCCAATCTCGAGAGGCATTTTGCAAACAGGACACGTGGATACCTGGAGAGAGCCTTTCTCTGCAATCCAGGGAGAGGGCTGGGCATGGTTGGGATGGAAAGAGGTAGGATTTGAGGTTAACTGCAGTGATCACACTGCCCCAAAAGGTTCTTGTTAAAGCCACTAAGGTTGACTGGCCCTTCTAAATTCTGCTACTGAAAGATGGCAGGAAATACTGAAACTATCCAAGCCCTGAGTCTGGAGACCTGACAGCAGTCAGTGGGTGCCCATCCTCCAAGCAGACGCTCTGCCAGGGCTCCACATGAGTTAAAGCCCTGATGCTCCCCCGAAGCCACCAGCACCATGCTCTTTCCGACCAGAGAGGAAGATCCACCCGGGTTCAGAAAGGGTGAGATGTTCAGACGGCACAGCTTGTCAGTGGAGGAGCAGACATTCCTCTGAGGCTATCAGATGTCAACCACGGTGTTGGTAACCTCAGTGCGGAACTGCCTGCACTGCTCCTGTCCTGTTCCTTTGCCCCAAGCCTGCAAGAACTGGCTTTTGGCCTAATGTCCTGAGAGTTCAGTAACTCGAAACAAGGATTGGGGGACAAGATCACCAAAAGGTGTTGAAGGGGCACCAAGCCAGGGGTCCGGAGGCCTGGTTCTGGGGCCTGGCTTATTCTAGAAGCTTTGGGCGCCTCTTCTATCCTGTCGGGCTGGGCTGCCCTGGGATCCCTGCCCTGCCCCATCAGGCCTGGGCCCGCCCCAGGCTCACCGCAGTAGGCAAACTTGAGGGAGAGCACACAGCTCTCGTGCAGGTGCAGCTGGTACTTGTCGGGCTTGGTGTGGTGCAGCACCTCCACGTTGCTGCTCTCCATGCCCACGGCCAGCCACTCCCCGGTGGGGCAGTAGCCCAGGGAGAAGATCTGCAGGGGGTGGAGGGGAGACAGACCAAGCTCAGCATTCTCTGCCCTCAAGAGCAGGCGGCTCCCAAAGCTGCTGCTCAGGTCCTCTGAGGCTGAGTCCCTCCCCACCCCCCCAATAACCCGGGACTATGGGAGGTCATTTTGCATCCCCATTTTATAGGTGAGGAAGCACAGACATTTTGCACTCAGAATTACTCAGTCTCTATGACTTCTGTCTTTCCTGAAGAAAAAAGTAAGCAAAAAAAACCCCACTAAAATATTAAATTTTCGAGATTAAAATATTAAAGTGAAGAATGCAAATAAGGAATAATAATCCCTGGCATTTACTGAATGCTTTCTATGAGTCAGGTTTATGGGTATGGCTTTTAGAGGGATCATTTCAGGTGCTCACATCGGACCTGGGAGGGAGCTACTGCTACTTCTAGTCTGTGAATGAGGATGCCAAGGATGACGTGCTCAACAGGACTGGAGAAAGAATCAGATTCCCATAGTTGGGTCAAATGTGTCCAACCCCAAGGTCACCTCCTGTTTCATTGCTGCTTCCTCCAGGAAGCCTTACCAGATAACTCAGGTTGGTCCCAAGTCTCTTGGCAATGACCACCCTGTGAGGGTCCCTTTGTCCCTGACCCAGTCACTGGGGCCATGGAGGGAAGGGAAACACGTTGCTCTTTGGGAAGGGTGGGGTCTTGGGCTGCACACCTGGGAGGTGAAGTCGTGCTGCTGCAGCTGCCGGCCCTCCCGCAGGTCCCAGGAGCGCACAGTGTTGTCCAGGCCCCCTGTCCACAGTTTGGTGCCATCGTGGGAGATGTCTATGCAGCTGGCCCCATCTGTGTGGCCCTGGAACTGCCTACAAAAGCAAGCAGGGAGGAGGGTGAGCCCTGGGAACCACAGATTGCCAGGTGGCAGCCATCCCAGGGGCATTCTGAGCAAAAGAGGAAACTGAGGCCCAGAAGGGTACACTATGCACACGGTCCCTGAGTGAGCTTGCAACAAAGCTAGTCCCGGCCTCCTTCCAGCTGAACGGAAGGGTCTTACTCAGGGACAAGTCCCCTGGGAAATAGGGGGTGAAAAGGGGACCTCCCACCAGGCTTCTGAGACTGAGTCCCTCCAGGGTGGGCCTCTGGAGGAGGTGGAGCTGGAGGCTCAGGAGGATAAGGCAGGCAGGAAGACCCTGGGGAAGCTACTCGTGAGATGACCGATAAAGAGAATGCAGGCCCCACTGCCTTTAGGACACAGCTCCTCAGCCCGCACTGGAGGCACCTTCAATTTGCCCTCTTAATCTATCTCTTCACCCTGCATGAACTACGGGGCTGAGGCCATGAACGCGCTGACTGATAGCATGAGTAGCGCACACAGCTTGTGTGTACAAGAGTAAACCGGGCTAGGCACCCCATCTGCCTTTGCACGGCGGCGCAGTCAGAGGAAGATGCTCCTGACACTGTTTCACACAGGGAGAAACAGGCGCAGGGGTTTATAGTGCACCAGGTCATAGTGGAGGCAGGATGCAAACCCAGCAGTTTTATCCCGAGGCTTGTTTAGCTACCCCGTGACGTGGCTTTGCAATCTGGTCTCCCCATCTGGTCTCTGGGCCTCTGCTCCCAGCCTCTCTGCTCGCTCCACTAACTTGGCCACCACTTTCTTCCCAGAGCCTCTCCAAGCTCCCGGGCCCAATGGCCTCCATCCTCTGTCCATCGCACAAGGCAGGTGGAGCGGTCTTTTCACCTATACATCCCTCATCCCAATGGTTCTGGCCACCCCACAGCGTCTCAGACAGGGCCAAAGTCACAGCAAACAAGACCAGGCAGGATGGGTAAAAACGGCCCCAGGACCAGGCATGAATGCTCCCTCCTGCCTGCCTCACCTGACCAGCGTCTGGTTGTGCAGGTCCCAGACGGCAATGTTCCCATCACTGCAGCAGGAGAAGCAGACTTTGGCGTCGGGGCTGATGGCCAGGGCATAACAGGCGGGAGCTGAGGACGTCAGCTCGGCCTTGATGCGGGGCGTGGGCGAGGCCAGGTCCCAGATGGTGAGCGTGCTGGCCTCGCCACCCACAATGAGCGTGCGCCCGTCAGGGAGCAGCTTGCAGGAGCGGATGTAGTTGTCCCTGTTCTGGAGGGAGAAGTGGCAAGGCTGAGTGCTCCCTACTTCCCCTCCTGGGCACCAGGAGAGTCCTGTCCAGCAACACAGAGCACCCTCACCAGCCCTGCTTCCAGCCTCCCCTACACCCAGCAGCTGCCAGACCGTCCCATTACTCAAATTCACAACTCTAATATTTCATGAATACCAGGAGGTCAGTATCAACCCCACACACAGAAGGCACAACTGGGGCTCAGAGAGGTTAGTCAGCTTGCCTGAAGTTGCTCAGCCAATATGATACTGAGCCGGGCCCTGGGGCTCTCCCCTATGGCCCAGGCTGCCCCATTCTCTGACACCAGCTGGAGGAGGCGCAGTGGCCCTGGGATTCTCACCAGGCAGTCCAGCTGGGAGATGGGGCTCTTGCTGCCCGGCTGGCTGATGTCCCAGATCTTCACACAGCCCTTGCCACCTGTGTAGACGTGCCTCGTGGGGTTGCTGATGGTCACGGCACACACCACCTCCCCGTGGCTGAGTGTGTTGATCTGCCGGGCGTGCCTCGGAATGCCAGGGCCTGCCAGGGCGTCGTGGGGGAAGGGCACGGGCTGCATCTGCCCATCAGCGCTCACATGGAATGAGTACGCCCTGAAAAGGCGAGAACTGTCACTGCTGCCATCCATCCCTGACCCCTCAGAGTTCCCACAGGCCGGCCCAGGTCACCTGCACGGCCCCTGATTGGCTGAGACCACACCACTGTACTGAACCCAGTAACCCCATGTACTAGGACGGCTCCACCACGGTGGAGAGCACTTAACAGACCAGCTTTGATTTTCACACCCGGTTATAGATCCTTGCTCCACATCAGACCGGAAACCCACAGGTGTCCTGGGATGCCCTTTCCCACCATCCACACATTCCCCCAGCATGCCGGCCCTGGAAAGCGCCTGGCTGAAATGCCACCTCTTGCTTTAGGAGCCGGTGGTATTAGGGAAGGGGTCTGCTTGCCCCTCCAACAGCGAATGGACAAGTCCATGTGGGAAGCCAGCCTGGCCCGCCTGCTGTTTGAGGCTCTGGTGGGTGCCCTCTCCATCAGCGTGATTCTCGTGGACAATGAGAGCACTGTGTCAGGCAGTGTCTCGGCATTATCTGCACGCTCCATCTTTTTGTTTCTTAGCAACCTGAGGAGGTGAAGGGCCAGAAGTGTGTCCCCTCCACTGTTGACAGGGAAGGGCCTGCGACCAGCAGCAATGGGCCTTCCCAGCAGGTAGAACCCAAGGGAGTCGGGGAGGTCCATGGCAGCTCCAGGTGACTCAGTAAGGAGTGTTCCTTCTCCACCAGCCCCGTGGCCACGCGCTTAGCACCCCCGTGGCTCCTCTGCTGGGGGAGTGTCTGCAGGTGCTCAGATGTGTGGCCTGGCTACAGTTTCCTGGGGCTGCAACCAGGCCTCGATGCCTCCAGAGGGACAGACACCTTTCCAAAGGGACACACACCAGGCAAACCCGTGGTGGGGGGATGGGGGGGCATTGTTGGAAGTGGGGGTAAAGTGCTCTCTCCTGTCCACCCTACAAAGCATACAGGAAGTATACCCAAAGCTTACGGTTTTCCTCCAGGAATGGAGGCCAGGCTTGAGGGGAGGCCTGTGGCCCGCATGGGGGGGTGAGGGTCAAAGCCAACCTGTAGAGCGAGGAAGAAGCCCTTTGTCAGCGCGCCACCACACACCCCCAGACCTGCCTCCTCCACCACCCACCCGGGTCCTGCCTGCACCGCTCTGCCACTTCATAACCCAGGAGACGAGCTGAGCAGAGCAGGGCATCGACTGAGAGGAAACCCAGGCCCAGGAGGGCTCGTGGCAGGGAGGGGCTGACAATGTAGACCCCCACTTTGAACCAGCAACCTCCCTGTTTTGCAAGGCAGACCTGGCCCCTGCCCTGCTTCTTTCCTCTCCTGGGGTCCCAGTGGGCCTGCCAGTGGAGAGGAGGCTGACCTGGGTCCAGGAGGTAAAACGAAAACCGTCTCCTGAAAAAGAGTCCCTCTCCTTGCCAACCCTCATTTTTCTTTTTTGTCTGAGATGGAGTCTCACTCTGTTGCCCAGGCTGGAGTGCAGTGGCATGATCTCAGCTCACTGCAACCTCCGCCTCCCAGGTTCAAGTGATTCTCCTGCCTCAACCTCCCGAGTAGCTGGGATTACAGGTGCCTGCCTCCACGCCCCGCTAATTTTTTTATCTTTAGCAGTAGGGTTTCACCATGTTGGCCAGGCTGGTCTTGAACTCCCGACCTCAGGTGATCCAGCTGCCTTGGTCTCTCAAAGTGCTGGGATTATAGGCCTGAGCCACCGTGCCCGCCCCCTAATTCTTGTTATTCATTCACAATATAGTCTTCTTATAATGACTAGTCCCATCTACGAGACCCCTGGTCCATGGATATCACCTGACTCACCTTGAGATTTCCAGCCCCTAGAACCGGGAAAGGCAGGTATTAAGCCCCGTTTCTCAGACTGAAAGGGGAGGCTGCCTTAGGTGAGATCACAGGGCGGCTCACAGGCCAGTGGGGTAGAAACCCAGGTCTGCTGGCCCCAAAGCGTGTGCCCTTCCAGCCAAGGCTCAATTGTTTCCGATACATTCTCCCCACAGGGGCAACTGCCTGGCCTCAAGACTCTAAGGTGCCCCTTACTGTGTGGGGAGCACCCCTCCAACTCCCACCAGTTCCCAATACCATGCCCAGTCCCCAAGAAAGGAGCCAAAAGGTCTACGTACAGCTCCAAAGCTCACCATTGGCGATCGGCCGTAGGCAGCAGCTGCAGCGGCGGCGGCGGCGCTCATTTGGGGTGGGATGTTGTGTAGACCAGCGTAGGCGCCAGGGCTGGTGAGGGACCCATTCATCTCGTGGTGGCTCATCATGGCGAAGGGCGCCGCGTAGGAGCTGGTGATGGAGATGGGCGTGCGCAGAGCCGAGGCTGCGAGGGGGTGGGCATCAGGGAAGCGGGCCTCAGGTGGATCGGGACGTGGCCATGGCTGCCTCACCCAGCAATAGCTCTCCCGGCATTCTTAAGCTGCCTGCTCCAGGCAGTCCTCTCAGACTGAACCCACCCAACTGGGATCCCTGCCTTTGAAGAGCCAAAGCAGCTTCAAGCTTGGCAGATGCACCCACTTCTTTTTACAGAGCAGGATATGGAGGCCCAAATGGGCTTGCTCAGAGCTTCACAGGACTAATGACAGTGGTGGGAACAGATCTTGGGATCCCTGACCTGTCCCACACTGCTTTCATATGCCTGGCCCAGAAGGGGCCCCAGAAACTTTGGCATCACCTCCTCCTCAAACCTGACCGTGAAGTCCCCAAGGGCAGGCCCTGGGAGACACTGCCTGGGCTCTATCCCATAGGTGTGCGGGGCTCCTGCCCTGGCCAGGGCCAGACCCCCTCCCCCCAATCAGATCAACTTGGCCCATGGTGCCTACCCATTATACCTATCGGGTCCATGCCCGGAGGTTTGCCCGGCATTGACCGGAGCCCTGGGGTCGTGCTGGTGCCTGGAGTTGGGGCATCGTTCCTCGGGGTTGGTGTGTTGGACTTGAGCCCAGGGGTGGAGGATTTGTCGTTCTGAAGAGGGGAGATGCAGAGATGAGGGAGGCCATGAGGCTTCCATTCTCCTAGCAGCTGGGCACAGCTGTTACGGGTCCCAGCACAAAGCCCAGAGCCAGCCCCTTACGAAGCTTCTGCCTAATAGCCTCTCAATCCTTCTCCAACCTTGTTTGGCAGGGACTGGGGTGATCACTCCCATTTTACGGACACAAAAACTAAGGCTCAGAAATGTGAACCCATTAGTGCAAGCCCAGCAGGCATAGGAGGTAAACCAGGGCCAATCCTCCACCCAGTTTCTTCCACTCCACCCCTCTGCCTGTCAATCAGCACCCCCTGACCTCCGGTCTCTGCTGCTCCCTTCCCACTCCCATCTACCCAGACTCCACATACATGACCAAGGTCTTTGGTCTTGGAGGAAGGTGTGCTGCTAGAAGAGGCCACCGAGGCAGGGCTGGTGGGGGCATCCTTTTTCAGGCTACGGGCCTTGTCCAGCCCATTTTCAGGAGGGGAGTGTGCCGGGCTGACCCGGGGCGTTGGAGGGTCCTGAAAACACAAGTGACGTAGAGACGCACTGAGGGCCAACAGCCAGCCTTGAGGCCTCCCTGCTCTGAGAGTGGGAAGGGAGAGGGCATGGCTGATGGGGAGAAAAGCTTAACTGAAAGACTGGGGGTCCCAAGGTGAAGGGAAGCTAACTCAACCATCTGGTCTGACTGAGGTGGGGAGGGCGGAAGGGTGACTTTCCCAATGTCAATCACAAGTTCAGGACTCCAATCAGTGTGGCTGGGTTTGGCTGAGTGTAGATGCTCTCTAGCTCCTCCTACCCTGCTGAAGCTGAGCCCCCGTGGCTCACAACTGTCACTTCAAGATAGGGAGAGGAGTGGGCCAAGCTAATCTGGACGGAGGATCACGAGGAATCGAAGCTGGCCCCTACCTGGGATCTTTGGGAGTGTCTCTCCGGAGACCAACTTCAGGAGGCCCTTCGGGCCCATGAATGCCTGGACACCATGCAGCAAAGCCCTGCCCTGATCCTCCTGAACCCGAGACCCCAAGACCTCTGTTCAGGCTGCCAGGAATAGTAGGACAGACAGAACAGATCCCACCCCGGGGAGGAATAATCCCAAACCAAGAGGTCCCCTGCACCTGGGCCTGCCATACCTCATTAGAAACATCCACCACCAGGTCGTCACTCTTGTCCCCATCACTGTCCTGCAGCCAAGAGAAGACAACTGGTCAGTAAGAGGCCACACTTTCCCCACCCTGACTGAGCCCTAAACCCCCTAGCCTTCTACCGGCCAGGACCTGAACAAGGGCCAAGCCCCACAGTCCATGCTTTCTCCTGCACCCTGCCCTTCAGCAGGCTCCACTCCAGCTCCACACAGTCACCAAGCGGGTCCCCTAGACTAGCCCCTAGGTTGCTCCCCTCCCGTGCCCACTGGGCAGCCGCAGACACTTGCCCCATCGGAACAGTTCTAAGCCCCTCCCCCAACAGCCTGCCCTTCAGCTTCTCTCTGAAGCCAGAACCTTCTTCCCAGCTGGTGTTACATTCACCTTCAGTCAGTGTGCTGCTCTCACCTGGTCATTCCCACCCCTCTGTGTGGGAGGGTGTCTCGCCTCCTCTCAAAGAAACACATTTGAGTGTCCTTCAGGTATGCAATGTGTCCGAAGCCACACGGCAGCCATGTGGCTGAAGAGGGCTGAGTACAAGACCACTGAGGCCCTGCACCATATCCTCCCCTTTCCTCTGTCCCAGCTCTCAGCCCTCACAGCCTGGCACAGGGCAACACAATGACCATGCTTCCACTAGGGTCTCACGTGCCAGGAACATCCCATTGAAGGGCTAGCGAAAGCCATGACTGGGAGATCAGCATGCCTGGGGCAGACTGAGAGGACTGGAGGGTCCACATTTTGGGGACGCCGGAAGCAGCCCCTTACAGCCAAGTGGGATTCTGGCAGCACTGTGACAGCAACAAGGGGTTGTTGGGCCATCTGTGGGAAGAGACCCCATGGAGAACAGGACAACTTCCCTGTCCACCTGCGCCCCACGGCGGCTCACATGCTCACAGCGTGTATGAACGTTACCCTAGCTCCGCCTCACCCTGCCCTCCTCAATGGGGCCACCTATCCCCGCCTGTGCTTCTCTGACTCACTGCCAGCCACAAGAGGACCCTGGCCATAGCTTGGGCCCTGCAGACACCCCTCGCCCTACCCAACAGAAACCCCAGCGGCGCCACCACGCCTCGCACATACGTATCGGCTCAAGCTGTCCTTCTCCTCTGCCTTCCGCTTCTTGGCTTCCATGCTGTAGTCCGCAGAGCCCCGGTGCTTCTCACTGGCCCGGAGGCTTTCCGAGGGTGACACGGAGTTATTCTGGAAGCAAGAGGGTTCAGGGTTAAAACTCTGCTGCGTGTAACAACTCACACATCTGCACACGGCTAAGTGCAGGTGACATGGAGGTCAGGGGAGGGAAGAGAAGCTGAACTCCTCTCTGCCCTGCAGATGGTGGCTCCATCAGAGCCTCGGCAGGGAAGCCTTCCCCACTCCCCAGACTGAGTCCCCAGGGAGATGCCCTGGGAGCATCCCCAGTTCTCTTTTGCAGCCCTGCCACTGCTATTAAATAATGAAACCTGCAGCGAGCCGCCTGCCTTCTGGCCTGTGAGACTACACTCTGTGAGGACGAGGGTCACCCGGGTCTCGTTCACCACCCATCTCGCGCCTGCCACACTCATTTGCTCAAAGGAGGGATAAGTGGAATTTGCATTGAGTCTTGTAAGATGGATCTGAGTTGACAGGCGGGGGCCATGAGAAATACTTCATCTGCTGAGCCCGACAGGAATGGGGAGATTGATAGGGAAGGAGGGCGTCAGGCAGCCACCGACTTCCCAGTGGAGATGAGCAGCCGAGCATTCGGAGTGAACACCCCCGCCTCCGCGGCAAGGCTGTCAGCAACTCCGGAGAAACACCAGGGTTGTCAAAAAACAAAAATGCAACGTCATGAAGCCTTTCCCTCTGACAGACAGGAAAAGGTGCAAGGGCAGGGACAGTGACTGCCTTGGTAGCCATCACCAAGTGGGGACCCCGAGAGCTTGGCAAATGTGCCCAAGCTCCCTTAGCAGAAGGTGGCACAAAGGGAACCCCCCATTTTCATGAGTTCTCACTCAGTTATAAAGCAAATGAGGATGAGAAGCCTTTGGGATGGGAGGCTTGGGAAGAGGTGAGATGGTGGAGCAGTCCCGGGGGTTCCGAGTGGTCAGAAATCACGTGGCTGTTCCCGCCGGGCTGGGGAGCAGGGAGGGAGGAGCTACTGGCAAGGGCACCGGCCAGCAATCCTCTGTGCACAGAGAATAACATCAGGACCAATGCCCCTCTACGATACCGTTGAGGTTTACTCCTTCCTAAGAGCCGAAACTTAACCTTCACCACCCACCAATTTCCAAGCAGCTGCCCTGGGTCAGGCCTGGTGCTGCAGGCCAGGAGTGGCAGAATGAATGAGACACAATCCCTGCCCTCCAGGAGCTCATGGGCCAGTTATGATGGCGCTGGAAGGAAAGGCCAGCCCTTCCCAGGTCCCAGTCCCCATGCAACATGGGAGGTCACATGGAGACAGAGAGGAGCATCTGTTCGGAAGAGAAGAGCATCAGAAGGCAAGTGGAATGAGGCTTCTCTACTCTTCCCCACTTATTCAGAGGCCAAGTGTGGCTCAGGGACCAGGGCCACTTGGAGGGACTGGGCGGTACTTGGTGGGAATGGTGCGGCCACCAGCCTCAGAACTTAATTTCCTTTCCTAAGCCGGTTTCTGGGCAGCCCTTCCCTGCCAAGTTTCTGCCTGAAGCAAATTAAAATGGCAGAGTTATCAAGCCTTGAAGAAAAAATGGAGGTTATAATGGAACTGCAGCCCAAGCTTCCCCACAGCCGTGCAGGAGCTGGGCGATGCGCACACAGCCGCAATTCAATTAGCTGCTGCAATCGCCAGCAGAAAAATCACCGTCATTTCATTTCATTTCCTCTGACGGTGGTGGCCACCCTGTGCTAAGCAGAAATGCTTCCAGCCCCTCGCACCGGCTGCCCCTCGCGGGCGGGCGGGCAGGGGAGGGGGCGTGTGGCTGCTCGTGTTTCTCTTTGCGACCCGGTGCTCAGCTCGGGAGAACAGCGAGCTCTTTCTTCTCATGCAGTCAGGCTGAAAACCCTCGCCGCTACCGGAGAGTCATGTCAGGCATTTAGCGGCATCGATCCAGCCCGCCTCTGGCTGGCAGGCGGCCAAAAAACTAAGTATTTTTTATTGCTTCGGCTAGGCAAGGAAATATGAATGAAGCTACCTCTAATTGGACTCCAGACTAACCCCTCTGGGACAGCTTCCAGCCCGTCCCCGCTGTCCTCCCTCCCACTCTGACACAGCCCTGTCCTTCCTGCCGTAGGCCTCATCTGTTGACAACCTGGTTTCCAAAGCCTGATTCTTTCAGTCTACACCGCCCCTGACACCGTCTCTACATGCATGTGCACAGCCTCAGCTCCGAGCTGCCCATTGCTGCCTCTGCCCTGAGTCTCGATTCATTCCCGTTGGAGTCGCTGGTGGACCATGTGTGCCATGCATGGACCTCAGCGAGTATGGTAAAAAGCCCAGCTCTTGGGGGTTCTGGGGGTGGGGGAGCGTTCTTTTAGTAGAAAACTTTTACAGATGGGGTACAGAGCCAGAAGCCAAGAGGGATGAGGATGAGGTAAAGACTCATGCTCTTTAAAGAGTGCTGGGCCTCCCCCTCCCCGTCCAGTTCCACTGCCATTACCCAGGTAACCTCTGTCAGGTTATAATGGATCTTCCTAAACAAAGCTAAGAGGCTGGCTGAGCTAGAATTATTTCCATGGCATGGATAAGGAGACTGAGGCTCCGTGAGGCCAACAGAACTACGCAGGGTCTCAAAGCTAGGACCAGACCTCAACCTTATAATGTCCAATCCAGCCCTCCACCTACCTAGGCAAACTGCCTCTCCAAAAATGCCACTGTTAGAGGATCAGTACTGAGGCAGTGAACGTGGGATTTCAGCTTCAAGGACTCCTCTCGTAGATACCTAGCCATGAGCATGTAGGCAGGGCACGAGGAGACACCAGCCTCGCTGCTAATGGGAGGTTTAAAAAGTCAGCCTGGGCGGGGGAGGGCCATGAAGGGAAGGAGGGTTGGGTTGGAGAGAGCTGCCCAAGGAAGCTGCTGTCTAGATGGTTAGTTAACTGCCTGACCTTCCAAGTCCTACTTAACACGAGGTAATAACCAAAGCCATCCTAACAGATTAGATGGCCCCAGATACAAGGACGGCGATGAGGAATAAAATAGCTTTGCTAATCGCTGGAGGATTTTTTTTATCCAGAATCCACTGCGCTTATTCAGAAGGCTTATTCACTTGAAACAGAACCTTGGAGCCTCAGCGTGATCAGAAAGATTTACAACAAATCTCAGAGCTGGCAGACACGCAGGCGGCCTGGCCTTAATGCTTGCTTGCTAGCACTTTCTTAAATGGAGTGAAAGCCCAGAGCAGGGAGAAACCGCAGGCGTTTGAAGGGAATGAGGATGCAAGATCATACAGGAGGCATCCGAGCTGGGGGGTGGGTAAGAACCTTCGCCCTGGACATGGGACACCTGGGTCCTAAACCCTGGGTTTAGCCCACGGACTCCACAAAGCCCCTCGCAATGGAAGACCCAGGGCTGGTCAGCTGACCTCTCAGAGTATCACCTCTCATCTGAAAGGGAGTTGGAGCTCATTTAGCCAAAGCTCTTCATTTGACAAATGGCAGACCTAAAGCCTGCAGAGATGAAGAGCTTCCACAACCGAAGGTCAGTCTCAACAGGTGACAGCAGCTCCCACTTTATGACAGTCACTACCCCTCACCCTGCCACTGCCACTATTGGCTCTGGACTGAGACATCAGCACTGAAGTCAGGTCTCCCAGCTCGGCACCAGTTAACAAACTAAACCCCATTTCAACCCATAGAGCGGAACTGGGAACCCAGAAGCCAATTTTGGACACCGCTGGGTCTCAGGCCCGTGGTTCTGGGAGCCCGGAGTCCCACCTCCTCCCAGTACCCACATACCCCTATGGGTTCCAGAGTGCCAATACTTACCGCACTGGATTCTCTCTCTTTGGGGAAGGAAGACCAGGACAGGAGGAAGGTCAGGCCCCCCAGACAAAGAGACAAAAAAGAAAAGAAAAGGGTCAGTCTAAGACCAGCTGGTTTTTGTGATCTGCTAGTGCACTGGTTTTCAAATGGGCAGAAGGCCTGGATTGCTGTCTCCGTGGATCAGCCAGGGCAGGGCCATTAGGTGACATTTCCCGGTTTGGAAATTCGCCACCCCAATTCCAGTAATGCTCCTGCCCCTCCAGTCCCCTGAGGTGGGCAGGGGAGGCCTCTGACCCAGTTCTCCCCGTCATGCCAGAGGGCACCAAGTTCACTGTTTGGCAGACTAGGGTTCTTAAGGCCACAGGCTTGGGAGGGATCATGCCATACAAAATACCAGTAGGACCTGGGAGTTAAGAACTTTATTGTTAAAAAAAAAAAAAAGGCGGGGGAATTTAAGAGTGGTTTCTTTAATTCTGTTTTTGGAATTAACAATATTCTCTGATTCTTTGTCAGGATGTCCCTAAAAGCTGAAGCCTCGGATAATTTGCCCAGCTAAGCGCTCCCCAATTCTCCTGTCTGCTGGGGAGAGGTCCCCCTTCCTCTCCTAAGAGACCATCCCACCGTAAGACAAAAAATGTAGCCTCCAGTTCCTGGGACCGGCTACCGCCCTGTGGTCTGGGCCAAGGCAGGACGGTGACATGCCAGGTCCCAAGTGCTCAGAAGGTGTTGGCTGCGTGCCCCCGTAAATACCATGACTAAGGGCAAAGTGCACATGGCGGTAATTTTTGAAAAGTCTCTCCCAGGGAGCCAGACCCTTCTCTTCCCCGATGCAATGCACCCCTCTGAGGCCACGCTTGGTGAAGCTTCCTGGGTACTCATGGTAAGGTCTGTGGTGAAGGATCAGGGAAGAAGTTCTGACTCCAGATGAGCTCTGACTATGCACCTTTCCCGGTTTCCTGCATTGGTGGGACATAGACGTAAGGAAAACACCCAGGAACCTGGCCCCTGTCCTAGAGAACCGATGATCTTGGTGAGCACAACACACTTTCCAGGGGTAGGATGTAAGAGGATACTCTTATGGGAACTTAAAAAAGGGCCCTAGTGGCCGGGCGCGGTGGCTCACGCCTATAATCCCAGCACTTTGGGAGGCCGAGGCGGGTGGATCACCAGGTCAAGAGATCGAGACCATCCTGGTCAACATGGTGAAACCCCGTCTCTACAAAAAAAAAAAAAAAAAAAAAAAAAGAGGAAAAAAAAGAAAAGAAAAAAAAAAAAGGGCCCTAGTCCGACCAGGAAGGCATCCTGAAGGGGTGGACTGGGGCTGGCCCCTGAAGGACAGGCAGATGTGTTGTCGGAAGATGCGACGGAGCTCCAGATGCACATCAAGGTCTTCAGGACACAGAATACCAGCTCCACACCAAGGATTAGGAAAAAGGTGCATGGGACGTGGATGGCGCTGGCTTCCATGAGCCAGGTCTTCAACAGATGGCTCCAGATCTTTGCTAAGTCCTGGTCCTAGGGTGACTGCATTTGCTGGTCCACTCACTACAAGGCCTATGAGGGTCCACGCCCCGCCCCGCCCCACCCCACTCCGCCCTCTGGCCTAGCCCAGGCCCACCTCTGTGATCCAGTTCATGGTGGTTCTTCTCATCCTTCACCGTCAGGTGGGCCTGGCTGCCCAGAGCGCCCAGTGCCAGCAACCCAGAGCTGCTCCCCGTCACCGGGGGGATTCCTGGAGGCTGGAGACCTGATGGGTGGGGTGGCAACTGGACCGGGGGGCCGTGTGTGGCATGGGAGAGGTGCTGCGCCTGGAGCTGCTGCTGCTGCAATGAAGTCAGTGATGAGTACAGCTGAGCCCGGGAGGGCAAGGGAGGCGTGGCCACCTCGGGAGGGAGGGAGGGAGCAGCTCTTCCCATCCCCCTCACTCCTTCATTGGGTGGGTAGCAGGGGGAAGCACCCCCAAAACCTTTGCCCCCAGCTCAGTCCACATGAATGTCTCACTGAAGGAAGTCTGTTAATAGACTGCAATGTAAAGATTTATGTCTTCAAGCCCCCTTACCCCACACCCCAGTTTCAGGAAGAAATCTCTCAATGTTTGTTTCCAAGCCTGAGATAAATAATGCATGCATTAAAAAACCACACAGTCATGGGGTTCCCTCTGAGTGAGAGGGATCCATTTTTAAGCTCACAGCACTGGTAGTGTCTGCTCATGCGCACATGCCTTCAGCATTAGCTGCCAGCATCTCCCACCATGAGGCTGGACTCTGGGGAAGACTCCTTATTTCTTAGGAACTCCAAGCCTGCCTTCCAGAGCAGGGGCAGGGCAGGTCATCACAGCAAAGGCCCCAGAGCCAGAAGAGCTGGGGGCCAATGGAATGAGAGCTAACGTCACCAGACATTAGTGGAGAACCGGGTAACTGCAAGAGCAGAGGCTTTGGAACTAGACAGACAGGATTAAAACCCCAGCTCTGGCACTTCCTAGCTGTGTGGCCTGGGGCAGGTTACTTCAAGTCCTTGAGCCTCAAATTTCCTTATCTGTAAAGAGGGGAGGCAGCAGACCCTAGAGAATGATTGTAAGATAATGTATGCAGCACCTCATGGCACACAGCTACTATTCTCGAAGCCTCATGGCAGTAGCTAACATTTACAAAGAGTTTAAAATGGATTCCCGAACCCTTCTTAAAACTTTCCATGCAGCAAGTCAGAATCATCGTCAACCAGGACTCTGCGGCCCTGGTTCCTACTCAACGCTAGCCTCAGGGGCTTCACTCTCCTCTCCCTTCCACACACCCACCTTCTCCACTACTGCAGAAGTTAGGTGTGCTGGTATCCACCTATGCAATGCATCTTTCTTTTCAAGTAATGGAAGAGAAGAGAACCAACATTTACTGAATGCCTGAATGAATGCCTGGGCACCTTCCAACCACCTGGCCAGGGAGGGGTTGTGCCCATTTAATAGATGCTTAGAGGGCTGGAGTAGGCAGCCAGTAATTGCCCAAATCCCACCACTAGTAAATCTGTCAATCACCACCCTCATCCAAAGAATGTTCGTTCCTAAGAAGATCCCCAAAGCAGGTGGGGTTGGTGGAGAGTACCATACAGAATAGATCTGAGAAGCTTCCAGATCTCATGCCTTACTGAGGGAGCTCACCTGTCAATATGAGATGGCTTTCTGGCAACCGAACAGATAACAGAACACAGTGAAGGCCCATGGCACGGGCAGGAGGAAGCAGTAAGTGTCTCAGGTTATGGATAAAGGACCCTACCTAATCTCCCCAGCTAAGCTGCAAACCGCCCCCCTGGCCTCATCCCAGCCACAGCAGTCATGGCACTGCTGGCCCCAGAGGGCTCCCTTTATCAGTTGTGGGTGAAAGGCTGGCACTATGGCCATCGCTCAAAGCTGTCAAGAGTCTCTGTGATGTCTGTTGCGAGGCAGTTCATGGGCACTGTCCCAGGGTGGGCTGACCCCACATCTGCAGTGAGACACTATGGCGGACACAAAGCTACAGGGGCGCCTGGAGCCAGCATCACATAGTCCAATACGGAGATCCAACCCCTCCCAGCTAAGAAACTCCAGCTTCTCTCAGATGGGAGCTTACTCTGAGCTCCTCCACTTTTTCTTTTTAAAGAAAATGTAATTTTTTAATATCTTATTACAAAACTAATACATGCTCATTTTAAGAAAATACTAAAAATAAGTATATGTTAAAAAGTTTTTTTAAATTACCCTTCAAGCCTACCCTCAGAAGATTCTACTGTTAATCTACCTAGGTTTTTCTTTATGAAAATCTACACATTTCAAATGTACTTCTGCAGAAATGGACTCTTGTGAATCATACTACTATACAGTTTAATTTTAATTTAGGAATGTTCTGAAAAATTTTTCTTGAGTATTCCCTGACGTGGCTGAACAATACAACGCTATCTGGATACCTGGTTTTTAAAACGAGTCTCCAGTAGGACCCCTGTGGTTCCAGTTGCTGGTAGGTCCATTAATTCTGCCGGTGATAACTAGTAAAATCCCAGAAAACAAGGGCTGAGGTATTTAATCTGCATTTTTTTTTTTAAGACGGAATCCCACTCTGTGGCCAGGAAGGAGTGCAATGGTGCCATCTTGGCTCACTGCAACCTCTGCCTCCCGAGTTCAAGCGTTCAAGCGATTCTCCTGCCTCAGCCTCCCGAGTAGCTGGAACTACAGGCACATGCCACCATGCCCAGCTAATTTTTGTGTTTTGTTTTGTTTTTTTAGTAGAGACGGGGTTTCACCATGTTGGTCAAGATGGTCTCGGTCTCTTGACCTAGTGATCCACCTGCCTCAGCCTCCCAAAGTGTGTGAGCCACCACCCCAGGCCTTAATCTGCATTTTATAGTGCAGAGCCAATAAGATCACTCGAGGAAGAGGAGGGGGAGGAAGGCTTCAAAGATACAGCTTTGCTGCCTGCAGACCCAGCTAACTCCTTTCCCGAACAAGTCTGTTTCTAGAGAAAATGTGCATTCAACATTTTTCCCCAAGGAAAGATGGAGCTGAACAGCTCCACACACCCTGATTTTTATCTTACCAGGTGAAGTCTCCTCTCATACGCAACCTTCTAGGCTCAGCTTTGCCCAGTTCAAAGGCCATCTCCCCTGGACACCCTCTCCCTTATACTAATCAGAATGGATTTCTCTGTTCTAAGAGCTCTAACAGCTCAGACAGTGGAGCCAGATAAAACAAGGCAGACTTCAGCTCTATCCTTCACCAGATGTGAGTCCTTGGATTAGTCAGCCAGCCTCTCTGGGTTGTGCGAGGACCACATATGTGACTATAGGTAAAAACAGAGCAGGTACTCAGTCAACCTTAGCAAACACTACAGATGGATCCCAGGTGTAAACGTTTCTTTCGCCTTTGTGCACTGCTTGGCAACCTGTGAGTTCCAGGAACAGAGACTGTGTCTTCTCCATCCTAGCACCTGTAACAGTGCCTGGCATATTTACTCAGTACATATCTTCTGGGTGAATTTGTGAACATTTTGGAAAAGGTATATGAAGATGCTGAGAAATAGTGCTCACAGGTGCCAGCCACCTCCCAGCTCCATGCCTCCCTCTCAGGCCCAATTAGATGCAGCTGGAACAGTCAGTTGGGACAGGAAGCATCAATGGGGTCATGAGGTGTCCTGCTTGCCCAAAACATGAACCAGTGAACCAGCATCAGAATCTTGGACCCGAGGCAGCAGTGGCCGTGTGGCAGACAGTGGCTTTCAAAGCTGTTAAGCATCCAAGGCTGAGAGGCTGGTTTTCAGCTTTAGTGCAGTCAGGTAGGAGCGTCCTCTTTGCAAAAGAGAAGAGAAAAGGAAATCTCCCAGGCAAAACTGAAGCATTCCTTATCTTCGAGGGCAAAAGCAACCTGCTGCAAAAAGCCAGAAACTCCCCCGAGGTCTCCTTGGGGTGGTTGGAAGGCACAGCGAGGACCGGCCCAGCAGACTCTGCGAAGCAGGGACAGGAGAGCCAACCTCCAAGGCTCCTTCCTCAATGTGAGAGCAGATGCCAGGGTTGTCGGGTAGAGGGTCTGCCAATAACAGTCATGGGTGGGTACAACAGAGAGTGAAACGAAGATTTTTCCCTGACAGGTCTGGGGGCCAGCTGGCAAGGTCTCCAGCTGACCCTGTCCCTGTCACAGCTCGGCACCTCCGCAGGCAGGCAGGCAGGGCCCCGCTATCCTCAGGCTGTCTTCCTATCCCCTGCACCAACGTCTGCTGGCTTCAGAGCACAGTGTGCTCAAACACAGTGATGTCTGAGTGGGAGGATGATACTGTTTTCAACTGGGTAGCTTTCTCCACGGCAGAGAAATGGAAGCGGTTCCACAAGCTGAGACCGCCTGTCTCCAATTTATACCATTCCTTTCAGTATGGGAACTTCTCCATCCACAACATGTAGGAAAGTCAATTCCCCCTTGTGCCCCTGACCCCGAAGAGGGGCTAGGAGTCTGGAACCAGGCCACGCCCGAGCGTTCACTTTTCCCTCCTTGGACATCTCCTGCCAGAGCACAAACAAGCCAAGGAACCTGTACTCCACACAAGCGGTAAGTGCCCATGGCCTGGCTCAGAAGGTGCGGTCACTTCCAAGAGAGGAGGAAGGGAAGATCTTGCTTGCAGCGTATGTCTAATTGGATTACACACATCACGCCTTATGCCTTCGCTGGCTGGTTGAATGCTCCGTTTCTCAGGTTCACGATTTGGAATGAACTTAGTGAAGTTGTCTAAGCATTTCCAGAACCAAGGCACACCGAGGGCTCCCACCACAGGAGGCAAAGCAGGGTCCCGACTGCGTAAAGTGAACAATTCCTGCCCTCCACAGAGAGGGAGAACAGCTCCAGGCCTCTGACTGCTCCATCTCTTTCACATCACTCAGGGGGCACCACAGCCCCACGTGCATTGAGCTTCCGGGTTTGGTAACAGCTTTTAGTGCTCACAACAACCCTTGTGACCCCCACTTCAGAGAGGGCAAACAGGCTTGGGAGGTGGAGCAGCTCCACCAAGCCGGCAACAACCAGAGCCCAGACCCAAATTCAGCGTTACCTCCGTCCGCCACGGCCGCCTGGCTCAAAGACGGATCCTAAGGCACACTCTCTTGGCCATCCTTTCCCCTCACGGAAAATCCATTCGACTGAATGCAGCTCATCCGCATTCTGGAGTGAATGCAAGAACCTTAGGTATGGCTTCAAAATACCCTGTGTACTTTGTGACAAGCTACAACCCCCCTCTTTCTTCCCTCCCTCCCACTTAAAAAAAAAAAAAGCAAGTCATCTCCCCCACTGTTAATTTCCTAGGAATTCAGACCAAATTGTCAGCGTTGTCAGTGGGTGAGCAGATGAGAGCCCCTCCACTTTCCAGTCCAAAGATCTGGGCCACAATACAGCAATGGAAAAAGAGGGTTCCAGAAATGGGTGATAGATACATCAGCTCACCAGGTCTTAAATCTGCTTGGGAAAGATAGATACTGCCTTCTGCAAGTTGCTGACCAAGGGTCAAATTTCCCTCCTCGTGCTCAGGACTCTTATCCTTCTCCAAAGCCCCTGCCATTCATTTATCCAAGAAGCATGTAACAGAAACAGGGCTACAGTAACCAAGACTTGCCAGGCCCCAGCTAGAAGACAGACCATCTTCTACCTGTCTGCCCTCAGTGGACCCTTGAGGTCCAGCAAGGGAGTGGGCAGGCCTGGCTGGAGAGCCCAGTTCCCTTGATCTGTCGTTCCTTCCCCTTTCCAGACACACCATCCTGACCTAGGATCCTGCCTTTTCTTACCATCCTCATGATCAACATGCCACCGGCTACCTCCCTGCCCATGCCAGAGGTATTTGATTTCTCTTTGAGTTGGGCTGAGCCACGACCTCAGACTCTTTCAAATCCGTAAGCAAGAAGGTCATTAAACAAGTAGACAGATGGAGAAACTGAGGCCCAGAGGAAGAAAGTGACTTGCCCAAAGCCCTTCCTCTAAGTCCTAGACCAGGGTGCCAGCTGCATTTCCTTCCAGAGCAGCAAATCCAGCAGTGTCGTGGGGGTAGCCACTGGTAGCTGCCAAGAGCCTCCTGGGACCCTCCTCTCCTGCCCTTTCCTGCTGGGGCCAGGGTGCCTGCCCTTTTGCTCAGCCCACGGTTCTGCACCCCCTGCCATCCTTCTCTATCTGGCTTCCCAGAGGCAGCTCAGCTGCAGGCTTGCTCTCTGCTCTCCTCGAGGAGGAGATAAAGAACGCCCTGACTAGCTTAGCGACCTCCTTCACTGGAGTGCAGTCAAGCACGGCTCCCCAGCACGAGCACACCTCGGCTGTCCGTAATTCCTGCCTTGTGAGGCTCTGTCAGGCGCAGCGATTAGACGGCTGCCTGCTTAATGACAGGGCGATGGCTGCGTTCACTCAGAGCTGGAGAAGCAATTACCTTGAAAATGGGGGTCACAGGCCCCACTCGTTGGCTTTAATTGAATTCCAATGTCTGCCTCGAGCTGCCTCGACCTAGCTTGGAGCTTCCTAAATACTTCTTAAAGGAAGTACAGCTAATCCAAGCAGTGCTTCTCCCCCAATTTTACTCCTTTCTTAAAACTTAAAAATATATATTTTCATAAGAGGATTTTAATTCCAAAGATGGAGGCGGAGGTGGAGAGGAGACCCTGCTGTGGTCACTGCAGGGGTAGGAGAACTTTGCCTGGAAACCTCAAGAAGATGGTTAGACAGGAGATGGGGGTGAGGAGCTGGAAGAGGAAAAACTTCAGAAAACAAAATTCACAAGCCATGTCCTATTCCTGAGGCCCCCTGCTACCACTAACAGCAGAACCACCAAGCTAAGAGCCAGGCACTGAGACAGAGGACACAGGCCACCCTCCAGGGCTATGTCAGGGCCAGGGGAAGAGCCCTGAGCTGCGAGTCAGCCACCTGGGACTCTGGTCTGGCTTTGCTCCTCAACATCATAATCATTTCCTCTCTCTGTAAAACAAGGGCACTGAGCTAGATCAGTGGTTCTCAACCAGGGGCCATTTTGCCTCCTACAGACATTTGGCAACGTCGAGAGACATTCTGGGGAGTCACGAGTGTGTGGGGTATGATTGACCTCTGCTGGCTACACGTCAAGGATGCTGCTGAACATCCCACAATGCACAGGACAGCAAAGAATGATCTAGCCCCAAATTTCCACAGCGTCAAGGTTGATGATCCCTGGGATAGATGATCTCTGAAGATACTTCAAACATTAAAATATCATGATTTGCCCTCTTGGGGTGCCGCCTTCCAGCACTGAACACTTCCTCACATTCCAGTTTCAAGACTCCTCTCCGCCCATTCTACAAACCAGGCCAGTGCTTGCCTCCCCCACTACCTCCAAGCAGCACTGAGCAGTGTCCCTGTGGGCTCAGCCCAGAAGGACAAACCCACTGGGCTGCCTTCACCAAAGGACTCTGCAGCCATCACGGGTCCTAACGGCGTGATGGAGGGTCGGTGTCCATGTGTCATTCCGGGATTCCAGCCTCCCAGCATTCCTGGCAGGAGTCAGGAGTGCCCAAAGAGATGAGCTGGTGTACCCTCTCCCTTTACGGATATAGGAACTGAGGCCCAAGGAAAAGAAGGGACTTGCCAAAGGTCACGTGGGGGAAGAACCATGACTAAAACATGGACCTCCAGGTTTCTGCCCCAGACGGAAAAGTCAAGAGTCATCATGTTTCCCATCAAGCGGAAGAAAATTCTGGAGCCTTCGGTTCCACCTTGAAATAGTGACTTCTCGTAAGAACAGAAAGAGGAAAGACGAACCAGGTTCCCAGAATGTTAGGGGTGAATCAGTCCACTGCTTCCCGAGCCTAACTACACTTCAGAATGAACTGGAAATCGTTCCAGACTCCCAATCCTATTCCCAGACCTACAGAAGACATGACAAATCTGTACTATCCAGAAGCTCCTCCATGGACGGGCAAGCAGTGATCCCACCCACTCCCTTCATTTTAGACACGTAAGGTGGACACCCCAAGGTAAGAGCTTTTCCCAAAGTCACACTGAAAAGACTTTTCTTCCTCAGGGAGGAAGCGTATCTTAAATACGCTAGCCTCACACCAAAGCAGCAAGCAGGAGGGAGATGCCACTTGAACCTAAGAAATCCATTTAACATACAAGCCAGGTAGGCCCAGCTTCCCCTTCCACGAAGGGGCCAGTCCAGAAGTGGGCCTCACAGAGCACTCTTGGGTACGTTTTCCTATGTAAGGGGAACACGGGGCTTCTAGAAGGTCAGGAAGACCAGTCTAGGCTCCCCAGCTGGAGTTCACAAGTCTCCATCACGCGTGCTCAGCCAGGCATCTCCACGCATGGGACAGCAAGACGCAAACCCACATTTCACAGCACGATGCACATCAACAGTACAGCAGAGACTGTTCTGATCCCAGGCGGCCAAAGAAGGGCAGACTTCTGCCAGGGAGGAGGCAGACAGGCCCCGGGGGAAGTGTGAGAAGGGGACCAGGCACTGGCCAGTTGGCCTGGCCTTGAAAGTGACCCTAGGCCCCTGCCCTCCTCAATGGCAGGGACACCAAAAGCCAGTGGAAGATGAGGCAGATGGCTGAAGTGGTGGATTCGAGGCATGTCTGGCTCCCTTTTAGTTTGAGGACTAGGAGGCAACTGGGGAGCCAATGGGGAAGCAGCCCCACATGGGTCCAAGCCCTTGGGATGCTTGCAGAAGCCGGAGCCTTGGGGCCGCCATTCTTTGAGACCAGCTAAGGTCAGGGTCAATCTCTGGTTATGGTAAATGAGAGGAATAAAAGGGCTATACACACGGTAAGAGGCAGATTGGGGAGTCCACGTACCCCGATGATGGCGTTCAGCTCCGTCATGGTGACCTGCTTGGCGCGTTCCACTGCCTGCGCCACCTGCTGCTGGTGCTGGAGGGAAGAGCGCACGTGTTAGGTGCAGCCACCCTCCTGGACAGAGGAGGTGACAGGCTGCGCAGCACTGGCAGGGCCTCTCGGGGAGAGCAGACAGAGGAGCCCCCACTGAACACAGGGCACAAGGAGGCGGGAGGGTGACGGGTGATTTCACTTTCTCTCTTAGACGTTTTCAATGAGCATGTATTACTTTTGCAATTGAAACTTCCTTTTAAGTTCTAAAATAAAGATGGATGCCAAAAGATGGCTATTAGTCAACCACACGCACACAAATTTTTCTATGCAATTTGCATATGAGCTGGATATCAGATGACGTATTACAGAATGATCACTAATTTTCGAAACACAGTAAGATTACTGCAATCATGAAGGAGGGTATCCCTATGTTTAGGAGAGGCAGTTTTATAACTATACAGTTAGCGGTGAATTGTCAGGATATCTGCAATTTACACTCAAAGGATTTGGGGGGAAAGTGTGTCTACATACACCTTATCCGTATCTGTCTAAATAGAGAGAAAACAAAGTATGTTTCCAGATAAACAGATAAAGAAAGAAAAAGTAGCAAAACAAACCCTAATGTAAACTATGGACTTTGGGTGATGATGTGTCAATGTAGACTCATCAGCTGTAATAAATGTACCCCTCTGGTGAAGATGCTGATTGTCAGGGAGGATATGGGAAATCTTTGTGAACCTAAAACTGCTCTTAAAAAAAATAAAGTTTATTAAAAAAAAAGTTGTTGCATTAATTCCCTTTCGCTTTGAGGTAGTACCACCACATACACAGCTGTCTCTCCTACTGGGCTGCAAGCTCTGAGGCCATTGATTCTTATTTACTAATTCAGTCATTTATTGGTCACTGTTCTGTGTCCAAGACCCAGGAGTCTGTGAGGGAGCTGACATGGTCCCAGACACTGAGCGGGAGTAGAGGGCAGGGCCTGCCCTGTCTGGAGTGAAATCAGGGAACAGAAAGAGACCCTGCTAAAGTCAGCCTAGCTGTCTAGTCAACACCAGGGAGCTTCTTTGGAGACATGTCTCTCAGATCACCCACTGATCCAAAGGAGCCCCAAATGGAGGTCCCTTGGAAGGTGTGCTTAGAAGGTGACATGACCATCTGGTTATGCTCTCGGCAAGGGCACTCTGTAGCAGGGACCGAGGTCCCCTTTGGGCTGGGAATGCTAGTTTGGATGGGAAAGAGGCACCCACTGCCCACTGCTAGTTAGGTTGCATGCCAGAACCCCCACCTCTGGACTCAGGCAATGGCAGAGAAAACAATTCTACCAGAAGAAGGAGCAAACTGTCCCTCTGATGTGGCCCCTGCCCCCAGACTGGCCAGAGAAGGCCAGAGAAGCTCTCAGACAAATGGGACAGAGCTGATAAGTGGCCCCTATGTGGCAAAGGGTTCCCTGGGGCTAGCCTCTCCCTCATCAAGACTAATCCCTCCCCCAATATTTGCTACTGAGTCTCCAAGGTTGTCAGCTCAGTCAGTATGAATGGACAGGGGCTGGGGCTGGGGCTCAGGCTCCAGTGAGACCCCACCAGCCACTGGGCTGATTTGGAAAGAAGAAGAAGAAATAACAAAAGAAGGTCTTACCTCTTGTGACAGGAAAGGCATGATCTGTGCTAAAATTGTGTTCAGTCTCTTCGCAATCTCTGTCTGCAAAGGGAAGGAGACCACATGAAGCTGAAGCAAATAAATGAAGCCACCGAAATGTCACAGACCAGTGGAAATGCAAACTCCCCCCAGACCACAGCCCCCTCCACTGAGCTCCATGCTTTCTGGTCTCAGTCTGCCTCCGGCCAGGGGGTTCTAGCTAAATCCACAGCATGAAAAAATCTCTTTCAACCCCCTTGCAGCCAGGCTGCCTACATTTTGGGGAGCTCCAGTTTCCATCAGAGGTGGTCTACATGTTTGGTTCAGAATACAGTTTGCATCCTCTGGAGAATACGGTTTGCATCCTCTGGATGGAATCCCTAATTAAAGCAAAATGAAATAAAAATCACTCCCCAAAACCCAGAAAATCCATTGTAAGAGTGAAACACAGGTTAGTGAGGGAGGAACTGCTCTGCTTGCTGGTGCCCCGTACCAACAGGACGCGAGCTCTCAGACAAATGGGACGGAGCTGGTAAGTGGCCCCTATGTGGCAAAGGGTTCCCTGGGGCTAGCCTCTCCCTCATCAAGACTAATCCCTCCCCCAATATTTGCTACCAGACTGAAATCCTACTATTAAGCCTCTTTATTTATTTTTTTTTCTTTTCCATTGAGATAGGGCCTCACTGTTACCCAGGCTGGTGTGCAGTGGTGCGATTTTTGGCTCGCTCAGCCTCGACTTCCTGGGCTCATGATTCTCCTGCCTCAGCTTCCCAAGTATCTGGGACTACAGTTACACAGCCATGCCTGGCTAATTTTTATATTTTTGTAGAGACTGTGTTTCACCACATTGTCCAGGCTGGTTTTGAACCCTTGGGCTCAAGCGATCTGCTCACCTTAGCCTCCCAAAGTGTTGGGACTACAGCCATGAGCCACCACACCCAGCCAACACTTCATTTTTCTGGAATATAGCAGTGCCTTGTCTAAGAAGCTGCTCAGAATGTAATTCATTAGATCCCTAATCCCTCACAGAAGTCAATCTTAGAAAGGTAGAGCAATTCTCTGCCTCGTCTCCCAACACCCTAGAAAAGACTGCATTTAGAAAATCAACAGTTTACAGCAGCATCCTGTGCAAACTTTAGATCTCAGATCGAGAGTGATGCTAATGGGTTAACTGAGTCCAGACAGAAAGGCCTAGAACCACTGACAGCCGACTCTCAGAATTGCTTTTCTTATCTCATTCTGAATCTGAGCCTGCCAGGACTGAGGTCCCAAGGCTGGCTTCAAAGCTTTCATCAGCACATAGCAATCTTTCAGAGACAAAACCATGACAACAGCCTTTAAAAATCTGTGATCATCTGCATGTCAAATGATTCTGGATGAGAAATCCTTGTGCACTTAAAATAAAAACAATGCCATCCGAAGGCATACAAATAGACCCTAGACTTCAGAAGAATTCCTGGGGCTAACAGCCTCCACCCCCTCCATCCTTGGCCACTAAAGAGGATGCCTCTGGTTTGTGGACAGGCAGGCCATCAACTAGAGAGCCTTATGGGCTTTGCAGGCCTGCGTCCTGGGCTGCCGGCCACGGTGGCAGGGCTCGCCAACCGACAGAGCCTGACCGCTACAGTGGGGGGCCCTGGCAGGGAGAGGACGAGGGATCACTGCTGTCAGCTTTCTGCCTGGAACACTCTAGCTCCTCAGGAACAGAGTTGGTGATTCCCAGCCGGCACCACTGTTGGCATTTGGGGAGAGACAATTCATGCTGTGAAGGGCTGTCACTCATATCCCAGGCCAACTGTGTCAACAAGGGCCCCCACTTCCAAACTGCCCAGCTCAGACCCACTGGGACTCCACATTCACACATGTGTGGGGCACTCGAGCCAGGACACCATACATCAGGGGTTCTCAGACACCACGCTATTGATGTGGGGTCAAATAATTCACTGATGTGTGAAGCCGTTCTGTGCACTGTAAGGCCTTTAACAGCATCCCTGGCTTCTCCACCCACTATACACCCATCATTCACACTCTAAGGAATCCAGGAGGATTACTAAATAATCATCATATAAATTATCTATCTAGTTAAGTGGGATGAGCTCTCCCAAACAGAGTCCTTCCTCACTCTGCTTATTTTTTCCTCGCCTAAATCGACAGGTAGTAGAAATGGGGAATGAAGCGTAAAGGTCCAGGTTGGATAGGGCAGGAGTTCTGGAAACAAGCATAGGCTACATCTCACTCTAAAGCTACAAAGAGTGACAGGTGCGCTCACCTATGCGTTCAGCGCCAAATAAGCATCAAAAGATAAGTTAGAAACAAGAATAAACAAAAGAAACCAACCTTACTGTTTAGGAAGCTCACAGGTCCAAGGCCTGTTATCTCAAACAAAGATAGAGCAGTGCCTGGCACACAGTAGGTGCTTCATAAATGTCTGGCCCAAAGAATAACATCACCAGCACCCCTGCATTTATTGAGACTTCACATTGCAGCGGCCCCTGGCTGCAGATCTGGGCCTGCCCCAGCATGGGCACCATCTGAGGGAGGGGTTGTGGTGGATGGAGTGTTGACATACAACTGGCTGGTAGGTGGCCAGTGGCCCAAGCCCTTCACCAACAGGATGGGGTGGCACCTGCAAGCCAGGCCAACTACAAGTCACCTAGATGGGTCTCTGGCCACTGGCCCTCCCCATGGCCAGAAAAGCAGGGGCAAGCTCAGAACATCCTCAGTCACTCTGGCCTCCTCGGCAGCTATCTCTCACAGTTGCCACGGGGGAAGGGGACAGGGTGATTACAAAGGGTTCTGGCTATGGCCTCCTTCCACTGGCAAACAGTGAAGGGTCAGCGTCTTGGGAGTTGACATAAAAAAAAAAAGAAAAGTAGCTGACCTTCCCCTTCCCCACACCCTTCAGCAAACACTTGGCCAAAGGCTTCCCACAGACAGGATCTTCCCATCGGGCTGCTCAGGAGCACAGCCCAGGGATCTCCTAGGCTTTATGTAGCCACCCCGGCCACCAGGTGACCACAGCTGGGTGGCTCAGGGCAAGTTTCCTCTCATTCTCACCCTTTCACCCTCCTAAAGTAGTTCCTGCCTCCCAACACCACAAGCAAGCATCAACTGAGGGTCATCGCAACAACGCCACACAGATACAGAACCTTCCAGAAGCCTGGGGTAGTGGCGTTCAGGCTCTTTCCTGAGGCCCACGTTCCATGAAGAGGCCTCTGCATGGCAGGAAAGCCTCTGGCACATCACAAGACAGAACCGTGTAGGGTTGAGGCAGGCAGAGGGGAGGGGCTGGGTTTCCATTGGGAGAACCCCCTGGTTGAAGGTAAAAGTTCTCCCAACGGAAACCCAGTCCCTCCCCCTGGGAAAGGGGTATGGAGCAAGCACTTCCCATCTCTCCCAGCTGTCACTGTGCCATCATCTGCTAGTACCCTCTTGCAGAGGGTGTCCCCACTAAGTGGAAACAGGGACTGGGCCTCCCTCATCTCTACACAGGCTGCCCAACCCTGCGGATGGGCTCCGTGCACTCTGCAGAGTGGAAGCATGAACAGGAAAACTTTTCACTCAATATTTTTAAGAAATGTTTACTTTTCGGAGGGTGGTGCTTGGGGGAGGGGAAGTTCCTGGAAATGGAAAGTTGGCATAACAGAAACGCTCCTAACAGTAACGACCGCTGACATCCGCCCACCCAACTCACCACGTGTGCATCCGCAATAATCCCACAGGGAAGGCGTTTAACACCTCCATTTCTCAGACAGGGAAACTGATGCCCAGCCATGAAGTGACTTCACTAAACGACTTCCTAGCAAGAAGCCAAATTCTGACATTTCCAGAGAGCTTAGAGAAATATTTTTGAAAGAAAAACCACCATTAGGGTTAATCATTGACAGCACTTCTGATTAGAACAGCTGTTAAAACAGCACTGGCTCCAACTCAAACAAGCTCTGAACATCAGTTCCAAAAAAGGAAAAAAAAAAAATCAAGACGTGTGACCTCAACAATTGGAACAGGTCACAAATCACAAACTGGAACTCAATCACACGCTGGAAAGTTGCTCCTTTTGATAACTCAGCGCAATCCGTTGTTATCAATAAGGCGGCTGCAGCTCCCAGAGGCCGACCTCCATCCTTCCCTCCACCTCGGTCTCGCAAAGCCACGGCTTTTGAGCCAGGTCTTCAGAAGCGAACCTGAGAGGTGGTGGGAGGTGGGAAGACGGCTCCCTTTGGAAAGCACTTTGGAAAAGGTGTTCGGGGAGGTTGGTGCCGCCTTTGAAAGTTTCTTTTCAAGTATGGTTCAAAGCAGGCGGCTTTGTTGGTGAAAAAAAAAACCATCGTGCCTGAGAAGGAACTAATCTACTAGATACAGACAGAGAAGCAGTTCAGAGAAACGGGCACAGAGGTCCCGCTACATTCAGAATCTGCACTACCAACTGGGCGCTGGGAGTAACATCTGCCCTGCAACTCTGTGGAGGTTGTTAGGCAAATAAATGACAGAACACAAGATAGTGGGGGGCAAGTGTAATTTCCCAGAGAGCAATCTGTTCCGTGTGCCTTAGGAGTTCCCATTTGCATGATCATCTCCTCATTAAAGCAGGACCTCTGAACATCTTGCTGTAAACCAAGGCTGCTTGAGCATTCTAAAAGTCGATTTCTCCAATCACACTCTTCTAGCATTCACGCTTGCTGCTACTTCAGGCCATCCTTGGCCCCTGACCCAAGACACTAACTTAAGGGAGACGGAGTCTGCTCTTGATCCGCACCCCCCAGCAAGCTCCTGCTCCTGGGCTTTCGGCACCCAGCCGGACCTTGCCTTTATTTTTGATTTAGGTGACTGTGTTCAACACACCGTTGAGAGCTACTTCCATCCGTTAGTTTTAAACTGCCCTGTCGTGTGTACCTGTGGACTCCAAACGCACAATTCCTTTTAACCTCAGCCAAACGAAGACAAAAGAAAACTGCCCCTTTCGAGAGCATGTTCTGCTCCAATGTTATGCAGAAATGACCTCTAACTCTGCCTCCATCTAGCTGTGTGACTCTGGGCAAATCACTTTCCTTCTCTGGATATTAATTTTGTTGTCTGCAAAACGAAGGAATGAACTAGATCACTTATAAGATCCAGGAGCCCTCATTTAGAATTTTAGAACCCTAAATATTCCCAAAGTGCTGTGCAGCATATCATCTCCTCCATAAAGATCTGTAAAACACAGCATCACATGAATTTACAAAGGAGCCGCGGAGAAGAGCAAACCACCTTGAGATGTGGATGCATGCTGGCCGATAGCTGGGTGGCAGGCCAGGGCCAGGGCCCAAGGACCAGTCTTCAGAGCACGAGCCGTCCAAATTTGTCCATCAGCAAAACTGCACTTCACTGTGGAGCGAAGAGCCTCTAAGCAAGAACAATGATGTCATATTTCTAAGTGTCAAGCCCCTACTGTGCAGTTTCTGTGATTCACAAGGGAAGACTGGTTGGTGGGCTGAGACAGCCAAGCCAGGATTCTCCAAGTTGTCGCATTCAGTGGGAAGTAATTCCACGTCTGTTAGACAGGCAAGCGGCCATCCGACCCTACGAAGTTTCCAGTTATTTGTGAAATGAGGATTTCTTCCTTGGAAAATCAGGGCAGTGTCTTGCAAAGAGCATGCTACTGTGAGTCTGGAGACCACACCGGTCTGCAGATGTGTGTAAAAGATGAGATGAGAAAGAGACTTGCCCATTTTGAAAGGTGAATTACATTGCAAAGCCATGGCGAGGTGACGATTTTCATCCCAGCAGGTCTCTGGGCCTCAGGTTACTCCTCCAGAAAACATGTACATTTGCGGGTGTCGTTTCATTCAGCTCTGGGGTTCTTAAATTTTAATCCGGTTTCACCTGGTTCTCTGACTGAGTCGTGGGGGTTTGAAGAAGAGTCTTCGTCGTCTTGAATTAAATCCCAGGGCTATACAAAGAGACTGGGGTGGGAGGCTGTGAAGAAAGAGGTGGCCCCGGCCCCAACCTTCCCAGCAGCCTCCCAGCAGCCAGGCGCCACAATCATCCAGATTCAGAACACCACGTCTGGGCAATTTTAACTTAAAATATCCCACTGCATTTCCTAGGCCATTCTAAATGGATAGCCCCTCAACGATTTGACTGAAAGAGGATATTCCTTGCCAGGTAGTTGCTCCTTAGGCGGAGCTCAGAGAACACTGAAATAAAGCAAGTGGGTGTTCTACAAACAGAGGAAGGAAAGTCCATGGGGGGTGGGGGGGGGCGCTGGGGGACAGCCAACAAAAGCTGGGGGGACTGCGCCCAGGCCTGGTTCCATGCACACCATGGGCTCTGGGGGGAAGCAGTGCTACAATGTAAGAAGGGGAGCATGGTCAGCAAATGATCCATGCAGCAGCCCTGGGAAATGTAGCCCCTCCCGCTACTGTAGGGGCTGCTGAGGTTCACATCACAGATCACTCAATGATAGGTGAGCCTTCTTAAAGGCCCTTTTAGCACTGACATATTGATCAAATTATATATAACTACAACGCCATTAAATATTTATGCACTCCAAGGAAGCCTGCTGAATTCTTTATGCTGGGAGGACTTGGTACAAGAAAGGCCCAGCCCCCTCGGCATGACCCTGAGGATCTGTCTCCTGGGGGAGGGGAAGGGGATGCTGGCCTGAGCCTGCCTGTGAGGACACTCTGGGCAACAGCCCCCGTGCCCTTCACAGGTGGGTGAGGATGACAGAGATGACACAAGGCAGGGAAGAGAAACACACTCACCCTTCCCCAGCTAGAACCAACCAACAGCAAGGGACTCTGGGGCTGCCGGGGTTGGGACGACCCTTCAGCACACTTCCCTGAAAGGAATCCCACCTCCCCTTTCCTTCCAGTGGTCTACAGTGTAAGGGAGTCGGAGATGGTGAAGCCGAGTCAGCATGCATCCAGGTGAACTGACTCTGGAAAGAGGTGGCAACATACAGTCTAGAGCCCTGCATTCCTAGCCCAGATCAGCCCAGCACTTGGGCCTCAGTTTCCACTGAATGAAGAAGGCATATCTGAGTCCAGCATAATACTCGGAGCTCTCAAAAATGAATTAGGTCCTGTGTGAGTGCCCTGCCCTTGGGAGCATTCCATGGAGACCCAGCACAGACTTGGAGGCAGACACCACAGGGCCCAGATGACAGCTCAACTCCCTCCTGGCTTTAGGACTCTGAGAGTTTCATTCCTCAGACTCTCAGTTTCCATCTACCAGGCTTCCTGTTAACAAGATCCAATAATCTTTAAATATTTGTTCACTTTAATTTCTTGGTTCCCAAACACACTGAACTCTGCCTGACTCCCACCCCTACTTGTGGGGGGAGATGGCTCTCAAAGAGCTTGCTTGTACAGACAGAACAGGGAATGCTTTTTCAGATTACACCTTCCCCCAGCACTGCCCATTCATCCCAGGCACCACCACCCCAATCCTTCCCTCTCTTTCCCTCCCTCCCTCCCTCCCCTCAGATAACCCCCTGCCCCCTCCCCCACCTTCCCAGACTCCATTGGCTAACTCCTGCCAGGAGGAAAAATTCTCAATTCATCCCAGTGGGGTTGCCATGGCAACCCCCAGCCACCTAATCCCCCTTGGAACATTATGCAAATCTCCCCTCGCCCCTCAACAGGCTGTAAAAGTCACATTACCCTTGCAGAGACAGCTCATTAAATTTTGGGGGTCTCCCCTCATCAGGTCAGCACTACAATGAAAGGCTGGCTAGGACTTTTTAAGGGCAGGGACTCTTGGGGAAACCCAAGGGGCAGTTCTATCTACCTGCCATCTTCTTCCCAAGCAAAGAGCATAGCTCTTCTGTAAATTAATTCAAAAGGGTTACAGGGTCGTCTTTCTCCAAATAAGGCAGGCAGGAGTGATGGCATTTCTTAGGCTATGAAAATCAACATCAATCATTTAGAAACTTATTTTATATGAGCTGCTGCTTCTCAAACTGACCTCTTTCCAAGCCACACTATTTGATCTCTCATTTTACAGATGAGGCAAATGAGGCCCAGAGAGGGTAAGAAGCTGTCCCATGTCACACAGCAAGACCAAGTGGTAAGCAAATCTCCCAGGTTAGAGCCAGACTCCTTCCCTCTCTATCAAGGCCTCTCAACCAATAGTAATTGTTTTCCCAAGGGATTCTGGCAATGTCTAGAGACATTTTTGGACGTCACAACGGGGCAGTGATACTGACAACTAGTGGGTAGAGATTAGACGTGTCAAACGTCCTAAACACAGACAGCAACCTCACCACAAAAAATTATCTAGCCCCAAATGTCAACAGCGCCCAAGCTGAGAATCCCTGATCCACATGTGGCTGACGCTCATGTTTTACTGAATTCTTAAAGGTTTCACCTGGTTTCTTCCCAGCACTGGAATCAATGCCTGTAGTACAATGGTCTGGGAGTGGATATGTGTAAAGACCACAAAGACTTCATCTTGGTATGGCCTATGGATAAAGATCACTGAGGTCCATGAGGGAAGCAGGCCTGGTTTCCAGCTCTGAACTGGCCGCTGGTCTGATATGCAAGAATAAGCGACTTCCTTAACCTCTCTCTCTTTTCTTTTTGAGACTGATTTTTCCTTTCGTTGCCCATGCTGGAGTACAATGGCGTGATCTCGGCTCACCACCACCTCTACTCCTCGGGGGTTCAAGTGATTCTCTTGCTTCAGCCTCCTGAGTAGCTGGGATTACAGGCATGAGCCATCTGGCCTAGCTAATTTTGTATATTTAGTAGAGACGGGGTTTCTCCATGTTGGTCAGGCTGGTCTCAAACTCCCAACCTCACGATTCACTCGCCTTGGCCTCCCAAAGTGCTGGGATTACAGGCGTGAGCCACCGCACCCGGCCATACTTAACCTTTTAAGGTCAGGGCTGCTATCTGATGAGTGGCATGCACGGTGCCTACACTGCAGGATGGTAGACAGCAAGTCACATGTGGCAAAGGGCTCTAGGAAATCTTACAACATATCCAACACCAAGGATCTTGTTCTCCACGTCTCCAGTCTTGACAATCTGAGGACTCTGTCCCCTTGTCACACTACCTTACTTCGGCCTTTCCATGTGCAAGATATTGTGCTAAACAGGCTATACGCATCCTTCATGGCACTCCCCATAACTGTAACTATACAATTTATGAAGCCACCAGCCACATGTGGCTAGCCAGATTTAATTAAAATTAAATTTCAAGCTCAGTTCCTCAGTCACAGTAGCCATATTTCAAGTGCTTAAGAGCCACACGTGGCTGGTGGCTGCCTTACTGAAGAGTACAGACATACAGCATTTCTATCACTGCAGAAAGTTCCACTGCGCAGCACTGCCCCAACAGGCATGTGTTATTATGATCTCTACTGCACACTGAAGATGACAGAGGTCAAACAGTCTGCTCAGAGTCACACGCCAACAGGAACTGACCTAGTACTCAGATTCACAGGTGTCTGACTCCAAAGCCAACCTCTTAGTCACAAAGACAAATCTCCCAGCTCCTGGTACTCAACAACTAATTCTCCAGGATCCCCTGGTAAGAATCTATTATCTTCTGAGGGAGGAACAGAACCCGCTGCCCAATAAAAACTGGCTTATTGGGAACCCGCCCCGTCCATCACCCAGTAGGCCTGGAAAATGCCTGTAATGGACATTCAACCTCTTGGGAGTTTAAGAAGGGGGTCTGGGCAGATGGATAGTGAGGAAGAGCTGGGTATGGGTCTCTTGAGATGTAAGGTAAAAAACCAGGTCAGAAAATAGTGAGAAAACCCAAAAGGCTAAGAGGAAGGAGGATCTAGACACTTCTCAAGTTCCTGCAGGCTGCTCCTGTGGGGGCCACACACAAGGACAGGGTGACATGGAGGCCAACCCCAGGCCAACAGTGGAAGGACCCTGCAGGGGAGGGGCAGGTCTCTAGGGCTCTAAACCAGGCTGCTTTCCCCCCATTTTAAGTCTGGCTTCATGGAAATCCCCCATGTCTCTGGGATGAAATAAGAGATTCCCCACATTTCTGGGATAAAGTAGGAGATCCCAGGGACTGAGAGGTCGGAGACAGGGATTGTATCATCAGTCTCAATTCTTCTAGTCTTTCCCAGGACTTCTGCTGTTAGGGCAAAGTAAAGTAAGAACTGGACTTGAGCTTTCTTCACTGGAGAGGGAGATCAAAGGAGGGGGCCTCCTTCTAGGAAAAGCAGGTAAGGGTATAAGGATGAGCTAAAGACCTATTGAGCCATCAATCAGGGCCAACAGCCTCACTTCCTCTATCTCCGCATGCTCCTCCTTCCTCCATCCCACCCGACCAGTTAGACCTTCCCTCCAGACCATCTGGCATCACCTGCTGCTTCTGAGCCCTCTACGTCTCCTACTTCTTCCTGGACAGAGGCCAGGAAGGTTGACAGAAGTTCTTGTGCCTCACCCCTACCTGGGAGCTAGAATGGACTCCCATCCCTTGTTCACTAGTCCCCACTGAACTGGCTTCCTGTCTTCATTCTCCCCAGCAGAAATCACCACTGGCTCACAAAGCATCACCAGTACCAAAGCATGCCCATGCCAGTATTATCAGAATAGTCAGTTTCAGATCCAAAGTCAGGAAAGACTTGTCAAGGGCTAGCCCAAGGCAACGATCTGGGGAGTGGGTGGAAGGCTGCCTCTGCCAACCTTTTGGTGGTGTAGCTGACTGGGTGGTGTAGAAGTCTAAACCTTCAGTCTTCATGGCTGACCGGGAAGGGAGGAGAGCCCTGCCCGGTACCCAAACTGCATTTGGTATTCAGTGCTAAAACACTAGCGGGAAGAGCTTTTCTGCATTTGAGTCTCCATTTGAGGAAAAGTTCAGCCTTCCAGTGCAAACGACAAAGAAATTTCTATCAGCCTGCTACAGTTTTCATTCAAAATTCACAAACCAAAAAGAGCAGAAGAGCTGTGAACAATAGTCAAAGATGTAAAAGGCGAATGAGATAAGGCCACGACACTTGGAAGTCCAGGCCCAAACAGCCAAGGCATGGCAAGCCGAGTTTGCCCATTTACCTACTCAGCACCTGTCTCTTCCCCAGGTCTGCTCCTTCCCACCCCCACGCTGCCTTCTTCCCCTTCTGCACTTAAAACTGTCCATAGTGTGAGATGAAAAGAAAAAGATGCCTAAGATACATTAAAGACATTTCTAAATAAAGGTTCATGACACCTTTACAACCCTTTCTACAGTCACAACGTTTGCAGCCTACAGGCCTCTGTGAGAAAACTAAGAAAGCCTCTATTCTTCCCAAAGAGTCCACACCACCATTCAGGGTCAGAGAATAACCGTAACCTGAGTTGGATGCAATATTACCTTCCCTCCCCAAGTCCCCACAGAACGCACACTGTACATCCAGTATGGGCCAAGCACTGCTCAGGGTTCGGGGACCTCGGTGAATACAAATATGAAATGGTCCAGTCCTTCAGGGAACGCAGCCCTTTCACAGCACAGGCCTCACCTCCCCACCCCAATCTGAGAAGACAGCCCTCCAGTATACAGGCCATCTTTTTACCCTCAGCTTTCAGGGTATGCTCCTGGTGTCTGTCCTGGATCCCATTATTTTAGCTACTAAGGTGAAAATGTCTACTCTGCTTTGCAATCAAGTGCCACAGAAACTCGAAGGGGCTGTATTGTTTATAATCTAGAACATCTGGAAGATCAAATTTTTCAAACGGTTTGTCCTCAAGAAAGTACTTCCCCTGGGAGTATCCGGTGGTGGCAGCAGCTGCCCAGAACACTGGATCCTGTCATTCACACGGTGGGTAATGGAAGGGGCCATCTAAGATACACCAGCCAAGCCCATCCTTGCTCCTACCCTTTGCCAAGAGCAGCCAGCCTTGGACAGAACAGGACGACAGAGACTCCAGGCCCCAAGAGGGTTTCCCTGGCCTCTCTGGCCCTACAGATGGGAACGTGCTTCTCTCTTCACCTTTCATAGGACACATTGGCAATGGGAGGCTTTGGAGACAGACAGGGAAAGAAAACCTCTCCCCCAAAGGGCTGCATCTTCAAAGCAATAATGAAGCCAGCTGGTATGGAGGGGAGAAAGTTATCTGTTCTTGGGTAAAATCTTCGGGGTTGACTAGACTGGACAGGCCCCCTGGTTAACCCTCCAAGCCTGGTCCGAACCTCTACTTAAGAAGCCAAGTCCCTGTTGATTTCCAGATGGGCCTCTTGGGCCGTTAACTCTGCAGCCTCCTAGAACCTGAATCCTTGGCGCTCTAACCTGACTCTCCAACAATGACCCCCTCCCCTCCAGCCTTCCCCCAGAAGGTGGCTGGGGCCTAAACATTCACTGTGACAGCTCTGCAGCCCACTGATTGTGCAATACCCTTAGCAAACAAAAGAATTCAAAATCAATGGTGGTGTGAATTCAGACTTCCCCCATTACTTCCTTGAGAAGCGCAAGGGCCTAAGGACTCTCAGTAGAGAAAGGCTGGCCCACAGCTTGCTGCCTGCAAAGGAGGATGCTTCAAAACCACGAATCCACCAAACACTCCCCGCCTACATGGCGGCAGCGCATTTCTCCCTTCCTTAAGTTTCCCCTTAACCCCAACTTGAAGGGAACACTGATTTTTATAAAGAATTTTTTTTAAATATGTATTTTGAAAGAGAAGAGAAAGCCACAAGAAGAAAGGAAAAAGAAAAAGGAAGAACGCATCTTGGCTGTGAGTCTCAGAGAGCATTTGTTGAAAACAAGATATTGTCCCTTTAAGCATATAAAAACAAGGCCCTTGAGCACGCAGTTCTCACTCTGGTACACAATTATGGGTGCTTTCAGCTGTCTAGCACTACTTCAAGTGCTCTCTTAAACCAGACTGTCAATGGCATGTTGAAAGCTATTTTGCTGGCTGCTATCATTAATAGCAAAGTGGAGAGCTGGGCTGATGAGAATTAAATATGGGGGAGGGGGCGGGTCATAACCAGTCATTACAGAATTACCAATATGAGAAAGGAGACAATGCCACTTTGGGGAATGAAGTTCAAAGCAGCGTATTATGGTAGGGAAGCACGCAGGGCAGGCCACAGACAGCCCAGAGCGGGGCCCCTGGCCCCACGCCGCAGCAGATGGACTCAGGCCAGCCCTGGAGAGCCAGTGACGCAGGGATGGAGGGAGCCACCGAGCTGGGAGCCGTGAGTGCAAGGGCAGAGGGGCCTTGGAGATCGCTCTGCTGCAAAATATCACCACCTCGCCTCACTTCCCAAGTGCAGTCCCTGCCCCGTAACATTCCGAAGACGTGCGGCTTCCAGAACATATCTCACTGCCTTGCCGTGAGCTGTTGCCACTCTGGAGGGGCCTCCGCCAGACTTCTGCCTCCTAAACCCTGCCCTCCCTTTAACACTCGCCTGGAGTAAAGCCCTTCAGTGAGGTCTGCTCTGACCGGACTCTCTTCTCCCAGGAAGAAGCAGCTGCTCTGTGCTGGGTGCGCCTCCTGTGACACTGGGGCCACATTAGCACTTACCTCATTGCATTGCAATTACTTAGACACCTGACTCCCCAGCAGAGGGAATGGTGTTTTATTCAGCTGTGTAACCAACTCCTGCCCACACCCAGCACATCCCAGGCCCCTGATAACTTCTTTGGGAATGGCTCCAACCCCCTCATTTCACTGATGAAGAAACTGGATGCTGGGCCACAGGAGGAAGCCTGCAGAGCAGGCGGCCAGCCCACAGCTAAAACTCCCACTTCCTACTCACAGGGCTCAGGGAATCGGAACTCTAAACTCAGACAACCGAGTCAATTTTCAAGAAAAACCAAGACATTTACTGAGCACCTATTACGTAGTAACTGCTACAGAGACATCAGCAGAGAGACTTCCTTCCTTCCTACAAAAATGAGATGCGGAATGAGTGCCAGATCACGGGGGAAAACACCGCTGAGATTAGGTCTTTGTCAACTTTTTGCCCTGGTGTCGCTGTATTTTGATAGAACAACATTCTCCTATGCAGAAAGCAAAAGGAGATTTATTACTTGACTGCCTCACTCCTTCAATAAAATGGAAACAAAGCCTAGACCCTTCCTCTGCTGTGGGAAGGAGTTTAAGGAGAGGAAGAACTCTGTCTGCCATGGGCTCCTAGTCCAGGAGAGTTCACAGAATGAGTCCTGAATTAGGAGCCAGGTTCCCACCCCTTGATCTATCTGTAAAGGCAAGACAAGGGGCCATTTGCTCATCTCCCAGGGTCATTTCAATGACAAATGTACGAGAAGGAAAAGAAAGACCCCAAAAGCACTGAAAGCCCCACTCTGTACCACTCCCACTGGCAACTAGAGAAAAGGGGTCATCCAAAGGCAGTGTTGAGGGGTGGGGCAGCCTCCCTTTGGCTAGACAGTGCGCTGGGAGCATGGAGCCCAGCAGACCCCAAAACTGAGCAAGGCAGGCACCCGCTCAGTGAGAGGACTCGTGATTACAGCCATATGGCAGGAAAAGTCAGATGGATACCAGGGTACAGGGGGGTTCTTGGATGCCAGCACTCTGGCAAAAACAAAAAAAGAATTCTACAGCTCAACTCAGATGCCACACAAAGAGGCACTGCCCTAGTGGAAGGACCTGTGACCCCTTCTGCTTTGCAAGTGGGCCCACATTCTCCTACCAAGATAGGTTCAGCTTCTTGGTTGAGTCTTTTGTAACCTCACCGCCTGGGGGACTCCCTTTGGTCACCGGGTACCTTGCACCTTCACTGCGGTCCCAGAACTGTGTCTCAGGATCTTGCAGCCAAGCCTCTTATCACTTAGACAAGAAGATCCAGAGAGGGGAGGGGAGAGGAGTGACAAACGGGATTTTCCATTTCCCACCTCAGCCCTGTGTTTATGGCCCCCCATGGCTGAGGTAAAAAGTTCACAGGTTGTACCACCTTTCCCTGTGTGTGAATCTTCCCTCTGGGATTGCTAGTTATGCATTATGGATCATTATTACACACATCAAATCATTAGTTGTGCAAATAGCTGGCAATTCAGAACAGGGCTGTGGACAATAAGGGTTCAGCGATATGATTATACAACCCAAATGGGGAACTTTGGACTTTGGTGGGGCCAGGTTTGCAGCCTCAGCCTGTTCGGATAATAATGCAGAGAAGCAACAGTAATTAAAGACACAGAGTACATCGAAAAAGGAGCGCTCTTCATTTCCTTAGTCTTGCAGGAAAGAGTCCTGGGTTGGAAGGGAAGCGGCAGCAGCAGCTTCTCCACTAACGCGGGACTGTGTGACTGGAGACATCAGCTTCCCTTCTTGGGGCCTCCGTTTCCTCATCTGTAACTTGAAAGGTTTCCATGAGAAGCCAAAGGGCTCTTCCAGTTCCAGGATTCAAAGAGAAACTTACAGGAAAGGTTGTTCAGTTTATAGAAAAAGGTGACTGATTGTGTTGGCACGGTACTGCCCTGAAATCAAAATGGCTCAAGTCCACTTTGAAAAACATCAGTGCTCACCAACAGGGGGTAAAAAGGCTGCCTGACCCAGCGTCGCAGAGCGCCAGTGTCTCAAATCCAGTGCATGGCAGTGGCTCTGTGGCACCTGGTTCTAAGCTGGCTTTGTTATTTGTGGCTGACACTGGAAAGCCTCTGCACAAACAAGATGGCAACTGATGAGCCGGTCAGTCGCCGCTGCCTCCCCAGCCTCACTGAAGACGCTCCACATTCTGCCTGGAAGCAGGGGGGTTGGAAGAGGTGGGTGACCTCTTGAAGTCCCGGGCCAGGCCTGTGATTCTGTAATCTTTGCTTTACCGTAATTAGGGAGGGAGGCAAATGGGTAGGAGGAGAAACCACTTATTACTTCTCGGGGATTTTGACAGCTTGGAAAAAGCGAGAGGGAGACGGAGAAACAGCTAGAAAAGGAGCCAGCCACATGAGTTTAACCTCTCAGTAAAATAAAAATGGGCTGGCCGCACCTCATCAGCTGCCCTCTGTCAATACCCGGGCCCATCTGGCAGGACTCGAGGTTCCCAGCTAATTGGCATTTCCCTTAGAGCCAGCAAAGGCGAGCTTTCAAAAAAAAATACGTGGTGCTGATGGTGGAGTGCATGTGCACGCGCAGGCTGAGGACTGCCACACTTGCCAAGGTGCTAGCTCTGTAGATCATCTATTATATAAAAGTACAGACAGTCCCCACCCCCACCCCTAGCTTAAAGATGAAGAATCCAGCCTGTTTGTTCCAGGCAGATGTAATCACACGAACAGTCAAGTCTAGAGGGCAGGACACTGCATGAATAATTCAAGCACTCCAGTCACTTGATTGTGTGTGCAGATAAAACACCAGTCAACCGCTAAACAGGTCAGCTGATAAACTTGTTTGCTCAGGCCTAACCACCATTCGCCAAATGCACCCAAGACCCACGCTACAATTAGTGGCAGGGCTTTCTTCTACAGAACGCTTGCAAACCTAGGGAGTGGCCAGCCCCATTAGGTCAGGGTTGCATTTCACAGCACAGGATTTCTTCACCTCTTTGCCTCTTTGTTCCTCCACAGCCACAGGGTGATTTCACCCAACGCAGAGACCTGCAAAACCACTGCATTCAGAAGCACACATGTTCATGCCGGGAACTGAGGCTGGAGGGCAAAGGTGAGGGGCAAGCAAGGTAAAGTGCCCAGTGAGGAAGCCAGAGGCCTGGATTTGAGTCCCAGCTCCTCCCCCCTGACCTCCCTGAAGCCTCAGTTTCCTCACCTATAAAAAGGGGGCATGGAATCCCTGTATCCATGACTGGCAGCTGAGAGGATTAAATGAGACAATGTAGCCAAACCCCAGGCATTCTCCCCCTAAGAACCTTGTCTGGGGAATGGCCAGAAATCCCAGATGCACACAGCTGCTCTTGATACAAACCCCACCACCAAACGCATTCAGATATTTAACTCTTCCTGCGTTCACAGCATCCCCAGGACTCGGAGAACAGATCTGCTGCCAGCCAAGGTGGATTCTTAGTGCCAAAGCACTATTCACTCACAGACATGCGGAACACCACCCATGCAGACCTCAACATGCAATGAGACATTACACCTTAATTACCAAGCTCTTACAGTAACTGCTGCTATAAATTTTAAACCTGGGTGCAATTACTCCCTTTAAACACACCCAAGATGCTAAGCATTGAGAAAAAAAAATTTTTAAGAGGGGGTAGAGAAAAGGAGGAAGTGGCACCCTGCATACACCCCAAGGTCCTTGAAACACCTGGGACCCCATTTTCATTTCAAGCATTCTTACGGGACGAGTCAGATCTGCCCAGTTCCAGTCGCAGAACCTGTCTCTATTCTATTTTCCCAAGGAGAAATATCTTTACATATAAAGCCCTGTCTGTTTATTATTCCTGTGTGTCAAGAAGTAAAAACATGGTAGCCTTCATGTGCCTTCCTAAGGGACTAACTAATCCCTCAGGAAGCCACAAACTGGCTTCCCTCATTGCTGGATAAACTCAGGCCCCGTTCGGGCTTCCCTTCACCCAGCACTGGGGCTCCCTCCAGGAGGGGAAAGGAAACTACAGATCCCAGAGGCTCTACAGGAAGCCACTTGGGTGGGTAGGAATCTGCCCACTTTCCAGGGTCACCTGCCCTTCTCACCTGCCCTGGGTCCTGCCTCCTTAAAGAGCAAAATTGAAACCCTGTAAACGACTGTTAATTTAGAGCAGAAAATCCATTCTAGTCATGGTCACCAAAGGCTAGAATGAGTCAACAGCCTTCTGAGATTTCATGAACACCAATTGTTAAAAAGAACAACTGGCCTGCCTGCTCCATTATACGTGCCAAGTCAACCCTAATCGTTGGCCAAGCCAAATTATAGGCAGCCTTTCCTCAGAACACAAATACACAAACAGGCCTCTCCCACAGCCCAGCCTAGCACCGGGACTAGTTGCTGATATGCACTGAGATAAAGGTGTTTGTATTTGCTCAGTTTGAGGTATACTGTTATTAGAACAGTGACAATAGCAGGTAGTTTACATATCCATCAAATGACACCACACTAGCTAAACTGGTTTGACTTCAGGATTTCAAAGCTGAGCTCAACCCCCAGCCCTCTCAAAAGTCCTGGCTAGGCTGCCCCTAGGCAAGTTAACTTCACCCAGGAGCTTCAGCTTCCTCCTCTGTAAAATGGGAATTCGGCTGCCTTCACATCAAGACAGAGATGAGAAAGCCACCTTGTCAACGCAAGGCATTAGAATTGTGTTTCATTCCGGCTTAATATTTTTAAGCAGTTAGTGGCTTCGTTCCCTTAAATTTCGACAGCTCAGCCAGGCTTTTAAGGCTCTTGAAGTTTAATCTTATCAAGGCAGAACATCACATTTTTGCAAAAAGAAAAAAAAGAAAAAGAAAAAAAAAACCCTCCTGCATTTCCTCTTGAGAATTTTACATTAAAACAGATAAAAGCAGCCAGCCACATCTGGGCTTTCAGGAGTTTGTAAAGCAGATCCTGGAGGTACAACTTTCCGTCTGGTCCTTTATCCTCCACCAAGATCCAAGACCAGGACTAATTTCACAAGCTCAAATGCTAAAAGCTCAACGCGTCGAAAAAAATCAGCAAAGCTTCAAACCTTGCATTTCAAGGCCCGGATCCATTCACTCTTCAAGGAGAAGGGGGAGGAATAGAAGAACCAGGCTCATTTTCAAACAAGAGAGAACATGAGAAGTCCACATAGGTAAATTTTTTTTTAAATGAATTTGTAAAAGAGAACAGCACTTACCTGTTTGTGCATTTCAATGTTCAAGCCATAGGACATCTCATAGTACTAAAAGGAAAACGAACGGCTATTAACAGACAGAAATCTGCTCATTTTTCAAAATCAGATTTTTCTTGGAAAAGTTTTGGCCAAGTCATACTTTTATGATACATTTGCTAAAGAAGTTTAAATCAAACCCTAAAGCCAGCTTACAGAGCGGTTTGAGAGCTGGCAAGGGCGAGTGTTCCTCTCCTCTCAACAGAACACTATATATTGTGGTAGTAAGGGGGGGCTGGGCTCTGCCTCCTGCAAGCACCGCATGTGCCCTATATCCTGTTTATACAAGTTCAGGTTCAACAGGGAATCGTGTGTACACTGGGACCCTCTTGTCCTCTGAGAGTTATTTAGCACTGTATCGAAGGCCTCTTATGTGGAAGGCAGTGCAGGGAGCCGGGTTTAAGTGCCTCCCATGCCCTCTCACAAAAGAAGATTAAAACTTGCTGAAACAGACATTGGGCAAAAAAAGGGAGACAGTCTGCCTACTGCCCCAGGGTAGACAAGATACCCAGCTGGGGGATCCCTGAGGAGTGGAGCAGGGGCAGAGGGCTGTAAAGGCCTCTCCACTCCTCACAACACCCTAGGGAAGGAGGGCTCGTCCCAGTCTGGCTAGATCCCAGCTGCAAAGCAGGAAAGTTTCCAAACACTCCCAGGAGGTCACTAAGAGATTTTTTTTTTACCAACCCTAATTTCACAGGGCTGGTCCACTATCTTACTAGCCAAGATAAGGCAATGGCAATCAGCCCCTGAGAAACCTTCAAAACACAAATTAAAAGCACACAAAAACAGTGGAGTCCCCAGCCTGGAACTGGGGTTTCTCTTTCTGCCTCTCCCCACACCCACCCTTCCTCCAAGTGGCCCCGGCAATGGAAGCTGGGGAAAGGAAGGACAAGACCAGATTATGCCCTCTCCCAGGGCCGACCTGCGGCTGGGCGGTCGTGGGGACCTGGCGCTCAGCTCCCCAGTCCCCGGCCGGGGGTCAGCGCCCCCCACCCCCCGGGCCCGAAGCCGCGTCTCACCATCACGTAATGGCGTTGCATCTCCGTCTTCTCGTTCGCCAGCTTGTCGTACTCCACTTTGAGGCTGCGAGGGCACAGGAGGAGCCGGCTGAGGCCTGGCGCCTGCACAGTCTCCCGAGGCCCCGACGCAAGGGCCTCTGAGAAGCACTTTTCCACTTTACTGACACCCCCCCCCGGGGGGCGTCCCCATTATCCCGCAGCCTGGGGGCGCAGGGAGACTGGGTTTCCGCGGTGGGGAGGGAGATGTGAAACAATTCGAAACTTCCAGCCAGAGGGCTTATCCCGGCCACAGGGGAGCAGGACCCCGCCGCTGGCTCCCGACACGCAGAACCCGGAGTGAATCCGCCCGTGACCCAGACCCTCATTCGGGGAACCCGCTGGCGGCGCTGGGAGCCGGGCGGCTGCAGGCAGTAAAGGGTTAAGGCGGCCCGCTCGGAAAGGGGAAACAAAAGGCGGAGGCCCGGGCTGCCCCGCCGCCCCGGGGTCGGGAGCCCCCTCCGTCCCCGCGGGGGATGGCAGGAGCCGCGCCGGGGCCGCCCCTCCCAGCCAGCCCCTGAGCGGCCCCCACCGGCCTTACCTGTGATACTGAGCTTGCAGGAACTGGAATTCGTCTTTGATCCTGTCACAAGACTCAGCCACCGTAAATTTAAATCCCGGCTGCCCGGGTTGATGGGGAGCCTGGAGCCCGCGGAGACAAGACATGGGAGGGGGCGGGGGCAAGAGACGGCGCTCAGAGCGGCCCCGGCCCCTCCCCGCCGGCGCCCAACCAGAGAGGCCACCCTCAGCCCAAAACCTTCCCAGCAAGTTTCTCAGCTCTCCGACGGGGCGGAAGGGGGGCGCCCCATCTCTCCCCGTCGGCAGCGGGGCTCCCATTCCTTTCACCAAGGGCCTCCCTCTCCCCAGTAAAGCGGGGGTGGGAGGCACGCCGGTGAGTTGGGAGACTTAGGAGCGGGGCCGGGGACCGCGTGAACAGCTCCCCCTGGAACAGAGACAGCCCCCCTCGCCACTCGCGCTGAATTAACCTCCTCTCTCAACGGCGCCCCCAGTCCCCATCCCCTTTGTGTGAGCGCACACACACACACACAACACACACACCATAGAGGTAGCAACAAGCAAAATGGAGGTGCCAGATAAACTGCCTCGTTTACCCTGCCATGATAGATGCTTAAATAAACCGAGTTGCAATTACTCACCGGATGTCTGCCCTGCGGATACATGGCAGGGAGGGGTCGTGATTCCGAGAGCGTGGAAGCGCCGAGAGCCCGGGCCGGGGAGGTGCGGGGGAGGGGGGAGCCAAGCCCCAGCGGGGGGCGGCTGGGAAACCTAGAGCTCGCCCCCGGCCCCCCCAGCTCGCTCTCGGAGCGAAATCCCAGAGTCGGGCGCCCGCCCCAAGTGGAGACAAAGAGCCGCGGAGCAGGCGGCAAAGTCGTCGGCGGGCGCCGGGGCCGGGCGGCGGGCGCGGGCTTTGTGCGCCTAGGGCTCGGTGGGCAGCGGCCGGCAGCCTTCCCCGGGCTGCGTCGAGCGTGTCAGTGCCCGGGACTGCGAGGACATCGTCGGTTCCCCAGCAGGTCCGGAGCGGGGTCCCGAGGCTGGGGGCCCTTCCTGGGGCGAGCTCGGGCCTCCTTCGGGTCACTCAGCGCGTCGCGCCGGGAGGGGGGCGCGCCGGGGCAGCCCCAAGCATCCGGAGCGCGAGGGTCCGATTCCAGAGGCGGCCGGGCCTGGGGCTCGCGGCAAGAAGAGAAAGGAGGCGGACAACGAGGTGGCGGCTTGGGGCCGCAGGAGCGCAGGAGGGTGAGGGCGGGAGCCCGGCGCGGGCGCTTCGACGCCCCCCCTCGGAGAGCAGAGCCTGCTGTTCCGTCTGCTACTGCCGCCGCCGCTGCCGCTGCAAGCCGTTCCCGGGGCCGGGGAGGAACTCCGGGCTCAGTAGATGCAAATCAAACGCCCTGGCATCTTAACTCCAGCGGGCACGGGAAGCTTCCGCAAAGGGTCCTCGCTGCTCCCAGCTCGAGCTCCGCGTCCCCCAGTGAGGAGCGCTCGGCGCCACCGCCGCTGCCGCCTCGGAGCGCACAGGCAGGAGAGCGCTGGAGGGGAGACAGCCCGAGACCGGGGAGCTCTGCAGCTTCCTTCCTTTCCCTCGGCCTGGCTCTCCTCTCCGCGCCCCGGCAAACCCCCAAAACACACACGCAACACACACACGGCAAAAAAAAAAGTGCCCCGGACCTACGGATACCACACACAGACAGGCGAGGGGGACGAGCACGAGGTCTGAACTGCCGCGAGAGCAGTTCCAAATAGGGACTGAAAAGTAACAAAATAATGTGGCAGCCTCGTCCGGCGCTGGCCAATGGGAGCGCGGGGCCCCCACGTGGGGCTGCGGGACTCGGCCTACGACTGGGCGCCGCCGGGCGCGACGTCACAATGCCCTCTTGTGTCTAAAACTATGCATGAAAAGTAGCAATCAGGCCCTACCCGCTGGTGACTTTCGCATGGGAGTGAAAAACAGCGCTCCTCAGATCAGGAATTAACCGAAAGACATATAATAAATAGATATATATTACAGTCCTGGGCTGCTAGAGGTTTTTTTACTCCTCTTTTTTTTCCCACGATCTACTAGCAAATAATTATTTGGCGGGAGGAGGAAAGAGGGAAGACAGAGGAATAACAACAAAAGAAAAAAAGACAAGCTGTACAATCCTCAAAAACCTCTGGCTGGTAATGATGTATCAGTTTATTCCGCTGCGAAGGCGAACGATTCCTCCCTCTAATCTCATTAGGTCTGCAAAGCAGCCCAATTAGATACTATAAAACAAACAGAATCACTTTGTCACTTTAATGTTTTCACTTCAAAAGATTTAGGACCGATAAAATGGTGGCTTCTAAAGTTGCCTCCGACCTTTAAAAATTTGCTCGGAACTGAGGATGTCCCCTCTTCTGCACCCCTTCTTCAGCCCGCCTCCCCGCCCCCATTAGCCCCCAGCTCTCCTTTGTTCACTTGCCCTTCTTTTCAGAAAGCCAAATAAACAGTTCCTTTGATGTGCGGCGGCTGCCTGCGAGAAGTCTCAGGGACTCTGGCTTGGCGGGCAGCGCAGATGGAAGGGCCCGGCAGCCCGTGGACAACAGGCTCAGCCACGGCTGGCCCCACTCGGGGCGCCTTCCCTATTGGGAACAGCTTTGCCCTCGCCGCAATCTCGGCGCGCGTGCTCCTCACTGCATCCCCCGGCTGAGGGAGAATTGGGAATGGGGTCGGGCCCCTGCTCGGCCGAGGCCCCGGAACTCCCGAGTTCCCACCGGCATGCTCAGCCTGCTCCGAGCACTGTCACGGCGTTGGCGGAAGCCTGTGGGTGTCTCGGTCGCCAGCCTAGACTCTCCGGGGCACGCGGACACTTCCCCCGCTAGCGCCTCGCCCACCCCTGTCCCGCGCCCCCGGAACTCCCTGCTTGGTCGCACAGGCTGCGGCCACTCGACTCCCCGGCCAGCTTGCCGGCAAACCGACGGCCTCGCCCTCCGGCGCTCGGGGTTACGGTGGGGCAGACCGGCCAACGAGGAGCGGCCCTCGAAGCGCGCACCGCCCGATGGGCGGCCCAGGCGGGACCCCCAGGGCCCTCCCCGGCCTGTCCGCGAGCCCGCACGCAACCCGGGGCCGACGGCGGGCGCGCGCGAGCCGGTTGCGCGTCCCCGGATCTATATTTTCCCCTCATTAGGAGCCGGAGGTTCGCTTTTGCATCTTAATGAAGAGCGGAGAGCTAGCGGGCGCTCGGAGGCCGGAGCGCGGGGAGTTACACGTGAGCACCCGCCTCAGAACTGAACCTCCCCGCGCCCGCTCCGGCCGCCAGCCCCGAACCGCGCTCCCCTCTTCATTTATTTATTCTCCTAAATAAAAACATAAATCGTGTTTCGGCGCGCACCGAAGGCGGGGGAAGGGAGAAGCCCGGCTCGACAGATGCGAGCATCTGGCCGCAGCATTCATTAGACACAAAATGGCTCCTCTTTGGAGCTTCCTTTCCCCCTCCTCTTTCTCTGCCCTCCCCCTTACGTCACGGGTGGGCGCACCCGCTTCCTACCCGCCCCGCCCCTTTCTCGCTCCAGCACCCACGTGGGGCACGCCGACCACGCCTCCCGAGCAAGGTGCGCGCCACCAATCACGGATCGCCGAAGGGGCTCTTCGTTGCTGATTGGCGAAACTGCCGGGTGCTGTCAGTCCGCGGCCAGAGCTGTCAGTCAAAACCACGCGGGGTGGGGGAGCGCTGACAAATGCCGAGGCTTCTGAGCCTCCCGCTTGCAAATAGTGCTTGGAATGGCTGCTTAATTAGCTTTGAATGGCTTTTCCTTCCAGCTCAAACAATCTGTCACTACCATGTGGTATAAAGGAGCCATGCATAAAAAAGTAAGCAGAGGCTAAATATCAATTTGATTTTGTGTATCAAAGGAATATTTTATTTTTCTCCCTAGTAATGAAACGTATCAATTTAAATAATAAAAGGTAAAAACACACACACAAACAAAAAAAAAAAAAAAAGAAAGAAACAAAAAGGAAAAGGAAAGAGGGAAAAAAAGAAAGAAAAAGAAAACCAGAAAACCCAAACTCCACGGTATTCCGACTCCTGCACAGGCCTGAAACAGGTCGCTTCTACAGCCCACGTTCTGGAGGAAGCCTGGAGACTCCCCCCACCCCCCCTGCTTTAAACTTGCATTTACTGTTTTGTTGTCGTCGTCCTCCAGAAGTCTGGGAGGGGGCCGTACAAAGGGGACGTGGGGGCGGGGAGGGGGGCGAACTTTAAATGGAGCTCTTTAAAGCTGCTACTCAAAGTAGAGGGGGTTTTAAGACCCCGTAAATTGGGGGTCCTACAGCAGGTCTCGATTTGGGAGCCGAGAGGAGAGGGGGATGAGAGCGGCTGTGCGCCTCGCTCAGATTTATTAAACACAATGCCTTCAAGATACCAGGGACACGGCGCCTCGCCGGGCCTCCCCCACGGTCTCCCTCCGGACTGGCTCCGACGGCGCCCGCCCGCAGGCGGCCGAGAAACTCCAGGGCACCTAGGTCGGGTCTTCCGAGGACTGTGTACAGAAAGGCACAGCTGCTCTATCTCTGGCCTGGGCGTCCCTCCTGCCCCGACGTCCGCGCCCCTGGTGACCACACGAGCCAGCGCGTTCCCGCAGGGCAGACCCACGTCGAGTTCACCTATGAACCCCAGCGCCAGCGAGGAGCCTGGCACGCTGGAGGAGTTCGCCGCTGCGTGTCCCCGACCCGGTTTTGCAGAGCGCCGCCTCCTCCGCAGAGCCGGGCGGTGGAACCACGCGCCACGCAGTCGGGAAGAACAGCGCTTGAGCGTTCACTAGGTACAAGGCAGGGCACTGCTACCCAGGCAGCGCTCCCCTCTTCCTTACCTCACTCCCGAAGAAAGCAGTTTGGCCGGGGACCCCATTTTATAGAGCAAAAAAGAGAGGCTGAGAAAGCTGTCAGTTGCCCCGAGCTGGGCAGAGTGGTCGGGATTCGAATCCAGGGCAGCCGTTTCAATGGACAACCTCTCAGCGACCCCTTTGCTTGAGCAAGCTGAATACGTACGACCTTTTGCTGAAGAAAAGACATTCATTCATTCATTCATTCATTCATTCCCAGAACTTTCTGACAGTCTGGCTTTAGAAGAGCAGGCCCAGCTCCCCTGCCTGTAGCTCCCACTCCCTCCTCACCCAGCGTCACTCCCCGCTCTTACGCTGCCTGAACCCTGAGCAGGAAGGGGGCAGGGAGGTAAGGAACCAGGCCAACATCCCTTTAAGCTTACAACCGCTATCTCCCCACCCCCCCCCCACATGCCACCCCACAAATTAGGAAAAACAAGGAGAAAAATACATGTCTTTTATGCTGGAGAAAGAGAAAAGAAAATAAAAAACATGTATACAACACCCCGTCCAAAGGCTTGACAATTATTTTAAAGAAGGAGGGGAGTCGACAGAAAGAGTTCAAACGTCTCTGTCTCCAGTTCTAATTGGAAACGTTTCAACTGTTTATGTTACAAGAAGTGTCAGGGTCATTTGCTACCGGAGAGCTGACTTTTCATTGGCTGCTTAATTGAGTACCTCGGAGTCCACCCCACGTGGGAGAGGAATTCCTGGCACATTTAAAAAAAAAAAAAAAAAAGTCACCCGGTGAGACAGAAAGCCCGGCCTGGATTTCCAGAGCAGAGGCTCCCCAACCCCCAGCCCCTCATTTGGAGTGCAAGGTGGCTGATGAGAAACTGTCTGCCAGTCTGAAGAGCCACTTCTCTGGTTTTTAAAAAATATTCGTCAAGCACTTTTTAGCTGAGCTAATATATATTTTGCCCCCTTTCTTAGGAATTAAAGGGTATGGCTCAGGCCACCCACGGCGCTGTGGTCACCTATTTGAGGAACCGATCACAGTGCCTTGGGTGGGGGTTGCAAACCTCTCCCTGTCATTCCTTCCTCTAGCGCCTCACTGGCTTTGATTTTTGGAAGCCTCCTGCTGGAACCTCTCAGAGAGGACAGAAATCGCCCTCACCATGCCCCGCCCCCTTGGTTGATTCTATAAGGTTCCTCCAATTCTTGAGGTTTGTCTTCATGACCAGGATTATTCTGCCCCACCCCCCACTCCTCCACTCACCAGGCATCCCAGACCCTCCTCCGCAAGCAAGCACCTCCACAAAGAGCAAAAGGAAGGGAAATTTTTATTTATTTAACAAACCCTTACATAGTGCTCAAGCTGTGCACAGTGCTATTCTAAGCACTTGACAAACATGGGCACATTTAATACACAAGAAATGAAGTGGGTGCCATGGGTGTCACCCCTATTTTACAGACTGGGCAATTGATACACAGTGGTACAATGGTGTGCCCGAGGTCACTTTAATGGCTGATGGACTGAACCCAGGCAACTGGGTGTCAGTATCCCTCCTCTTAGCTACTACACCCTGATGTGTCTACAAACTTGGCTTTCCTGAGAATGCAGGCCAGGGCCACAAGACGTACCACAGGAACCTGGAGGGCCCCAGAGGGAGCCCCTATAAAGCTCATCCTGCAGCCACCTCATCTCAGGCAAGGAGACCGAGGCCAGTGGAGGTAGAGGATTTCCCAGGGTCCCGAAGCCAGTGGAGGTAGAGGACTTCCCAGGGTCTCCCAACTCGTCTTCCCATTCTCTGACTGGTTCAAGCTATGTGACCTTGGGGGACTTATTTAATCTTGCTAAGCCTCCATTTCCTCATCTGGAAAGTGGAGATAACAATCCAGTACCTGAGAGGATTGTCCTGAGGATCGATGGAAATAATGCATGTGGTGTACTTAGTACAGAACCTGGCACATTAAGTGATCGATAACAGTTAGCTGTGGTGGCCATGATGATAATGTACAACTATCTGGGTGATTCAACTCCTCCCAACATTTTCTGCGTGTCTGGACAGGCTAGGAAGGACTTCTATCCCGGTTCTGTGGGGAGCAAGCCAGACATCAGCCCCAACCTTATTCTGCACAGGCACAGCAAAGCCCAGGTGGGAACACCCAGCTCCTCTCCTCTGGGCTCTCAGGAAGGCCCTCCTGAGGTCACTGGGCCTTCCTCTTCCTCTCTTGAAATCTGATTCTTTATCATGGTCCTCAGATGACCTTGGGCACCCCTGCAGCCCAAGGACCCCTGGGGTGTGCAAGAGAGGAGAAGGAAGCAATGGGGAGGGGCAATTCCACACTAAACCCTGGGACAGCAGGAGTGGATGGAGGCAGAGAGAGAGATCTGTCTGCCACCACAGTGGAATTCATAGCATTTCTGAGAAGACAAGCCGCAAAAAGTAAGTCTATAAAGTATGAAGTAGGGGAGAACCATTGTCAGAAGGGTGATGATTCTGGAAGGGCTTCCTGGAAGGGTGGAACTTGAGCTCAGCCCAAAATGATGGACAGAAGTTGCGGTGGGCAGAGGGGGCAGAATCAGCAAATTCCCCCTCACCCCCACCTGGGTGGTTTCTGCTTCCTTAGGTCTTTTCTTAGTTTTGCCACCTGACAGGCTGTTTTTGCTCCCTGGGGAAGGGAGCTACTAAGAGCTTCCTTCTCTAAGACCATGCCTCCATCCTGACTCCCAATTCGGGCTCCCAGGAGGATGCCTCTGAAGATTACACAGGCAGGAGTGAGGGAGCCACTCATTGGGACAGTGTGGCAGCACCAACCTGGGCTTCAGGAGGCCTGAAGATCTGCACGATCTGGGGCAAGACCCCAAACTTCCTGGGGTCCCCATTTCTACCTCTGTAAAATGAGAATGATGGCACCTAATTTCTTACCTGGCAAGAGTTTACAGAAAACTTTCCTCCAAAATCTAAGGAAGGCCCTTGCCTTTGAAAACATACACAAGTCCAGACTGCCCCAGTTCCAGGCTGTATTCCAGGCGGTATCTAGGCCCGCATAGTATTTGGTAGAAGGATCTGGCAGGGTGGGGGTTGGGGGAGCCAGGACAATTAGGGAAGCTGCCTATAGAGGGTGGCCCTTGCTGTGGCTCGGTGGGGAGGAAGAAAGAGAGTTCCAGATAGGAGCAAAGATGCTCAGCCAGGACACTCCAGAGAACACTCACTGGGGAATAGTTTGGTTTGCTCTGTGGCCCAACTAGCAGAGGAGCCCCCTGCCTCTCTCCAGAAGGCTTTAGAAGCCAGACTACCAGGCGATGATTTACAATGAGGCCCTCATGTCCACCTGAGACTTTGTGGGGGGCAGGGGCGGGTGTGCAGAGTAGGCGTGGAATGTGTTTGTTCACCTGTCTTTAGCAGAAGCGTCAGACTGGAAACCTTCTCCCCACACCCGCTCCAAAGTGGAGCTCAATTGCATCCCGCTGTTCCCAAGGTGCACTTTGCTGACCTCTATTGACTAATGGCGCAGGGTTTCCATGCCTCATGCCCGAACCGGGTAAATATTTATCGAAGTGATCGGGCGTTCTAATTAAGAGATTTCTGCCGTCTCTTTCTTTCCTTTTTAAGGATTCAAAGCTGAGGCTTAGGAGATTAAGAAATATTTTGCTGGTATTAATGCATTCAACTTCACAAGGGTGGAGGCCCATGCTGTAAGAATTATCCAGGCCGTTGGAGGGGAGTTCTGGGGTCAGTCTGGATCATTTAGGCAGAAGTTGCACCAGGCAACACACCTGGTCTTTGATGGAGCTTCTGAGTTGGGGCGGGGATGGGGAGGGAATGAGAGATGAGAGAGTATTTGCCTGCCAGATTTGATTTTTGCTCCCAGATCTGTTATCAGCTTTGTATCTTTTTAATAAATGAATTTAGAAATGTGAGCTTGTCACATATATCCAGCAATAGTGACAGTCTGATTGTTTATCAAGTGTGTTCTCTTACACCAGTGGCTCTTCACTGAGTGTGATTTTGCTTCCAAGGGTAATTTGGGCCATATCTAAAGACATTTTCAGTTTTTACAACTCAGGGTAGCAGCGCCTTTGGATACAGAATAGAGACGCAATGCACAGAACACCCTCCTCACAAAGAATTATCCAGCCCCAAATGCCAATAGTGCTGACGTTGAGAGATCCTGACATATCCTATCTCATGTAATATTAACAAATAGGGCTACTGTCTATGTCCTTATTTTGCAGATGAGTAAACTGAGATACAGGAAGGGAAATGTCACACATGCAGTAAGGGAAGAAGCTAATTGGTGAGCCCAGACCCCTCTGTCTGTTTCTAAACCCTACGCTCTGTCCTCTCCTCTCAGTGCCTTCTCTACTAGAAAGTGATTCAAATCCCCCAGCTCTAGGTTCCCTGCCTTGTGCAGTCTTTGAACCATTTTAACGATTGTGCTACAAGTTAGCAATTATCTAGTCATTCAGATGAAGTCTCTTTATGGAGCGCTAACTCTAGAGAAGTCCTGGGATCCTCTGGCAGCTCCTCCAAGTGGGGACAACAGTCCTGGGCCATTAGGTGCCTGTGTAACATTGGAAAATAGTCACAAAAGTTGCTATTGGCACATCCCTGAAAGACGTCAGGGTGGAAAGCTAAATGGAATTAGGTTGCATGGAGTTTGGCAGGGAAGAGTGATCAAATGATGGGGTATTCTTTGCCTTTTGGGGGAGTGCCCTTCCTGAAGTTGAGAGAGATAGGGGCAACCAGAGAGGAGTGGGTTGGAGCAAGGTTGGGGGGAAAACACAAGAGACTGATGGGGACTCTGGAGGTCCAGGCTGCAGGTGGACCTTGGAGTTCCGGAAATAGAGAGATGGGGGCAATAAAAGGGGTAAAGGGGCTTAACTTGTAAGAAATGTACATCAATGACTATAGATTTTGATGCCGGAGTGGAATTGAAAAACAAAGACTCATTTTTGAGGGCCTGGAGGTCAACTTATCATTTGACCACTAACCTACCACAAAATATCTGGAGGATGAGGCAAGGGACAAACGAAACCAACACCATCTTACTTTGGTCTTGTGTTTTCTGCTTAAAGCATTATTGTGTCTGTGGATTCTTAATTAAGACACAATGTGTAGAGCAAGGCAGGGAATCGCCATGCAGATGAAGAAGCTGAGGGCCAGGGAAGGTTAGGCAGTTTGTCCACCACCACATGAGTTGACGAGTTGGTGCGGAGTTCTAACGGAATGAGGTCCTCTGCATTGGAATTGATTCTTTCCATAAACCAGTCAAGCTTTCACATTGTGCCCTAAGGAGGTCCTGGGATCCTGGGAAGTTGATGGGGGTGAAGATGAGGAAGTAAAGAGAGTGGATGCAGGGTTCGCTCCCCCTAGTTCAATCAGAACAGCTTCAATATTCATCCGTTTTACAGTTTAGGTGTCCCGGTGATGCCTCATTTTGTTTCCTCGTGCTTGGAGAGTCTTTTAGCTCTTATTTTGCATCTCATTTGCTTCTGTGAAATGGAAAAGGGATACACTGAGAGAGGCCCCATTCATACCCCCAGAGCTCTTGGTAGGGAAAGTAGACTCAAATTCAAGCCTTGCTGTGTGGAAGGGCTGAGCAGCTCAGAAGGGAAAGGCTACAGACTATTCTGGGGGCAGCCAGTCCCTCTTGCCATCCTTCTACAGAGAAGGAAAGGAAGACCCGGGGAGATGGAGTAAACTAGCCAAGTCATAGCTCATGCAGGGTGGGCCTGGGGTTTCATGTAAGCCCTGTCCGGCTGCAGAGGCTGTGCCCATCACCACTGCACTGCTCTATCCAATGCTATATTGTTTCACTAACCCACCATTCCTTCATGCCAGGTCCCAGTGAAATAATGCTCTGCTTTCTGCTAAGCAGGGGCCTGGTACTTCCTAATACATCACCTAACTTACTATCGTGGCCTCCTGGCACTTGTCTTCCATTTGAGCCTCCTCACTGGATACTTTCTACACTGCAGAGGCTGGCAGCTGAACTTTATGCTTCTAGACTCTTTCACTGCAAGAGTTCTGAAGAAAACATGGCTCTGCCATTAGATGCACCCAAGCAAGTTGGGAAGGCAGCAGTAAGACAGAGACCATCTCTGACTACTTGCTCTTTCTGGCTGGTGCTGTGTTCGCAGAGATGGTGAGTTTTTCTGCATCTGTGTTCCAGTATCTAGTCACTATCTTCATAAATGTCAAGTGTAAGTTGTGTGTGTGAAGGGTGCAACTCTCTTAGCTCTGAATTTTGATGACAGCAGACCTTCCTGAAGTCAGAAGTTCTCAAGGTGACCATCTATTTCGCCATCCTCCAGGCTATACCAGAAGAGGCAGCCCTCTGACACTATAAAACTCCTAGATGAAAACACAGGGAAAAGTTTCATGACATTGGACTTGGCAATGTGGTGTTGGCAGTGATGCCAAAATCACAGGCAACAAAAGCAAAAATAGACAAGTGGGACTAGAACTTAAAAACTTGTGTGCATGAAAAGAATAGATTAAGAAAGAGGAAAAGCGGGCCAGATGTGGTGGTGCACACCTGAAATCCCAACACTTTGGGAGGCTGAGGTGAAAGGATTGCTTGGGTCCAGGAGTTCGATACCAGCCTGGGGATCATGGAGAAACCCCATCTCTACACACACACACACAATTAGCCAGGCATGGTGGTGCACACCTTAGGAGGCTGAGGTGAGCGAATCATCTGATCCCTGGAGGTTGAGGCTGCAGTGAGCCATGACCTCGCCATTGCACTTCACCCCAGGCAACTGGAGGGAGACCCGATCTCAGAAAAAAAAGAAGAAGAAGAAGAGAAAAGCAGCCTACAGAATGGGAGAAGTATTTGCAAATCATGTATCTATAAGGAATTAATACCTAGAATATATGAAGAACTCCTACAACTCAATAACAAAAAAAGCCAAATAACTCAATTAGAAAAACGGGCAAAGGACTTGAAAGACATTTTCCCAAAGAAGATATACAAATGGCCAACAAACGTATGAAAGGATGAATCAATTATATCAAATATCAATTCCTCTAATCAATTATTAGAGGAATGCAAATCAAAACCACAATGCTATATCACCTCACCCCCATTGGGATGACTGCTATTTAAAAAAATAATTGATGAGTGTGGACAGATTAGACCACCCTTGGTATACTGTTGGTGAGAATATAAAATGGTACAGCCACTATGGAAAACAGTATGGAGGTTCCTCAAAAAATTATAAATAGAATTACCATATGACCCAGCAACCCCACTTCTGAGTGTATATACAAAAGAATTGAAAATAGAATCTCAAAGAGATATTTGTATACCCATATTCATGGAAGCAGTAGTCACAATGGCCAAGAGGTGGAAGCAACCTAAATGTCCACTGGCAGACAAGTGAATAAAGAAAATGTATTAGCTGGGCACGGTGGCGGCACCTGTCATCCCAGCTACTCAAGAGGCTGAGGCAGGAGAATCACTTGAACCTGGGAGGCAGAAGTTGCAGTGAGCCAAGATCGCACCATTGCACTCCAGCCTGGGTGACAGAGTGAGACTCCCATCTCAAAAAAAAAGTAAAGTAAAAAGTAAAAAAGGAAATGTGATGTGATGTGTGTGTGTGTGTGTATACACACACAATAAAATATTATTCAGCCTTAAAAGGGAGAAAATTCTGTCACATGCTGTAACATGTATGAACCTTGAGAACATGATGCTAGGTACAATAGGCCAGTCACAAAAAGACAAATACTGTATCATTTAACTTATTTGAGGAATCTAAAGTAATCAAACGCATAGAAACAGAAGTAGTGTGGTGGTTGCCAGGAGCTTCAGGGAGAAAGGTCTGGGGAGCTATTATTCAATTAGCACAGAGTTTAGGTTTTGCAAGATGAAAAGTTCTAGAAATCTGTTGCACAACAATGGGAATATAGTTACTGTTGAATTCCAAACTGAAAAATAGTTAAGATAATAAATTTCATGTTATGTGTTTATTTATTTATTTATTTATTTATTTATTTATTTATTTATTTTTATTTTTTTTATTTTTTATTTTTTTTTTTTAAAATTTTTATTGCATTATAGGTTTTGGGGTACATGTGCAGAACGTGCAAGATAGTTGCATAGGTACACACATGGCAGTGTGTTTTGCTGCCTTCCTCCCCCTCACCCACACTTGGTATTCATCCCCAGGCTATCCCCCCCCAGCCCCCCCCGCTGTCCCTCCCCCATTTCCCCCAACAGTCCCCAGTGTATAGTAGACCGCCTCTCTGTGTCCATGTGTTCTCATTTTTCTCACCCGCCTATGAGTGAGTATATGCGGTATTTCTTTTTCTGTTCTTGTGTCAGTTTGCTGAGAATGATGTTCTCCAGATTCATCCATGTCCCTACAAAGGACACAAACTCATCATTTCTGATTGCTGCATAATATTCCATGGTGTATATGTGCCACATTTTCCCAGTCCAGTCTATCATCGATGGGCATTTGGGTTGGTTCCAGGTCTTTGCTATTGTAAACAGTGCTGCAATGAACATTCGTGTGCATGTGTCCTTATAGTAGAACGATTCACAGTCTTTTGGATAGATACCCAGTAATGGGATTGCTGGGTCAAATGGAATTTCTATTTCTAGGTCCCTGAGGAATCGCCACACTGTCTTCCACAATGGTTGAACTAATTTACACTCCCACCAACAGTGTAAGAGTGTTCCTATTTCTCCACATCCTCTCCAGCATCTGCTATCTCCAGATTTTTTAATGATCGCCATTCTAACTGGTGTGAGATGATATCTCAATGTGGTTTTGATTTGCATCTCTCTAATGACCAATGATGATGAGCACTTTTTCATATGTTTGTTGGCCTCATGTATGTCTTCTTTTGTAAAGTGTCTGTTCATATCCTTTGCCCATTTTTGAATGGGCTTGTTTGTTTTTTTTCTGTAAATCTGTTTGAGTTCTTTGTAAATTCTGGATATCAGCCCTTTGTCAGATGTGTAAACTGAAAAGATTTTTTCCCATTCTGATGGTTGTCGATTCACTCTAGTGACTGTTTCTTTTGCCGTGCAGAAGCTGTGGAGTTTGATTAGGTCCCATTTGTCTATTTTGGCTTTTGTTGCCAATGCTTTTGGTGTTTTGTTCATGAAGTCCTTGCCTACTCCTATGTCCTGAACGGTTTTGCCTAGATTTTCTTCTAGGGTTTTTATGGTGTCAGGTCTTACATTTAAGTCTTTAATCCATCTGGAGTTAATTTTAGTGTAAGGTGTCAGGAAGGGGTCCAGTTTCTGCTTTCTGCACATGGCTAGCCAGTTTTCCCAACACCATTTATTAAATAGGGAATCCTTTCCCCATTGCCTGCTTTTGTCTGGTTTATCAAAGATGATATGGTTGTAGATATGTTGTGTTGCCTCCGATGTTTCTGTTCTGTTCCATTGGTCTATATCTCTGTTTTGGTACCAGTACCATGCTGTTTTGATTACTGTAGCCTTGTAGTATAGTTTGAAGTCTGGTAGCATGATGCCTCCCGCTGTGTTCTTTTTGCTTAGAATTGACTTGGCTATGCGGGCTCTTTTTTGGTTCCATATGAAATTCATGGTGTTTTTTTCCAGTTCTATGAAGAAATTCAATGGTAGTTTGATGGGGATAGCATTGAATGTGTAAATTACTTTGGGCAGTATAGCCATTTTCACAATATTGATTCTTCCTAACCACGAACATGGAACGTTTCTCCATCTGTTTGTGTCCTCTCTTATTTCGTTGAGCAGGTGTTTGTAGTTTTCCTTAAAGAGGTCCCTTACATTCCTAGTGAGTTGTATTCCTAGGTATTTTATTTTCTTTGTAGCGATTGTGAATGGCAGTTCGTTCTTAATTTGGTTCTCTTTAAGTCTGTTATTGGTGTATAGGAATGCTTGTGATTTTTGCACATTGATTTTATATCCTGAGACTTTGCTGAAGTTGCTTATCAGTTGCAGGAGCTTTTGGGCTGAGGTGATGGGGTCTTCTAGGTATACTATCATGTCGTCTGCAAATAGAGACAATTTGGCTTCCACCTTTCCTATTTGAATACCCTTTATTTCTTTTTCTTGCCTTATTGCTCTGGCTAGAACTTCCAGTACTATGTTGAATAGAAGTGGTGAGAGAGGGCATCCTTGTCTAGTGCCGGATTTCAAAGGGAATGCTTCCAGTTTTTGCCCATTAAGTATGATATTGGCTGTTGGTTTGTCATAAATAGCTTTTATTACTTTGAGATATGTTCCATCAATACCAAGTTTATTGAGGGTTTTTAGCATAAAGGGCTGTTGAATTTTGTCAAATGCCTTCTCTGCGTCAATTGAGATAATCATGTGGTTTTTGTTTTTGCTTCTGTTTATGTGGTGAATTACATTTATAGACTTGCGTATGTTGAACCAGCCTTGCATGCCCGGGATGAATCCTACTTGATCATGATGGATAAGTTTTTTAATGTGCTGTTGCAATCGATTTGCCAGTATTTTATTGAAGATTTTTGCATCTATGTTCATCATGGATATTGGCCTGAAGTTTTCTTTTCTTGTTGAGTCTCTGCCAGGTTTTGGTATCAGGATGATGTTGGTCTCATAAAATGATTTGGGAAGGGTTCCCTCTTTTTGGATTATTTGGAATAGTTTCAGAAGGAATGGTACCAGATCCTCTTTGTGTGTCTGGTAGAATTCAGCTGTGAACCCATCTGGACCTGGGCTTTTTTTGTGTGGTAGGCTCTTAATTGCTGCCTCAACTTCTGACCTTGTTATTGGTCTATTCATAGTTTCAGCTTCCTCCTGGTTTAGGCTTGGGAGGACACAGGCATCCAGGAATTTATCCATTTCTTCCTGATTTACTAGTTTGTGTGCATAGAGTTGTTTGTAGTATTCTCTGATGATGGTTTGAATTTCTGTGGAATCTGTGGTGATTTCCCCTTTATCGTTTTTTATTGCATCTATTTGGTTGTTCTCTCTTTTCTTTTTTATCAGTCTGGCTAGTGGTCTGTCTATTTTGTTGATCTTTTCAAAAAACCAGCTCTTAGATTTGTTGATTTTTTGAAGGGTTTTTCTTGTCTCTATCTCCTTCAGTTCTGCTCTGATCTTAGTTATTTCTTGTCTTCGGCTAGGTTTTGAGCTTTTTTGATCTTGCTCCTCTAGCTCTTTCAATTTTGATGATAGGGTGTCAATTTTGGATCTCTCCACTTTTCTCATGTGGGCACTTATTGCTATATATTTTCCTCTACAGACTGCTTTAAATGTGTCCCAGAGATTCTGGTACGTTGTGTCTTCGTTCTCGTTGGTTTCAAAGAACTTCTTTATTTCTGCCTTCATTTCATTGTTTATCCAATCAACATTCAAGAGCCAGTTGTTCAGTTTCCATGAAGCTGTGCGGTTCTGAGTTATTTTCTGAATTCTGAGTTCCAACTTGATTGCACTATGGTCTGAGAGACTGTTTGTTATGATTTCCGTTGTTTTGCATTTGCTGAGGAGTGCTTTACTTCCAATTATGTGGTCAATTTTGGAGTAGGTGTGATGTGGTGCTGAGAAGAATGTATATTCTGTGGATTTGGGGTGGAGAGTTCTGTAAATGTCTATCAGGTTTGCTTGTTCCAGGTCTGAGTTCAAGTCCTGGATATCCTTGTTAATTTTCTGTCTGGTTGATCTGTCTGCTATTGACAGTGGAGTGTTAAAGTCTCCCACTATTATTGTGTGGGAGTCTAAGTCTCTTTGTAGGTCATTAAGAACTTGCCTTATATATCTGGGTGCTCCTACATTGGGTCCATATATATTTAGAATCGTTAGCTCTTCTTGTTGTATTGATCCTTTTACCATTATGTAGTGACCTTCTTTGTCCCTTTTGATCTTCGTTGCTTTAAAGTCTATTTTATCAGAGATGAGAATTGCAACTCCTGCTTTTTTTTGCTCTCCATTTGCTTGGTAAATCTTCCTCCATCCTTTTATTTTGAGCCTTTGTGTATCTTTGTGTGTGAGGTGGGTTTCCTGAATACAGCACACTGATGGGTTTTGGTTTTTTATCCAATTTGCCAGTCTGTGTCTTTTGATTGGTGCATTTAGCCCATTTACATTCAGGGTTAATATTGTTATGTGTGAATTTGATACTGCCATTTTGATGCTATCTGGCTGTTTTGCCCATTGGTTCATGTACATTCTTCATTTTGTTGATGGTCTTTAGCATTTGGTATGCTTTTAGGATGGCTGGAACTGGTTGTTTCTTTCTATGTGTAGTGCCTCTTTCAGGAGCTCTTGTAAAGCAGGCCTAGTGGTAACAAAATCTCTGAGTACTTGCTTGTTCGTGAAGGATTTTATTTTTCCTTCACTTATGAAGCTCAGTTTGGCTGGATATGAAATTCTGGGTTGAAAGCTCTTTTCTTTAAGGATGTTGAATATTGGCCCCCACTCTCTTCTGGCTTGTAGAGTCTCTGCCGAGAGATCTGCTGTGAGTCTGATGGGCTTCCCTTTGTGGGTGACCTGACCTTTCTCTCTGGCTGCCCTAAGTATTTTCTCCTTCGTTTCAACCCTGGTGAATCTGATGATTATGTGCCTTGGGGTTGCTCTTCTTGCGGAGTATCTTTGTGGTGTTCTCTGTATTTCCTGGAGTTCAGTATTGACCTGTCTTGCTAGGTTGGGGAAATTTTCCTGGATAATATCCTGAAGAGTGTTTTCCAGCTTAGATTCATTCTCTTGATCACATTCTGGTACACCTATCAAACGTAGGTTGGGTCTCTTCACATAGTCCCACATTTCTTGGAGATTTTGTTCATTCCTTTTTGTGCTTTTTTCTTTAATCTTGGTTTCACGTTTTATTTCATTGAGTTGATCTTCAATTTCTGATATTCTTTCTTCTGCTTGGTCAATTCGGCTGTTGAAACTTGTGCATGCTTCACGAAGTTCTCGTGTTGTGTTTTTCAGCTCCTTCAATTCATTCATATTCCTCTCTAAGTTTTCCATTCTTGTTATCAATTCCTCGAATTTTTTTTCAAATCTTTTTTCAAGGTTCTTAGTTTCTTTGCACTGATTTAGAACATGTTCTTTTAGCTCAATGAAGTTTCTCATTATCCACTTTCTGAAGTCTGATTCCGTCATTTCGTCACACTCATTCTCCGTCCAGCTTTGTTCCCTTGCTGGTGAGGAGTTTTGGTCCTCTGTAGGAGGTGAGGTGTTTTGGTTTCGGGTGTTTTCCTCCTTTTTGCGCTGGTTTCTTCCCATCTTTATGGATTTATCCGCCTGTCGTCTTTGTAGTTGCTGATTTTTCAATTGGGTCTCTGTGTGGATGCTGAGATTGTTGATGATGAAGTATTTTTGTTACTTAGTTTTCCTTCTAGTGGTCTAGCCCCTCTGCTGTATGAGTTCTGAGGTCCACTCCAGGCCCTGTTTGTCTGGAGTATACCTGTAGCAGCCTCTGTGCCGTCACTGAGAGCTGCAATCCTGAGTCGCTTCTACGACGCCATCTTGCCGGGTCTCCCCTATTTTTATTTTTTTATCAGACAGAGTTTCGCTCTTGTTACGCAGGGTGGAGTGCAATGGCGCGATCTCAGCTCACCGCAACCTCCGCCTCCTGGGTTCAGGCAATTCTCCTGCCTCAGCCTCCCGAGTAACTGGGACTACAGGCACGCGCCACCATGCCCAGCTAATTTTTTGTATCTTTAGTAGAGACGGGGTTTCACCATGTTGACCAGGATGGTCTCGATCTCTTGACCTCGTGATCCACCCACCTCGGCCTCCCAAAGTGCTGGGATTACAGGTGTGAGCCACCACGCCCGGCCTGTGTTTTTTTAATAGGATTAAAAATATAAACAAAAGGAGGCAGCGCCTCTGGCAGGTGAGTTCTGTGCAGTTCTAGTCACAGTTCCTGCAGGCCACACCCCCAGGCCTCTCCTCCCGCCTCAGATACTAATTCTTTCTATTAAATGTCTGTTTCAAGTAGCTGGCATGATTCTTGTTCCCAGCACCTGGACTCTGACTGATACACTCCTGCTTCTTCCAGCTCACCTCCCTACTGTCCCAATCTCTGCCCGACTGGGGCCTTTTCGCGTCATTTCTGTTTCCTCTATGTTTATCTGTTTCATTAGAATAGTGATATTGACTGTAATGATGACACAAGGCCATTAAGCATAGACACAGACAGGTGAGTCTGTGCAACCTAGGCACAGCGTGCTACTCAGAGCTAAGTGCTATTCGCAGATACACGAACTGGAATCCTGACTCCCCAGCTTTTTTGCTTTAGGACCTTAGGCAAGACACTTGTTTTTGCTAAGCCTCAGTTTCCTCATCTGTAAAACTGGGATCATGCTGGTGCCTCGCTCACAGGGTTATTGTGAGAATGAAGCAGGGTAACGCGGCTGGCAGCAAGCCTTAAATGACTGTGAGTGATTCTGAATGAATGAGGACACATCAACCGCTTGGTCTCAATGTGTTCAGACTCCTCAGCCTCTTTATCTAAATCCAAGTTCTACCTACAGCCAGATTCTCTGCTCCTAAAATTTAAATATGTCTCACATTAATGGGAGGCATAGAAAGATGGGAAGCTGGGGAGCCAGAGGTCTCAATGTTAGAAGTCAGTGTTAATTAGAGATTCCCTGGAGTCCTCAAAAAAGGAGACTCCATAGGTGGGTGGGTTTTCAGTAGACCTGAATGTGTGTGTAGGGGGAGAGAGGTAGGGAGCCACTCCTCCAAAGCCAGCAAGGGCCAAATGTGGAGGCAGCCCCTGCCCACCTGCCTACAGCCTTCCTCTCTATGGAGGCCCAACCCAGAGAGACTGAGAGCCGGAACCAGGCTGCCCTCCACAGTTGGCATGCAGGGATCCTCTTTTAGCCAATGATGAGAAGGCCCTCTCCAGCCTAATTAACTGCAGACTTGTATCTTCTAACTCAGACAGGAATGAGGCCAGACACAGACTGAGCAAGAACAAAGCCCCCACGACTGTGTCTGTGGGGCTGGGCTTCAGAGGGAATCTTCAGAAGACCTCCGTTAGGCTGTTGTTTGGGACCCGCAGAATCGAGGTATGGAGAGGACCCACATGTGAAGCCATCAACCCATGGGGAATTGTGAACATGGACCCTTTCCCAGATGATACTCCGGCACACCTGATTTTGGAAGGGGTTCCCCAAAAGGGGCTGAGGGAGATCAGAAGAGCAGACAGCTTGGCTCTAGATGGCTGATGGGTTGAGGGCCAGGCTAAGTGACCTGGCCTTTATTCAGGGGATACTAAAATTACTGATTTGTAGGTGTCAGCTTTGTGCTAAGCTATTTACACTATTGTCTCATCAAACTGTGTAACAACAGGGTCGTGATTGCTTTCCTCTCCCAATACTCCCTGCAGTCCCATCGAAGCCCCATACCCCAGCTGCAGGGAGTATTGGGAGAGGAAAGGGCTGAGCTGAGACCCCTTCAGCAGAAGACAGGTAGCTGCCTCCCCAGGAGAGCCAGCTTCAAATGAGGATAGGATGTGAGGGTCCCTGGAGGCCTCGTGCCCCACGTCAGTTTGAGGCAGCTCTGAAAGACCAATCCAGCTCCAGAGCTTCCCGTGGGGTCACGGGGGACCCTTTTCATGACTTCACCAAGCCCTGTCTACTTTTCCCTATGCCTCCTGCTTCCAGGTGAGACGCTGGCAATGAAGCACTCTTCAGTGAACACCCCCCAATGGAAATATTCTCCACTTTATGGTTTCCAGATTTAGCAAATAAAAATACAGGACACCCAGTTACATTTGAATTTCCTTTAAACAACGAATTCTTTTTTTTAAGTATAACTATGTCCCAAATATTGCATGGGACATACTTATACTAAAAAAAAAGCACTCGTTGTTTATCTGAAATTCAAATTGTACCGGGTGTCCTATATTTTAATTGGCAACTCTGCTCCATCTCAGGCTGTGCTTTGGGGAACCTGACCTATAACAAACCCCACGGAGTGGGCACTATCATCGCCCTCATTTTAGAAACAGAACTCAAATTCTGGTCCTTTGAGTGACCCTGGTTATTAAGGGAGGAGTGGAACAACAGCAGTGGATTTGGGAGCTGGATCAGCTGGACTGGGATGGGGGTGCAGAAACTCCTCAACTGTTTTCACAGCCCCACCTTGAACTGGGTTTACAGCTCTGCAGGAAAGGGCTCCAGTACGGGTTTTCCAGCCAGCCTTTCCCTGGGCAGGGCTGAACAACCCCCTGGAAGAACATTTTAATCAGCCGCCTAGTCTCTGCCTCTCTTGGCCTTTGCTTTCATTGTCAGAGTCTCTGTCAATAGCTGGAAATCCAGGCAGCAGCACAAGTAGACATTTCGCTCCTTCCCAGGCAGAAATCTCACAAAGGGCAGGGCTCCCCTCTTTACAAGGAAAACAAACAGGTCTTCAGGCTCCCAGGGGCTGGGGGTGGGCTGGGGCAGAGGGAGGCTTAGGGGAAGGGGAGTGGGCAGCCAGCTGGCTCAGCCTGGCCCAGGCTCTCACCCTCTCTAGCTTCCCACTTCCATCTGCCTTTCCCCCACACAGTTCCAGACTGCTGGGGGAGCCTGGGCGGGCTCCCCTGTCCTCTGGAGAGTGCAGCTGGCTGAAGCCTCAGTATTGCTCAGCCAGCCCTAGCAATTCCACTCCATCCCTCCCTAGGAACCAGGGTGACCTCTAAGCAAATTGGGTTCTGCCACTCCCCTGCTCAGAATCATTCCACAGCTCCCTGTGGACACAGACAGTGCACGTTCACACCTCAGGCCTTTGCCCATGCTGCCCCCTCTACCTGGAATGTCCTTTCTTCTCTATTTGAACCCACCCATTGTTCAAGACCCTTTTTTCTTCTGTGAAACCTTTGCTGTCTGTCTCCCACTTAGTCAGAGTGAGTCAGCTCCCTCTCTGGGCTAGCATGGGATCTTTACTTGTATGTGACGCCCTCATCCCAGGCTGTCCTGCTCCATGTTTCGCTGGGCACGTGTGGTCTCTCCCCCAGGCTGTGAGCATTCATCTGACCTTCGTGCAGCATTTTCCAGTTCGTGAAGTGGTTTCACGTCTCTGCTCCCTTATAGCTCTCTTGAATAGACACCATTGTCCTTGTTTTCATGATGATGCAATGGAGACCCAAATGGTTTCCTGATGTACTCATCATCAGGTACCTAATAACGGCAGAACAGGACTCGAATGCATAGATCTTTGAGTCAAAGGCCAGCGCTGTTTCCAGGAGAAGCTGGCATTCTCACCTTATACGCAGACACCACCTAGCTCAATGGCTAGACATGCATTACTTCAATTGTGCTAAGAGGAACCCCTTCCCCTGCTCTCCCCACCAACCCTCCTGAGGCCCCAGCTCCTGGCTGGGTATGAGGATGCTGGGGCATAAGTTTAACTTCTGGCCCTGCCTGCTTCCTCTTTAAATAGAATGCTGGGGCCGGGTGACTGGGAGGTCAGCTTCTGGGGAGTGCAATAGGAAGCTACCATCATTGTGCCATTGATAGTAAGGCCAAAAGGAACTGGGATTGGGGCCCATGCACTCTGGAGAAGGGGAGTTTTACCAGGTGCTCTCTACCTCTCGGGGGCCTCAGCATCAGCAGCCTACCTAGCAAAGAAACAGGCCTGGGGACCTCCCATTTCCCACGGGCCACTTGCAGGGCAGCCCCAAGTACAGAGCGTAGATAAGGGCTTCCACCCTAGACCTTTAAAGTGGACAGCAATCTCACCAGGGAAGCATGATGACTCTCTTGTCCAAGAAGATCCCAATCCCATGTCTTGTCACCCTCTCCGCTGCCACGAGCAGGCCCCAGCCACTGTTTTGCCTCTGCTGGCAGACTCTTGCAGCCCCTTACAGGCCTCTGTTTCCACCCTTCCACTCCCTCTGTGTAGTCTGCTATCAAGAGAGGAGTCAGGAGGATCCTGTCAGTCCTCTGCTCCAAACCCTGCCCTGGCTTCCCATTTCCAGCCAAGAAAAGCCCAAGTCCTTCAGTGGCCTGGTGGGCCACTGACAGCTCATGGAGACGATCTGTTCCTGTTATCCTCCACCCTCTCCGCCTCGCTCACTCCACTGACTCCCTCCTGTGTGCCAGCTCCAGCCCTGCCTCTGGCCTTCACACTGGTTGATCCTTCTGCCTGCAAAGCTTTCCCCAGAAACTCGCTTGGCTCTTTCTCTCCTTCTTCCTTCACATTGTGCTAAGAACCTCCTCTTTTGAATACGGCCTACCATACTGGAGTCAGTCCCATTCCATTCCCACCACTCCTGACCCTACTCCTTGCTCTACTTTTTGTTTCTTTGGCAGTCCTTTCACCTTTTTTGCTTTTAAGATGGAGTCTCACTGTGTCGAGAGGCTGGAGTGCAGTGGTACGATCTCAGCTCACTGCAACCTCCACCTCCTGGGTTCAAGCGATTCTCCCGCCTCAGGCTCCTGAGTAGCTGGGACTACAGGTGTGTGCCACCACGCCCAGCTAGTTGGTTTTATTTTATTTCATTTTTGTACTTTTAGTATAGACAAGGTTTCACCATGTTTGCCAAGATGGTATGGATCTCTTGACCTCGTGATTCATTGTTCTCAGCCCCTCAAAGTGCTGGGATTACAGGCAGGAGACACTGCATCCGGCCCCCATCACCTTTTAACAAACCGTGAAGCTCGCTTATATTGATTGCTTACTGTCTGTCTCCTGCCCTGGAATGCCATCTCCAAGAGCCAGCAAGGGACTCTGTCTCTTGTTCACGACTATAGTTCTAAAACCCTGCCTTTGCCTGTGGTATGCACTCAGTAAACATTTGTGGGTAGAACTGAACGTATGAATGTGGGTCAGGGGTCCCCAACCCCCAGGCTGTGGACCAGTACCTGGCCATGGCCTGTTAGGAACAGGGCCGCACATCAGGAGGTGAGCAAGCATTATTGGCTGAGCTCCGCCTTCTGTCAGAGCAGTGAGCAGGCAGGTGTGAACCCCATTGTGAACTGCATATTCGAGGGACCCAGGTTGTGTGCTCCTTATGAGAATCTAATTAATGCTTGATGATCCCAGGTGGAACAATTTCATCCCTAAACCGTCCGCATCCTGTCCATGGAAAAATTATCTTTTTTCACGTCCCTGGTGCCAAAAATCTTGGAGACGGGTGATGTAGGTAACAGTCCCTACATCATTGAACTATATGCTAATTAAATCAATCCATCAAGAAAATGAATGTTCTCACGATCAATATGTGAAAATGAACATGACTCTCATCCCCAGTGAAAGGGGTTAAGGGTGTTCCTACCCTCTTCCTTTCCCCTGCTGGGTCCTGGGCCCCATTCTGGTAGTGAGACCCCAGCTTGTAGAGACCTGGCCTTCTCCCCTTCTAATCTCCTGCTTTCCCTGGAGAGTGCTAGGTGGGGTGGGGAGGGATTCCTAGAACAGCCTGTGTTTGTGTCATAGAGGAGCCTGATGGCCCCATGTGGGAAAGGGCCTGACCTGAGGTCTGATGCCCAGCCTAGGTTCCTCTCACCATCCCTCTGGCAACTGCATATTTGAAATCTCAGAGCAAGGGTCAGTATCTAGCAAAGGACACATTTAAAAAATCTGTTTGTGAAATGTTTTAATATAGAAAGCCTTACATAGGCATTTTTCATTTTTATTTGGTTGTGTTTATATTAAATCACTTTTGATGCAAAGAATAAAATAATATGAAATTTAAAATGTCCTGGGAAATCTGAGGTATATGATTGTCTGTATTTTTCATTTCAACAGATATTTATGGAGGACCCATTATATGTAAGTCTTGGAGATGGAGAAGGACAAGACGCATTCTCTGCCTCCAAGAGTTCTTTGGCTGGGGTCAGGAGAGGATGGGCCGTATTGTGTAGGAGAGGATGCTGCTGCCGTAGCCGTTGTGCTCTTTGGTATTCATCCAAACGAATTAAACACTTACATCCACAGAAAGACCTGCACAGGGATGTTTACAGCAGCTTTATAATTGCCCAAACTTGAAAACAACCAAGACACCCTTCAATGGGTAAATGAATGAACCAACTGTGGTACATCCAGACATGGGAATATTATTCATATTATTCCGGGATTAAACAAGGATATGAGCTGTTAAGTCACGAAATTACATGGAGAGACTTTAAATGCATATTACTAAGTGAAAGAAGCCAGTCTGAAAAGGCTATATGATTCCAACTAGATGACTTTCAGGGAAAGGCAAAACTACGGAGACAGGAAAAAGAACAGAGGCTATCAAGGGTTAAGGGGAAGGGAGGGATGAATAAGTGGACCATCGGAGAGTTTCAGGACAGTGCAACTACTTTGTGTGATACTTTATACATTTGTCAAAATCCAAAGGACGTACAACACCAAGAGTGAACCGTAATGTAAACTGAGGACTTCACCTAATCATGTATCACTATTGGCTCATCAGTGATAGCAAATGTACTATACTAATGCAAGAATGTTAGTAACAGGGAAACTGGGGGTGAGGTGAAAAGGTGTTGGGGAATTCTACTTTCTGCTTGATTTTTCTGTAAACCTAAAACTGCTTAAAAAAAAAAAAAGTAGCTGGGTGCAATGGGTCACACCTGTAATCCCAGCACTTTAGGAAGCTGAGGTGGGTGGATCACAAGGTCAGGAGTTGTAGACAAGCCTGGTCAACATGATGAAACCCTGTCTTTACTAAAAATACAAAAATTAGCTGGACATGGTGGTGTGCACCTGTAATCTCAGCTACTCAGGAGGCTGAGACAGGAGAACTGCTTAAACCTGGGAGGCAGAGGTTGCAGTGAGCCAATATCACACCATTGCACTCCAGCCTGGGTGACAGAGCAAGACTCCATCTCAAAAAAAAAAAAAAAAAGTCTGCTAAGAAAAAAGAGCGTCATGAAGTATAATCATGGCGAAATGAATAGGTGTCGTGGGAGCAATCTGGAGTGGGAGTGGGGAGGGCTTGGGAGCATGAGAGTCGGTAACCAAGTCAAACCCTTGTATGTAAAGTTAGACAGTTTCAATCTCACCTCTGCCACTTATCTACCATGTAGCCTTAGCCAAGTTACTTAACACCTCTTAAACCTCAGCTTACTCCTCTGTAAATTAATGATGCCTGCCACCAAATTATTAGGAGATTTAAATAAAACTCAAATAAAGTACTTGGCACTGCCAGTGATGAGAGTCAGCACTTGGTGAAAGACAGCTCCTCTTCGTGCCACGGGAGGTGAGGAGGCTGGCTCAGGTGGAGTGCAGGAGGAGAAAGCGTGCTAGCCCGAGAAGCAATGTGGGCAGAGCTCTGGAGGTTCAAGGAAGAGCAGATGCAGGGGGTTTGGTTCAGCCGAGAAGGGCACGTGGAGGGAGGGGCCATGGCTACTGAAGCAAAAGAGATAGGTAGGGTGCGGGTGGCCTGGTTTGCCATGCCGGGGAGTTCCTGTTTCCTTTTGAGGATTGAGGGAAGGCAAGATGACTGGTACCGGGGAGAGCCATGATTGGCTTGTTAGAATGTTCCCTCCAGTAGGCACAGAAAATGGTGGGAGAGAGTGGGGTGGCAGGGGGGAAGCAGGACAGGAGTGACAGCAGCAATCCAGCCCAGGGACAATTTTTCTGGGGTCAAAATAGTGGGAGGAATTCAACTGTGGGGCCTGGGAGCTCGGGATATGACTTGGGAAAGCAGCTTAGCTGAAGTCACCCACTGGCTGGCTGTGTGACTGTAGGTAAGTCATTTAACCTCTTAGAGTCTCAACTAGTTCTTCTTTAAGAATGTGTATCTTCAGGCCAGGTGCGGTGGCTCACACCTGTAGTCCCAGCACTTTGGGAGGCCAAGGCAGGCAGATCATGAGTTCAAGAGATCGAGACCACCCTGGCCAATATGATGAAACCCTGTCTCTACTAAAAATACAAAAATTAGCCAGGTGTGATGGTGCATGGCTGTAATCCCAGCTATTTGGGAGGCTGAAGCAGGAGAATCACTTGAACCGAGGAGGCAGAGGTTGCAGTGAGCTGAGATCATGCCACTGCACTCCAGCCTGATGACACAGCGACACTCTATCTCAAAAAAAAAAAAAAAAAAAAAAAAAAAGCTACCTTCTAGGGAGATCCTAAAGTTGAAATAAGATAATAAGAATCAAAGAAGTTCTGGTCTGGGGGCGGGAGAGACGCGAACTGTACACTTACGTCTCTGACTATGAGGTGGAATATGAAAATGACAGGGTCCAAAACTGCAGCATTCAGAGCAAGGACTGTGAGGCTGACAGTGCTGGGTTTGAATGCTGGCCCCACTGCTTACTAGGGTGAAATCTTGGTCTCACCACTTAATTTCTCTCAGCCTCCTTTTTAGCATCTGCAAAATGAAGATAATAATACCCACCACACAGGTTTGCTGGTGGGGTCACATGACGCAATTACCAAGGGCCTAGAACATAGTGAGGCTTCAAAGATGAGAACAGTCATTACTATTGTCATTATTATCATCATGCTTGGAGGAATATAATCAAGAATATTTTTTTTCTTTTATTGTGATCTGTCTTATCAACATGATGTATGTACCATGAGTGTTTTGACAATAAAAATCTTAATTTATCAAGAGAATAAGAAGACAAGCCACAGAGTGAGAGAAAATATTTGCAAAAGACATATCTGATAATGGACTGTTGACCAAAGTATACAAGAAACTCTTAAAACTTAGCAATTGGGGGCCGGGCGCGGTGGCTCAAGCCTGTAATCCCAGCACTTTGGGAGGCTGAGGCGGGTGGATCACCAGGTCAAGAGATCGAGACCATCCTGGTCAACATGGTGAAACCCCGTCTCTACTAAAAATACAAAAAATTAGCTGGGCACGGTGGCGCGTGCCTGTAATCCCAACTACTCAGGAGGCTGAGGCAGGAGAATTGCCTGAACCCAGGAGGCGGAGGTTGCGGTGAGCCGAGATCGCGCCATTGCACTCCAGCCTGGGTAACAAGAGCGAAACTCCGCCTCAAAAAAAAAAAAAAAAAAAAATAGCAATTGGAAAACAAACGACCTGATTTCAAAATGGGCAAAATATCTGAACAGAAACCTCGACAAAGAAAGTATATAGATGGTAAATGACATGAAACGGTACTCAACATCATATGTGATTAGGGGATTCCAAATTAAAACAATGATGAGACGTTGCTCCACACCCATTAGAAGGGCCAAAATCCAAAACACTGATACCACCAAATCATGGTGAGGATGCAGAGTATGTGTGCACTCTCGTGGGCTGGTGGTGGGAATGCAAAATGGGACGGCCGCTTTGGAAGACAGTTTCAAACAAAACCAAAAGTACTCTTATCATAGGATTCGGCGGTCTCACTCCTTGGTATTTACTCGAAGGAGTTGAAAATGTATGTCCACACAACAACCTGCACATGGGTGTTTAGAGCAGTGTTTTTCATAATTACTAAAACTTGGAAGTAACCAAGATGTTCTTTAGTAGGTGAATGAATAAACTGTGTTATATCCAGACCATGGAACATCATTCAGTGACAAAGAGAAATGAGAAGCCAGGTGCAGTGGCTCACACCTGTAATCCTAGCACTCTGGGAGGCCAAGACAGGAAGATCACTTGAGGCCAGGAGTTCAAGACCAGCCTGGGAAACATAGTGAGACCCCATCTCTACAAAAAAAGAAAAAAGAAAAAAAAAAAAAAGAAATGAGACATCAAGCCATGAGAAGCCATGGAAGAATCTTAATGTATTTTGTTAAGTGGAAGAAGCCAATCTAAAAAGGCTCCAGAGTAGGATTCCAGTGACCACTGGTTGACAGAAATTAGGGGAGAAGGAGGGGCGAATAGATGAAGCACAGAGGATTTATTTAATTTCAGAGACACGTTTCGCTCTGTTGCACAGATGGGAGTGCAGTGCTGCAATCATAGCTCACTGTAACTTCAAATTCCTGGGCTCAAGTGATCCTCCTGCCTCAGCCTCTGAAATAGCTGGGGCAACAGGTGTGCACCACTGCACCTGGCTTTTTTTTTTTTTTTTTAAGCAGAGTCTCCTTCTGTCACCCAGGCTAGAGTGCAATGGCGTGATCTCAGCTCACTGCAACCTCCGCCTTCCGGGTTCAAGCGATTCTCCTGCCTCAGCCTCTTGAGTAGCTGGAATTACAGGCATGCGCCACCACACCCAGTTAATTTTCGTATTTTTAGTAGAGATGGGGTTTCACCATATTGTTCAGGCTGGTGTCGAACTCCTGACCTCATGATCTGCCTGCCTCGGCCTTCCAAAGTCCTGGGATTACAGGCGTGAGCCACCGTGTCTGGCCACCTGGCTAATTTTTAAAAACTTTTTGTAGAGATGAGGTCTTGCTATGCTGCCCATGCTGAGCACAGAGGATTTTTAGGGCAGCGAAACTACTCTGATGCTGTGATGGTGGGTGCATTTCATTATACATTTACCAAAACCCATAGAATGTACAACAGCAACAGTGAGCCCTAATGTAAACCATGTACTTTGGGTGACAATGACACATCAATGTAGGCTCATCAATTGTAACAGATGAGCTCTCTGGTGAGGGGTGTTGTTAATGAGGAGGTTGTATAAACGTGGGGGCAAGGTGCGAATATTTGTGAAATCTCTATTGTCCATTCCATTTTGCTGTGAACTTAAAACTGCTCTGAGCAATAAAGTCTATTAAAAAAATTTTTTTAATTAGCTCAGAGTTGACACACAGAAAGAAACATATCCAGGAGACCAAGAACAGATGAAGCTCATGGATTCAGAATCTTGGAGAGGGGAAGGTCAGAGATCCTGTTTTCTCAGCCTCCAATCTGTGACCCTCATTTTTTTTTTTTTAAATGAAGTCTCGCCCTTGCCCAGGCTGGAGTGCAGTGGCATGATATTGGCTCAGTGCAACCTCCACCTCCCGGGTTCCAGTGATTCTTCTTCCTCAGCCTCCTGAGTAGCTGGGATTACAGCCATGCACCACCACACCTGGCTAATTTTTGTATTTTTAGTAGAGACGGGATTTCATCATGTTGGCCAGGATGGTCTCAATCTCTTGAACTCGTGATCTGCCTGCCTCAGCCTCCCAAAGTGCTGGGATTACAGGCACGAGCCACCACACCCAGCCTGTGACCCTCACTTTTATAGAGGATTCCCTCACTAAACTGGCCTGGTTGGACTTTTTTACTGGGGCATTACTTTCTTAGAATCTCAGTGGGTCCAAAGTAAAGACCTTAAAGATTGTCGCCTAGCCCTTATGTGGTTCTGATGAGAATTAGGGTGTAGGGGACAGTGCCCCACAGTCTCCCCTCTGTGAGCAGTACAGCTGGATTGAGCCTCTGAACTCCCTACGCAGAGTGCTCTCTCCTGTCGCCTTCCCCTTTGCTGGAAATCCCTTCCCTATCCCCCAAAGTGGCCTGTGAGGGTTGGACCCGGGAGGATCAGGATGGCCAAGGTGTGCAGTGCCAGGCCCAGGTGGAGGAGTAGCGGAGGATAATAAACTCTCCTGAACTCCAGGCCCAGGCCCAACAATCATCCTGCACTCTCCAACCCTCCCCCTTCCAGGCTGATCCTCCTGGGTCCCAACCTTTCATTGCCTGGTGCCCTTGTCCTTGCTCCAGTCTTCCCTAAGGAGAGAATGGGGAAGGGACTCATGGTCTAAGAGCACTCAGGGCCAGGCCTCACAGCAGGCACAAGCTGGGTCTGGACTTTTCCATTCCAAGCCCCACTCCTCCGCCCCTAGCCCAGCAGTTGACCTCTGGCAGGAAGGGATGGTGGACAAACAGCTTGCATGTGGTCTGCCATTTAGAGGGAGGTGGAGGCGCTCCCCAGGGCCCCATCCATGGTTGCACAGTGCCTGCTGCCCTGTCATCAGATGAACAGCCAGCAACTGCTCCTAAGAGGACCTCATTGATTAAGTCTCTCCTTGTTATTAACAGCAGGAACTCTGGGCCTGGGGTGTAGCCTTGCAGAGCTCTGAGGGAAACAGGGTGATGAAACAGAGACCTGTGGTCACAATCAATACATATCCCTTGCTGGTTAAAGTCCACACTCCCTCCAAGGCCAGAGGGTGACCTCAGCAGCCTCTGCTGGTGCCCTGTGCTGGGCTCCAGAGCTGCACCACCCCTCCCCAGGCCTGTGGACCCACGAGCACCCAGTGATGGTCTGGAGCTGCCTCCCACTGACCTTCGATTGTCCACATTCAGTGACATCATGCCACTATGAGTGTTTACACCATACAACGGCGAATGCTACCAACGTGCTGGCCCCTCCACCACCCACCCTGGAGCCAATTATTAGAAATTTACCAGCAGGTGGGGGCCGGGCACAGTGGCTGAGGGTGGCCTGTAATCCCTGCACTTTGGGAGGCTGAGATGGGTGGATCAAGAGGTCAGGAGTTTGAGATCAGCCTGGCCAACATGGTGAAACACCATCTCTACTAAAAATGCAAAAAATTAGCCAGGCATGGTGGCATGTGCCTGTAGTCCCAGCTACGCAGGAGGCTGAGGCAGGAGAATTGCTTGAACCCGGCAGGCGGAGGTTGCAGTGAGCCAGGATCACGCCACTGCACTCTAGCCTGGGTGACAGAGTGAGACTCCGTCTTACAAAAAAAAAAAAAAAAAAAAAAAAACGAAAAAAGAAATTTACCAGTAGGTCGCTGTGTATGCTGACCTTTGCCAGACACATACTTCCTTCTCTCTTAAAAACAAACAAACAAACAAAAAAAAAACGTATTATTATTTTTTTAGAGACAGGTCTCGCTCTGCCGCCCAGGCTGGAGTGCGGTGGTGCAGTCATGGCTCACTGAAGCCTCGATCACCTGGGCTCAAGCAATACCGCCTCAGCCTCCTGAATATCGAGGACCACAGGTTCATGCCACCACACCCAGCTCATTTTTAAAATTTTTTCCAGAGGTGGGATCTAGCTATGTCCCCTAGGCTGGTCTTAAACTCCTGACCTCAAGCAGTCCTCCTGCCTCAGTCTCCCAGAGTACTGGGATTGCACACATAAGCCACCACACCTGGCCACTTCCCTCCCTTTTTATACCTCAGTTCAGGTGGGGCTTCCTTAGAGAGCCCCTCTCTGCTCCTCCAGGCCTGCGTCTCTCCTCTCTCCTCAGAGCTGAGTAGAGTGTGGGGCATGCAGCAGGGACTCTGTAAGGCCATGGGGAGGTGCATGGGACAGGCTAAGGCATGACGGTCGCAAGAAGGGAAGAGCTGTAGACACCCTTCTCGGGGGAGCTGCAGTGTAGCGCTCTCTCCGTCTGCTCCGGTTAAGAATGATGTCTTCTTCCTGCGTCCCTCCTCCCAAGAACAGATGATCTTCATTTTCTGCCTTGATAGCTTCAAATCACTGCCTGTCTCTGGGAGGACTCAGCCACTTATCCTTCCTCTTCAGCAAAGGAAGGATCTCCCTGGACCTCCAAGCCTGGCTTTCTGTTTTCAGCAAAGCCCCTGGAAATTGCAACCTCTGCAAGGCTCCCCTGCTTTTCCAAGCCCTCTCCTTCTCTAGCACCACCTTTCCCTTCCTCCCCGAGGGCCTTCACACTGCCCTCAGATTCCCTCTTCCCTCCCATTTGCAAACCTTGCTTTCAGGCTCAGACCTGCCCTTGGTCACTTACAGCTTAGTGAGAATTAGTGGTGAGGCAGCCGGAAGCAATGGGTTCCTTTCACCATTCATCTTTTAGGGCTCAGCTCAAACCTCCTCAGAGAAGTCTTCTTGGAACCATTTCATCTTGACTTGGGGTCCTAGAACCTTGTTAATTTCTTTCACAGCCCTGACCACAAGTTGTGATATGTATGCATTTATCTTCCTGTAGCTTGTCTGTTTACTGGAATGTTGGCTTTAGAAGGCAGGGAAGCATGCCTGTCTTCCCCACTCTGACATCCCTGTGCCTGGCCAATTGATGTTGAAGGCGAGTTTCTTGACCACACAAATGATTTCTCATCCATGTTCGAATTCCGTGCTCTGCCCTGCCCTGCTGGGTCACCAGAGACAATTCCCTTGCTCTGTGTCTTGCATTCTCATCTGCAGGTTGGAATAACAGTACCAGCCTCTCTTGATTTCAAGCTTGTTGTAAAGATCAAATATGATGCCAGGTAGGAGATGTGGACCTCGGCCACGTGTTTTGGGGTGCTAGGGCTTACTAATCCCAATGGCTGTGCAAATGGCACTGTTTCCCTGCTGTGTGCAGTGAAGGGGTTCGAGGAACTCCAGGTGGCAGCGAAGAGGTGAAGAGAATAATAATGAAAGCAAATAATGATAACCAAGTAAATACTAATAATACAAGTAATAATAACTGACTTTATTAGGTACTGCAACAGAGGCTGTTCTCAGCTCCGTACAGGAATTAACTCATTTAACTTTAGAACAGCCTGATGAGGTAGGTCCTCTCACCGTTCCTTATTCTACAGGTGAGAAAACCGAGGCACAGAGAGATTAAGTAACTCATCCAGGAAGTGGAGGTGGGATCAAGTTTTACTTTACGATGGGACTTTCCCCCAAATCCTTTCAATCTAGTAACTTTCCCCATTCAGTTTCATGAGTGTTTATTGGATTGCTAAAACCAAGAGTTTATGTCTGAGTGTGACTTTGCCCTTTTGGCAGCCTCTGGAGGCCCAGCAGTGAGTGGAACTAATCCCTGCCCCCAGGGAATCCGTTACTGGGGTGCAAGAGTGTGTGTGTGTGTGTGTGTGTGTGTGTGTGTGTGTGTGTGTGTGTGTTATTCTCAGCTCCCCAGCCAGTCAGGAAACTCCCTGCGGACACAGGGAGGACTGTTCCTTCTCTGCTGTGTTACTCTAGGACAGACTGCATACTTACAGTCCTAGAACCCCAGAAAATTGGCACCAGAGTCAGCTGCTCATCAGCAAAGTTGTTGATTCCTGGCTTGGGACTAGGCTGGGTGTTTCATGCCAGGGACACAGTGGGAGTGAAGCCAAGCCCCCGTCCTCCAGACACATCCATATGTAGGGGTGGGGCTGGGACTCTGTAGGTCAATTCCTAAGGTCAATTGAGTCCAGAGAGGGCAGGAGCCCCCCAGGGTCAAGAATCGGGTCAGTGACAGAGCCTGGACTAGAACCCAGGGCTCCTTCCTCCTAGCACTGCCCCTTCCAACTCTACCACCTGCCTCTGGATCCTGTGGGAGGCCGGCTCTCCTTCCTCCAGGATGCAGGTTGCTGCCTGGGGCAGTGGCTGGGGCAGTGGCCCTTTTAGCTCAGGGCCTACTGGGGCCTGCAAGGGAAAGGTGAGAATGAACTCACCACCCTCCCCTCTACCTGGCCCTCAGCTGCCTCCCCTTATCACCTTGTTAAAGGCTTTCTTCCTCTCCATTTGGAACCTAGAATTTTATTATTTCGCATGTGAAGCTTAGGGATAATAGGCTGCCACTTGAAGGCTGCTTTTCATCTTCAAAGCCCTCTGCAGACTGTTAATTAGTCCTCTCTGGCCTGCTCCAGTAAGTGTTCTTGGGCCAGGAAGGGGAAACCCAAGGGAGGCCGAGGGACTTCCCTCAGGGATGTGGGGCTGGCAAAAGACCGAAGAGGAAAACGCGGAGCCCTGGATTCTGGAAGCTTCTCCTAATTGGTTCCTGGCTCCCAGGCTCCTTCCTGTTGGGATGGCTGAATAAACGAGGGCAGGAGCAGATGGGAGCCCTCCTGTGGGAATGTGGCTCAAAGAACGTCACAAGCGGACCCTAAGTTGGAATCCCATCCCCTTCTAACTGCATGACCTTGAATGATAATTAACCTCTAAAACTGCATTTTCTTCTCCGTGGAATGGAGGTATTAACAAAGTACTCCTGAGTTGTTGAGGATTGAGCTAGGTAAGTATCTGGCACAGGCTGGTGCTCACTAGGAGTGAATGAATGAATGAATGAGTGTGGCTAGTGGTGGGCTGGAGTAGGGGAGGATTAGAAGTAGGGAGAGGCAAGGTGAGGACTGAGAGGAAAAATAGGGACTCTCCTTCCTTTGCCCCTCCTCATCCTTACCAAGGCCAGGGGTTTTGCCCACAAAGCAACCACTATCCATGGTGTTGCACGGCTAGTCAAAGAGGGATTGATGTCTGTCTCTGTGAGCCCTTGAAATCCCCTGAAAATGGTGATATGATCTATTTTTAACAGTGGAGAACCCTGTCTATGAGTTATCAGGTGAGATTATGTCCATCTGTTCAGCCTCCCCAGCTGGACCGCTGTGAGGGTCAAAACTAGACAGTGGATGCTGCAGCCCCAGCTTCGGGGTCTCTCAGACCTGAAAACAAATCTCTCCTGCTCCACCCACTTGGACAAACACTCAAGCCAAAGCAGGGAGATTCCACCCCTCCCCCACCTCTCAGGGTGACTGAGTTTGGTTCTGTGATGAGCAGTACGTGCATACCGAGCAGCTTGCTGTTGAGCTTAGTGGCAGCCAAAGCCAGCAGTGTCGGAGCCTGGAGCACCAAGCACAAGCTGCACCCTTGGGTCCACGGCCACATGCAGTGGGGAGAAAGGCTGTCTCTGGCCAACTGGTCACCTGCCCTATCCTCTCCATAGACTGGCACTGAAGCTAAAAAGGAGGGCCGAGAAGTATGTTCAATGTTTAAAAGTCCTTGCTGACTAGGTGCCGTGGCTCACGCCTGTAATCCCAGCAACTTGGGAGATTGAGACAGGAGGATCGCTTGAGGTCAGGAGTTCAAGACCAGCCTGGAGTTCGAGACCAGCCTGGTCAACATGGTGAAACCCCCATCTCTACTAAACAAACAAAAACACAAATTAGCTGGGTGTGGTGGTGTGCACCTGTAATCTCAGCTACTCAGGAGGCTGAGGCAGGAAAATCTCTTGAACTCAGAGGTTGCAGTGAGCCGTGATTGTGCCACTGCACTCCAGTCTGGGTGACAGAGTGAGACTCCATCTCAAAATAAATAAATAAATAAATAAATAAATAAATGCTATTTCTTAACATTTCGATACCCTCTAAATTTCAGCACCAGGGATCGCTTTGCCCCATCCTACTCCGGACTCCTATGGAAGTTTTTTAACGAGAGTTTCATCCTTCATGTCCTCTCTTCAAACCAGTCAAAAGCAGGGACTGAGTTTAGGGTGTGTCTGGGTCCCCAGTGGCTAGCACACTGTAGGTGCACAATTAATACTTGCTGTTGGTGGTGACGATGTAAGGAATAGGGTTTGGAACGTCAGAGGGATCAGAAGGACGTCATCTCATGAGGAATCAGAAACACTGATGCTGCCTCCTGCCTGTGCTCAGAAGGTAGGAATATTGAGAGAGGGGATGGGAAAAACTCCCACGAGAGAAGTGAGCACCCTGTGGCTGGCACTTCCACCACCTGCCCGGCCCTCTTGACTGGGACAGGGCGTACAGAAGGGCTAACCAGATATGACCAGATCCCCAAGGAGGGTGGGAGGAGCTAGCTGGTTAAGGGGTGGCACGGGGAGGGGTGTGCTAGGGGAACATTCTACGTTAAAACCCCAGGGTGGGCAAACCCCAGAGAAGCCCAAGGTAACCTCTGCCTGGGGAGATTCTTCCTTCCTTCAACAGCCAGTGTCTCCTGGGGCCCTGCAGAGAGAAGCCCAAAGCCCAAGAGACCTGGGGCATCTCAACCCTGCTTCTCACAAGAAGTGTGATTTGGGCAAATTAACCAGATATGGCTGGAAAAGATTTGCCCCTCCCTTGTGCGAAATCCCCACTGGCTCCCCAGTGCCTGTGCCAGGCGTCGGTGGTCTGGCAGCTGTGAGGATGGTTTCGTGAGTGACCTATAGGTTCTTTCCATGCCTTTCCAAAGCTTCGTGAGTGCCTGGTAACTTCTTCTGTGACATGACTCTATGGTCAACCAGAAATGACACATCACATTCACTCATGCGCTCACTTGCTCACTGTTCAAACCTCATTGAGTTTTGCTATATCACACAGTGCTGGCTGCTGGAGGTTAGATGGGAGTCCCCACCTGCCAGGGGTTCACAGCTCCCCGAGGGAGACAGACAAGCAAACAAAGCATCACCACACAGAGTGATCAGAGCTCAGCAATGAGCGTGTATCCGGGGGTCAGCAACACTGCCTGGAGGAAGCATTAAGGTTTGAGCCCAGAGAGGAGAGAAGATACGGAGGTGGGGAAGAGAAGCTTCTGTGTGGAGAGGAAGCTTTCCCACGGGGGCATGTATGCAGATCTGGAGAACCACAAGCACTTCAGCAAGGCCTAGAGGAGAGCTGAGGGGCTAGGTGGTCAACGGGCTTGCATGCTGGACGGGGAGGGGTGTGCTAGGGGAACATTCTACATTAAAACCCCAGGGTGGGCAAACCCCAGAGCAGCCCAAGGTAACCTCTGCCTGGGGAGATTCTTCCTTCCCTCAACAGCCAGTGTCTCCTGGGGCCCTGCAGAGAGAAGCCCAAAGCCCAAGAGACCTGGGGCATCTCAACCCTGCTTCTCACAAGAAGTGTGATTTGGGCAAATTAACCAGATATGGCTGGTTCTGAGGGTAATGGGGAGCCATGGAAGAGTCTGCAGCACCAGAGTGAAATGTTCAGAAAATTTCCTTTTCTTTTTGGCTAGAATAATCATAACGGAGCCAACACTGGTTATTCTGAGGGAAAATACATGTCATTGCTTAATAGAAGTGGTCTATTCAGAAGAAAAGGGCTGCTAAAAGGTGGGGTCCAGAGAGAGAACCAAACGAAAGGCCTTTGGTGGTGACAACATTGGTGACCTCAGGCCCACACCCTACCTCCTCACCTCACCACCCCAGCTTTGCCCCATTATTTTAGACAGACCCTCCTTCCAGTTGGGATACATATGTGTGGCTGTGCCTGTGACTCAGCTCTGAGGTCACCCTGCCTGTGTGTGCTACTGCCCCGCCTTCCTGCTCCTCGCCACTCTCTTTCTCCAAAGCCCAGTTCTGCCACCTCCTCCAGCAAGCCTGCCCTGGTTCCCCCCAGTTCCAGAGAATATTTTGCCATTTCCACTTGGAAGAACTTCAGCAGGGTTTCTAAGGCAATGTGAATGCTCTAGTTGAGCTGTGTGTAGAGTGATCAGTGCTCAAACCTTAATCTGCCAATTAAACAGTAAGCAATTTGAGGGCAGGGACTATGCTTCATTCCTGTTGGGAGACCTCAGTCATCCAGCTCTGTGCCTGACAAGCAGCAGGTCCCATATTAAAATGTCTGTTCAGTGGGATTGAGTTTTACTGTGTGCATCCTACACATGTCCAGGAATATGGTGAGCTTCATCTTTGGAATAAGTGTGGGACCACCCCCCCTAAATTTCTGCAATTTCAGTCTCTTCAGTGCGTGGTGGCCCAGTCCCCTTTCTGAGTCTCCTGGACTTTCTGAGCACGATTTACCATCCCTTTTGCTGGGCTCCCGTAGAGATTTTGGTGCCTATCTCTATTGTGTTTCTTTTTATTTTCTTTTTCTTTCTTTTCTTTTCTTTTTTTGAGATGAAGTTTTCTTTTCTTGCCCAGGCTGGAGTGCAATGGCACAATCTTCGCTCACTGCAACCTCCGCCTCCTGGGTTCAAGTGATTCTCCTGCCTCAGCCTCCCAAGTAACTGGGATTACAGGCATGTGCCACCATGCCCGGCTAATTTTGCATTTGCAGTAGAGATGGGGTTTCACCATACTGGCCAGGCTGACCTCGAATTCCTGACCTCAGGTTACCCACTCGCCTCGGCCTCCCAAAGTGCTGGGATTCACCGTGCCTGGTTTCTATTGTGTTTCTTATTCTATGGGGTCAAAGGCATGCTTTAAAAAGCGTCCACTCTCTCCACCTCCCAACCCCCACACCCGGCCCAGTGTCTCATCCGCAGTAGGAGATCAATAAGTGTTTGTTGAATTAAAAAAATGTACTAGCAAGAGTCCAGGACCACTCTTAGGCATATTAAATGGGAACACAATCACCAATTGAATTTGTTTCCTTCAAAAGAGCCATGTATCCTGGAAGCTCCATTCCAGACGTCCAGATGGCAAGGCCGGGGAGAGTTGGGAGTTATTCCTATTGAAACCGTTTCCTCCAGAAGGTCCAGAGTTCAAAAGGGAGGCATTTGCCATAAACAATTGGGCCAGTGTGAGACGATGTGGGTGGCAGGTTTCCAAGGTCTTGGTGGGACTTTGAGCAGTTACCAATGCAAATAGGAGAGAAAAGACTTATCCCCAGGGGCAACTGTGGTCACTCAGAAATGGAGCCTTTGGCAACAAGGAGAAAAAACCAGGTCAGCCAGTGCACGGGGATTTTCCTAGGGCCGTGGCGTGGCCTCTGGACTTGGAGTCAGGAGGCCTAGGTTCTAACTGGGATCTGGGTTTCAGATCAAGGGTTGAGATGATCTGATGCCAACCTTATTTCCCAGAGGCGTTTCTCTGAGCCAAGAATTAAATGCAGGGCACATCAAAGGAATTTTCCTGATTTGCAAATTGTTTCCACCAACTCAGGAGAATAAAGCTCCCTTTTCTCATTCTTTGAGATTTATCTATTGAATGTGGGACTATCCTGAAAAACTAAACGCCAGTGAAGCCCGTCTCCTAGAGCTGTCCCTGCGCATCCTACTGTCTGACCTCCCTGCCTTTGTTCACGCCCCTCCTTCTTTCAGAGAGTCATCTCCTGAGATTGCACTGTCATCCAGACTTTGTTCAATGGTTAACTTTTCTCTGAAAGCTTTCTCTGATCACCACAACTTATAGGGATCCAGAGAGAGAGAGAGAGAGGAACCAATAAGCATGTAGAAGACAGGGAGTACCTGTTACTAGCTAGCATTACTCAGCACTGCTAGGTAGTAATAGTGACTCAGCACTTGCCATATTCCAGGCATTGTGCTAAGTGCTCTACAAGTGTGATCACACCCAGCTCTCACAACAACCCTCAGAAGATCATTCCTATACAATTTTTAAAATCCCTATTTGTGGGCTGGGTGTGGTGACTCACACCTGTAATCCTAGCACTTTGGGAGACCAAGGTGGAAGGATCACTTGAGCCCAGGAGTTTGAGAACAGCCTGGGCAATATAACCCCATCTCTACTAAAAAATGAAAATAAAATAAAAATTAGCTGGGCATGGTGGTGTGTGCCTGCAGTCCCAGCTGCTCTAGAGGCTGAGGCAGGAGGATTGCTTGAGTCCAGGAGACAGAGGCTGCAGTGAGCTGTGATCATGCCACTGCACTCTAGCCTGGGTGACAGAGTAAGATCCTGTCTCAAAGAAAAAAAAATATCCATTTATGGTGGTCATTAGTGCTGTCATCCTATACTTCTAGTTCTCTTTCTTCTGAGTACAAATTTCACTTCCTGACCCCCTTGTGGTTGGTCAGATGGAGCCATGTGAATAATTCTGGCCAATGCCTTGTGAGATGAAGTAACACATCGTTCCTTGTTGGATAACATTTCATGTTCCCTCCAGCATGGCGACAGGCCAGTGATGTTTGTGATGACGGCCACATCAGCCTGCTTTTTGCTGAGTAGAATGAGCAGAAACTCCTACTGACCCATGATGAACATGCAGCATGAGCAAGAAATATATTTTAGTAGTTTTATACCACTGAGATTTTTGGACTTGCTTGTTACTGCTGCCTAATCCAGTCTATGCTGACTGATACACAATTTTATAGATAGAGAAATCAAGTTTGCATCGGGAGGCCTGGATGACCTTGGTGAAGAGGTAGCTTCAGCCCTTATTGTGCCGTGTCCTGACTGGCTGGCTGGCTCTGAAAGGCTTTGAGAGCCTGAAATGACAGGATTTGATGCTGTTATCCCTGAAGCACAGGGAGAGTTTAAAAACAGGAAGCAACACAACCATCCTTCTTGAGCTTTCAGAAGAATGGCTCTGGCAGCTGCTTCTGGCTGAGAAGTCACTCTCTATTTGTCCATCTGGAAAGGTCAGTCCCGAACCCAACAGAAAGCCAAACTCCCGGCATACACAGAGACCCTCAGGGCAGGTTTTCCATGTGCTTACAATTCCCCAGCACCCTGAGTGGCCCAACTGTGCCTCCGCACCAGCAAGGCTGGTAGGAAGAGGGAGCTCCCAGGAGGGCTTCTCCCCATCAAGGGAGGCGTAGGGGCTCCATTGTCTTTTTAAATGACCATAAACCAGCACAGAAATGAATGCCAACTTTAAAGGATCCTTAAAAAACAAATGATGCCATTTCCCCCCAACTCGCCGCTGAGTAAAAATTTGTCACTTCAGTAAGCATTTTATTGGTAATTACAGAGTTACTTTATTTGCATATTACAGAGCTGCTAGCGACCCTAGTGAAAATGCTTAATGTCGCTGAGCATCTTGGAAGGAATTACTCAACCCAGGGAGGGAGAATTCAGTAATTATTTCCTTAAAACTAGAATTTGCTAATAACTTTGCAGTAGATCACTTTGTGCTCCCCAATATAGCAATTAAATAATAAGCAATTAAGTGCCAAAGTGACTCAGGCATAGGGCCTATCCCCAAATAGGGCCTCTGCTTTATTTCCTTTGAAAGGGGAATAAAGTTACATACAGTTAACCCTTTTGACTCCTGAGCCACGAGGGAACACAGATTCCTCTTAGAGCCAATTAGAGAGAGCTGGTGCTAAATGTCACCTCCGCATCTTCAGAGCAGGATCTTGAAGCCCAAAGAGAGGCCGGGGGTCCAGCCTGCAGTGAGGAAAGGAGGCGGGCTCTCCACTCCGGCAGCTGGGATGGCGGGGGCAGAGGCTAGGTAAGAGGATTCTGGCATCAAACTGGCTGGGCTTGTCTGCTGGGTCCAGCTTATTATCCAGGCATCTTGGACAGGTTACTCAACCTGTCTAGGTCTCGGTTTTCTCATCAGTAAAGTGGGGTTCATCATGTGATCGACTGCACCTGGTGGCTGTGAGGCTTAAAGAACGTGACACGTGGAAGGTAGAACTTCAAACACAGGAAATGCTCGGCAAGTGTGAGTTACAGTGTCTGACCCAGAACTCGCCACCACACTGACAAGGAAAGGCCAGGCCCCTGCCAGCTAGGAGAAGGGAAGACATCTGCCTGCACTGGGGAGGTGTGATAGTCAGGGGGAGGGGTGGCACTTACCACGTGGAGTTCGTTCTGCCCAGGATCAAATCCTGGCTCCTCCTGCACACACTCAGAGCTAGTGTGACTTTGGGCCACTCATACACTCTCTACAGCACCAGTTTCTCACCTGTAAGATGAGGAGCATAATACCCATCTGAGTGCCAAGGTCACCAGGTGACCTGTATTTAAGCACATGCTTTAGTTGCTTAGCTTCCTGCCAAGCAAATTTACAAATATATATAGAGAGCAAGTGGACGTGGACCCGTCCTTGAAAAGGATTCATTGCAATTTCAGACTTGTTTTGCCTTAATTTCCGATTGATACTTAATCAGCAATGGCTTGGAATGCTGGCTTTTAGTTTCTCCCTCTGTTAAGTATTTAATGATCTGAAAACAAACATTGGAGAAGACGCAACCTACAGGGGTCCCTGATCCTTCTGCAGTCCTTGATCCTTCTGTGATGGGGCTGAGTCCACCCTCTATTTTATCTTTCACAGCTCCAGTGTGCTATTTATTTTATCTGTATCTGCTCCAGTGTGGTATTCTGTTGAATCATGTAAAATGCTATTTCATGAAGGAGAGAGTACAGACGGGTATCCTTTAAAAGCTTTGCTTTCCCACCTCCACACCTGGCCCGACCCCTGCCTCTAGGTAGGTTTGTGGGGAATATCCAGTGGCCCTTTGAGAAGGAATATCCAGTGAGATAAAAGAGGTCCAGCCCTCAGTACAGGACTTGGCACCCAGCTCTGTAAAGGCTAGTTCCCACGTGCAGCTTGGCGTGGCCTGATATTATACCTAGGAAGTTTTTCTCTTTAGCTTAATGCATTGGTCCAGATTCACATTTTTCCCAGCCTCGATGCCGATCTCACTGTTACTGATCATTTACCTTTCAGCATGGCCTATTTTCAGAACCGTGCTTCAGAGCCGTCTTGCGTCTCAGGGCCAGGAGAGGGGAAGAAGGTCAAGTCCTAGCATCAGTGGAGGTAAACACAGAGAGTGCTACCTTCGACACCCCTCTTAGCCCCTATTAGTTGCTGAGGGTGGAGTGGCCTCGGTTCTTGGGGTCCTGCCCCGTGTGTTAGCAGTGGTCATTTTAAAGGTGGCACTCTCTGAGTAGTGTCCAGCCCGTGGAGATCCGGTTGGCTTTTGCTTCTGTCTACTTTAGAGTCCTCTGCAGGCAGCAGGCTGGACAGCTCTGCAACTGGGTTGTGTCTGCTTTACGGATACTCCTCTCTTTGGCCACACAAAAGATGAATTCCATGTCCACATGGTGGCTCTGCCAGCTTCCAAAGTAAGCTCTTGGGGTCAGACTCTCACCAGACCAAATGATGCCTGGTCCCTGGGCCTCCTCCTGTGACTTGGCTTTTGGGGTGCAGCTTGATCACCGGCTCCTGGACTCATTCTGGCTTATTGATGCCTCCCCTAAACATAGTGGCAATCTTCATTTCACCTGTGCTAGCGCTGCAGATGGATTCGTGTGGAAGCCAGCTGGAACTGACCCGATGAGCTCATCTACCATTGCCCAGCCGGGAGTTTGCAAGGAGAGAGGATTGCTGATCAAAGCAGAGCGTGTGTGGGAGGTAGGGAGGAGAGGCTTGGGAAAGACTGGGCAGGGTTCATCAGGGACTCCAAGGAGGCTGACTCTCTGCTACAACCAGAGCATCCAGCGCACCCCAGAGGATCCAGCAGGAGCTTTTAGCAGGGGCTCTGGGGGAGTTGCAAAAAAAGGCCTGAACAATAAGAAGTATAAACCAACATAGAAATGGCTTTGGGAGTGCTGGGTGCAATGGCGCTGTAATCCCAATACTCTGGGAGGCCAAGGCTTGGGGATTCTTGAAGCCAGGAGTTTGAGGTCAGTCCGGGCCACAGAGCGAGACCCCTATCTCTATAAATAAATAACTAAACCAGGCGTGGTGGCACATGTCTATAGTTCCAGCTACTTGGGAGGCTGAGGAGGATCACTTGAGCCCGGAAGGTTGAGTGAGCTGTGATTGTGCCACTGCACTCCAGCCTGGGCAGCAGAGTAAGACCCTGTCTCAACACACACAGAAATGTCCTGGTCTTTGTGGGAATAAAATAGCACAAAGCCGAGTCCTCCCCTTATGAGATGTCCATGGACAGCTGAGCAGCCACCACCTTCTTCCTGCTCACCTGCCAATGCTAACTGCCCTCCACAGAGCCCAGCCCTTCTCTGGGGCTGCTGACGTTTGCAGCGTGTGTTGTTGGCACATCCATTTGACAATTCTGGACTGTGACAGTCTCATTTCTGACTTAATGTCTCATCCATCTCTTCCACGTTCATTTAACTTTTTGCCTTCAGCATTCAGTGAGTGGAGGCTTTGAGGGCTGGGATGGGGTTTCACAGCCTCTGGGGTCCCTCTGGGGCCTGTGTAGAGTGAGGGCCAATCAGTGTTGGCAGCTCTGGTTTGCTGTGGGCAGCATGGGCTGGAGAGGTGTAAAACTGCTCACATGGAGGGAGGGCCAAGGCCCGGCGGGGATGGAAGACACATTTCCAGCCAGGAACTCTGGAACCCTCGGGATGGAATAGAAGACACATGGATTAAGAGTCTGACCTCAGATGGAAATTTCTCGTCCACAGCCTGTGACTCTCTTTTCAGTTCCTAATGGAAGCTTCTACAAACTGGCTTGCTTCCACACAGCTTGTCCCAGCCCTGCAAACTCTGCCCAGCTGCCAGTCAAGCCCAAGGACAGTGCTATGCTGGTAAATGTTTAACAATGGGCTCTCTGGGGGAAAAGACTGATTTGTATCCTGATTGGTGCCAACTTCTTGTGGTCCTCATCATCTCATCGTGGCTGATCCTAAGCTACCCAAGTGAAGCCACTGAACACAGAGTTGGGAAGAGGTGCAATGGAGTAGCTTTCTCGGACAGGTGGGAGCTGGCTCTAGCACACCACTGCCTAGCAACCTCTTAGCGCCACCCACTTCTGATCTCCCCACTGCACTTATCCCCCTTCCTGGGCTCCACCCCCTGCCCCACAGAGCAGCATTCTCAGGCCTGACTATGTGTTTGGCTCCCATAGGGAGCTTTTAAAACTCCCAATATTGGCTAAATGCAGTGGCTCATGCCTGCAATTCCAGTACTTTGGGAGGCCAAGGTGGAAGGATCATTTAAGCCCAGGAGACTAGCTGGAGTTCCAAGATCCTGTCTTTATAAATAATTTTTTAAAAAGCTGGGTGCAGTAAGGCAATGCATGCTTGTAGATCCAGCTACTCCAGAAGCTGAGGCAGGAAGATGGCTAGAGCCTGGGCATTTGAGGTTGCAGTGACTAAGACAGGGCCATTGCACTCCAGCCTGGGCAACAGAGTGAGACTCTGTCTCTAAATAAATAAATAAATGAAACTCCTGACGCCCAGGCCTTACCTCAGAGCAGTTAGATCAGGGTCTCTGGGTGTGGCATCCGGCATCAGCAGTTTTTGAGGCTCTCTCCAGGTAATTCCAATGTGCAGCCAGCTTTGAGAGCTGCTGATTTTAAAAATACCATTGCTGGTTCTTCCTCCCCACCCAGTCAAATCAGACCCTTGGAATGGTCCTTGGTTCATTGCATGACTTCAGAGCTCTCCAGATTAAGGCATGTGTAGCGACCACTGAGGCTCACTGTCTCTGAAGCCCCGGGTCCTGTCCTCCGCCCTTTCCTAAGCACTCACCGTTCTCCCCAGGTGGCCTCATCTTCCTTAATCTCCTCCCATAATGTCTCCCATAATGTCCTCATCTGTCCTAGAGATTTGTCTTTTCAAATCTCCATTTCCAGCCCTGATCTCTCTCTTGAATTCTTCCTGCTTTGCCATGTCCACGTGGGATGCCCCAGATGCCTCAACTGATCACGTTTGCCACCTAACTCAGCCTCTTGCCCATTCCCTGTCTTCTCCATTTACACCCTTGTCTCAGCGTAGGGCACCCTCCACTCCATGTGCCTCTTCCTTTCCCATCACTTGTCCTGGCTTGGCCCTGAAGAATTCTGGAGTTCATGGCTCTTTCTATTCCTGCTCCAGCTGCCCCAGCAGCTCCAGCCTTGGCTTTTTGAAAGTCGTCTTCTGCACTCCAGCGCCCTGCACTATTAGTGACCTTCCTAAATCACTCCTCTGCCCAACCCCATGCCTTGGCTTCCCTTGGCTTGCAGTGACTCCACAGTGTCTCTCTTGCCTCCTGGCTTCACAATGATCACATCCCAGCCTCACTGAACAGCTCGGTGCTCCCTTACAAGGCCCAGCACCGTCCTGCCTACTCCATTTGTTCCCACTGTCCACCAGCCTTCCTCTCTTCTCCACCCATGGACACCTTCTTCATCCTGCAAATGCCCAGCTCAAGTGGTAGCTTGGATTAGTTAGTTTTCACACACCTGATAAAGTCATATCTGCCGGGCGCGGTGGCTCACGCCTGTAATCCCAGCACTTTGGGAGGCCGAGGCGGGTGGATCACAAGATCAGGTATTCAAGACCAGACTGGCCAAGATGTTGAAACCCCGTCTCTACTAATAATACGAAAATTAGCTGGACACGGTGGCACGTGCCTGTAATCCCAGCTACTCAGGAGGCTGAGGCAGGAGAATTGCTTGAACCCGGGAGGTAGAGGTTGTAGTGAGCCAAGATCGCGCCATTGCACTCCAGCCTGGGTGACAGAGTGAGACTCCATCTCAAAAAAAAAAAAAAAAAAAAAAAGACATATCCAAGATTGGGTGATTTACAAAGAACAAGAGGTTTAATGGACTCACAGTCCCACGTGGGTGGGAAGCCTTCACAATCATGGCAGAAGGCTAAAGGTGCATCTTACACGGCAGCAGACAAGAGACAGAATGAGAACCAAGTGAAAAGGGTTTCCCCTTATAAAACCATCAGAACTTGTGACCAGTATGGGGAAACTGCCCCATGATTCAATTGTCTCCCACCAGGTCCTCCGGCAACACACAGGAATTCTGGGAGCTACAATTCAAGGTGAGATTTTGGTGGGGACACAGCCAAACCATATCACATCTCTTCCATGAAGACTCCTTAACCCCATCCACAGAATGAATGACGCCCATCCTAGAGCCTTGCTCCTGCTGTGCACAGTCAATTATGGACTCATTTCTCTTTGGATGATCACAGTCAGCCCTGTATTTCTGTTCCTGACACTCTTTTCTATGTTCTGAGGAGGCAGGAAGCTTTTTTGATCATCTTTATGTCTCCCAGTATTTAATAAATCAATTAGTAGATAGGGGATGCCTGCTACACATTGTGATAGGAGTGGATTGAATTTATTAATTTAATTAATTCATAACTTTTTATGCTTTTTTTTTTTTTAGGTGGAGTCTAGCTCTGTTGCCAGGCTGGAGTGCAGTGGTGCAATCTCGGCTCACTGCAACCACCACCTCCCAGGTTAAAGCGATTTTCCTACCTCAGCGTCCAGAGTAGCTGGAACTACAGGTGCATGCCACCATACCTGGCGAATTTTTGTATTTTTAGTAGAGATGGGGTTTTGCCACGTTGGCCAGGATGGTCTCGATCTCTTGACCTAGTGATCTGCCCACCTTGGCCTCCCAAATTACTGGGAATACAGGCATAAGCACCCACCCATCCACTTTTTTTTTTCTTTTTTTTTTTTTGAGACAGGGTCTCGCTCTGTCACCCAGGTTGGAATGCAGTGCTGTGATCACAGCTCACTGCAGCCTCGGCCACCCAGGCTCAAGTGATCCTCCCATCTCAACCTTCCAAAGTGCTAGGATTGTAAGTGTGAGCCACTGTACCCAGCCCAATGAATAAGCTCATCAACAAGTAGGATGGGTTGAGCTTTGTCCTCTATTTTTTTTTTTTTTTTTAAGAGACAGTGTTTCACCATGTTGGCCAGGATGGTCTCAATCTCCTGACCTTGTGATCTGCCTGCCTTGGCCTCCCAAAATGCTGGGATTACAGGTGTGAGCCACCACGCCCAGCTGAGTTTTGTCCTCTAAACATTCAAGTGTTGGAGCCCTAACCCTTAGTATCTTAGCATGTGACCTTTTTCAGATATAGGGTCTTTTCAGAAGTAATAAAGTTGAAATGAGTAATTCACTCATTTAGGGTGAATCCTAAACCTGTATGCTCACGTCCTCATCAAAAAGGAGAGAGGTGGACTTAGACATAGAGAACCTCATGTGAAGACAGTGGCAGAGATTGAGGTGATTCTTCTACAAGCCAACAAATGCCAAAGATTGCCCGCAAACCACCAGAAGTGAGGGGAGAGGCAAGAAACAGGTCCGCCTTCTCAACCTCAGAAGGAACCACCCTTGACGACACCTTGATCTCAGACTTCTGATAAGGTCTGTAGCGCCAATGTTCCTATTTTGTAGATTTGAAAACTGAAGCTCAGCTGGGTTTGGATGACATGTTAGTAAATGGCAGAGCTGGATTTCAGTGCAGGCCAGCCTGGTGCCAAGGCCTGTGCTCCTGATCAGCATGTAAAGCTTGTCACCTCTCCCTCCAAGGTCACTGAGCCCCACCAGGGTCCAGGCACTAAAGATACTGAGAGAAGCAAAATACAGTCCCTGTCTTTTGACTGAGCTGCCAGTTAAAAGAATTGCCAAGCCTGTAATCCCAGCACTTTGGGAGGCCGAGGTGGGCGAATCACAAGGTCAGAAGTTTGAGACCAGCAAGGCCAACATGGTGAAAACCCATCTCAACTAAAAATACAAAAATTATCTGGACATGCTGGTGGGTGCCTGTAATCCCAGCTACTTGGGAAGCTGAGGCAGGAGAATTGCTTGAATCTGGGAAGTGGAGGTTGCAATGAACCGAGAATGTGCCACTACACTCTAGCCCGCATGACAATGTGAGACTTAAACAAACAAACAAAAAAAGAGAATAGCCTCGGAGACCAGTGGTCACTATGTGTGAAACCTTCCAGCCTCCAGACCTCGAGAGAATACATTTCTGTTATTGAAGCAAATGGGGTTGTGGTACTTGGTTACGGTAACCCTAGTGGAGCAGATAGCAGGTAACTAGTACGTCCTAGAGCTTTGATTCAAAACTGGGTTCAAAATCATTTTCATTCTACAAATGTTTATTGCATACTCACTATTGGCAAGACAATGTGGGCCTGGGAGACACAGCAGTAAACAAAAGGGACAAGGCCCCTTCTGTCCTATGGCTGCTTTTCCAGGAGGAAGACAGGCAATAAAAACACAAACAAGGACAGAGCTAAGGATGACAGTTGCAAGGACTCCTGGGATATGACCCCTTCTTTCTCCTCTCTTTTTCTTATTTGGGTCATGAAAACTCACGGATAAATGTTCCATCTCTGAGTGTTGCTTGTGTGGGGTCCTTAAGAACAAAATGAGATCCGCTTTGTTTTGTTTTTGCTTTGTTTTTTTTTGAGACAGGGTTTTGCTGTCACACAGGCTGGAGTGCAGTAGCACAATCATGACTCACTGCAGGCTCTATCTCCCAGGCTTAAGCAATGTTCCTACCTCAGCCTCCAGAGTAGCTGGGACTACAGACACATGCCACCATGCCTGGCTAATCTTCATTTTTGTATTTTTTGTAGAGATGGGGTCTTACTATGTTGACTAGGTTGATCTCAAACTCCAAGCTTCAAGTGATCTTCCTGCCTCAGCCTCCAAAAGTGCTGGGATGACTGGCCTGAGCCACCATGCCTGGTCCAAATAGAGATTTTTAATAATCAAAGTGCTTTTTTTTCCCCTTCTTGCCACTCCCCTGGTTAAAAAAAAAAAAAAAAAAAGGTGTTGGGGGGCTAACAAAACAAATAAAACAAAACAATTTTTTCTTTTTATTCTTTTGAGACAGGGTATTGCTCTGTCACCCAGGCTGGATGACAGTGGCATGATCTCTGCTCACTACAACTTCCACCTCCCAGTTTGAAGAGATTCTCCTGCCTCAGCCTCCCCAGTAGCTAGGATTATAGGCATGTGCTACCATGCCTGGCTAATTTTTTGTATTTTTAGTAGAGATGGGGTTTCACCATGTTGGCCAAGCTGGTCTCAAACTCCTGACCTCAAGTGATCTGTCTGCCTGGGCCCTCCAAAGTGCTGGGATTACAGGCATGAGCCACTGCTCCAGGCATCTTTTTGTTTTTTATTAAAAAAAAAATTCAAACTACCCGGGGTGGGGGGTCATGCTCTGCAGAATGGGTGACGATGGTGACTGTCCCAGTGTCAGCATGTGGTTATGGGCTCACTGTTTCATTTGCAAATGGACTAATGGGCTGCAGAGCTCAGCTAACACAGGAGTCGGCAGGTCACTTTGGCTGACCAGAGCGTGAAGCCAAAATCTTCCCACAGTGCCGGGGAGCCCTTCCCCAAGACAAGTTTTAACCAGGGCCCAGCTGCCTAGGAAGGCAGGGCAGGCAGGGTGGGAGCCTCTGGATAATTTTTTTTCTGGGTGAAGGATCACAAAGACTGTAATTTGAGAATCTATAGAATTGTAACACCTCATTTAGCCAGTGCCATTAGGGAGTGAGGAGTTCCACATAAGTGAGTTTTCCAGATAATTGAACTTCAGTCCCTTAGGAGCCAAAGCTTCAAAGAAATTAACCAGTTTGACAGAAGGCTTTCTAAAGTATGTTCCTCTGCTTTCAGACCCTAGTACCCAGGAGCGATTTAGCCCCTTCCCAGCAACGATGATGGGACCTGCAACATCTGCTTCTGGGTTGGATGAGTCACAGCTGCTTCCGGGGTGGTGGTTCCCAGCCCACCTTAGCTGTGCATTCAAACCTTTTCGAGACCTTAAACAAGAAAGTCCTGATGCCTGCCAACCTTAGGTCATTTCACTTAGAATTGCTGGAAGGCAGAACCAGGTATAGACGTTCATGAAAGCTTCCCTGATGATTCCAAAGGCCAGACATGTCCGAGAACTGGTCTAGCATGCACTGAGTTTCCCCCTGGAGGAGATCCAGTGATCACCCTGGAGATGGTGGCTCATCCTTCTAGATCAAACCCCTAACAATACCAAGTATCGTCTCAGCAACCATCATGTAAATGACTGCTCCTGAGTCAGATGCTCAGCCGGTGGCCCACCTGCCTCATCTTTCATTCCTCCCACTCTCTGGTGGCCTTAACCCTGCTTTTCAGCTGGGAAAACTGAGCCTCAGAGAGGCAGGAACTTGCCCACCTCCCTTAGCTAGACAGCAGCAGAGTCAGGGTGTCCAGCCCGTTTCATCCCGATGTCCTCCTAGGTAGGACGGCCCTAGCTGGCTCTCTGTTTGGAGCACTCTTCCCCATCTTGCTTGGGTTTTTCTGTCCCCTTCTTCACAGCTAGTTTCCAGTAGCACCTTCCTCCTGTTGCTTACATACCTTCCTTTAACCCTGCCATGCCATTCTGGCACCTGCCCAGTCTGTTCTAGCATCAATTTCTCCATCTGTGAAATGGGGATGGCACCACCCACCTTGCAAGGCTTAAAGTCAACAGGACATGTAAAACAACTAGCCCAGGTAATCACCCTGGAGGCGGTGGCTCATCCTTCTAGATCAAACCCTCCTCCAAACCCATGAGGATTTCTGTAAGTCAACCCTGCCTCCCCCTGCTGCCCCCTCTACCTCTGGTTTGAATCTGCCTGGCACTGGGAATCCGGGTTACTCAGCTTGCTGGGACTATGTGCAAACTAAGAGTAAACAGGCTCTGAAGAGAGGCCTGAAAGGTGGCCCTTTCTGTAGGAGATGCACATGAGCCTAGTGCATCATTTTTGGCAATTTGTCTTCATTGCATAGGACCCATGAGATTGCTGTATAAATAAGTCAGCTCACTTCTCTGCCTTTTGTATGCTCTTTGGGGGATCTTAAGGCACTGGGCACACTGATGGAACTCCATCATTATTTGCTAGCTGTCTATTTTGGAGATCGCCCCTGGTTGGTCACCCCATGATATATAAGGAGGATGCAGGCCCCTGTACAGTCAGGTCCTGCTGCTGCTCCATCCTGACCTCCCCCATCTCTTCCCTCTTTGGCCAAATGCGCTTCTCATGAGCCTCTGAACTTGTCCCAAACATCCTCGCCTTGATGCTTCTGTGCCAGCTTTCCCCACGCTCCCTCCTCTGTAAGCCCTATCCTGCTTCCTTTCAGCAAACACTTCTTAAGAGCTTTCGGGCTGGGCGCGGTGACTCAAGCCTGTGATCCCAGCACTTTGGGGAGCCGAGGTGGGTGGATCACGAGGTTAGGAGATCGAGACCATCCTGGCCAACGTGGTGAAACTCTGTCTTTCCCAAAAATACAAAAAAATTAGCCAGGCATGGTGGCACATGCTTGTAGTCCCAGTTACTCGGGAGGCTGAGGCAGGAGAATCGCCTGCACCTGGGAAGTGGAGGTTGCAGTGAGCTGAGATTGTGCCACTGCACTGCAGCCTGGGTGACAGAGTGAGATTGCATCTAAAAAAAAAAAAGTTTTTGTAGACAAGGAAGATCACTGGACCACACTCTGAGAGGGAAAGACAAGAGCTTCTACCAGAGTTCTGGCCTTTGGGTAAGAAGCCCAGTCTGGTCTGTTATAGCATCAGTTTCTTCATCTGTGAAGTGGGGATGGGACCGCCCACCTGATGAGGCTTAAAATACCTGGCCCAAATGATCACTCAGGACGTGACGGCTCATCCTCCTAGAGAACCAGATCAAACCCTCCTCCAAATTCATGGAGATCTCCATCAAGTCCACCCTGCCTCTTCTTCTGGCCCCATCTACCTCTGCTGTTAGGTGAAGACAGCTCCTTCTGAGAGCAATGAGGCTCAAATGAATGTCATTCCTCCCTCCCCAACTCTTGGCAGAACGAAAAGTTTACATACTCCATGGGTGGAGAGGTGGGAGTGGGTGCCAAATCAGAGCAGGGGCTGGAGGAAGCACCGAGGTCAGCGTTTCTGTGGCTAGGTCCTCAGGAGATGACTTCTTCACGCCAGCCTGTGGTTCCAGCTGCCTCTGTCCTGGGCTTACCTGGACATACCTCCGCGTGCCTGTGTCTGCTCTTCTCAGCCAGAGGCGGACTCCGTGAGAGCAGGCTTCCTCTTCCACCTCTAGTGGCTTGCCTCCTGTAGGCCCAGCCCAAGAGCAGAGGGCCACTGTGTTCTTCCACTAGGGTCGGATGCTGTCACCCACATTACCTCCAGCCTCTCTGAACACAGGGTCTGAGAGATCTGAGCGCGAATGGGCTTCCAAATGCAAACAAGGAGTGAAGTATTTCAAAACCTGGTATTTCACCAGAAATGGCCCTTCAGAGGGGCCCAAAATACACAGCCCAGTATTTGCACTTCTAGGAGTGGGAGGCCCAGCCAAGGCTCCAGGCAGCCAGGTCTGCCCTGTGTCAACAAGGGGAAGGAAAGTAGCTTGGCCCCGGCTGGGGCATCCTGAGAGAGGGGTTTTCCGACTGCAGCTGGAGAAGAAGGGAGGGCAGGGAAGGGCTGCCAATCCCTGGGGCGCTTCCTGTGGATGGTGTGGAGACCCAGGGGCTTTCTAGTGAGTTCACAGAGGAACCTTTTGGGGAATTCCCCAGTGATAATACTAATAGTTCCAGGTTACTGCCTGTGATGGGCTAAGCTCTTTCCATGGTTTTTCCCATTCATCCTGATGAGGTCTGCAGTACCAGTCTTCCCATTTTGAAGACTTGAAAACTGAGGCTCAGAGAGGTTTGAATCACATGTGGCTTAATGGCAGAACTGGATTTCACTGCAGGCCAGCTTGGTACCAAGGCCTGTGCTTCTGATGAGCATGTAAAGCTTGTCCCCTCTCCCTCCAAGGTCACTGAGTCCCACCAGGGTCTAGGCGCTGAAGATACCCAGGGAAACAAAACACAGCCCCTGTCAATGAGCTGCCAGTTAAAAGGGGAACAGCCTCGGAGACCAGTGGCTACCATGTGAAAGTGAAACTGCCTTGTCAGAGGCTTTCCGAAATTGTGGGAGTGGGAAAAGGAAGCACTTGTCTCTTCAGGGGCCCTTTGGAAGAGGGGGCTAGTGAGTTAAATCTGGAGAGAAGAGCTGGCATTTGCCAGGTGGGCAGAAAGGACAGCACCAGGGCCAGCCAGACCCTGCAAGCTGTGTTTGTTGTGGTCACTGAGTGGGCCTCAATGCCACAAAATGAAGCACTCACTCTGAGGTCTCGATGGGGCTGTGGAACTTGGAGGATTTTTGAAGAGTGTGGAGAATGAGCTAGGCACTCACAAAGGCTCAGGGAGATGGGTAAAGGCATGGAGCAGCCACAGATGACCCTGCCCTGGCCTCTCTTGGCACATCAGAACCTAGGAGGACCCCAGTGGTAATTTCTCAAGGCCTCATGGCGGCAGTGTGGGTAATGAAGACACAGTGGTGGGGTCTCAAATGCAGCCAGAACTTACCAGTGTCACCATTCTTGACAGATCCATCCTTAGCACAGGCCCAAGATGCAGGTGTGTTCACCCCCATGGGACCATGGGAAGAGTGGGGTGGTTATGCATCAGGAGAATGGGACACTTTGTAGTGAATTCTGGCTTGAACAAAAGCTCCTGTGTGGTGTTGAAGGTGGAGGTGGTTTGGCTCAGGGAACCTGTCCTGGAAGCATGAGGAGCTGAGACAAGCCTGGGCTAGGAGAAGGACAGCAGCCCAGGATCCAAGCTAAGCTCTGCCACGGGCAGAATGCATAACCACCACAAGTCATGTCACCACTGTAAAACAGAGATAATAACCCCTCTCCTGGTTCACTTAGGGGGTTACCGTGAACATCAAATAAAATCACAAGCACAGAAGTGTTTAAATTGTAAGGTATGGTGTCAAGTTGAATCATCTTCTGGTTCATGAACCACAGAGACCATTTAACCCAATTCCCTCATATTCCAGAAGAGGAAACAGAAGTTCAGAGTGGCTGTGACTCGTCCAGTGTTCTCTGTGGCAGAACTGAGACCAGCTCCGAGAGGCGATCTCTTCCCTTTAACCACGGCTGTGGCTGCTATGATTCAGAGACCTGACAACATTTCATCATAGAAAAAAATTCAACCATCCCCCAGCTGACCCTTGGTACGGAATATCTCTCTGCCTTCAAAAGAAAAGAAGAAAAAAATTCCAAACCCCAAACCCCACTAACCACAGAGCAGCTGCTTCTCAGGAAAAGCTGCCACCGGGAATGTAACACGGCAGAAACCGGTCTCCCTGCCCACCACCAAGCAAACGTGGCCTGTTCTGATGGCTCAGTGGCCAATGTCTTCCTGTCACCAAGCTCCTCCAAACTGCGAGGGAGATTGTTTTGACATTTGATTAGCCACAGAGTGTAACTTGTGAGCGCTTGAGCAAGCTGACTCCCAAGCAATCACATCGCTGAGTGCTTTAGCCTGTTAGAGATACCACCGTATCAGGGAAAGCGATGGTGGGCAGGGCTCCAAGAGGCAAGATAAGTGGGCTGCTGGGAGAAATTAATACGAAGAAAGGAAGCAGCAACGAAGTCAAACGAAAACAGGGTCCTCTGCTATCCATGACTCATAAATTTCATTGATACCCGGAATGTGAGTTCCCTCCTCTCCCCTAAGTTAGTAAACTGCTTCTCCTCGGGGCGACCCTGAGGGAAGATTCATGGGCGGGAAGGAGGTGGGAGGAACAGGCTGGAAAGCCCACATAACTTTTAGGTGGAGCTTGCACAGAATCCTTTCGCTCTGCAGGGAAGAGCCTAGGAAAATTGCCATGAGAGAAGATGAGTGTCTGCCTAGGGCATGATGCAAGGGGGAGGAGGTCACCCGAGGGAGGCAGGAAGGTGAATCCTTATTTCTTAGCAAGGTTGCCCAGGCCACCCTGCTCCAAACTATTCATTGCCAAGAGTCCCTTCATTATTTTTAACCACCATAAACCCCCTGATGTGAAAGATTGAGTCTGTCAGATGAATTAGGTTTTGCTCAGAGCTCAGAGTTCTTGAACCTGCTGGGAGATCTAAGTTTATCTACGGGGGGTTCTCAGTAGGGTGTTGGACATGTTGGAAACCACCTGGGGACCCCTCTGCTTTCCGCTAGACTCAACTCAGGCTGGCAGCTGCTGATCCTGTGCCATCACCTCCACCCCTCCCGCCAGTGCCCATGTCTCCAGGGCTATGATGGAGAGAGGTCAGCTCCAGGATGCAGGAAGGAGGGTGAAGTACTGGGAAAGGCCTGGCCCCAGAAGCTGGGGAGGGGCGTGGTCCCAGAGCAGAATCGTGGGAAGAGTAGGCAAGGTGTCACATCAGGGGACTTCCTGGAGTTGTGCATTTGCTAATGCTGCCCTCTCTCCACTCTAAGGCCCTGTCTGTGATATCAAATGACCTCCTTATGTTAGACTCTTGTGTGCAGAAAAGGCTGTACCTTTGTAGCCAAGAAAAACCCATTTCAGTGGGCAGGAACCCACATCAGAGTCCCCAGGTAGGCACCCCTGGTAAGGCTAAATGAGGACCAGATTGGAAGACCTAAGAGATCTAGAAAATGGGGCCCATTTGTGAACCTCAGAGGGAGGAACTGCCATTGCCCAAACCCAGCTCCAAACCCAACTCAGGAGGATGAGGCCTCCCCATACTCCACCCCAAAGCCTGCAGTAGAAACCTCAAAACTGGCCTTCCAGACTGACCAACTTGGTAGTCTTAGCTCTAGATTGCAGCCGAGGAAACTGAGGTGCCTCGAGGTCGAGTCATTTGTCCAGCATCACATGCTGCACTCTGCGTCCAGCTTTGTCCGACTCTAAGCTGGGACTTGCAGTGCCGCACTGGGAACTGCGAGGAGGTTTTAGCGCACTTCAGAGTTTCCGCGGCTGTCTTCCCAGTGAGACTGTGAGCACTTAGAAGGCAGAAGCAAAGTCTTCTTTACTATTTGTATGGCTTCATTTTAACACATTTATTGAGAGCTCACTTCATGTCAGGTATTGTGCGAGGTGGGAACAGCTACATGATGTCCTATTTGGGGCCTACGTTCAAGAATTTCAAGATGGTGACAGCACAGCAATAACCCAAGGGTAGGGCCTTTCTGAGACCAGCTCCTGAAGCCAGTCCAGGCAGCAGAGGAGCAGAGAGAAACATGAAATCCGACACAACTGCAGTGTCCTATGAGGATGGGGACAGCTGTAGGCACAGGGCTAAGGGAGCTCCAAGGAGGCCGCCAAGCCCAACAAGCACTTGACTCAATGGCCGATGCTACATGTTTGCGAATTTCAGCAACTCTGTGCTGAGGAAAGCACCTCGGTGCATGCGATCTCCCAGTGACATAATGAGACAGACGTTATTCATTTAACAAGAACACAGCGTAGGTCCCCTACTACCTACCAGACACCTTCTCTTCCCTAAGCCTTTGTAAATAGTAACCACTTTGCTCTTAATCTTTTGATGTAGTTGCTTTGTTATCCCCATTTTGCAGATAAAGAAGCTGAGGTTCAGAGACATGAAGTGACTTGGCAAAATCGAAGCTTTGACCTCAGATGACTCTGTTTCCGGGTCTAGAAGTTTATCTCCCAGAGCAGCACTTCCATGCAAGTCACCTCAGTGAATCAGCTTTAGAAATCCTATGCTACACCAACACTGTGTGGAGGCCTCTGGGGTCCCCTCCTTGCTGGAATGAGGCGATGGGTCCACAAGGGGACCAGGGGCAGCTGGTGCCCAGGGAGGGGGCTGCACAGTGAGCCCCAGGGCCTGCAAGCTTGGAGAATCCTTGGTCTGAGGATCAGCATGTATAGGGGTGGGGCTGGTTTAAACAAACCATTGTGCCTTTCCTCCTTTTAAAGGAGAAAACATTGAGAACTGAAATTAGAATAAATGAAGGGGAGAAGAGCATCCATTGTCTCAGTATCCAAATACTACCACTGTTAATATGTTGAAATATTCCCTGCCAATCTTGGGGAATGTGGGGAAAGTGGACCCTCTTAGATGTTGGGGAAAATGTGAAATGGTATATAACCTTTATGGGAAACAATCTGGCAACATCTATTAAAATAAAAAAAAGTATATACTCTTCAACCCAGCCATCTCACTCCTGGGAATCTAGCCCACAGAAATAAAAGTTCCATTAGGTAAAAATGTGGTAAGTGCAAAGATGTTTGTTGCAGGATTATTTCAGTGGCGTCCATACGTGTGCACACACACACACGGGGAACACAGTGACTGCCCATCCTAGAGAAAGGCTGAGTACATGAGGGTACATAAACCATGGACCATCATATAGCCATAAAAAAGAATGAACTGGCACTGTACTAGTTCACTGGGGGTACGGAAGTACATTAGTCTGTCTTGCATTGCTATAAAGAAATACCTGAGACTGGTTAATTAATTAATTAAGTTTTGAGATGGAGTTTTGCTTTTTGCCCAGGCTGGAGTGCAATGGCGTGATCTTGGCTCACCGCAACCTCCGCCTCCCAGGTTCAAGAGATTCTCGCCTTCCAAGTAGCTGGGATTACAGGCATGCGCCGCCACGCCCAGCTAATTTTGTATTTTTAGTAGAAATGGGGTTTCTCCATGTTGGTCAGGTTGGTCTCAAACTCCTGACCTCAGGTGATCCACCCTCCTCTGCCTCCCAAAGTGCTGGGATTACAGGTGTGAGTGACTAAGCCCAGCTGAGACTGGTTAATCTATAAAGAAAAGTTTACCTTGGCTCATAGTTCAGCAGACTAGGAAGGATAGAGCCGGCATCTGCTTCATGCAAGGACCTTCATACAAGGAAGCCTATACTCATGATGAAAGGTGAGAGGCACGTTGAATGGTAAAAAAGGGAGCAAGAGAGAGGAGGAGGTGCCAGGCTCCTTTAAGCAACCAGATCTCACGTGAACTCACAGAGGAGAACTCACTCATCACTAGGAGAACAGCACCAAGCCATTTATGAGAGATCCACCTCTGTGATGCAGACACCTCCCACTAGGCCCACTTACAACATTGGGGGCCACATTTCAACATGAGATTTGGAGGGGACACACATCTAAACCGTATGAGGTGGTATGTTGAAAGGGAAAAGATAGATGCAAAAAAGCGTGTGTAACATGATTCACCTTTTATAAAACAATAACGAAAACGTCCTGCCTTTGCTTTGGATGCATAACGTGTATGTTGCACAGATCTGTATAGGATTACGCAAATCTGCATATAAACATGGATGGACACATAATAAGCTGTTTACTTGTGTTATCTGAGTAGGGGTAGAGGGTATGGGGTGGGGTGGTCACCGAATCCCATGGGACAGGAAAAGAGGAGAGGGAATTCTCAGAACAAAAGAGAGGAAGGCAAAGACTACTTATTTCCCACCAGTCTTTTTTCACTATATAATCTTCCTCCAGCCAATGCCCTAGCTGTATAATCGGTGCTTCACAGGCAGAGCAGTTTGGTGGTAAAAACAGGGTCACAACCACACAGTACAGTAAACATCTACATCTAATTCCAGGCCCCAACAGATCTCCAGCCCTGCTTTTATTTGCGACAGGGTCTCGCTCTGTTGCCCAGGCTAGAGTGCAGTGGTGTGATATCGGTTCACTGCAACCTCAACCACCAGGAATCAAGTCATTCTCCCACCTCAGCCTCTCAAGTAGCTGGGACACCTCTCAGTAGTGTGGTGCACACCACCACACCTGGCTAATTGTTTCATATGTTTTGTAGACATGAGGTTTTGCCATGTTGCCCAGGCCGGTCTTGAACTCCTGGGCATAAGCAATCCACTCATGTTGGCCTCCCAAAGTGCTGGGAGTATAGGAGTGAGCCACTGCGCCTGTCTCCGGCCCTGTTTTAAAATCCAGTCCACCACTCTGGGGGTCTGCTGGTTCAGTGGTCTGGTACTGCCAGTCATTTTGTTCCTCTACTTCCAGAGCCTCCATTGCCTGCCAAACTCGACAAGGCTCCCTTGCTCTGCCGCTGGTCAACATGAGAGCACTGTTTCTAATTGTTCCTAAACAGGAGGTGTGACCTCTGAGGTCTTGGAAACCACTGGAGCTGTAGGAGTTCCACACGCAGCTGCCTGATCTCCTGTTGGTCCCTCCTCCCTGGGCTGGTCAGGGTTTGGGAGCTGCCTCCAACAGAAAGCAAAATGGGCAAGTGCAAATAACAGCATAAAAAGGAACTCGGTGGGAGAATTGGAGGGAGACCACAAGATAGAAAGAGGGATAAAACGGGCTGTGAACGGACAGGAAGTGGTGGCTCCAGAGCCTCTCAGGAGCAGAAACTCTGTCCATCTCCCTAGCTGGTCATTCCTGGAGGACTGAACGAATTGCAACCCTACCTTCTCCCTTGCCTCTGCTCAAGATTCTTCCTAAGAAAATGTGTCATTGGTTAGGTGTGCACCCCCTGGCTGAAGAAGAGCAGCCGGTGGAAGGTTCCAGAAAAAAAAAAGGAGCCTTTGGGCCCCCCTCCATCCTTCCCAGTGAAACACAGACCTCCTGTGCTTTCTATAAATTGAGACTGCATGTTTTGAGGGAGCACTCTACACAAAGGAAACTAGGGGCTGCTGGGGGTGGGGAAAAGCCTCTGCGGTCTCAAAAAAGTCAAATATCTACTTCTCACACCCTCCCCATTCACAGTCTAAGGAGATGGGCTGGGTTCGTTTTTACTTGAGATTCTTTTGGTTGCAAGTGACAGAAACCAACTCAAGCAAGCATAATCAGAAAAGGGGGCTTTCTCAAAAGGAATCAGAGGAGCTCGAAGAACTCAGGCCTCGGCCAGGCGTGGTGACTTATGCCTGTAATCCCAGCACTTTGGGATGCCGAGGTGGGCGGATCATCTTTGGTCAGGAATTTGAGATCAACCTGGCCAACATGGTGAAACCCCTTCTCTACAAAAATACAAAAATTAGCGGGGTGTGGTGGCGGTCATTTGTGATCCTAGCTACTCGGGAGGCTTGAACCCAGGAGGCGGAGGTTGCAGTGAGCCTAAATCACACCACTGCACTCCAGCCTGGGGGATGGAGCCAGAGTCTGCGTCCAAATAAATAAATAAAATAAAATAACCCAAAAAAACTCAGGCCTTAGGAAGGGCCATTTGAAGATCAAGCTTTTCTCTGGCCTCTCTACTTGAAACTACATGGTCTCTAAGTCTGCTCCTCTCCCCTCCTACCGCACTTGTCTGAGTCTGAGCCCTTCTCTCTCTCCAGACTGACTGTCTGCCCTTCATGCCCATAAAGTTGGAAATCTTCCAGCCCACAGCTCCTGCATTTACATTTTTCCCTCTCCAAAAAAACAGTCCAACTGTCTGGCTGTCTCTCAGCCTCAATTAGGAATCTCCCGAAGGGAGAACTGGATTGGCTCTGCCTGGGTCAGGTGTTCATCCTTGCTCCAATCAGCTGTGGCCAGTGGGCGGGGTCACCTGGTGGAACTATGGTTGCTGGGAGCCTGGGGCTGGGGTAGGAAGCCGTCATCCAAGGCAATGGGAATCAAGGGAGAAAATGGAGGGTAAAGTTTAATTGGAGTGCCGAGTCCAGCAAACCAAGATCGTTTTTGAAACCACGGAAAGTAAGAGGCAGAAACTCAGCATCCTATATGGAGTTAGGGGTCAGGGCAAGAGATAGAAAAGTGAGAGAATCATGTTGGGAGCAATAGGAAGCCACAGCTTCGGAAACTGCTTGAAATGATCAAGGCAGCAAGTCTTTGCTTCTTGCTTTTAGTAGCTGTACTGGAACAGTATATGAGACTGGGTTCATTTGGCTTTAAGACCCAGACATGGAGCTGACAGTTGTGATTAAATTGGGGAAACAATTTTGAAAAATTCATTTTTACTTTTTCGAAAGTGATATATGGACATGGTTGTAAGAAATCAAAAAACACGAAAGAGGCTTCATGGGCAAAGCAGCTGTCTCCTACCCTAGGGCTTCTCACCCTCCCATCACTCCTGAGAGGCAACAATTTCAACTCCCTTAGGCATTGCTTGTATTATTTATCTTCATATACTTCTAAATAATTTGCTCTGCTGCTCCCCGCCCCATTATCTATTGACTTCTTGTTCTGGTAATTGAGGATTTAGCTACTTTACAAGCTCCCTCCTCCATTTCTCCTTTGATTATCTTACTATATTATAGCATAGTTTGGGGCTGTATTTACATTATTATGGCTGTGAAAATATTATTCCCCCATGACCCCCATTTGTATATCATTTTGCTTTTTTGTTTGCTCAATTCTCTGTCCTCCAAAAGAACTATCAAATTTATATCAATATTGTTTTCTAAAAGTTTGAAACAACATACTGGATAATATACAAATTTCACCATCATGCCTTCCCACTTCATCCCTTATTTGGACTGGCTGCTCTTTGATCGTCTCTAAAATCCAGCCAGTGTCTTGTGTGAGATCTCTAGTTTCCTGTATCCCATGCATTCCCATTTATTGGTTTCTTTTCTTGTTTGGCTGAAGCACATCCTATGGTAACTTCCTAAGAAAAGATGCAAGGGAGGTCAATTTTTTTGCATGTTTGAAATATACTTATTCTATCATCACACTTGATTTATGATCAGGCTCTGTATAGAGCTCTGTGTTCAAAATAGGGTTCCTCCCTGCATTCATGTTTCCATTGTCTTCTATTTCTCAAGTTCTGGGTGAAGCCTGACACCATGTGGATGTGGTGCATGTGGGGAGGGGGACTCTGGTGGGTAACTCCTCCAGATGCAGACTTTTAACTAACTGCAGTGCCTTCCGCTCTGCACATCGCCATGGATTTTTGCAGACTTGGAGCGTTCAAGCACTGAATCTCTCAGGAATCCTTTAAGATAAATCAATGTGCTTCTCATTGGTCTCCCTTCTGGAAGTGCTGAAGTTTGTAGCTTTCTCCACTGTGCTGAGTCATTACCACTAATCCCTCTGCTTTCCAGAGCCCAGGTATTTGTTGAAATCTCTTATCTCCTGATGTCACAAACCACTTTGGACTTGGGATTTTATATGTCTCCCCATTTACTGTCAGTTTAATAAAATGCTGCCAGTCAGAGAAGGTCAAGGTATATTTAATCCATCATAGCTAACTGGTTTGGAATTCTTGTTTTTTCCTCATATATAATATATAATATTCATATAATATATTTACAGTATAATACATCTACATATTACATATAATATAAATAATATATATTCATAAAAATAATATAATATATAATATATGTAATTATATATTTATATATGTTCATATTTTATGAATCCTACAAGAAGATTTCAGAAGGTGATTTCTCAGTCTGTTTTGTGCTGCTATAATAGAATACCTGAGACTTGATACTTTGTAATCAACAGAAATTTATTTGGCTCTCAGTATTGGAGGCTGAAAGTTCATATATATGTCCATATCCATGTTACAGAAGTTTTATAGACTTCTTTTCGAATTGCCTATAGTATTTTATAATCCATTAAGATGATGTGGGATGGTTTACTTACCCAATCCCTCACTGATAGACGTTTAATTTGCTTTAATTTTCACATAATGAACACCTTTATGCATATGGCTCTTTCTTTCTGTATTTGGTATTGTTTTCTTGGGATATATTCCAATATCCAAAGGATGTGAACCTTTTAAAAATCCTGTGGGCAAGAAGAAGGAATAGACTGTTGCCACTGGCTGGCCTGGTCTTCTCCGGCTGTGTACATCTTGTTAGCCTTCAGCCCCCTGCAGTTTGCTGCAGCACCAAGTTCTGGTGAATCTGCCTAAGTTGACAATGGCATCTGTTCTTGCTGGGAAATGTCCACATTCTTCTCTTGACCAGTTCGAAAAAATAATAATAATAACAATGTGGATGAGGGAAGAAAGAAATGTGAATTCCTTTTTTCTCTTTCTTAGTCTTACTTCTGTGGGTGGTAGGGGAAGTGCAGGGAAAAGAGAAATACTTTTAAACAAGTTATTTGAAAAAGACAGCAGATAGCTTGAGGTGAAACCAGCCTGGAAGGTCAGTGACTGTAAACAGGAGAGTTTTACTTCATCTCATTACTTCAGGAACAAAGGTGTCTGGATATACCAGGAAGGTTACTGTGATGGTTTCCATGTGTCCCCTAAAGTTTGCGTGTTGGAAACTTAATCCCTAATTCAGCAGCACTGAGAGCTAAGACCTTTAAGAGGTGATTAGGTCATGAGGACTGTGCCCTCATGAATAGATACTGTCATTATGGTGGGAGTTTGTTATAAAATTAAGTCTGGTTTTCTCTAGTGCACACTCTGACCGTGTGATGCTCTCCACCACGTTACGGTGCAGCAAGAAGGCCCTCACCAGATGCAGCCCCTTCATCCTGAACTTCTAGCCTCCAGCACTATGAGCCAAATACATTTCTGTTGATTATAAATTACCAAGTCTCAGGTATTCTGTTACAGCAGCACAAAACAGTCTGAGACAGTTGTCACCTTCTGAAATCGGCTTGTAAGATTCATACACCTTCAGTGCTGGAAAAACTGGTGGACTCACTCACTGAGGTCCCCATTTTACAGTTGAAGAGACAGAGTCTAGAGAAGCTCAGTCCACAGCCACAGAGCAAGCCAGTGGCAAGGCCTTAAAGAGAGCCCAAGGCTCTTGGTACTACACAGACTGAGAAGATCCTTCCTTCTGAATCAGTCCTGCCTGAATCATGCCTGGCATTTGATGTCAGCATCTTGTTCATGATAAACACGATCTCAGTGGTGGCACAAGGTGGGCTATGGGCTTTTCCCCAGCACAGTGCTGTGGAGGAACTGCGGCAGTAGCAGCTGAATCAATATCACACTTTGCAGAGAGCCCATTGGCAGCTGGACATGAAATGAATTGTGGCTCTTGGTATTTGTGGCTGTCAGAGCCCTTCCTGTGGGGAAGGCGGCCTTCCTGTGGGGAAAGCAGCCTCCTGTGAGGCCAGCTAGGCTTTAGAGCTCAAACGGTAGGTCCCCGGGTCCCCAAAGAAACTGGTAGCCCTTGGAGGTTGCTGTGCACAGCCCTAACTGTCCACTGGGTTTCTCCACATACACAATCTCACTTGGGTCAGGTGCAGTGGCTCGTATCTGCAATCCCAGCATTTTAGGAGGCTGGGGTGGGAGGACACTTGGGCCCAGGAGACGGAGACCAGTCTCAGCAACACAAGAAGACCCCATCTCTACAATTTTTTTTTTAAAATTAGCCAAGTGTGGTTGCATATGCCTCTAGTCCCAGCTACTTGAGAGGCTGAGGCAGGAGGACGATGAGTCTGCAATGAGCTACAATAGAGCCACTGCTCTCCAGCCTGGAACACAGAGTGAGATTCGGTCTCAAAAACAAACTGAAAAAGAAATAGGCCGGGCACAGTGACTCACGCCTGTAATCCCAGCACTTTGGGAGGTCAAGGTGGGTGGATCGCCTGAGGTCAGGAGTTCGAGAACAACCTGGTGAACATGGGAAAACCCCATCTCTACTAATAATACAAAAATTAGGTGGGTGTGGTGGCACATGCCTGTAATCCAAGCTACCCTGGAGGCTGAGGCAGGAGAATCTGCCTTGAACCTGAGGCAGAGTGTTCCGCATCGAGCCAGATCTCACCACTGTACTCCAGCCTGGGCGACAAGGGCAAAACTCATAATAAACCCCCAAAACAACAACAAAAACTTCACTTTGGTCCTTACATTTAGTCCTTTCAGACTTTTAACTGAGTCTGACCAAGTGTTTCTGGTACCAACAGGTTTAAATCTGTTCAGGGGCACAGGGGACCAACCCGTGAAAGCAGGACTCCTGGAGGTTATTCTTTATTCCCTAGAGGCTGGTGGCTTCTCATGGGCCTGCTGTTCCTCCACATCAACCCTGAGGCCAAGAGGCTTCTGTGTCTCCTGTCAGGAGCCGTCTCAGCTCCATCACGGGTCCAAGTGCCTGATCTGAGCACATTGACATCCCCAGCCCCAGGTGCCTCATCAGTAAAACGGAAGCCATTAGGTTTAACGAATGAAATTGCTAGTAGTTAACCATTTTTGACCTACGAAAACAACACAATTCCCAGCCTGACCAACATGGCGAAACCCCATCTCTACTAAAAAATTCAAGAATTACTCGGGTGTGGCAGCAAGTGTTTGTAATCCCTGCTATTTGGGAGGCTGAGGCAGGAGAATCGCTTGAACCCGGGAGATGGAGGTTGTAGTGAACTGAGATCACACCACTGTACTACTCCAGCGTGGGTGACAGAGTGAGACCTTGTCTCAAAACAACAACAACAAAAAAACGGAAACAAAGAAAAAAAAACACAATTCATATGGCTCAATCTACTAGTAGTACCTACCTTATAGCATTTTGAAGATTAAAATAAGAACATTCATACCCAATGCCTAGCACACATGTAAAATGCAGTAATCACCACCGTCAGTGCTTATTTTCTCGACTCACATTTGGGCAAGAAAGAACAAGTAAGCTCACAGGAACTGAGCGTCTACTATTTGTGGGCACCTTACATGCCATGTTGCTTCATCTTCTCAACAATGCCATGGAGGGTTGGCATGGTTATCACCATCTTACAGATGAGGAAATCGAGGCACACAGCAGTGAAGTAAATTGCACCAAATCACACGGCTAGTTGACAGTTGGGCTGGGATTGACATGCAGATGTTTCTGCCTCCGGAGGCTGTGTGCTTTCCTGAAACACTCTGCCACTTTCTGAGTTCCAGTGTTGGGTGCTTAGTAGTCTTTCCCCAAATTTTGTATTCGGAAAATAGAAAAGATGATTTTGAATGATCACCAATAAATTAACAAGCTTCACGCATGCATTTTATTTGAGCTCATAAAATAGGGTGACACATCATACCACTCCATGAAAGAGGAACTGTTGCTTCCATTTTACGGATGGGGAAACTGAGTCTCAGGAATTCACATGGCAGGAAGCAGAATAGCTGAGATCCACCTCCAAGTCTGCTGGACTACAAGATCTGGGTTTTCTCTCTGCTAGGCGAGAACTATGGCTTCTTTCATCTTAGGGACATGGCGGCAATGCAGCCAGGCCACCTCCTGAAGTCTTCTCATCCTAGGGGACATGATGATCACTCTCCCTATCCTCTCTGTCCTGTATGCAATTCACCTGCCTATGACTGGGGCGAGACCCAGATGTGTGGGAAAGGATCCCGGCACTGGGATCACAGTGAACTGCAGCCTCCCTACAGCAGCCTCCTCCCCCAGCACACGCACATCAGAGCTCTGGGGGGAGGCAGAGGGCCCTCCTTGCTCAAAATAGCTCTGTGTTATTAGCTGCATTTAATTGAAGGTGTTTCGAGGGCAGCCTCCACCGGGCCCAAACCAAATGGAAAATGACACACTGTCAAATTAATGTCCCCAGACCATGATAAATGGCCAGGCTTGGTGAGTAATGCTTCCATTTCTTGTTTTAAAGGAGAAGGATGTAGCCAGGCTCCACGCTGTGGGGAAAGGTCAGGGGCATCCTCGGGATAAACAGCATTCCTTGCTGGCCCGCCCACCCAGGCTGGGCTTCTCCGGCTTCTGCTGAGCTCTGCTTTCTCTCTCTTCCTGTCTCTTGAGGCTGGCGAGATTGCTGAACAGCTTGTGAGCCTCCAGGCCAATGTCCAGGGAGGAAGGAGCTGGAGATAAGACTAATCCTCACCATCCGCCGTACTTTATACCTTCCAGAGCGCAGTCACCTCAGTTATCTTGAGTGTTAGTTGGCATTCGAGGCCTGCTCCTCACCCCCAGCTGCGCGTCTCGCTGCCATGCCCTTGGTTCAGCCCTCAAACCCGCCCTGCACACCCCAGCCTCTTGGACAATGTGGGACACAATTGCTGAAGTTCCTGCTCTGTGCCAGGCTCTGGGCTCGGCCCCTGCCCTGGAGGACAGACGGCCCAAGACAGCTGGAGCTGCCCTGGCACTCCCAGCCTGGCTGCGGTGATCTCTTATTGAACATAAACAATTTCCCAGAACATAAACATCAGACAAGGCCACAAGCAAGACGAAAACAAGACCACTTCATAATTGTGTCTGAACAGAGACAAAAACAAGAACACTGTCCAAACCACAAAGATCGCCAAACACCCCCATCCGCCCCTGACGTCCGCTAACATCAGGGACTACTGCTGCTACATCAATTACAGCTTCAGCTTTGCTCTCGGTTTCCCTCCTGCTAGATAAGATCTGCAGACGCAGAATGGCTCCCCACCGCTTGCTTCCTGACAACATTCCCTCCAGAACCCAGCTCTGCTCCCTGGAGCACCTCGCACCTCGCGCCAGCCCAGATCCTGGAACTCATTTCCAGCACCCTCTCACCATTCCCTGTGGCGCAGGCTCTCCCTGTTGCAATGGGTAACATGCCCACCTTTGTTCAAATACAGGTGTGTTTCCGGCGGCTTGGGCTGAAAGGCACTGGCACCACGAATTTTGGCTGCTGGGCTGGGCAGAATGATAGAAGAGCTAAATCGCCCCACAAATAATCTGTTTTAGGAGCAAGGCGGGCAGAAACATTCATTCTGGATGGGGTGGCTTTGTGGAGGAGGAGGCATGAGCTTTGTCAAAGAAGGAGACAGGGAACAGGTGGCCAGGACCCTCCAGGTGACAGGATCCTGAGCAAAGGCCCCCAGGTGGGACAAGCACAGGTGATGTCCTGTTTCCATCCTCCTCTCATTGTCTCTTGAAGTAGGGGAGATTCTGCTTGTCCTTCAAGGCTCACTGTGTGTGTCCCCTCCCAGGGTGCCTTGGAGTGCCATTGCTGCCCTGGGGCTCAGTTTCCCTGTTGTAAAATGAGAGGATTGGACTCTGTCAGTGCTTTTTATACTTTTCTTTTTAGAGGACAATCCTTTGTCAAAGGTGATCTTATCCGGAAGCCCAACGTGGAACAGGCATAGAAGATGTAAGTGGCACTGCAGTGGTTGAAGTGGAGGCTGGGGACGGGGTCTTTGGCTATATGGCAACTGTAGGGGGTTGGTGTCCTGGAGATTCCTGGGGCTCCTGAGGACAGGCTGGAAAGGCATGCGAGGGGAAAGGGTCTGCAGTTTTCACTAGTCCTCTAATGTGATCTCTGTGGCTCTCCTGGAAGCTCCCAGAGGACTGGAATCATCTCCTCATAGGCTGTCTAGCTCAGTACGCTGCAGGCAGAAGAGGTTGAGTGTATGCTGCCTGAATCCATGTGGTTCTCACATCAGTCCTCTGCGTTCTTGCTCCCCCATTCTCCCCCTCTTCCTGAGGACCCCAAGGAAGCCCAGGTTGGGAAAGGGCAGTGACCCAAACCGTGTGGACTGTGGGTGCCCTGCTAGCTTCCCTGATCTCTCCCCTCCGTCAGCACCTGTCCTGCTGTGCAGATCCCAGGCTCAAGGCACCCTCTGTCTGTCTGCCCTGTGGGCCCAGGTTTCTTTCTTTCCCCCGTGACAGCCTGAAACAATATTGAGGGCACACAATGGCTCTCCCAGCTCCATTATCGCCAACTCCCCTGCTGCTGAGGGTGGACCATCAGTCCCTGATGATACATAGCAGAAAATTGGTTGTCAGGCCAATAAATGTATCCGATTGGATTTCTGACATCCGGGCAAACCCATTCGTAAGGCATTTGATTAAAGTGCTAAAAGATAGTGCAGAGATAGCCGGGCAGAGCTGCCCTCGGTCTGGCCTAAATAGGGTGCTGTCTTCCCTCTGGGCGAGATGCCCCCTCCTTCCTTGTCTGCTCATTCTCTTCCTTTTCCATTTTCATCCTTCACTGCTCTGAAAGTGCCGCACTCAATCAGGGCTCCCGGTGGCGAGAAGGACAGCCGAGCCAAGCTGGAGAGGGATTGCCTTCCCTTGGCTGCCTGTGCAGGAGGCTGGGGCTGGCCTCAGTCCCTGGCCCAAAGCCCTGCCTGCACTGGCCCTTCCTCCTGGGCCGTCTGTGGGCATCAGTCACCAAGTCTCAGCCATTCCTCTTCCCAGGGAACAGAGTGGAAAGAGCCCCCATCAGAAAGGCTGTTTTCAAATCTCTGCCCAGCCTCTCCTGGGCTTGGGGACCCTGGGAGAGTTTCTATCCATGAGCCCGCTTACCCAGCTGTAATGCAGGGATCATAAACATGGGTGCTTCCATACCTTGAATTGGAAATGATAGGGCTGATGAATTAGGGAACATGTGACTGGACCGCTATTGGTGATGACAGTCACAGTGGGTGATGACACATGCACCCTGTATGTGGGGAACATGTTGTTCCATTATTTTTAGCTTGCAATCACAAAATGCAAGTTTGGCTATAAGACATTTTAATTGTTGGATTACCATAGAGAAAATAAATGTATTGTGAGTCCATTTTTTTTTTTCATTCTAGAACCTCTCTCATTTTCGTATTGCAAAAGTTCTTTCTGTGATTTTCTTAGCATGCTGTTTCGTAGGAAGCCAGCCGTCCCATTTTAGTGGTGGTTCAGAAGATTGGATGAGAGAGATGGTGCAGAGTGCCTGGCACACAGTGGATGTCCACTAAGTCATTTCCCCTACTCTCTTCCTCTTCCACCCTTTCTCTCCAGCCTCGGAGCCACCACCCTTGTTTAAGCTCCCATTATCTTTCTCGAGATCTGGTCAACAGCCTCCCAGCTAGTCTCTCTGCCCTGTTTTCTCCTGCTCCCCATCCTGTCTGACACGTGGCCCCTGTATTGATCTTCCTAAAATCCAGCCGAGCGTTGTCACTCACAAGCTGTGAGCCTGGGTGGTGTCTGGGCCCCTGGAACACCAGCTTCCAGCCTCAATTCCAAAGCGAATTTCTCTACACAAACCTCCTTCCAGGTGTCCCCCAAATACCCAGAGTGCTTCCTCACCACACCATTGTCCGGTGCCCCCTGCCCTCCAGGCTGTGCTCTGTGACATCTCTTTGTGTGCGTGATTTCTGCCTAATCGGTGGCTCCCTGACTGCTGAGACCATGACTCCTGCCATTCCTCCTCCATGCTGTCCCTTTCAAAGCCAGGCCACAGTGTTCAGTAAATTAGCTGATCAGCCCAGAGCCCATCCTCCGATGATCTGGAGCAGGAGGGTCCTCTGTGTTCACTGGCATCTTTTCAAGACCCCAGATCTGAAGGCATGCTTGGCAAGGGCTCTGACGATGACATAAAGTGCCCCAAACTGGGACAGCCGTGCTGAACCTGGGCTGTGGTGCTCACTGGAGTGTGTTCGGGCTGCCCTAGGGAGTTCCTCCTTGTGTCCTTCTCCTGTGCCTGGAACTCAGCTCTTAGGTCCCTACCCTGTTCACTGTGTGTGAGAGGGAGTGGTTCGATTGCCCCAAGTTCCCTCCAGGTCATCCCAGTCGATGGAGTTGAATTAGCTGGCTAATTTGTCTCTGAGCTGGAAGATGGCTGCCTCTGCCTCCCCAGAGCTGGAGGCACCTCTGCAGAAAGGCTCCCTTCCTCCCCTCTCCCTCCCACAGTATATCTGCTCTCAGACTGGGCTGAGCCAGTGAGAAGCAGGCTGAATCTCACTGGGGACTTCCCACCCGGCTGAGCTGGGCTGCCAGAAGCCTCTCAGAGAATCTGAGCCACTGAGTGTGGAGCCCCGGCCCTGGACTCCCCAAGATCCTGCTCTGGGGTGTTGAATGTCAGGCCCCAAAAAAACATGCCTGTGTCCTAATTCCCAGAAGCTGGGAATGTTATCTTTCTTGGAAAAAGGGTCTCTGCAGACGTGATTAAGGATCTTGAAGAGATCATCCTGGGTTATCTAGGTGAGCCCTAAAGCCAGTGACAAGTCTCCTTAAAAGAGACACACAGAGGAAGAATTTGAGAGAGATGGGTGAGGGGGCTGTGTGACTGTGAGGCAGAGATTGGAGTGATACAGCCACAAGCCAAGGGATGCCCAGAGCCTCTAGAAGCTGGAAGAGTCGTGGACCTGGATTCTCCCCTAGGGTCTCTGGAGGGAATCAAGGTCACTGTCAGCATCTTGATTTGGACTTCTGGCCTCTGGACTTCTGAACTATATATTTCCATTGTTTTAAGCCACGCAGTCTATGACGCCCGTTAAAGCGGCTGCAGGAAACTGATACATCTGCCTCCAGCCACTGCTTCCCCCTGCAGCTTCTTCTCAGCAAACATCTTCACTGGCTGGGCTGAAGGGCTGGTGGCCTCTCAGGGTCAGGGCTCCTGTTCCCCACCCCAGCAGCCTTCTAGGGGAGGTTGGGTGAGCGTGCCTGCCTCCAGGTGGACCCCTTAATGAAGCAGCCTCTCCACCACCCCACAATTCCCCCACCTCCAGATGCTGCAGCCCTCTGACCATTTTTCCTGTGGTTCCAGTGCAGGCTGCTTTGTCATTGGTGCCCCCTATCTACCATCATACAGAGCTAGGTGGAAGCTTGAGGGGCCACCTGACCACCCCCTTCTCATGCTCCAGGTGGAAATGGGCGGAGAGATCAAGGGCCCCAGCCCCCCTCAGCCGAGGCTCCACAGAGAGTCGGAGGGACAGGACCCAGCAGTTGTGGCACCCAGCCCCACTTCCTCCTGTTACTCCACACGTCCCACCCCCACCCCTGCAGGGCCTCCCACTGAGCATGGTTCCTCATGAAATGCTTGATTTCTGTGCATTCCAAAAGGCGTATCCTTTTTCCGTGTTTGAATTTCTTAACCTCTCCCTGGGCTCAAAGCTGGCCCAGGGTCTCTGGCTTCCTGTGAGGTCAAGTACACAGGTGTTCAGGGGACACCCTCTGCCCTGTGACTGTGTCCTGGACTGCCCTGGCTCAGGCCCAAGGGCTTCTATGTAAAGCTGGGAACAGATGGGGTGCAGGGAAGACGCAGTCTCTTCTGTCTTCAAGGTGGCCCTGGGTGGTAAATGGCAGCCATCTTTGTCACTGCAAAACAAAGAAAGTCCTTTCCGTCTCTGGACTTCGACTTTCTCATCTGCAAAATGGTTAGAGATAAATGAGTTACCTGCTCAGGGTTTACCACAGTCTGTAAGACAAGGGCTAAAGGAATTGAACCACAGGGGGTCTCTAAAATCCCTTCAGGCCCTCAGTGTTCTGCAGCTAGGAGGCATTTGATAAGAACAAGCTAATGAATGAATGAAGAAAAAGTGTAAAAAGCTAATGCAAATATAACAGGGGCCCTAAACCAAATAGTCTCAGAGCTCTAGTAGGCAAAGGAGAGTTAATCTCTCCAACCCCTGTTTTCCTTATCTGCAAAACAGAGATAGTAAACATTTACCACCCAGGGCCATCTTGAGGATTAAATAGAAGAATAGAGAGAAAGCTGAGCCCAGAGATTGGAGTATATTACTGTCCCCAGGGTATGAGGCTGTCCTGTTTACCACCTCATGGTTTGGCTGTGGGAGATGAATGGAACCTAGTGCCTGGTATACAGTAGGTACTTAATAAATGCTTGCTATCCTCATTGAGAGCTACGTGCCAGGGCTGACTCACTGAGAAGTCTGCAAGACTCAGTGGAAGGTCAGGCCTGAAGGTCACGGGGTGAATGAAGGAGGAGATGCAGCCAGACCAGAGGTCCGTGAGGGCCTCATCCAGACACAGGGAAGAGGGTGTGTTTCCAAGAGCCACCGTGAAGTGGAAAGAGGGCAAGGTTTGGTCTCAGACACATGTAGGTTCAAGTTGTAGCTTTGTTATTCACAAGCTGTGTGACCTTGGGCAAGTTACTTAGCCTCTCTGGGTGTCTGTTTCCCCTTGGTAAAATGAGGGTGGATAATGCCCACCTCTCGGGATTCCTGGGGAGATTATATGAGGGTGTGTGTAAGGCACCTGGCACAGAAAAGCCATTCAACATGCATCAGTGACTTCCTTGCCCTTCCCTGCTTCCCTGCGCACAAACTTGAGAATAAGGAGCCACTGGCACGTTGTGGGAACTGGGAAGACTCCCTGGAGGAGGCTCTGCCTTGGCTCTGAGAAGGCCAGGGGAGGCCGAGTGTTGGACTGCAAAGTTCCTTCTCCCGAGGGCATCTCTGTGTCACTATGCAGTGGGACAGACGGCTACCCCATCAGGCTGCCTCTAAAAATAACCTCCCATCTTGCTGTCAGCACTGGCACTTGCTCAGGGCTTCCTCTTGGCGCTGCCCCGGCCCTGGCCTGGTTCTGTTTATGGCTCTGCGTGGGGTCTCTGCAGAGCAGCTCCAGCAGAACCAGAGACCTGGGAAAAGGTATCAGTGCTTCTCAGAGCAGGGGGCCCCTAGGCCCCAAGGGTATGGGCTGAGCATGAACTGGACCAAGTCCAAGGGTCCTCTGCTAATGCAATCTGAATCTCACACCTGCCATCACAGAGGTTTGAAGGAGGAGGCTCCTTGGTGGCAGAGTGGTCCTATAGGGCCTGCCAGCAACCTCTGAGCGTACAGGCTCCTCCTTACTGCCATGGCCGCCCAGCCAAGGAAAGGCCCACCTGCTCGAGGCGGCGAGGCAGGTGGGGGTTGGAGAGGTGGCCATGCAGTGTCCTTGGGCATTTGCAAGCTCTTTCCTATCCATGACCTGATCTGGCCTTGACACCTACCCAGTCACCTGGAAGAGGAGAGCTGTGCCTTGAAATGTCTTGCTAATCCTCTGCCGGGCAAGGAGCCTGGCGCACAGTAGGTGCTCAGGGAACACATACCCCAAATGAATGGAGGAACATGGGCTTCGTGTCTGCACAGAGCTGGTTCTAATGTGTGTCCAAATTCTTATTGGCCCTGAGCTTTTAGGAAAGTGACTTTCCGTCTCTGAGTCTTATCTTTTTCATTTAAAAGATGGGCATAGTCCGGGTCTCCACTTGTGAATGAACCCCTCTCCACCCCTACCTCCATTTAGGCCCATGTAGGAGGCTGCAAGGGGGAAAGACAGGTAGAGTGATTGCTGTGGAGCACGAGGCTCAGTGTGTGCTCATCCCAAAGGCTAGCCAGCCCCTCGCCCCACCCACACCGCCTGGCCACAGGGCTCACTAGCTTCATTTTGAGGATTAAGAACCAAAGCTCTGGGCACCAAGTGACTTGCTCAAGGTCACACAGACAGAATTAGGGAGCTAATATTGAGCCCTGAGTCTCCCGATCCCAATGCAATACCTGCTTTATTTCTGGGTGAGGAAGAGGAAAGTGTGTGTGTGTGTGTGTGTGTGTGTGTGTGTGTGTGTGTGGTGGGGGGAGGCAGGGCATGAATAAGAAAAGAGGGAGGATGAGGTTGGGCACTGTGGCTCATGCCTGTAATCCCAGCACTTTGGGAGGCCGAGGTGGATCACGAGGTCAGGAGATCGAGACCATCCTGGCCAACATGGTGAAACCCTGTCTCTACTAAAACACACACACACAAAATAATAATAATAAAATAAGCCAGGTGTGGTTGTGTGCACCTGTAGTCTTACCTACTTGGGAGGCTGAGGCAGGGGAACTCCTGGAACCCAGGAGGCGGAAGTTGCAGTGAGCCGAGATTGCGCCACTACACTCCAGCCTGGGTGACAGAGCGAGACTCTATCTTAAAAAAAAAAAAGAGAGAGAGAGAGAGAGAGAAGAGGGAAGGTGAAAGAGCCAGTAGTCTGCAAGAATGACCCAGACCCCATTGGTTTCAGATGCCTTTGGGGAGGGTGGGTTGAGAGATGGATCAGCCCTGTGGGGGTTGCTCTGGGTGAGTAAGCTCTTCTCTCTGGAGAGTGGGATCTCACACTTGCCCCCAAGCTTCAGTTTTCTCTACACCCTACAGAGCACGGTGCTTAAGAACACTGGCTCGGGGACCAGATGGATCCGGATTTAAAACCCTGTACTGCCACCTACTAACTGGGGGAAAATCCCTTAGCCCCTTGGGGCATGATTGCATCTTCTGAGGTTTGGTCAACAGGATGAGGGACTCCTGAGAGCTCTCTCAGGGAGTGGATGTGAACCACGGGAAGGGAGGCTGCCCATGGACAGCATTTAGCACAGTAGGGACATATCATGAGGACCGGTGATGGGTATCATGTGATTGTTGTAGGGATAATGTGCGACACGAATGTGAACATCAGAGCATGGCACTGAGCGTGAGGTAGTGCTCCACTGATTCCTTCAACCCAACTCTATTGAGGATCATAGACTTAGATATGTGTGGGGCTGACAGGTCCTTCTCCTGGCATGGGCTTCCAGGCAGCTGCGTGGAGGACAAAGGGCTGTGAGTGAACCCTGCAGGTCCATTCTCAGCATCCCACCCCCCACCCCAGTGCTGCCAGCTTCGAGGTGCAGTGTTGCTCTGCAGGCTGGATTCGTAGCACTTGATGGGAGCGTTGGAAACATCCAAGGAGGAAAAGGAAAAAGTGAAGCTGGTAATTAGCTGCTGAGGATGCTGGGAAAAATCTCTCCCTGGCTCCTCTCGGGGCTCAGGCTGATGAGGAACCAGCCCCGGAGACCAGGCCTGGCTCAATTTCTCCTTTCATTAGTGCAGTTTCCACTGGCTGCTTCCACACTGGAGTTTTCATGCCAAGTTCTCGGCTTCCTCGGGGAGATGACAGGTGGTGTGGGAGAAATGGCTGTGACTCTGGATTCAAATTGCAGCCCTGACACCTATAAAATGTGTCTTCTTGGGCAAGTCGGCTTCTTGGAGCCCTGGTTTCCTCATTTGTGGCAGGAGGGTAACAAGACATCCCTGTGTCAATTAAAGCAGAGAGGCTGGGTCAGTGGCTCACGCCTGTAATCCCAGCACTTTGGGAGGCTGAGGTGGGCGGATCACAAGGTCAGGAGTTCAAGTCCAGTCTGGCCAACACAGTGAAAACCCATCTCTACTAAAAATACAAAAATTAGCCTGGTGTGGTGGTGTGCATCTGTAATCCCAGCTACCTGGGAGGCTGAGGCAGGAGAATCATGTGAACCTGGGTTGCAGTGAGTCAAGATCGCGCCATTACACTCCAGCCTGGGCAACAGTGCGAGATTCTGTCTCAAAATAAAAAAAAAAACAAAAAACAAAACAAAACAAAGAAATAATAAAAAAAAATTACAGCAGAGACTGTTTACATTGTACCAGGCACATACTGAGTAATCAGCAAGTCTTAGGTTTTGTTTCCCCTGTCTGTTCTCAGTGTCACTGAAAAAGGAAAAAGAGAGACTTATCCTCATGGAGATTGAAGGAGAGTGGGTGCTGGGCGACCAGGAGCTGAGGACCCAGGTGAGAGAAAGGTGTACACCCAAGAGATGGCAAAGGGGCCCCTTTTGATGATGAGTCAGGGACTCCACTATCCTGGGGTCTGGCCCACTCTCCTTCCTGTGGGTTTCAGGTTGCAGGAGGCCTCAGAGAGGCAGGTCCTGCCCCAGTCTTCCCCACCCACACCCCAAGAAAGACTGGTTGTGGATTACTGAAATCCCAGAGTCTGCTTCTGCCATACTCTGGAGGCTGAGGAATGGGCTCAGCCAGGCGGGATCCCTGTCACTGCATCAGCACTAAGACAAAGGGACAAGTTCTGGACCAGGAATGAGGAAGCTGGCTCAGGGTGAGTTCTTCTTCTGGGTCTTGAATTCCCCATCTGGGAAACACGGCACCAATACTACCTGTCCACTGGGACTACCATGCAAGTCAGTACATGATACATCTACAGAGAGACGCTCACCCAGATATTCCTTTTGGGGCTCTGGGGGCTTCTGGTGCATTCTCTCTCTCCCTCTCTCTCTCTCTCTCTCTCTCTCTCTCTCTCTCTCTCTCTCTCTCTCTCTCTCTCTCTCTCTCCCTCCTCTCTCTCTCTCTCTCTCTCTCTCTCTCTCTGGTGAGGATATAAGAGGCAGCAGATGCCCAGGATCTTTGCTGTGGTCTCAGGAGCCCTCACTGTGTAAATAACATTGACTCCCAGTAAGACTGAAAATTTCCATTCTTTTGGGAGGACGTTAGTGAACACAGTGCCAGGCAGTATTTTAGTCACTTTTAACCCAGGCTGCCTGGCTCCAAAGACCACACTCTTGCCCACTACATGGTCTTGCTTCTTGTGAAGCATACACATAAGATTCAGAATGTGGCTCTGGAGTGAGACTGTGTATCAGTTAGCTATTGCTGTGTAATAAGTAAGTCTAAAAACTAAGTGGTTTATTTTTCACAATTCTGTATGTTGGCTGGGCAGTGCCTCTCCAGTGGCTTCGTTCATGCAGCAGGAGGGTGGGCTGGAAGGGCTGCTGGACTGGGGAGTCCACTGTGCCCTGACATACATGTCTGATGCTGGAGTGCCTCGGTTCTCCTCCAAGCAGCCTCTCACCCTCCAGTAAGATAGATAAGCAGCCGTGGGGCAGCATTACAAGGGTAAGAGCAGAAGCGGTCAGACCTTTGGGGCCCAGGCTGCTGAACTTGCCGGTGCCTTTCCGTCACATCCTGTTATTCACAGTGAGTCCAGATTGAATGGGTGAGGGAAACAGACCCCACCTCTTGATGGGAGGAGCCTCAAAGACAGTGTGGACATATTCAGTTTGCCACAGATGCCTGGGTTTAACTCTCAGTTTGGACACTTCCTGGTTGTAAACTTGGGTTTTTCACTTAACCTATCTGAACCTCAATCTCCTTTTCTGCAAAATGGGGACAATGGTAATCATCCTTGTCAAGTTTTATGATGACTAAGTGAGAAAAGGGCATGTGCCCTTTGCCCAGTGCCTGAGACACAGTGTCCATTGCGATTACATTAACAGACTCTGCTCTTACGTGACCTCAGAGCAAAAAAGGACTGTATGGAACTCAGAGAGGCCTGGTGCCCTGGACAGATGACAGCAGAGCCTGACAGTTAGCTAGGTCTCCCGACTCTCCGTCCAGTGCTCTTTCTGCCACATAAGCTGCCACTCTGAGACTAAGCACAAAAGACAAATATCCCAGTCTGGGGACAGCAGATCGATTTTCTCACCCTTGCTGGCTGTGATTGATTGGTGGTGCTGCCCTGCGTTCTGCAGTGAGAAAAGCTGTGAGGTCTGGCCCCAGCTCAGTGGGAAGGAGGGCCAGGATCGATCAGTGATGTTTGCCCAGGGTGCAGTGGCGGGGACAGGGGCACACATGCAGTTTGCTTGCCACCCCTACTCTGGTCTTAGCTCTGACCTCACCTCTGTAGCTGCACTGGGCGCTGAGTGAACAATGTGCTCCAGGCCTTTCATGTCACAAAAGAGATCACAATGTCCGGAGTGGTTAGGAGATTGGCCTCATGGTCACATAGCAGGACATTTCCTGGTCAGCCCACGTTTCCATTCTTCCCAGATCCCTGAGGAGTCTGGATGAGTGTGTCTCTGGCTCCTGTGGCCTGAGTTTCCAATCTCCAACTTAAGAAAGGTAGAGATTCCAGGGCTTTCTGCTCTGGCTCAGGCCTCAGGCAGGGGGTCCTCAAAGCACCAGCATGGGGAAAAAGGCTTCTCTGCTTTTTGTTTGGATTCAGATAGGGCATTTTCAAGTTTCTTGAGCTCACAGTGGCGGCCAGTCAATTCTGTTTCCACCCGAGGCTCAATCATCTCTTTCCCTGGTCTTCTGCACACATGCACTGGCATGAACTCAGATGGGGCAGGCCTACACTCAGGAGAGAGGAAGGAGCTCAGGCACTCAGGGCTGGCAGGTTTGGAGCTCCCTTTCCGAGGCAAAGACATGACACAAATCTTCCCACTGCCCAGCCAACTCCTCCTCGTGCATCTGCCGGGGGTGACACTGACAAGGTCTGCCCTCAGGGCCCAACCATTAAGGAATTCATTAATCAGAATCCTGTTTACAGCTCTCTGGCAAGCAATCGTAATTTACTGGCTCAAGCCAGACCCCGGGCCTTCCTGCAAACTGCTGTGACATTTGGTAAAACTATCAGCTGGGGACCGGGCCAGGCTGGGAGGTGTGTGTGCAATTCATGCTGACTTGTGAAATGGAGGCGCTGTGTGGGTCACAGGCAGTAGGAAAGACTGGAGGACAGGCTGTCACTGGTTCCAGGTGGCACCTTGGACAAGTCTCTTCCCTGTCATCTCACATCTGTATTGCGAGAGATTTGGAGTGAGTCAGATGACAAGTCTGTCAGCCCACAGACTTGCCTTCCCTGCTCTGCACAGGATCCACCAGTGTGGTGTTTAAAAACAAACAAACAAAAGAAAGAAAATGGGATCCCTCACCAACATTGACAAACTGCAAATTCCACTTGAAAATCCAGATTTCTGCTGCATGGGGAGTGTACTCCAATCTGGCGATGAAGCCCTGAAGCTGAGCATTCCCTGACATCTCCAGATGGGTCTGTGGTCTCAGGTTTGCCAAGGTTAGCACTGATCCCTGCTGCTAGGCATGGGCCCAGGGCCTCCATGTACGGTTGTGCAGGTTGCACTCTACTGTGGAGTCAAAAGGGGGCTGAATTCCTACAGTCTGCCGGCATGCCATGGGCACTCACATGGAGTCTACAGGGCCAGAGGAAGGGTCTTTTATAATTCTCACAATGGCCTTGTTTGGGCCAGCCATGGTCCTGCCTGGGCCCACAGTTTCTGTAGTTTGCATTTCACAGAAGGCCAAGGTGGGATTCCCTCAGAGCTACAGGTGGGGACACTGGCAGGCCGTGGGCTGGGAGGCCTTGGGGAAATCTCTACGCCTCTCTGGGCCACAGTTTCCTCATTTTGAAAACAAGGGATGAGCTAGCTGATCTCAGGGGCCCTTCCAGCTCCAGGAGAGTATAATTTACTGGAGGGAAAGAGGTCATGGCCGGGGCACCCGAGTGGGGAGCTGGGCTGTGTGCCTTGGCTCTGGGGAGAAGGCTGCAAAGCCCCATAGAAGCCAGCAACAGAGGCACAGTACAGACGGAGCACAGCCCTCCTGCCCCAACCTCATCTTTCGGTGCCCTTCAAGGCAAACTCTGGCCATCAGTGCTGGAAAAATGTACAATCTGGCCTTTTCCAGAAAAAGTTTATTGACCCTTGCCCTGGACCCACCAGTGCCCATGAAATTGGAGTCCTGATCAACCATCAGCCCGTTTTTCATATTTTACAAATGAAGGAAATGAGGCACAGAGAGTTTAAGCAACTTGTTCAAGGTCACACAGCTAATGAGAGACAGAGTTAGCCTCTGAATCTAGTGAGTCTGACTCTGGAAAAGCACTTTTCCAAGGTAGTGAGATTTCAAAGCACAAACCAATGCCCAGAGCACTGGCTAGAAAATGGACAAGGTACGGCCCCTATGTTGGACATTTTATTTCAAGCCACTCTCCTCCCTGGAATGTATATTTTAGTTGTTCACCAGAAGAGGGTTTATATAGGAGAGGTGTGTAATTAATGCTTTCTTCTGAACCTTGAAAGTGGGGCCGTGATATAGAACTAGTCCATGAGGCTCATTTGGAAAGTGGCTATTTGCACATGGCAGCCAGCGAGAGAAGGGTTCACTAAGTCACTGCCTAGGGCAGGGCAAATATTTAACTGATATAGGAGAATGAACAGGACACAAGCAATCCTGAAACTGTTTTTGTGTGGTTGATCCACAGTGTGGGTCCTTATAGAATACTGTTTGTTTCATGGTGATTGATGAACTGGTTTTAATTCCACTAAAAAGGAAAAAAAAAGCATTCTTTGTAACAGGTCCTTAAGGAATACCACTTAGGTAAACTTACTTAAAATCTGGTATACCTCATGATGATAAATATTTTATGTAAAATACGCTTGTTACATAATACCATGTAAGTGCTTGCTATTAATCAGTTTTTCTCAGAATATTTTATTATTTAGGTAAAATAGTTTGATAGAATGGATTGCTATCAGGATGTCTTATGTGCAATGTATGTTATTGCTCCTCACACATGCTAGTGTTCCTTCACCCTGAACAATATAAATACATGTTTGAGAAAAGGAAACACATGGAAAATTAGTATCACTACACTGAGTTAACATTTAAAATCAGAACCAGGCCAGGCACGGTGGCTCACGCCTGTAATCCCAGCACTTTGGGAGGCTGAGGCAGGCAGATCACACGAGGTCAGGAGTTAGAGACCAGCCGGGCCAACATAGTGAATTCCTGTCTCTACTAAAAACACAAAAATCAGCCGGGTATGGTGGAGGGCACATGTAATCCCAGCTACTTGGGAGGCTGAAGCAGGAGAATCGCTTGAACCCAGGAATCGGAGATTACAGTGAGCCAAGACCATGCCATTGTACTCCAGCCTGGGTAACAAGAGCAAAACTCTGTCTCAAAAAAAAAAAAAAAAAAAATCAGAACCAACACCTGAGTAGACACTACAGCTCTTCCTGAAAGACACTCTTTAAGATTCTGATGACTGAAGGCAAGCCCTAAATCGGCAGCACAACAGACAACCCAGAACAGCTCAGGACAATCGCTCCAGTTTACCTGCCGAACCATTGGCTGTGTGCCTTTGACAGTATACTTCATTACTACCAAATGCAACATGAATGCCAACCGAGGCATAGATTTGAAATATGCAAACAAACTTATAACCTGATAAGTCATCTTTGGGCATTTTGGAATCTTCTGGAAAAATATGATTTTCTGTACAATGGTGTGTTCTCCAGCTTCTACAGAACTTATTTATACATTATCTCATAGTCTATGCTATATTGGAGTGTGATGGACATTACCATCCCCATTGCACAGCCAAAGAAACTGAGGCCCAGAGAGTCCAAAGGCTTCACCCAGCAGAGCTGTCTTCACCAGCTCGTCTGCGCCTCAGCTCTGTACTCTTTGAATGTGCCAACTCTTTGGTTGAAAACAACACAATTGGCCAGGTGTGGTGGCTCACACTTGCAATCCCAGCACTTTGGGAGGCCAAGGTGGGTGGATCACGAGGTTAGGAGTTTGGGACCAGCCTGGCCAACATGGCAAAACCTCGCCTCTACTAGAAATATAAAATTTAGCCAGGCGTGTTGGTGTGTGCCTGTAATCTCAGCTACTCGGGAGGCTGAGGCAAGAGAATTGCTTGAACCTGGGAGGTGGAGGTTGCAGTGAACCGAGATTGGGCCACTGTACTCCAGCCTGGGTGACAAGAGCAAGACTCTGTCTCAAAAAAAAAAAAAAAAGAAAAAGAAAAGAAGAAAATAATACAATTGTACTTTTTTTCACTTTATCTCCAGTTGTCATTAATTCTGAGGGCTTCTTCCAACAAATCCAGAGGAATGAATCTTGAAAATACAGCCCACAGGCTGTGCTTTTTAGAGGTCAGGTCCTGGCAGGCCAGATGGGGGTGCTGGAAGAGCCCCTTTGCAGGGAGGCAGTGGCAGAGGAGATGAGGAAAGGAGTGTCGTTTGAGAGCTTACCTCTGCCACTTGCCAGCCAAGTAACCTTGGGTGAGTCATCGAATTTCTTCAAGCCTGGTAGGTTGAAATGACAAAATCTACATAAGGCTCCTGGCCACTCAGGACTGGACATTATCATTCAGTATGCTGGTTCATTTACTACTCTGCCCCAAGATCAGGCTCACACACCAGGTCTATACCCAGTTCTTGACTTAATGACTGGAATTTGTTCCTGAAAACTGCTGCTAAATGAAAATCTATTAAGTGAGAAACTCATTCCATAAATTTTAATAGGAAAAATGATAATTCCTTTTATCCCCATGTACCGGTTTAAGGCTGCCTCGAGGGCAGACTCTCCAAGGAGTGGGAATTTATGTGTCTGCAAAGCTCTACAGGTGATTGTAATGCATGCCCAGGCCTCAGAACTCCCCTGACTCCTTTCTCCTCCTCCTCCTCCTCCTCCGTCTTCTTTCTCCTTCTCCTTCTTTTCTTTTCTTTTTTTTTTTAAATTAGAGATGGGATCTCCCTGTGTTGCCCAGGCTGGTCTCGAACTCCTGGGCTCAAGCGATCCTCCCGCCTCAGCTTCCCAAATTGTTGGGATTATAAGCATGAGCCACCGTGTCTGGCCAATCCCTTCCTTTTTCCTTTGAAGAGCCCGAGATCCTCTCACAACAGCCACAAGGTCTGAAACTGTACTAGGGCTTTACACCAAATGGTGCTTTACAGTCACATTAGCCTCCTAAACCCATTTTACAGATGAAGAAAATATTTTACAGAATGGAGACTGGCTGAAGGCCACCCAGACACGATGGCAGTGCTCTGGGCCAAATCACAGGTGGGTCCATTCTGAGGCCTGTGCTCTCTGACCTGCGTGTGTGAGGAAGGTGGCTTTGCTAACCCAGGATTAGACCTGAGGGTCTCAGATCATCATCTGCCAAGGACTGAAGGTTCGAGTGTGCCTGGCCTCAGCTGCAGCTCGCACATATACAGCTGAGGGGCCCCGGCATTTTTACGCAGGGTCCTGGTATATGGTTTCCCCAGAGATTTCCCAGTTAACAAATCCCAGGCCCTCTCGGTGTAAACGGGAAGAGATTACTAGCAGGGGCATTTGGTGGGTGCTGCCTGGCCCTCACACACCTCATATAACAAAGCGGGTGCCCCAGGAGCTCTGGCACAGTGAGGGGGGTGATTCAGGGCAGCCAGGTGGAATCGAGCTCTTCCCACCACTCGTGTCTCCTCCCCAGCCAGCGGGGCTTCTGTCTGGGGGCCAGGGCAGTGAGTGATTTCCATTCTGCCTGGGAGACAGTGGCTCCTGTTCTGGTGGGGCTGTGTGTGTCAAGAGGTGAGAGACACTCCTGTCGCCAGAGGGCTTGCGGCCTCCCTGAGAGACCAGACATGCGCTGCAGAAGGGAGTGAAGGAGGTGCATGTGCCTGTATGTGTGTGTGTGTGCACACGTGTGCACTTGCACAGAAAGTGTACCTATGGTCTGTGAGTTAGGAGGGAGGAGACTAGGGAGAAGGAGGACCAAAGGCGCTGAGAGAAGGAGAAAAGAGGAAGAAAGGGGAGGGCAGGAGAAGGAAGAGAAGAGGGAGGAGGGGGAGAGAGGGGAGGAGCAGCAGAAGAAGGAAGTGCAGGAGCTGGCCAGAGGTCTCAGGGGCTTCATTTTCCAGCTGGCACCCCATCCCCTTGGTTAGATGCAGGATCAGCACTAGCCCCTCAGGCCTAGGGTTCCAGATGTGGTGCCTGGAGCATCCAGCAGGTAGTAATGCACAAGAGGGAGGGAGGGCCTGCGCAGTGGCTCCCACCTATAATTCCAGCACTTTGGGAGTCTGAGGCCGGGAGTCTGATTCGAGACAAGCCACAGGCCTAGCATGGCGGCCTACACTTGTGGTTCCAGCTACTCAGGAGGCTGAGGCAGGAGGATCACTTGAGGTCAAGAGGCAGAGGCTGCAGTGAGCCATGATTGTGCCACTGCACTCCAGCCTGGGTGACAGACTCAGATTCTGTCTAAAAAAGATAGAAATTAAAAAATAAAGTGAGATGGGCCAGTTGCAAAGTTTGAGTGGACCGAGGCTGACTAGAGAGTCTTGTCTAAAGGTCTCAGCCTCCGGAAGCTCCAGCTCATTGTCGCCGTGTGGAGCAAGAACTCCGTGTGGCCAGATTTTCCAATTTTCTAATCCAGAAGCTGAATTCCTATAAAAATTTCCAATGTTTAAAGCCTGACTTGGGCCAAACAACACACATTTCTGGGCCAGATTCTGCCTGCTCAGTGTCTGACCTGTCTCTTGGCTTAGAAAAGAGCACGGCTTTGGGGTCAGATGAACTGTGTGTGTATCTTATCTGCCACTTTCTGCCTGCCGGGTCCCAGACAAGTTATTTAATCTCTGAGCCTCTGTTTTCTTATCTGCAAGATGTGGATAAGATTGGCTATCTCCAAGGGTTGTAGTGGGATTAAAGATTACACTTGGCAAGAGTCCCCTGCAGGGAGCTGGCAACTAGCACATAGTAAGCGATCAACAAACGTCAGGTCCGTCTGTCATCAGCTTGCTCTTCTCAGGAAATGCTTCTTAGAAACGCCCCTTTGAACATCTTTCCTCTCGGAAACAGTCTTCTTTGGTTTATAATGACAAGGTTGACAGTCCATTCATTTGGATCTGGGACTGGCTAGATTGTAGTTTACTGGCTGATGCGTTTGAGAAGGCTTTCTTCCCCAAAGCGGGGGACACATGCAATCGGACACATGAGGCAGGCATTACCCACTGTACCCATTCCACTTTCTCCCTCTGGAAGAAACTGAAGCTCAGAGAAGGGAGGCTTGCTCAAGACCACCCAGCAAATGTCAGTGGCAGAGCTAAGAGAATTCATTTTCATGGCTCCCAGCGCACGGCTGTCTGCGCCCCTTCTCTCAGCTGGAAATGAATCTCCAGAATTGGGGGTAGGGGGGATTCGGGAGGTCCTGGTTTTCTCACAGAAGGTACTGTCAGGCCACCTCTGGGTGAGCTGGAGCCTGAAGTAACTCAAGCCTGCCGATCTGGCAGATGCTCCTGCAGGCTCTCTCCAGCCTTGGAGCCCCTGAGCCAGGAAGGACAGCTTGGGAGCAGAGCCTGGCCTGGGCCACCTCTGGCCCTGGGCTCCAGCCTTCCCTGTTCTGGTCCTGACTGTGTATTGCTCCCCTACGCAGGCACATTCATACCCCCAGCCTCCTCCTCAACAGGAGTGTGCATTCGTTCAGAGTGGGGACCTCCATCTCACCATCTCGATACTTCCCATGACAAATCAAGAACCCAAGACCTAGTGGGAGCTCAGTGAAAGCCTGATGAATGGAAAGAATACTGGAAGAAGGACTGACTTCCTGTCTACCGAAGGAGCAAAAGCAAATTGAGAACACCACCGCCAAATGCCGATAAGATAGTAGCGGAGAAACTGGTGTACGCAACTCCTGCTGGCAGCATTTGGAATTGTTACATCTTTTAAGAAGAAACTCAACATGTAGGGTGCACTCTACAGCTGTTCCGCCCATTTGACCTAGCAATTCTACCTCTGGGAATAAGCACATGATCTCAGCTTTCTTGAGTCACCATTTTTCTTCCCATGGCTTCACCTATTATTTGAATAACCTTTTCCTGTTTTCTCCCTCCCAGAGATTTCTTGCCCAGAGACTTCTTGAAGTGCTTCTGCTGTCCTGGTCCAAACTGCTTTTAAAGGAACGTTAACTGATGAGCAAGCCTGGCACTTTTAAGTCCATTCACGTTATACACGCATGAGATGGCAGCCCTGATGGTCTTGGAAGCCAAGCGTGCTGGCAGGCCTGGTTTTTCCTTCTCTTCCTGGGGCTGTCCTTGTGCTTGTTGGGGAGGTTGTCATGTTTGCCTTTGGTGCTCTCCTGCCATCTCCTTCTCAGTCCGCTCTGCCTTTCCCCTTCTGAAATCTTGTCCATTTCTTAACAGATGAGAGCCTTGAAGGCCTCCGCCCAGGAGGGTCTGATATGTGTTCCCTCCTTAGGGAACTGGTCTCCTAGGATGGATTTCTGGGGAGAGAAAGGGAGAGCATGCTGGGTGAGTATCAGGGTGGTTGAAGGAGGCAGGTATATATGCAAAGACAATATGTACCTTTCCAAGTATCCCCAAAAGGAGCAAAGACAAACTGAAACAGAGAAGTCCAGTCACATAAGTACTCGCTGTGAGATTCACAGAACAACTCAAACGATTTCTAGCCAGCGTTATGTTTTCACCCCAGATTCTCCAGTTGAACGGAGCACAGCTTCTGATCAGATTTGTGTCTCTGGGAGAAGAGCTTGCAAACAAATAAACACACACGTTTCTGAGACCCACAGGAGTGATTTTGTAAGAGAGGAGTTGACAGTGAGTCTAGGGGCTTTCTCTTTCCACGCCATGTGCCTTGGCAAAGCCTCTGCTTTCTTCCTCCACACCAGCACGGTCAGATGCATTTGCACAGGGGCTCCTGATCTTACTGTTTCTTTCTTTGCCATGAAATGCTGTATCCTAGAGAGCTATTCATCTTTTCAATGAACATGCAGTTTTGGCTTCCCATTGCTACAAACTTCTGGAAAACACACTTTCCTTAGGTCACCTACACATCCCCATTTCACAAATATCACTGCAATCCACATCCTGGGACACAGGTCTTTGTGGATCCCTAGTTCTACAAGGGAGAGACAAATCTCTACCTTCCCTGAGAAATCTACCCGTGAACACACGGGTATTGGAGAGGTCCTCAGAGATGGTTTCGTCCAACTCGTCGATTTTTCAGATGAGGATTCTGAGGATCCAACAGGGAAAATAACTTGCTCCTGGTCACCCATCTGTTGAATTGGTGGCAGAATCTGACCACAACCTGGGACTACCTCCTCCTCCTTCCCCCTCCCCAAGTTTAGAAAATTACCAGGTGCCAAGGGGCCTAGCCAGGTAGAGACACATAGATTCAGAGCAGGACAAAAGCTTGACTAGATGGCAGCAAGGGGGAATGGATGAAAGACTTTGAACCTCCAGGTTTATCTGTCCTGTGAAAGATACAGGAGTCTGGCTGTAGCTGCCTAGTCGCTGCCGGGTGTGTGTGTGCGTGTGTGAGAGCTCTGTGTTTCATCCTGAAAAGATAATGATACCAGCAGTGATGCTGCCTCTACAAAGAGAGCAAACAAGCCTGGAGCAGAAGCAGAGCGAAGACACTGAGGAACAGCCAAGTCAAGCCAGCTGTCCTCTCAGCAGCAAAGGGGGTTTCCGAGCCATGTGCCGCCGTGTGCTCCTGAAGCCAGAATTGCCTGTGTGTGAGTGACAACTCAGGAGGGTCTCTCCTAGACACTTGTTAAGTCACCAGAGGGTTTCTAGCAAAAATAACACAAGCCACAGAGAACTTTGGACTTGTCAAAGTGGCCTCTTATCTCTTATCACAGGATTTCATTTCAGGCTGGGCGTAATCTTTTTTTTTTTTTCTTTCTTTTGAGATGGAGACTCCAGCTCAGGCTGGAGGGCAATGGCACAATCTCGGCTCACTGCAACCTCTGCCTCCTGGGTTCAAGTGATTCTCCTGCCTCAGCCTCCCGAGTAGCTGGGATTACGGACGACTGTCACCACGCCCAGCTAATTTTTGTATTTTTAGTAGAGATAGGGTTTTACCATGTAGGCCAGGCTGGTCTTGAACTCCTGACCTCAGGTGATCCTCGCACCTTGGTCTCTCAAAGTGCTGGGATTACAGGCATGAGCCACTGTGCCCAGCTGTAATCTTAAACGCTTAAAAAAAAAACCCATACAAGACTGTGTTCATTGTGAAAAATCTAAAAAAAATACAAACAGGTATAAGAACAATAATTTTTAAATTTCATGATCTTTAAAGTATTTGTTTTGTCAAAATATTGGAAAATTTGATTCAATTGTTATAAAATTTATTTTTTCACCAAATATTTTATTGCTGTTACTTCCCCCCAGCCTTTTTTTTTTTTTTTGAGACAGGGTCTTGCTCCATCACCCAAGCTGGAGTGCAGTGGCACAATCTCTGCTCACTACAGCCTCCGCCTCCCAGATTCAAGCAATTCTCCTGCCTCAGCCTCCGGAGTAGCTGAGATTACAGGTGGGCACCATGCCTGGCTAAGTTTTGTGTTTTTAGTAGAGATGAGCTTTCACCATGTCGGCCAGGCGGGTCTCGAACTCCTAACCTCAAGTGATTCATCTGCCTTGGCCTCCTAAAGTGCCGGTATTACAGGCGTGACCACTGCACCCAGCCAACCTTTTTTCTTTATATGTCTTTAAGTAGTCTTCACAAGCATTATTGTAAAAGACTGTATAATATTCCATGTGCAACTATATTATAATTCATTACGCCATTCTCCTGCAGTGTCACGTTAATGGACATTTATGTGGTTCTTGAAATTTTGCTCTTATAAATCTGTGACAAGCATTGTTTGACATACATACTTCTTTGCCCCAATTCTGACAATTTCCTTGGATTAGATTCCAGAAGGAGGTTTGCTTTGTCAAAGGATTTTTGGGGAGCGGGGTTGCTTTCTAATGCATGAAGGTCCCGTTAGTTCATATCTGTGTCCACATGGAGTAATATTTCTTTAAAGTTTTGCTAACTTAATAGTATAAGCATTATTTATAACGCGTTTTTATTTATTTGCGTTTTTGTGGTCATTAATTTACATTTATCTTGTGAATTTTCCAGGTATATTTTGTTAATTCTTCCATTGGTATTCTAGTTGTTTTCTTATCAATTTGATTGACTCTATATATTCAGATCAATCTTTCTGTCTTTTTATCATAAATGTTTTCAAGCTTGTATGAGCCCTTTTAGTTTTCTTTATTATGTTTGTGAGCATTTGAAAGATTTCCATTTTTCTTTGGTCAGATGCATTAATTTTTCTTTCTCTCTCTTACTTTCATGTCTTTTATCCTTTAGAGCTTGTTTTCCCCCCATTTTAAGAGTCAATATTTATCTTTGCTTTCTTCTAGATTTTGATGGCTTTGCTTTTTATGTTTAGCTCTTTAATCCTCTGTAATTTATTTTGGAATCAAGTACGATGTGAAGATCTAAACTTATTTAATTTTCTAAATAGTTAAGCAATTGCCTTACCATCAGTTAATCAGTAATCTTTTTCTTTTTCTTTCTCTTTTTTTTTTTTTTGAGACGGAGTTCGCTCTTGTTACCCAGGCTGGAGTGCAATGGCGCGACCTCGGCTCACCGCAACCTCCGCCTCCTGGGTTCAGGCAATTCTCCTGCCTCAGCCTCCTGAGTAGCTGGGACCACAGGCACGCGCCACCATGCCCAGCTAATTTTTTGTATTTTTAGTAGAGACGGGGTTTCACCATGTTGGCCAGGATGGTCTCGATCTCTTGACCTCGTGATCCACCCGCCTCGGCCTCCCAAAGTGCTGGGATTACAGGCGTGAGCCACCGCTCCCGGCAGTTTTTTTCTCTCCTTGCTGCTAGGAACTGCCACCTTGTCACCTGCTGACTCTACATATGTACCTAGCGCGTTTATGTCCTAAGCTTTGCTTTTAGGTTAGTTTTCTTTTTCCTCTTGCATTGACCTACCTAATAATTTTTGTGCTGCAACCATAATGTTTGCTATAAGGATTATAACCTTGAATTATAATATTTGCTTGCAGAGATGGTCTCTTCTTACTTCATGTATTTTTAAAATCTTCTTGGCTAGATTTTTCCAGATGAAAATTAGAATAATTTAGAAATTTAGAATAACTTGATCAAGGCCTGGATTCCATAGTTTAAAAATAATTGCATTGCATTTATAGATTAATTTGGGGAAGAATGAACATCATTATAAGTCTTATAAGAGTTAGAGGATGTCTTATAATAATTATTATATGAAGACATAATAAGGCTTCTCCTCTGATAATACGTTGTATCACTCATTTATTTAAGTTTTTATAGCTCTGAAATGTTTTATTGTTTGCCCACGTTATCCTGCTTCTTTATTGTTAAGGCAATTCGTATTTGTAATTTTGTGGCTATTGTTAACGGTATCTCTTTTCCAAATTTTTATTTGTTTGTTTTTTGTTTTTTGAGACAAAGTCTTGCTCTGTTGTCCAGGCTGGAGTGCAGTGGCACGATCTCATTTCACTGCAACCTCCGCCTCCGAGGTTCAAACGATTCTCATGCCTCAGCCTCCCGAGTCACTGGGACCACAGGGGTGCCCCACCACACTTGGCTAACTTTTGTATTTTTTAGTAAAGATGGGGTTTCACCGTGTTGCCCAGACTGGCCTCATACTCCTGGCCTCAAATGATATGCCCGCCTTGGCCTCTAAAAGTGTTGGGATTATAGGCGTGAGCCACCATGCCCGGCCTCTTTTCTATTTCTTTTGAAAATAATTATAATGGTGTTTTCTCATTTAACTTATTGATATGATGTCTTATATTAGCAGGTCTCCTACTATTAAATCATGCCCACATTCCAGGAATAAAAATTACCTGATCATGGCCCATTAATGTTTTCATTTAAGGCTGCTTTTGCTTTGCTAGTATTTTATTTTGGATTTTTGTGTCAATATAACAGATCGTTAAGAAGGTCAGATCTGGAATGAGGCTGCCTGGGTTTGAAACCTGCACTTGCCACTTCTGGCTGTGTGTCCTTGGGCAAGTTCCTCACCTCTCTGATTCTCCACAACAATGGGATAGCACTGGCATCCAGCTCAACTCCCAGGGTTATAAGAATTCAATAAGAGCAATATGTATAAAGCATTTCCACATTTACCTCATCCAAACCTAATGACCCTGTGAATTAGGCATTGCCAGTTTCGTTTAATAAAATAGAAACCCGAGGCTCAGAAAGGTTAAGTGACTCGCTCCAGGTCACACCTCTGGTGAATTGCTGATGAGATTTGTCTTCTCCACTTCTCTTTGCTGTCTTTCAGTAATTGAGAGACGTTTGCTGTTCATCAAAGAGCAAACCGTTCTACATCGGCTTGCCTTAGACATACAATCTCCTTTGCTCTGAAGGACCGTATTTTCTTTGTCTGAAAAGCTTCTACTTATCCTTCAAAACCCAGGTCAAATATCTCTTCCCCTGTGCAGATTTGGTGCCTCCTTGGAAGGTCCTTTAAGTTACCATGGCATCTAATGCTTATATTTTTGTACCCGTCACACCATTTTGCAGCGGTTTCATCTTCCCCCAGGGTCCTAGGCCTCGGAGCAGGGCTCACCCCATCTGTTGAATTGAGTGGTGGGCTCCAAGTGAGAAGCAGTGTGGCCTGGGAGAAAAGGCCCATGTTTCGGAGATGAACTGGAATCCAATTTTTAGTTCTACCAATAATAACAACTTATCTTTCTCCTCCCCAGCATCATCTTCCTCTTCTGTGAAACAGGAATGATATCCCAACCTCACAAAGCAGTTGCGGAGATCACACGTGGGTAAAGCCCTTAGCTCAGCCCCCAACACATAGTAAGTGCTCAGTAAACACTGTTCCTTCCTTTCCTCTCCTCTGACACCTCCTTCCCCACGGGAGAACCACGAGCTTCTGGGCCAGGGATCATTTCCCATACACCTTTCTCCCCACTGGTATCTAGCACAAGCCAAATAAGAAATGCTTCTTGATCAAGTCTCCCCACAATCTTGTGAAAAAGGAAAGGATTTGTGTACCCATTTCACAGAACATGAAACTGAGGCCCTAAGGAGAAAAGGACCTGCCTAAGGTCACAGAGGTGAGTAAGCAGCAGAACCGGCACCGGCACCTAAATTCCTCGACCTAATTTCGACTCAAAGACATTGTTTCTCTGGCGCTAAAATGGCTGTACTTAGAGAAATTCGTTCGTTGGCCGGGCGTGGTGGCTCACACCTATAATCCTAGCTCTTCGGGAGGCTGAGGCAGGGAGATCACGAGGTCAGGAGACTGAGACCATCCTGGCCAACATGGTGAAACCCCGTCTCTACTAAAAATACAAAATATTAGCCAGGTGTGATGGCGCGCACCTGTAATCCCAGCTACTCACGAGGCTGATGCAGGAGAATCACTTGAACTGGGAGACAGAGGTTGCAGTGAGCCGAGATCATGTATGATCAAGTATGTTACCCTCTAATAGCATTTGAGGGCTGAGTTCAGCACTGGGGCTGTGGCATGAGCCGCTCTGAGGAAGAAATCCCAGCTCTGCCACTTTATGAGTTGGGGGATAAAAAAGCGACAGGATCAGGAGTTTTGTTTGACCCTTTGTTTTCCAGACTCAGCGACATCGTGAACAACCCGAACAAGACCAACAACAGCAACACCAACAATCAGACTCGCCTAAGAGCTTCAGGCGAAGCATCTTTATTCCTACTTTGCAGATGAGGAAAATCAAGGCAGCAAGATGCTAAGTAAATTGCTGGGATTTGCAGCCGTGGCGCTGCACGGAAGAGCGAGGTTGCCAACCTGGGCCGTCGGGCTGCAGATGCTGCCTGGATTTTGTTTTGAGAGAGGCGCTGGGGTTCTGAGCAAGCCCTGTGGGTGTGTGAGACCCTTGCTGGATGACAAGTGGCCCCTCTCCTTCCAGAGTTAACAGCAAAATCTTCAGAGGCACGAAAATCAAAGCAGCAGCCAGAAGCAGCGTGGCCCCAGGGAACTGAATGGCCGGGAGGCTGTGTGACCAAAAGCAGCAAGAAAATAACCAGGCTCTGGCCAGGCAAGCTTCGGCTCTGATCGCAGATCTTGGACTAGCTCCAAGGCCTGGCCCAGGGTGAGTCATCTCATCCTCAAGCCTCAGTTTCTTTGTCCAAGAAATGGGATAATAATAAAGAGCTGCTGTGAGGTTTGGCCTCCCTTGCTTTTTCATACGTGCAGTCAGTCGCAGCCCAGGCTTGGCGGTTTAGCTTTGGGAGGAGGTCCTCTCCCCACCGCCCTTCCCCGCCAAGTCCTCAGGCGCCTGCCTCATTCTTGCCAATGTCTCAACCGTGCTCTTTCCTCCTGTCTTTGATCTCCAAGCCACTCTGCCTCCAGGGTCTTCGTCTACCAGTGCCATTCCCCAGCCCAAAAGTCAGCAACTCCCTGCCCCGACCCTGTCCTAACGCTGACCCCCTCCATGGGCACACACATGCGCCCACATGAAATGATTTTGACTTGGGTTCTTCCAAAAGCAGAGTCAAGGCCTCAAGGGCAAGTGGTTCATTTGAGGGCTGTCCCTGAAAACACCAGCAGGGAGAAGAGAAGTGAGAGTGAGAGGGAAGGCGTCCAGGACAGACAGGGGTGTTCTCAAGCCAGTGGCTGCTGTGGGTGCTAGGGCCCAACTTTCCTGGGGAATCCCAGGAAATACTCTAAAACATCGATCTCAGAGCTGTGCCGTGACTCCCCAAGCTCTCGCTAATCACTGGGTGAGGGCTGTTCCGCAGGGACGTCCATTCCTCGCATTATCAGTTTTTTGTTTGTTTATTTTGAGACAGAGTCTCGCTCTGTTGCCCAGGCTGGAATGCAATGACACGATCATCTTGGCTCATTGCAACCTCCGTCCCCTGGGTTCAAGAAATTCTCCTGCCCCCAGCCTCCTGAGTAGCTGGGATTAAGGTGCGTGCCACCATATCCAACTGATTTTTGTATTTTTGGTATAGACAGGGTATCACCATGTTGATTAGGCTGGTCTCAATCTTCTGACCTCGTGATCCGCCCGCCTCGGCCTTCCAAAGTGCTGGGATTACAGGCGTGAGCCTCCGCGCCCGGCCAGCACTACCAGTCTTTCTATGCCTGGGGGAGTGTAGACTCTAGTGACCACAGTTAGGTTCCAGCTGAAGGGATTCTGGCTGTGGCAGATGGAAGCTGGTAAGACAAAGGGCCAGGGCAGGGCACTGATAGACTCTGCTACACGGGTGGGCCTCACACACGGAGGCCATTTGCAGCTCCTGGACGGCCTGATAAACACAGTCTCCTGGGACCCACCCTCCTCAGAGTGTCTGCTTCAGGAGAGCTGGGGTGGGTCCTGGAATCTGCATTTTTAACAAGTGCTTAAGTGGTATGCTGCTGGTTATCCAGGGTCCTTGGTGAAAACCACCATGCTACACACACACACACACACACACCTGCCAAATAAAGTCAAAATGCGTCCACCTAGTGTTCAAGGCACTCTGTCCTCTCCTTTAAACACAGCTGCAACCTTATCCGCCGCAGGCCCCCTGCAGATAGTGATGGCTTGTTTTGTACTGTCTCTGGAACCAACTCTCTCCTTTCTGGCCACTATACCTTGGCTTGCTCTGTTCGCTGCTGAAATCCCCTGTGACTGCCATTTCTGCCTTCTGAGACTGTGCCTATCCTTTAATTTCAACAGCTTACCTCTTCTCTTCGGTCCTTCCCTTGTCCCAGCTCCCGCCCCTCCTCCACTTACTCTGGGCCTTCACAGCCCCTTATCTGGGCCTCTCCAGCAGCTCTTACAGCTGTCTACCTTGTACCCCTAGGAAATAAGTGCTTTATTCATCCTCTTCATAACACCCTACAAATCACTTTGTCAAAGAAGATCTCTTGGTTTTTCAAAACCACCCTAAGACATGGGGAGTTGGGTGGTGTGATTAGCTCTATTTTGCAGATGAGGTTCAGAGAAGCCAAGTAACTAGCCCAAGGCCACACAGCTGGAACTGGTTGGTCGGGCTTTGACTTTGGGTCTTCCAGGTGGAAATTCTGCATTCTGCTCTCCCTCTTGTCTCCTCCCTGCTCTGCTGGTAGCCCTTGAGGGCAGAGGCAGAGTATCTTCAATCAATATTTGTTGAATGAGTAGTTGGGATGGGTTGGAATGAACTGGAATCTTCTTTGAGTTGTTCTCAGAATAGGCTCTTGTAGAAAAGCTTGGCCTTTGGTTGACAAAATGCCTTAAGTCTTTCATGTTGCTTCAAAGAACAGTTACCCATCTTTGCCTCTAGAACCCAGAAGTGGCAAAGACTCTAAAAATCCCTGTTTGGGCTCAGAACACCCTTTCTCAAGCTTCATCATGAACCAACATCCTGGAGCCATCCCCTTCCCCTGCCAGCAAGGCTGAGAAACCCCGCGGTCATCTTATCCTTCCAAGTGGCCGCCCCGATCATCTTCCCATAGTCCCAGACCCATCATCAGCAAAATCCCAGGAAATGTGATTGCATCCAGTGAGCAAGGGATACCCATGACTTGTGACTTATTTCTTACGGCAAGAAATAAAGGGTCTTGGAGAGAGTGAATCAGAACAAGGGAGAGAAAGGGGTGGGTGGATGGATGGTGCTTCTTGCAGGGATTATTGGCCTTTGGCTACAATGTCTGGGCAGAGGGGAACCCTGTTCATGGTCACTGAAAAAGGAGTCCAGTGTGAGGGGACTTGACCTATAGCCAAGAGATCTGGGCACACGTCATTCGCTGAGCCTTGGTCTACCTGGGTACCCTGCCTTCCTCAAAGGGTGATGTTAAAAACCAGATGAGATAATGGTTATAAAGGTAGTTTATAAATCACAAAGCCTCATACTATATTAAAACCGTGTTTTTATTATACAGATGGGGAAGCTGATTCCCGTGGAAGTGACCAAGGACACACAGGCGATCAACACCCAGCATTCCCTGGGATATGCCTCACCACCCCGGGCTCCCAGCCTCTCTGCGCTGACAAGGGATGGAGCCCTGGGGTCTGGGGCTGGAGTTCCAGATCTAGTTCCACCTCTGGTACTAGCCTATCGTGTAATCTCGGGCCGGTTACTTCACGTCTCTGGAGTTTAGCGTCTTCGTGTTTTCCTTACAAAGAGCCCTCTTTCCTTATTTTCCTGATCGTCTTTCCCGTCGGCTATCTCATTTATAACATATTTAGCTACCATCTTCCTTTCTGACCCCAGTCCATATCTCCAGCCCCGTTTTTATTCCTTGCCCCAGAACCTACTGTATACCTATAAAACACTCAACAGGCATCAAATGGAACTCGGGTCTTTCCCCGCAAACCTGAACCTCTTCTTGTCTTAACGAGTAATATCATTTTGTGTGACTCAATCACATGACAGATGATGAGGAAACTGAGGCCCAGAGAGGCTAAGATAATTGCTCAATTTACGCAGCAATTGGTTGGCAGAGATAGTCATAGGACTAGAGCTCAGATTTCCTGACTCCAGGCCGGACATGCCATTCTACTCTCTTCCATTTGAAAATATTTTCATTGGTCTCTCAATGACAGGCTGGTGTTAGTTAAGACAGGCTGGGCTGTGGTGCAGTAACAATGAGCCCTGGCCTCTGGCATCTCAGTGGCTTAGCATTATAATGCAGATTCCTTTATTATTATTATTATTATTGTTAATTATTATTTTGAGATGGAGTCTCACTCTTTGGCCCAGGCTGGAGTGCAGTGGCATGATCTTGGCTCACTGCAGCCTCCGCCTCCCGAATTCAAGCGATTCTCTTGCCTCAGCCTCCTGAGGAGCTGGGATTATAGGCACCAACCACCACACCCGGCTAATTTTTGTATTTCAGTAGAGATGGGGTTTCACCATGTTGGCCAGGCTGGTCTTGAACTCCTAAACTCAAGTGATCCACCTGCCTCCGCCTCCCAAAATGCTGGGATTGTAGGCGTGAGCCACGGCGCCTGGTCTATAATGGTGCTTTCTCACTCATGGAAGGTCCAGTGTGGGTTGGGTAGCTATGTTAGGGAACGCCAGGGAAACAGGATCAGTAGAATCTATCATATATATTATACACACACACGTGCGCACACACATAAACTGGATCTGTAAGGAGATTTATTATCAGGTACTAGCTCACATGATTATGGAGGCCGAGCAGTTCCTTGATCTGTTGTCTACAAGCTGGAGATCCACGGAAGCCGTGGTGTAGTTCAATGATCTGAGAGCCAAAGAGCTGACGGCATAGATTCCAGCCTGCATTGGAGAGCCTGAGAACCAGGGGTGTCAAGGGCAGGAGATGAGTGTCCCAGGTCAGCAGGTGGGCAGAGAGGGGCGCGTCCACCTCTCCTCTACCTCTTTGTTCTAGTCAGGCCTTCCGTGGGTTGGAAGAGACCCACCTACATCAGGCAGGGCAAATGCACTTCACTCAGTCTACAAATTCATACGCAAATCTCTCCCAGAAACACACCCAGAAATCATGTTTCACCAGATATCTGGGCATCCAGTGATCCATTCAAGTTGACGCATCAAATTAACCATCACAGTAGCCTCCTTCATCTGTAGATACATTAATTGAAGTACATAACCAGGACAGAGTGAGAGAGAGAAAGAAGAGATGCTGGCACCTACCATGTGCCAGAGAGACCAAAACCAAACCATGCGAAGAAAAAAATACCCTCTGCTGTCAAGAAGGCCACTGCATCTATGCCAGGCCAGGTATGTTTTCGGTGTGTAACTAAGAAAGGGCCCCACCCTGAGGATGCCCTGAAGGAATCTGGGGCCTGCATGCAGATGATGGCCATGGCTGTGGAGCAGGGCTGGATGAAGGGCAGTGGGCTGCAGAGATGAGAAGCAGAGGGGAAGGTGGTGGGGAGGAGGGAGGAGGAGGAGGAGCATCCTGGAAACCTGGTGCATCTAAGCCAAGGTAAGCCCCTTAAGGCTGCTCTCAGCTGGGGTGTCTTGCTGGGGGGCGGCGCTGCCCCTGTGCTGCAGAAAGACCTCAGAGCCCTGCGCTCTCTCAAGGGATGGGCTGGGAGGCAGAACTTGACGGGGCCTGTTAGAGATGTTACAGGCCCAGTGCTGGAAGCTGTTTTGATTAAATTTGGGAGCATAATTGCAGGGTTTGTGCTGCGGTCTCATTATGGCTTTTTAAATCTTGTTAACCTCTCCTCCCTGTCTCCCAGCCCCCTCGCTTCCCTCCGCAACCACAGGCTGTGGCCTTAGAACAATACCAGGAATAGTTTCTGTCTCTCCGTCACGGCTTTCTCCTACTCCCCTAGACTGGATCCTGGAGGCCAGATGGACTGAAGGCAGGAAGCAGGGAGGAAGGCCCGGTGAGCCGAGTGGGGATTTCATGTGGCTTAGTCACCCGGAGTGCCTCTTGGGTCATCCCCATGCATCCAGCAGGGTGGAGGGTGACTGTTTTTGAAGGGGTATTTGGCGTGATTTTTAGTGATGGTATGAGTGAGTGGAGGTTGGCTTCTGGCATTTGAGAGTGGCTGGGAGGGGCAGGCTGGGGAGGGGTTGGCAGTGGCCTGGAAGGTTAGGAGGAAATGGAGAATGAGGGACGAGCTTGGTGTGGGCAAATGTATGAGGTGCAACCTCTGGGCAGGGATTGCATTAGGCAGGAGAGGCCAGGCTGTGGCACAGTCACAGATAAGCCCTGGCCGCTCAGCGGCTTCATGCAATAATGGATTGCGCTTCTTGTTCTTGGAAAGTCTCAGTGGGCTGAGTGCAGAGGGATGGCTCAGTGTGACCGTGGAGTCATGGTGGACTGGGAGAGTGAACTGTTTGGTGCCCAGGGAGGGCGTGCTGGCAGATGAGGCCAGGGCAAGGGGGCGCGGTGGGGGATGAGGGCCTCCGGGCCTCTGCCTGCCATGCTGCAGTGGTGTGGCATCCGGCTGTGAGCTCCCCTGGGGAGTGGATGCCATCCCCAGTGGGCATCCACTGAGAGGGGAGAGGGTGTTGCCTGGGGAAGCAGGGCTGAGGCAGCCTGGGCTGCAGGGAGAGGGTGGGGAGCCTGGCTCCATCCCTGCAGCTGTCTCTCCCCAGGGGCTCTCCGGCCACTCCTCTTCTCCCTCTGCTTCCCCTCTCACCTCGTGACTCAGTCGCTGTCTTCAGCCCTGACTCTGTCCTGAACTCCCCAAGCTGCGCCAATCACCTCCCTTTAGGGTGATGGCACTTTCAGCCACCCAGAGTACAGGCCTCAACCCTTCGGTCACAGACTCCCCTCTGGCCCCCACCCCATCATCCAAACATTGAGTCTGTGGATTCTTCCCACTCAATATCCCTGGAATCTTCATCCTCAGCTGCCTCCACCCTTCCCTGTCCTGTGCCATCTGGTCGCTGCTGGGCCGTGTGGTCACCTTCTCACTGGTCTTTCAGCAGCTGCCCTTGCACCCTCCACCCCCCAGTTCTTGACTCTGTAGCTATAGAGTGTTATTCCCCAAATCTGGTCAAACAGCTTTCTGCTTCAAACCCGTCTCTGGCTCCCTCCTGGCCTCCAAGGTCCTTCACCCGCAGGTTCCTGCCTATCTCATCTCTAGCCTCTCAAGCGTCTAGGTGGCCTAGCGAACCAAGTCGGTTCTGAGCAGTGTCGTGCACGAAGCTTAACTAGTCCTCAAATGCCGCCTCTTTCAGGAAGCCCCTCTGGCTCTCACAGATAAAGCAATCTCCCCCATTCTTTCAGCGCTTTGCCATAGCCCCCACTTTCTAGCCTATATTGCAGCAAATGACGTCCATGTTTCCTCTGTTCCATCAACATCAAGCTCCTCCTGGGCAGGGCCATCCTATTCCCCACCAGCGTTCCCGCCCAGATTCCATAGCCGGCACTCGGATGAGGTGCAGGAGGGCCCCCACCTTACTGAATGAGTGAGTGAATGAGAGCTGCAGCTGGGGCTGGGCTTTCTGCAGGAAAGAGTGACCAGGAACCAAACACTGGGGAACCTTTAGGGCAGAGCCTGGGCGTCAGAGCTAAGGCTTGTTGAATGCCTCCAGAGCCTCAGACACTGTGCTGGGCATGTTCTGTCCATCAGAAGACAGAGAAGTCCGGGTCAGAGGAGGAGGAGGAGTGATGGGCTGTGGGCAAGCAGCACACTGCCTCCTGGCAGGGTCCTACTCACATGGTCTGTGGTCGGGGGGAACACGTGTGTGGGCAGCTCCCTTGGGGCGGGAGCTGAGCCAGATGTGGGAATATTGTCCTCTCCCAGCGCTGTCCTGGCAGTGTGGGGCTGTGTCTCAACAGCCATCTTAGAAAACACTGCCTTAGTTCTTCACGGACCAGGAGAGGTCCCAGGGGCATTTTCCAGAGCAAAGGGACAAGGGCAGCTAAGCCATGGTCCCCACTCCGTGCCAGAATGTTCATTCCATCCATGGGGTCCTCTGTCTGTCCCTCAAAGTGTTTGCCTCCTGACCCTCAACCTGTCTCTTGCCTCAGCCCAGAATGCCTTTTCCTTCATGGATTGAGCTAGGTCTTACCCATCTACAAGACCTTTCTTCTAGGAAGATTTACGGGACCTGCCAACCTCCTCCCGCCCTGACAGTGCCAGTATATTGGCTGTCTCACGGAGACAAAGCAGAGGAAGCAGAGAGCAAGTTCTCTCTCTATGTGGCCCCAAGAGCTGTCCTCTCTGCACGTTTGTGAAGCTGAGCTGGGTGGTAGGATGAGGGCTGGATGGGAGTCAGGACACCTAGCTCCTGCACCTGGCTTGGTTGAAGCCTGAGCAGGCTACTTTCCTCTCTGATCCTCTGTTTTCCCATCAGTAGAATGGAGAGGTTGGGCCAGGGGGTCTTGAAGGGGCTTACAGCTCTAATATCAACATCTTTAAACACAGAAGCCTACCATGGCAGCAGCTGGTTGACGAGAGCCCAAGGAATTGTCCCTGGTTACCCCAGGCAGGGTTATTTGACCAGTGTTTCAGGATGGTGGGGCCTCCCCAGGGATGCAGATTTTCAGTGCCAGTCCCAAGATGCTGGCCAGGAAAGAGGGAGCAAAGGTTGCTGAAGGTCAAGAGCAGAGCAACAGATGAAACCAATGGCCTGTGTTTGCCAATCCAGGTTGGGGTGAGAGGGCAGAGAGCTCTGGGCAACCTGGCCAATCAGAATGGGCATGACTCTGGAGGTCTGGGTTCGAGCTGGGCTTCACCACTGCAGTGATAGGACTTTGGGTTGGTCATTTAAATACCTCTGGGTCCAGGTTCCCACTGCAAAATTGGGGAGAACAATACCTACCTCACAAGGCTGTTGTGAGCATTAAATGTCAGCACATGCTTGAAATCGTTTAGTAGCATCTGAGCTTAGCACATCATAGGTGCTCAATAAACCTTCATTATTTTATTTTATTTTTTAATTTTTATTTATTTATTTTTTTGAGACAGAGTTTCGCTCTCGTTACCCAGGCTGGAGTGCAATGGCGCGATCTTGGCTCACCGCAACCTCCGCCTCCTGGGTTCAGGCAATTCTCCTCCCTCAGCCTCCTGAGTAGCTGGGATTGCAGGCACATGCCACCATGCCCAGCTAATTTTTAGTAGAGACGGGGTTTCACCATGTTGACCAGGATGGTCTCGATCTCTTGAGCTTGTGATCCACCTGCCTCGGCCTCCCAAAGTGCTGGGATTACAGGCTTGAGCCACCGCGCCCGGCTCAATAAACCTTCATTCTTTCCCTCCTCCTACCCTCTTCAGTTTCCATCAAATACATTTACTGATCCGACACCAGTGAGCCATACAAGGGTCAGGCCTTCTGTTCCATCTGCCAAGGTGTGCGCTCAGCAGCCACAGTCCCAACACTGTGCTGTGCTTAATATCTTGGGGTATCTGGTGTGGTGTTTTCCTTCCAGGCACTCAGCGTCTGCTGGAGAGACAAGACCACACTCACACTTATGCAAACTACTAAGAAATGGATAAATGAGATTTGTCCATGACCTGGCTTTGTTGTAGGCCTGGGAAAGTCAACGCCAATGTCATTATCCCAAGAAAGGGTTAAATGACGTTTCTCCAAAAAATGCCTCATGGATAATTCAGAGCATGGTGGTTCCACATGAACCATAAGCACTAGAGAGATGGGGGTTCAGGAAACAGGGTTCAGTCTGGATGGGAGTAACCAGAGCAGGGGAGAGGCTATGCTGCCTGCGGCCAGCTGAGTAGAGAAAAGCTGGGCTGGAGTGGGACTGGGATGGGTTAGACATGGGCCGACTGCTGAGGCTAGAGGGTCTCCAGGGCACAGTGAAGCCAGGGCTCGGGATGTGCTTCTGTGGGGAGAGCCCTGGAGTGAGGGGTTGCAGGAGTCCAGCTCTCATGGCCAAGCCTCCTGAACTCAGGTATGTGGAGCCTGATCTTCCAGGTAGCAGGTGGACAAATGGCCTTTCAGCTTCTGCCAGGATTGGCTGGGATAGGATGGAGCTGATAAGAACAATTGTGGACTATGAGGAGATGGGAAGGTGGGGCTGGGGCCAAGGTGGGGGCTACTCCCTGGACAGAAATTCAACTCCTCCTCCATCTGTCATGGACCACCCCTGGCAACACAAAGGCCAAGGAAATGGAATTAACATGTGCTCAGCACCTACACGGTGCCAAGCCCATACCTGGCACTTCACCTTCAGAAGCTCATTTTTCCCTATTCTCTTCAGATCCCCAATAAGGGAAACTGAGGCTCAGAGGGGTCAAGGCCCACAGTCTTGCAGCGAGTGGTAGGCTGGAGCCCTGTGCTCTTCCTCTGGTACCACACTGCGTCTCCATGACTTAAAGGTTGCACTGTAAGTCTTAGCATGGACTCCAGCTCTCCGCCATCTACCTCCTAGACTGAAACTCAGCCCGTTGCAGTGGAAAGGCTGCACTATGCCCTAGGGCATGTTCCTCATTTCATCAGCCACTGCCCTGCTAGACCATGCCTGGTTACACATGCAGCCTCCTGGAGGGCAGGGGCTGGGTCTCATTCCTGAGCCCAGCGCAGCCCTGGCACAATTGCCAGGGCAGAAGTAATTCTGGTAATTAGAGTGAGTGGTGAGTGGAACTACCCCACCCAGGCGGGTGTGTTTCTGGAATCCACAGATGAGGTGTTTGCTGACAAGTCCGGGAGGGAGAGAGGGAGGGGCGAGGGACTGCCCACCTCCCTCGAGCAGGAATTCCTCCTAAAGGGCTGAGTTCTCAGCTGATGAGAGAAATGTTGGACAGGACCCTAACAAGAAAAGGCTCTAGCTGCAGCATGGAGAGAGTAATTAGATGCTAGTTCATTTGCATTTCACAGGCGAGTCAGGGATGTTGGGGAAACAAAGCTGCGAAGATGAAAGGCCTCTTGGAGAAGGGAACGCTGGGGACAAGAAGCTTAGACGGAGCTGGGGAAGCGCGGCGGCGCAGGTGTGCTTCGGGCACTCGGTGGCATGGATGGCAGGATGGGGCAGAAGGTCTGAAGTTCCCTGCCATGCCCTTGAGGGCTCCAAACAGCAGCCTGGGCTGCCTACCAGTGCCCTTGGGATGGTTTTTTCTTTGCATTTGGAATGACCAGGAGGGAGACAGCAAGAAACTGAGACAGAAGCCCGTAGATCTCCATTTCTAGAGTAGGGGTTAACCAAGTTTACCTGTCAAGGGTCATCTGGTAAATATTTTAGGCCTTGTGGGTCGTACCCTGTCTGTCACATATTCTTCTTTGTAAAAGACACAAAAATCGTTCCTAGTTCTAGGAACCAACCAAAACAGACCACCGCTGGCCTTGACACCTGGGTCCGGAGCTTCCCTCTCAAGATGGAACGTAAGGCCCAATATCCATTCTGCATTTCTAACACGTTCTCAGGTGAACACAGAACGCGCTTTGATCATGGAGGGTCTGAGGTCGCTCTGCAGCACGGGGTCTGCACTGGGAGGCCAGCCATCTAGGAACTGCTGAAGGCCTTGATGGAAGGCGCCTGCCTTGTTTGCAGAACTCAGTGGTAGCCGTGGGTCCACACACTCAGAGTTCCCTCCCGAGAAGGCCCTGCTGCCCATCTGCAGGGAGCGGGGCAGGCAGGCAGCCCCAGCTGTCAGCTCCTTCAGGGTGTCCGCCTCAGTTGCAGACACCCACCTCCTTTGAGGTCACACCCTTCCCGGGGGAGCCTGTGTCTGGTGACTGAGCACAATGGGAGTGGAAAGTCCTGGCTACTTCAGGAGACACAGGATGACTCCTTGCCAGGCACTGGGTCTTGGTCACACCTGCTTTGCAATTTGCTTTCAATCTCCCTCAGCCTAATCCATCTCCGCTGTCCTTTCACTGGTGTAGATCTTTAATAAACCCCTGGTACCCCAAACTCCCTCCCAGAGTTCACTCCTAGAGAACCAGCCTGTGACACAGGCGATGGGAACACATCCTGGCTGGGGACAATGGTGACCACAGGTTGGGGGTTGGTACCAGCAAGATTCGCCTGGAGGCCACCACACATCATTGTGGAAACTAGAGGCATCTCAGGGCTAAGACCTCCCAGGGGTCCCAGCATGGCCAGGAGAAAGCAGGGCAGATGGAAGCAGGAGCGCAGTGGTGCCGGGTCTTCTAACCTGGATGTGCTGTGTGTCTCTGCGCAAGTCACTGCTGCTCTCTGAGTCTGTATTTCCTCATAAGTAGAATGGGTCTCATGAGCCATTCTCCTGGCTGTTTTTCCTGTGGCTTCTGTAGTAAATCACCCCAAACTTGGTGGCCTAAAACAACAGACGTTTATTATTTCACAGTTCTGGAGGACAGTAATCAAAAATTGGCATCATTGGGCTCAAATCGAGTGAGCAGCGCCGTGCTTCCTCTGGAGGCTTTAGGGGAAACTTGATTCTTGCTTCTTCTGGATTCTGGGAGCTGCCAGCATTCTTTGGTTTGTGGCCTCATCACTCTGATCTTCAATACCAGCATCTTCAGCTCCCCTGTCTGTTCTCACTTCATATCACTATCTCTCTGTGTGTCAAATCTCCCTCTGTCCATCTCTTGTAAGGACACTTGAGGTTGCATTTAGGACACATCCTGATCATCCAGGATAATCTCCCCATCTCATATTCTCTAACTTAATCACATCTGCAAAGATTTTTTTTTTTTTTTTCCCTCCAAATAAGGTCACATTTACAGCTCCAAGATTAGGACCTGCTGTCTTTGGGAGCCAATGTTCAGCTGACTCCTCTTGCCATCTGTCTCCCTTGCAGGCTTTTCAGCTCTGCCTAAGTTCTCCTTCCTGAGCTGTAGTTCTAGATGCTGGCCCGTACCACTTGCTTGCACAGCTCAGATGTTCTCATTCTGCCAAAAATTATTTTTAATGTGTATTGATTAAATATATGGCTGCTCGGCTCACACTGTTGGTTTTATTGGCAACCTCCACAACTAATATTTACTGAGCACATACTGTTTGCTCCGTGTTGTACTCGAATTATCATCCTTCTGCCCAAGGAGGTTAAGTGCTGTTACAATCCCCATCATGCAGGTAAAGAGACAGGGGCAGAGAAGCGAAATGACCCACTGTCCGCTGATGTGGTGCTGGGATTCCCGCTCTGGTTGTCTGAGTGAAGGACCTTCTCATCCCCCACACATACTGCCTCCCCAGCGTAAATAGGGCTCTTTGGAACTGCTTACAAAGTCTGGTTGTTTTTGGACTTCAGAGCAAGTTTCTTATCAGATTCCGCACATTAAGGCATAACACGGGAAAGGCTGTTCTAGAATGCTGAGAGCCAATTCTAAGAGCCAGGGAATGAGGTTGGTTTGGGGGCTGCGTTTGTGACCTCTGCTGTCAAGCCAAGCCCGGCGGGCAGGGGAGGAGAGGGTGTCCCAGACTTTCCTCTAACCCTGTGACAGAACATCTCAGTGGCTCTTAATTATGCTTCCAACTTTGAACTGCTGGGGACTTGGAATGTCACTCTTATTCCTGTTAAACGTTTAGGGTGAGCTTCTGGATTCAGCTACTTGTTCATGAGCAAATGAGCAGCACACGTTGCTAGTCGTAGACGATTGTATTTATGCTTTGTCCTGACTTTGATTTCAGACCCTAGAAGTGCTTATATGTAAAAAATCGTGTCAGTCTATGGAAGAAAACTGCAGTGGATGGGCGTTTACACATGATTATCTTGTGTGTAAGGGCTTCTAAAACCATAAATGTGCTCGCTTCAGCAGCATACATACTAAAAAGTTGGAACAATACAGAGAAGATCAGCATGGCCCCTGTGCAAGGACGGCAAAAATTCGTGAAGTGTTCCATATCGATATTTTTAAGCCCGAAAGTGGCAAAGTGGATTGGCCCCTTTAAGAGTGTTGCTGTCAAGGGAGAACTGAATTTTACAAACAAGCATGCAAGCAGATCTCAAGTTAGAGGTTATGAAGCTGGTCTACACATCTTATTTCTCTGGAGAGAAAGAGCAGCAGGAGCAAACGGGCTTGAAGTGTTTGGGGGCAGGTAGCATTTGCCAAGCTGGTGCCAAGAACGGATGTAGACATGTGGTAGGAGGAGCAGCGATGCAGGCGTGCTGCAGGCATTTGGCGGCACAGGTGTGGAGATGGCGGGACAGGGGCAGAAGATCTGAAGGTCCCTGCAATGCCTTCGATGACGCCAAGCAGCAGCCTGGGCTGCCTACCATTGCCCCTTGGATACTTTTTAATTTGCATTTGGAATGGCCAGACTGAGACAGAGATGCATGGCTACTCTGTTTTCTGAGAGTATTCATCTCCTGGAGAGACTCCATCGGCCATGAGCGGGGACTTTGTAGACCACACTAAGGGCTTGAACTTAATTCTCAAGGCCACAGGGCACCTCTGCAAGATTTGAAAAGTGACATGTTTATGTGCTTTAGAAATATTTTTCTGGCTGTGATAATGGCCCCAGTAAGAGGTGAGGAGGGCCTGGATTCCCGTTGATAAAGAGTAAGGACTGGACAGGAGGGATGGCTTAAGCCTGTAATCACAGCACTTTGGGATGCAGACGTGGGCAGATCACAAGGTCAGGGGTTTGAGACCAGCCTGACCAACATGGAGAAACCCCATCTCTACTAAAAATATAAAAATTAGCTGGGTGTGGTGGTGCACGCCTACAATTGCAGCTACTCAGGAGGCTGAGGCAGGAGAATGGCTTGTATCCAGGAGGCAGAGGTTGCAGTGAGCTGAGATCGCGCCATTGCACTCCAGCTGGGCAACAGAGCAAGACTCTCTCTCTCTCTCTCTCTCTCTCTCTATATATATATATATATATATATGGACTGGGTTTGAGAGAGAGGCCAGTCCAGTCCAGCTAGGAGTTAGCTGTGGATGGGGAACAGGGGGAGAAGGAGAGAAAGTTGCCCCTGTGCAGCTTGGGTGAGTTGGTGCAAATGGAAACGTTCACAGAGATGCAGCACCAGGGTGCAGAGAACCAGTGGGACCGTGCATGTGGGAGGAAGGCACAAAGACAGTTTCACCAAGAGGGGAACTATGGGCCGGGAGGAAGCAATGGCTGAGAGGGATAGAAAGTGTGTGCTATCCCCTCTGTCATGAGGCAGGAAGCTGAAAACTGCAGCTGGGCAGAGGCACAGATGGAGGACGTGGCAGCATCAGGCGTCCATGGGATGACTCGGGGGCAGAAATCAAAAGTCTAGGCCTGTTCTGTCCTGACTCGCCATGCACCTTTGGCAAGGCACTCTCTTTCTCTGCCTCGGTTTCCTCATCTGCAAAACCCGGGAGTTGAACCACATTGAGGGTTCCTCCAAGGAGATGGGCTGGTGAGGGGATGTCTTTGAGCCCCTGGAAACTGTGTGCAAAATTGTGTGCCCCTTTTGCAGAGGGGCCAGCGGGTCACTTGAGGAGGGAAGTGATGTCAGATCTCAAGGCCACACCTGCAGTTGGAGACATGCTGGTAAAAATTGCTCTCTACGTATGCCCAGGATGAGTCTCATCTCACCCAACCAGTTCCTGGAAGGCAGAGATCTGGGTCATAGGATGTGTCTCGACACCCCATGGGGGTCTTGCAATACCGGTGGAGCCACATATGCTGGTATGGAGGCACCTCAGTATAGCTGGGTCTTCTAAGACTCCGCCCCTTGGTCAGCGCAGGCATGTACTCTCTGCTGGAGCCTCTAGGGCCTCCAAATCCTGCCTCTCCCTCCTCCACCCTGCAAACTCTTGCTCCTTCTTCATGCAGACTTTTCCATTCCCCCGGAGGAGCCCTGATTTCTCACTGCATTGGGATTTCCCAGATGAGGCGTCTGTACCTTACGCGCAGCCTGCTTTTCACCTATCTGGGATGGAGGTCATCTGCATGTTCCTGTGTCTTTCCTTCCCCTCTCTGCTCTGGGATGGAGGTCATCTGCATGTTCCTGTGTCTTTCCTTCCCCTCTCTGCTCTGGGATAGAGGTCATCTGCATGTTCCTGTGTCTTTCCTTCCCCTCTCTGCTCTGGGATGGAGGTCATCTGTATGTTTCTATCTCTTTCCTTCCCTTCTCTGCCACATGGGCCTTTTTTTGGCAGGGACCATGCCGTAGGTACCTCAGTGTCCCTAAGTGTCTCCCTTAGTGGCTGACACATACTTGGTGCTCCATATAAGTTTCTGGAGTCGCCCTAACTTACAGAATGACAGCTAGCAGGGTGGTTCCTGTTTCCAACCCAGGCGCCTCACCTGCCCCGCTTCCCTGAGAGTTGCTGGGAGGACCAGCAGCAGCAGCGGCTGGCATCTGCAGTTCCTGGCAGCATTTGCAAAGTCCCTCATGGGTCCTTTCCCACTGGATCCCAGGATGGCGAATGTGAAATTAGACCAATAAAAGGTTGCACAAATTCTGCTGGACTCACACATAGGATGGAAAGAAATACCCACGTCTGAAGCATGTCGGAGCAGGCCTTCCACCAGGCCCTTTAGAAACAGGGTTGTATGTGTCGTGTAGAACAAACCTGGCCGACGGGACAGGTATTAGCATGCCCATTTTACAGATGTGGAAACCGGATCTGAGAGTGTACGGGCCTTGCTTAAGCTCCCACTGCTACACCAGTGGTGCCAGCACGCCGTCCCTGGGGTCGGAGCCAGGGTGTGTAAGGTGATGTTTTCCCTGGTCGTGAGCAGATGGGCTTGTGCCCTACCTGCACGGTCCCATGTAAAGCCCAGCCGAGATCCACTTCCCTCCCTGGTTTCCTTGCCTGGGCTTTGCTCAGTTCCTTCTCTTCATACACCACAGGATGCCCTCTGAGCAGGCAGGGAGGCCCGTGAGCCTGGCAAACAAGCTGTTTGCTCTGGGAGGTGGGCTGCTTCTGAGGACAGAACAGGATTTCTGGGACTGGTGTGAAGAAAGTCACCCACAGCCTGGCTGCCTGGCTGGGCGGAAGGTTTTGGTGGCCAGAGGAACTTACAAGTGGCCCTCTAGTCTCAGAGGAAAGGCTGCAGGGCTGGAAAGAGAGCAAACTCTGTGATTGAGCTGTGGGAAGGCTGGCCCGAGCCCCAGGGCCTTGCTGGTGGCAGGCTGGCTGCCGGGGCACCCCCAGACGGGCCAACAGAGCCAAGCCGACAGCTGGGAGAGAGGCCTGCCCTCCCACACACGTGGGGATGAGGGCTGCTGAGTCACTGCCCAGCTGGACGCAGCTCCCACCGAGGGCTGGATGGAAGGCGGGAGAGCATTCCCAGCCAGGCCAGTGGCCTCAGAACACCCTGAAGTTAGCTGAGCCCTCTAAATGGGCCATGGTAGCCCGGGCTGCCCCTCGCACTCCTGAGCTGAGGCATATTTGCCTGTAGCCAGCTCCTGGGGAGCTCCGATCAGGCAAACAGCCCTTCAGACAGAGTTTTGGGCTAGAGGTCAGATCCCTGAATTTTGGGAAAAAAAAAAAAAAAAACAACCCCAGGGCAAGTCACTTCATCTCCCACATCCTCACCTTTCCTCTCAGTGACATGGTGAGGCCACAGGGGATGTGGGGAAGGTCTTCAGGTGTTGCCCTGCATATAATAAGATTCAGGCAGGCTGGTGTCACTGCTCCACACCTTCCCCCGAGGAAGGGACAGCAGCCTGGTCCCCTCTGCCCTTGGCCTGCCACGGTTCCCTCCTTTGCCAGTGTCATCCCTGCCTTGGGCCCTTCAGAGCAACCAGGCCCTTCCCTGGAGGGCCAGGGGGGCAGTTCCTGGGGAGGAGCTGGGGTCACCTCCTGACACAGGCCTGGCCTGGAATACACCTTTCGCCTCAGGCAGTGGGCAGAGGAGGGTACCGGCCCTGCAGGCGGAGGCTTCTCTTCCCTCCAGCACCAGCAGTGCCCGCTGGGAGGCCCAGGTGTTGTGCAACTTGAGAGGCAGCTAAGCCAGTGGACCAGTCCGCTGGGACAAGTACCAACAGGAAGCCTCAGCGTGCATCCAGTTCACATTCCGGGGCACTCAGTCCAGCCCAGGGACACCGTAACTGGACACCACTCTGGCTGGGGTTGCCTGTGACACTAACCAATCTTTTATCTGCCATCTAAGCCTCCCAATTTGCACGGCAGTGACGTACCTTCCACTGCAGGGCGCTCTCCACACCTTCTAGTGAGGCTGTGCCTCCTAAGCTCTGAGCAAACAGGGAATGGGTGATTCTGTAGACACAGGAAGGCTTTGCTTATGATTGTCAGGCATGGGGCCTTCAAGGGAGGGTCCCATCTGCAGGAAGCAGGGCCCCAGCAGAGGACCTGACACCCAGTGGGTGCTCAGGGAGCATTCAGTGGCAGCTCATTGAGCAAGCCACATCTCCGGGGATTAAAGAAAAGAAAGTGAAGCAGAATCTGGTTAAACGGGGCCCATGTGTGCCCAGAGAAATCCCCCCCATCACATCCACATAGGCCCTCCCCCTCCACACACACATCACTGAGTTATTTCTCATGCTTGGAGCAGGATATCGTGGCAATATAGGACTCAAGCCTTTTATCTCTCAGGTCCAGAATGGGAAAGGAACTCACTCACAGTCACCCAGCAGATTAGTGACAGCACTTTTGATGGTTAGTATTTTTTATTTTCCCGTGTCCTGCCATTTCATTCCACAACTGTCCTTCTCCAGCCCTCTCCCACCCAAGTCCCTGCATCTGCTGCTTCTGCCGCTAGTTCCCAGTGCTGCATTTGAAATGCTTAGGGGAAGGGGATTGCTGGCACAGGGAAAGGCACGTGCAAGCTCCCCAAGGCAGCAGGGAGCAAGTGAGGAGAGCACCCACCCGGGCGAGCAGGACTCAGAGGAGCGGGGGCAGTGGGGGTAGGTGGGAGTGGGAATAAGATCCAACTTCATGAAGTTTGTTTCTGGATGTAGAGCTAGCAGCTCATAGGGCCATCTTCTGTCTTAGGGCAGGTAAGACTCCCTGCTTGTGACGAAAGGAGCCTCTGCAGTCCTGAGGCACAGAGGATCTGGGTATGAGCTTGCAGGGATGTGGGATGGGGGCATGTGAGAGAACACACATCTCCTGCTTCCCAGGTCAGAGTGCCAAGGAGGGTTTCCTGGAAGGCACAGACTTTGTGTGGGGCCCGGAGGAGACTAGCCTGCTGTGGGCAGGCTCCCCAGGGTGCCAGGGACCAGACTTTCTTAAATGGTTGGGCTATTTCTCCCAGAGGGGAGAAGCCCTTCCCTTCATCCTGAAAGCTGTGTGAGTGCCCTGGGCAAGCTCTGTGGATTTGGGTCAGGAGAGAGGCAGGCGGTCACACCATAGGCATCTTCCTGGGCTGAGCGCGGCTGCCCCCAGGTGTACCTCAGGCATTGGGCCCAGCCTGATGTGTTTCAACAGGGTAGGGCTGGCCAGAGGCTGGCATGGGTGGTTGTTGGGGGAAACCAGAGGTGAAAAGGTGAGCCAGGGCTCCCTGATGTGACCTCAGAGATAACCTTGGGGTCAGCCCGTAGGGGCCCTGGGGGTGGAAAGGTGAAGGGAGCCTGCTTGCTGGTTGTGAAATGATGGCATCTCCTGCAGCTCTGGAACAAACACAGAGTTTGCCACAGAGCCCGAGCCTTCGGGACCACGTGGTCAGTGCAATTGGAGTTCAACACACACATGCATGTGCACACACACACATGCACACATTGCACACCTACCATGGCCAGGTGTTGCCAGGAGCGGTGGAGCCTCTAGGAGCTCAGAGTGTGGAGAAGAACCGTGCACTGCTCAGGGAACATGGGCCATAGAGTTTCGCTTGAGGGGTATTATTTTAAAGTGCTACCTAAGCTCTGAGGAGGGAGAAGGAATTCTGGTTGGGAAAGGCCGGGAGCAGCTCTGGTTAGATGTAAATGAGAAATGAGTTGGGGCTGAAGCATGGGCTGGGGAGGAGGTGGGATGGGGCAGGCACTTCTGGCAGTGAGAACAGGTTAGGCTCAGAGCATGATGGAACAGGGAGGGGTCTTGTGTGCATGGAGCTAGGAAGTGCGGTCAGGAGTGTGGGAGGTGAGGCTGCATAGCTGAGAGGGAGGACCCCAGACCTTTTTATTTTCCCGGCATTCTCTGTTTTAGGCCAAGTCTTCACACTTTTGGGATCCATAGTCTCGGGATTTCTACATCTGGGAAGGATAACCAGGGGTGGGCTGTTCCAGACTGTCATTCTCAAACTCAGGCGTGCATCCAAAACCCTGGGGTCCATTGAAACAGAGTGTCCCCCATATTCGCCTGGGGATTATGATTCAGTAGGTTTGGTGTAGAGCCTGTGAGTTTGCAGTTCAGACTAGTTCCCAGGTGATGCCGATGCAGCTGACTGGTCTGTGGACCACACTTTGAGTAGCATTTGTCTAGTTTGAGCCCATGAGATGCCCTGGACAGTTGCCTGCTGGGAAGTCTCATCCCACTCAGCCCACTTGTTTCTGGGACTGTCTTTGGGGCTCAGAGACCTTGTGTGGGAGAAATGAAAAGATGACCTGAGTGTCCCCATCTCCACGGCCCAGGCCAGGCTGTGATGCTCAGCAAGGCCCCAGGTCACTTTGTGAATCAGGAGCAGTGACAATCCTGTGAGAATGACATTTTCCGACACTCTAGGAATGGGGTTGAGGAGAGGAACCTTGGTCCCCAGTCTCTCATCTAGAACACTGGCAGGGAGTGCTTCGGATCCAGGAGGAAGGAGACCGGAGGCCCGGTCAATTCATGGAGAGATGAGAGTGTAAGGGGAGGTGTGTATGTGTGTGCACACGCGCAGCCCAACACCCACTGCAAACAAGAAGTCAGGGTTAGTCATGACCCTGGGCAGGCCTTTTCCTTTTTCTCAGGGTCATTTTCCTCCTCTGGGAAAAATAAGGGCATTGGATTAGATGGTTCCTTCTGAGAAAGAGAGACCTGAGAGACTGCCCTGGTAACAGCGTCATCATCTGATTAGCACTCAATTTAAAACAGCTAACAGACATCTAAAACTTTGCAAGCCTTGGCAATTACTGGGCAGAGCTGGAGCAGAAGCTCCGTCTGTGGGGACCAGCCCATCTCGGAGGGTGTCATCAGCCACTCGGGACCTTGAGCATGGATAACATTGCCCCGAGGAAGCTTGTAATGCAAAACAATGGCAGCTCTTTCTCCAGCAGCTCCCTGAGGATCCACAGAGGTGGTTCTCTTGAGTCCCTACTGGGCTAGAGGTGAGCTGTCTCGGGAGTTTTGCTGAAGCTGGCAGAGGCTGGCCCCTCTCCCCTCCTCTCTTTCCCTCAGGGCTCTGGCCACTGACACTAACCCAATCATAGCATCCTTCTGAAAGGCTGGCAAAGGGTCTGAAACAGAAGGGATCTGGACCCCCAGAGAGCCCCTGAGCTGGGAAGGCTTCAGCAAGGGCGCACACAGGTGTAGGATTTGGCCTTGGATTGAATCCAAGTTCTGCCTTCACAAACTGTGTGACCCTGGACAGCACACTTGGTCTCTCTGAGTCTCCGTTTTGTTATCTACAAAGACGTCTTCCTGGTTGGTTTTGAGAACTGGCTAAAATGACAGAAATGCAAGCATTTTGGTGAAATGAAAAAGTGAAATCCACTGAAGCCTTCAGTGGTGCCATGTTGCATACGAAAGCTGTGGTTAAGGGCATGACATGCGGAGTCTCGGACCTGAGTTTGGGTCGCAGCTTACTTGCTGTGTGACCCTTGGAACCTCACTTAACCTCTCTGAGCCTTCACGTCTTCATCTGCATAATGGGAATATTTATGGTATCTTACCCAAAAGGCTAACAGAAAGAAAATTAAAGGAGGGGTGCATGTACAAACTGCCTGGCTCGTCATAGTCCTCAAAAAGTTGTTCTCATAGTCCCCAGGCGGCCTGGCCTAGGAGAGAGGGTGGCACTGCTGTCACCCACAGCCAAGCGCCTGCCTCAGCTGTGTGTCACCATGCCGCCCGGGGCAGGCCTGGCCAGGCTGAGGGGCACAGACAAGCCCACAGCAGGCTGCCCGCCCAGTGGTTAGCTCAGGAAAGCCTCAAATTATACAATTTATGAAACCCAATCCAGTTTTCCGACTGGAACGTGTGATTAGAGAGATTACACATTCACTGTTGCAATTATGGTAATGTTGATGTGTGGACAGATAACTGGCAGCGGGGCTGTTCTGAACCGTCTATTTATAGGCTGAAGATGCTTGCTATCTCAAGGCAGACATATGGGCCATAAAGGCAGGCGACAAAAAACAGGAGGGGGAGAGCAAACCTCCCCCGGAATGAAAAGACACCAAAGGAAGCCATAATTAGGGCTGGGATCGGCTTATGTAAATCAGGTAATACTTTCAAAACAGAGATGAGATCTGGTTTTAATAAAGTGCATTGGAACAAATGGTGGAATAATGACTTAATAAATCTAAATACAAATATTTTGTTCCCTCTCCAAAATGAACAGCCCTGGCATCTGCCGAGCCTGGGCCTGGGCGAGGGGGCGGCACCATAGTGTTACTGTATTCTTTCACTCCCTCAGCAGGCTTGAAGATTTTAATTTTTAGCCTTCTGCTAAATTACATGGGCTGTCAGTCAACTGTGGGAGATATTTTGAGTAGGGAGATTTATACAAACACACAGAGCACACTCGGAAGACTCCGCACAATATCTTTTACACCGGCCGGGATGTAAATCACAGGTTGTTGGGGGCCCAATTACAGCTCTTCTGGAAATAGACTGCAGAGAGATCATTCAGCAGCAGGAGGAATCCGGTGCCCCTCTTTGGTGCCCCGTCACCCCAGTAGTAATCAGAGAAGCTCTTTGCTTGTTCTTTTTAGTACCTTTTCCCATCACTTCCCATCCCAACTCCATCCTCCTTCCCATCCCAACTCCAAACGCACACACCTGTGGGTTGGGTTTGGCCTATGCGCTCTGGGTTTGCAGCCTCGATGCAAAGCCGTGGCACACGGCCCAAACCCAACCCACAGGTGTGCGTGTGTTTTGCTCGGCTAAACCATGTTGGCCTGAACACAGGGCCGTTTAAAAAAATTAATGCCGATATTTTGAAATCAAGACATGCCTCATAAATGTATATTTCCAGCTTCTCCTGATAGATCGGAAAATCTAACCAGCAACGTTCGGTTTGCTGTCCTGCATGGTGACAGTCAACTGGAACTGAAGCTGCCGGTCACCAAGTATGGCTTCCGCTGCTCCCCACTGCCCCACCATCCTCATGCTCCACCCGCTTTCCTTACTCCGTCTGCCTGGTCTCCAAGGTCATGACATTTTTGACCACTGGTATAAATTCATCCCTTTTTACACATGATGGTCTGTGGCTCAGGAAATACCACTGAAAACCACAAATAATGTATGCATAAATCACAAATGCATACATTATTATGCACTCCAGCCTGGGTTTATTAAATAAGAAAACTGAAGACAATATAATATATAATAATATTAATGTAAAATTAATGTCACAGATACATACACACGTGTGTGCATACATATATGTGTGTGTATGGAGAGTTCCCTCAAGGGAGGTTTCCATGATTCCTGCTTGGGAAAGACTGCTCTTTATTTCATTCCGTCTATTTCATCTTTTTCAATAGATGCTGGTTGTTACACTGATGTTCTTAACTTGACAAAGTTAAAAGCCGGTGACTTTGGCCGGGCGCGGTGGCTCACGCCTGTAATCCCAGCACTTTGGGAGGCCGAGCGGGTGTATTACGAGGTCAAGAGATCGAGACCATCCTGGTCAACATGGTGAAACCCCGTTTCTACTAAAAATACAAAAAAATTAGCTGGGCATGGTGGCGCATGCCTGTAATCCCAGCTACTCAGGAGCTTGAGGCAGGAGAATTGCCTGAACCCAGGAGGCGGAGGTTGCGGTGAGCTGAGATCGCGCCATTGCACTCCAGCCTGGTAACAAGAGCGAAACTCCATCTCAAAAAAAAAAAAAAAGCTGGTGACTTTATGCCAATCCCCTATATTTTACTGATCTGTGAAATCCCAAAGAATGGATTTTCCTGGCCCCAGTTATCACATAATTGTAGGTTCTCAGAATTGGAGGGCAGCTCTGAGGACATCCACCCATCATCCATGCATCCTTATGTACCTCTGTCTGTGTCCCTCCAGCCACCTATTCATGGACATTTGTTTGTCCACACATCCATACATTCGTGCGACTGTCCACATATACACACATATATCTATTTGTCTATCCATCCACTCATACATCTGTTCATCTGCCCATCCATCCACCTACCTACCCATCTATCCATTCACCCAACTGTCCAATGCCCAGAGCTCCCCTCCTGCTAATCCGTCCTCTCCACGTGGATATCCAGTAAGTCTTCCAGTTCTGGTCAGGTCTGGCTATTAGAGAGTTTTTCCTATGGAAACCTGTGTCCTCACTGAAACACACACCCCTATGACTTCCAGCTGTCAGTCTGCTTGAGGGCTTTGCAAACATTCAAAACTCATACCCCTGTCAACAACTTAACAAAACTGTCTATCTTCCCTCCTCAAGCTTCATCTCTCATCAGAGGGAACCAGTCTTTTCTTCTCTGGACAGATTCCCTGGAACCCTTCCATGAATCCCTCTGTAACAAAAATTTGGAACCTGTTGGTCAGGCTCTCTGTTCTTCCTCACTATGGCGTTTCACGGTGGGTCCTGAGTATCCCAGAGTTTAGTGAGCTCTCTGCTCTCTCACCAGGGATGCTGTTTCTATGGCCTCATTTGGGGTTTGGATGTCCTCCTCTCACTGGTGACACGTGGGTGGTCAGGTCCTCCAAACCTGATAGTTATTTTCACACGTGGGCCACTAATTTCCCGTGTGAACGTCAACAGTGAGCATGGACTCAGCTGAAAAAGTGCTTTTTGGGGGTTTTATTCGAAGTATTTCCTCCTGCTAAACATTATTTCCAACCACTTGCCATCAATATTAACATCTTCAACAAGACCAGAACTGGCTTTACCCCACATGGTGGTTGGTTTCCCGACAAGTAGGAATTTCTGGGTCTGAGAAGGCCTCTCCATGCCCAAACCCCAGTACTTCCGTTGTCTGCACGTGAAGCTTGATGTTGCCCTATCCTTGATTTTGTAAGGCTTTGGGCCTGGTTAGGATACTCATGTCCGCTTGAATGGGAGGTAGGGTCACATCATGCTCTATTCTTGGTCCCTTTTTTTTTTTGAGTGGCACGATCTCGGCTCACTACAGCCTCTGCCTCCCTGGTTCAAGTGATTCTCCTGCCTCTGCCTCCCAAGTAGCCGGGACTACAGATGCACGCCACCATGCCCAGCTAATTTTTTGTATTTTTAGTAGAGATGGGGTTTCACCATATTGGCCAGGATGGTCTCAAGCTCCTGACCTCATGATCCACAGGTCTCGGCCTCCCAAAGTGCTGGGATTACTGGTGTGAGTCACCGTGCCCGGCCTCCTGTTCTCAGTCATTTATGCCACATGTGGGGAAATGAAGGTTTTTAAGATCGAAGTTTGATAGAAGGTAAAAGAGAGACATTAGGAAGGCCTGGTCTTAAGCTCGGGTGGAAAAAATAGACAAAATGAAAAGTGCAAAGTTCAACTTCACTGTTTTCCTTAAATGAGGTCAAGACAGTTCCCTCAACTTTCCGAGAATCCTATGCTTTTCAGTGCCCACTGTACAATGCCATGCTCTCTCTGTACACACACACATATGTATGCACACACACGTGTATGTATCTCAGATGCTCTGCCTTCCTCGTAGCATGGTAAGGTCCTCGACTTCTCTTGCGTTCCCCTTTGAGTCGATCTCACTCAGGCCTGGTGCTTCTTTCTCACGTACTTCTTGACTAGGACCAGATGCTCCATGGAGACTCAGCCCTGGTCTTCCTAGGGGCTGCATTCTGAGATGGGGGGCTCGTCCACTCCGAATCACCAGCAGCTGCCCCAGGCCACCCTGTGACACTGATGAGCCCACCAGCGTGTTTGCTTATGTGACCACAGTGGTGGGAGGGCCTTTGATGAAGGGGAGAGGCAACTGGGTGTTACTAGGAAATGTTCAGACACCCAGGCGTGTGTGCCAGGACAAGAAACACTTCCCTTCCTGGGAAGACAGGCGGGACGGTGGAGGAGTTGGAACTGCTGGAGGGCATTCCAGGCACAGCATGGGGTATGACTTGTGACCTGGATGGAGCTTAATGCCGGGAAGGAAGTTGCCAGGGTCGATTTTATGTATCAACTTGACTAGACCAAGAGATGCCCAGATAGCTGGTAAAACATAATTGCTGGGTGTGGCCTTGAGGGTGTTAGCATTTGAATCCCTAGACTGAGTAAAGATGACTGCCCTCACCAGTGCGGGTGCGTATCATGAGGGCCTCTGAGGGCCTGGTTAGGACAAGAAGCAGAGGAGGGGTGAATTTGCTCTTTGTGTGAGCTGGGACATTCATTTTCACCTGCCCTCATACAATGATGCTCCCGTTCCTCAGGCCTTCAGACTCAGCCAAGGACCAACAGCATCGGCCCCACAATTCTCAGGCTTAGGCCTCAAATTGGGACTTATCCCCCGATTCCCTTTTCGGTTCTCTGGACTTAGATTGAATGACTTCACCAGCTTTTCTGGGCCTCCAGCTTGCCGATGGCAGACTGTGGGACTCAGCCTCCATAGTCACATGAGCTGATCCCTCATCATAAATCTCCTTTTATATATCTCCCCACATCCTGCTGGTTCTGTTTCTCTGGAGAACCTGACTAGCACAGAGAGAGCCAGACAGATGGAGGAGGCGATGGTGGGAAGAGTGGCAGTGTGGAATGGGTCTGAGCGAAACAGCAGGTTCACAACTATTAATAATGACTCGTATCTCAAGCCCTGCCTATATGTCAGACGCTGGGCCGACTGCTTAATATAAATCATCTAATTTCACCCTCCCTGCAGATGCTTGGGAGTGACAGGATGAAACTGATTTACTTATTTCCTTCGGAATAGTCACATACTGAGCTACCCTACCTTCTTCTGATAAAGGGAATTCTGAATGTCTGAGATGACTTCCACCAACCTTCTCCTAAAGTGGAGGCAGGAGTAGGGAAGGGGAGGAAAGAGTCCTGTGTACATGGCACTGCAGGGAGTGCCTCATGGTCACGCTGCGTGAGATGTTTCAGAGCAACTGGGAGATGGCAAGAGGACTGGGGAGTGAAGAAAGCGATTTGGGGGGAAAAGTTATTGTGCATTATTTGAGCGTTTCTAGTAAAAATGGAATTCCTTCTCAATTACTTTTGGCTGCAAAATTGAACTGGACCACATGAGGCCCTGGATTTATACAGGTTGCACAGTTACTATTGTTTTTCTGTATAGATGAGACAATGAATGCTAAGAAAAGTTAAGTGCTCTGCAGAAGGCCACACTGCTGGAAGTGATGGAGCCAGGACTTGAACGGGGGCCCCTGCCTCCGCGCAATGCACTTGCTCCTCTGCTGCGTATTTTCTGGGTCTAAATAAGTGAGGGGAACATTGCCTCATGGACGTTTAGACATGAAAGGGACACGGGTCCATCCCTCCCAACTGTGCGGTCAGTAGAGAAACCAAGGACCGGAGGAAGGGAGTAACTGGCCCAAAGTTAGACGCAGAGCACGATGTCATTTGGAAAGCCCAGCTTCCTGCCCCAGAGTGTGATTCTCTGCGCTGAGCGCTCACCATAAAGCAGACACGGGGCCTAGGGCCTCACAAGCAACATCTCTGTACTCTCTAGCAGTTCTCAGAGGCAGGTGACACTATCCCCACTCTGTAGAACAGGAAACATAGTGTCTGGCTGCATTCGTCCAGCTCAGAAATAGCCAGGCTGGAATCTGAAACCAGGCCTCCTGGACTCAAACCCACACTTCTCAACAGCTCTGTCCCCTTCTGGCTTTCTTGCTTACGGTTACTAATATAATAGAATGTTTTGGTTTTCTAATTTCAGTGTCTAAAACAAAATTATTTATAGTCAGGTCAAACATCTAGGTAGAAACAAACATTTTCTTGCAGAATTTGAAATTGTAATTGTTTTCAGAGAGGAAGGATGGGGAAGGTTGGGGTGTAGACACGGCAAGGGACTCACCTGCTGGGTGGGGTTTCTCAACCAGTGATGCTGAACTGAACAGAGAGGCCTCCGGCAGTTGATTTGTTTCCTCTTCTTCTTCCACTGGAATCATCTTGACAAATCATTCCTACTGTAAGGTGGGCGATTGACTTCTCCTTTACCCTGGGCATGCTGGACACCAATACTGACACAGTCATGGGCATGAACACAAATTTTATTTGTTGAACTGTACCATGCACAAAACAGCACGTGGACTTGTGCTCACCACACATAGGCCATTTCATTGCCTCATCTCTGAAAGAGCAGATGGGCTGGATGAGCTCACAAAAAGCTCTGAGCTAAGGTGGCAATGGATGTGCCTTTAGAGAGGGGTAGAGAGAGGGAGGGAGAAGGCTCAGAGGACCAAATCATCCTATCCAGCTGAGAAATCTGGAGGGCTTCCTGGAGAAAGGGAGATTTATATCAGGGCTTTAGAAGAAGAGAAATTCCTCAGCTGTCAGAGATGTGGAGAGGTTGATAGTCCAGATTTAGGGATTCTCCGTGGATGGGTATATTTCTTCCTTTAAAAGATTTCCTTTTCTAGCTTCCAGTTAAAAATCCATCAACAAAATTCCTTCAAGTGCTTTTGTCATCCTAAATTCTCTGATTTTTTTTTTCCTTTGCTGAAGTTTATTGTTGATTCCTTGTGAAATAAAACATAATTGCCTACTGTCACAACATGAGAACCACTTGACAGGCATCTATCCTGAGATGTCACTCAATGCCTGTCTCAGCCAGCTGGCTCTGGAGCTGGGGAAGGCAAGGGGAAGAGTCCAGCAGCCAGGCTCAGGGTCGCAGGGCTCCCAGATCACTCCCCCGTCATCAGATCAGTTAGTCCCTTCCCCCAGGGTGCCTTGCAGCAGGGAAACAACACATGCTACAAGGGGGCGTTGACAAACTCCCACTCCTAAAGAAAAGCGATTTGAACAGCCCAGATTCCCATTCTCCTTCTGGGCAACTGGCAGTTTGTAAACCCCAATCACCAGATGACAAATTATTATAGGAATGATCAATACATTGTTCCGTAGAGTTGGCATTTGGGGGAAACAGACTGACATACGAAGAGACAGTCTTGGAAGTATTAATGTGCAGAGTCTACCAATTAATCAATAAGTAAATATTTTTTGAGTGCTTATGTGAATAAAAAGGAAGCATTGTGAAGCAGGTGAGAGGGCTGGCTATGAAGTCAGATGGATCTGGGTTTGAATTCTTTTTTTTTTTCTTTTGAGACGGAGTTTCGCTCTTGTTACCCAGGCTGGAGTGCAATGGCCCAATCTCGGCTCACCTCAACCTCCGCCTCCTGGGTTCAGGCAATTCTCCCGCTTCAGCCTCCTGAGTAGCTGGGATTACAGGCACGCGCCACCATGCCCAGCTAATTTTTTGATTTTTAGTAGAGACGGGGTTTCACCATGTTGACCGGAATGGTCTCGATATCTTGACCTCGTGATCCACCCGCCTCGGCCTCCCAAAGTGCTGGGATTACAGGCTTGAGCCACCGCGCCCGGCTGGGTTTGAATTCTTGATCCACATTGCTGAGGTGTAGCCTTAGGCAGGTTGCCTAACCACCGTGCACCTCAGTTTCCCTGCTTATAATGTGGGGATGATATTACTGTCTAATTTCTGGGATTGTTATCAGGATTAGACAAGATAATGGGCTGGCGTTTCAAAAGAGCTACAAGAGAGGATTTTAACGGTTCTCACCACAAAGTAATGATAAGAATTTGAGGTGATGGATATGCTCATTAGCCCGATTTGATCATTTCATAATACAGACATGTATCCAAATGTCACATTGTACCTTATAAATACATCCAATTACTATTTGTCAGTTAAAAATAAGGTAAAACATTTTTAAAAAGACAACGTGTATAAAGTTGGACCATTCCCGGCTGTGATGTGCTCAGCACATTCTGCTGCTGTGGTTGGTGTCATTGCACTTGGGCTCCGTGGGGAGTTCAGGAGAGGACAGAGTTTGCAGCCTGCCAAAGTCTAAAATCAAGCTGGAGAGACCAAACAGTGACATCACAGAAAATGGCAGAATGCATCAGCTAGCAGTGTTTTGATTGTGGATGCAACAGAAGCTTTGAAAGCAGTTGCTCATTCTGCGTGGCTGGATCGATCAGGGGAAGCTTCTGGAGAAAGCAGAGACTGACTGGGAAGATCGTGCCGGGAAACAGCCGCTGAGCACCTGTGATGGGTTGGCTGGTTCCAGGAGCTGTTCAAGGGAAGTATCCTTCGGTCTCCATTTTACCCACGGGGAAGCTGAGGCTTAGAAAGGTTCAGTCAGAGAGTTAGGAAACACTGGGGTCCTGGTTTCCATGATATTATGGGCTGGTGTGGAGGGGGCAGGAGAAGGCATCCGGATCAAGTCTTAAAGTCATCCTTTTCCTCTTGCTACCATCTTGAAGCATGCCAGCACCATCACCTCTCTGCCTTGGGTTCTCTCAGTGACCTGCTGGGTCTATCCCAGCTGCCCACTCTTAACAGAGCAGCCAGGGTGAGTATACCAGTTGGATCCTGGCACACTCAGAAGGGGAGTGTTTCATGAAGGCTCTATTAGCCAAGAAACCAGCAAGGGATGGTCAAGCTCCTGGGACAACTGGGACCAGCAAGAGCTGGAGCTGTCAGAGGGGCCACCCACAGCAGCCAAGGGACACCGCCACCACCAAGAGAATGAGCACCCCAAACTTTCTCTCCCTATGCCCTCCAATCTCCTGCCACAGCTGCCCCTGGCTTAACCCAGCTGAAAGCCAGGGGGCAAAGGAACTTGAATAGTTTTATCAAAGCAAATTTAGTAAGATGTTAAGGAAGCTTAAGCCAAGTTTTTCTTTTTTCCTTTGTTTCTTTTCTTTTCTTTGAGATGGGGTCTCACTCTATCATCCAGGCTAGAGTGCAGTGGCATGATCTTGGCTTACTACAACCTCTGCTTCCTGAGCTCAAGTGATCCTTCCACCTCAGCCACCCAGGTAGCTGGGACTACAGTCATGTGCCACCACACTCAGCTAATTTGTTTGTTTGGTTTGTAGTGACAGGGTTTTGCCATGTTGCCAAGGCTGATCTTGAACTCCCACCCTCAAGTGATCCACCTGCGTCAGCCTCCAAGAGTGCTGGAATTAGAGGTGTGAGCCACCACACCAGCCTCTTTCTTTCTTTTTTCTCTCTTTTTTTCTCTTTCTCTCTCTTTCCCTTCCTTCTCTCTCTTTCTTTCTTTCTTTCTTTCTTTCTTTCTTTCTTTCTTTCTTTCTTTCTTTCTCTTTCTTTCTTCTTTCTTTCTTTCTTTCTTTCTTTCTTTCTTTCTTTCTTTCTCTTTCTTTCTTTCTTTCTTCTCTCTCTCTCTCTTTCTTCTTTTTTTCAGATGGAGTTTCACTCTTGTTGCCCAGGCTGGAGTGCCTGACACCATCTTGGCTGACAGCAACCTCTGCCTCCTGGGTTCTAGCGATTCTCCTGCCTCAGCCTCCCAACTAGCTGGGATTACAGACACATGCCACCATGCCCAGCTAACTTTGTATTTTTAGTAGAAATGGGGTTTTTCCATGTTGGTCAGGCTGGTCTCGAACTCCCGACCTCATGTGCTCCACCCGCCTTGGCCTCCCAAAGTGCTGGGATTACAGGTGTGACCCATTATGTCCTGCCCTCTTTTTTTTCTTTTTTAAAACAAGGCCACCTAAATTGTTTAAACTTTCAGCCTCTCAAAATCTGGATCTGCTCCAGGATGCAATTGTTCCAGAACTGCCTCCTGGAGCTCTGAGCAGGGTAGAGGGGATCTGATGAGCAGTGGGGAGTTTTCAATTGGGACCCGCTTTTAAAAACCCAAGTTGCATCTTGCTACTTCTCTGTTTAAAACCTTCTAATCATTACTTGGAAAAAGCCAAGGACCTTACTATGCCTCCCAGGCCCTACATGGCACAGCTGTGTCCTCCTTTCCCCTTCTCTCCCCAAATCCCTCTTGCTCACATGGCCTTCACTGTGCTGGCCTCCTCTCTTTTCCGCAGTGAGCCAGACATGCTCCTGGATCCTTGCTCTTCCCCCAGCCTGGAATTCTCTTTTCCAGCTTGTGCTCACGGCTTTCAGCTCTTGGTTTTGATGTCATCTTCCTGGGGAGCTTTCCCTGACCTCTGCATTGAAATTGGGATGCCTCGTCCCTGTTTTCTTTTTCTCCACAGCACTCATCATCTTCTAATTATTCTATATAGTGTATGTATCTGTTTTGTTTCTTATCTGTTTCCTCTCATTCCATTGTCAGCTCTAGGAGGGCAGAGATCTGTCTATTTCATTCACTCCTGCATCCCCAGTGCCTGGAATAGTACTTGGCTCAAAGTAAGCGCTCCATAAATGGTAGTGGAATTAGTAGGTGCTCAATAAATGCTGACTGAGTGAATAGACAGATGAACAGTTTCTGGGCCTGATGGGTGGGCAGATGCACAAGACCCAGGGCTTTTCAGTGCAGCAGGGCTCCTGACCTTTTGGCTAGAATGCGACAAAGGGCATGTCGGGGGAAGCCCAGGGCTCCAGCTCAGGCAATTTGACACCGAAGACCAGATCTTTTCTACTGCATCGATGCTTCTCAGACTCCCTCATGCTCGCAGTGGTGCCTCAGGGAAGAAGAGGGAGTCCACCTGCTCCAGGCAGAACAGATCTGTTTGGACTTGTTTTCGATGTAAAGTTTTCGGGAACTGTTTTATTTGAAGAAGGATCTGTGGTTCACAAAGAATTGAGCCCTCTATAATGATGCCTTGTTATTTCTTGAAGAGGGTGTCCCAAGGTGGGGACCTGGCATGAACACAAGCCTGAAAGGGAGGGAGGGGAGAGCGAGTAAAGCTCCCTGGTGTGGCCAAAGCATGTGGAAAACTCAATTATGGAGACAGCAGGCTGAGCATAGGCCTCCAATGCCAAGGAGTTTGGACCAGGTGCAGAGAGCACCGAGGGGTTATGTGGAGTCTTGAGGAGAGAGGCATGACAGAAGAAGCTGCTTGGGAAGACAGGGCTTGGCATTGCTATCCAAGATTGGATACCCAGAGGAAAGGATAGGGGAGCAGCTCAGAAGCAGTGAGGGATGCAGGGAATGGCAGAGGGAATGAGGAAGAAGGTACCCCATTAGTATTTCCAAGGACTCCCCTAAAGTTGCTTCAGAGCCTCCTGGTGCCCAGACTTGTTTTGGGCTGTGCCTTTTTTTTTTTTTTTTTTTTTTGAGATGGAGTCTCGCTCTGTCACCAGGCTGGAGTCCAGTGGTACAGCTCGGCTCACTGCAACCTCTGCTTCCCGGGTTTAAGCAACTCTCCTGCTTCAGCCTCCTGAGTAGCTGGGAGTACAGGCACACACTGTCATGACCAGCTAATTCTTGTATTTTAGTGGAGATGAGTTTTCACCATGTTGCCCAGGCTAGTCTTGAACTCCTGAGCTCAGGCAATCCACTCGCCTTGGCCTCCCAAAGTGCTAGGATTACAGGCGTGAACCACCACACCTAGTTGAGCTGTGTCTTTTGGATTCTGCTCAGTCCTTGGTGTCACCTGCCTTTCCCTCACTTCTGAATATTGAGTAAACAGAGGTAGATCCAGGCCCAGGACTAGAGCATGCCTCATGCACAAAACGTAAAAGGCACCAGAAAAACTTAGTGATCAAGAAAAATAAAATTTAAGTGAAAAATTTTAAAAAAAAACATCAAAATTAATGAAGACAAAATATCGAAATTTCAAATAAAGACAGGAATCAGAAGCAACTGAGGTGTCCTTCAGTAGGTGGATGGATGAATAAACTGTGGTATATCCAGACAATGGAATGTAATTCAGCCATAAAGTATGAGTCATCAAGCCACAAAACCTGAAATACACATTGCTAAGTGAGAGAAGCCAATCTGAAAAGGCTACAGACTGTATGATTCCAGCGATACAACATTCTGGAAAGGGCAAAACGATGGAGACAGTGAGAAGATCAGTGATTGCCAGGGGTTGGGAGTGGGGGAAAGGGATGAATAAGTGAGATCAGGGGATTTTTAGGGCAGAGGAACTATTCTTCATGATGCTGTCATGGTAGAGACACGTTATTACACATTTGTCGAACCCACAGAACATACACTAAGAATTAACCCTAATATAAACCGTGACCTTTAGTTAATACTCATGTGTCAGCACTAGTCAATACCACTGATACTAATCAATACCAATTCTAATGTATCAATGCATATATTATGCTACACTTATGAATGGAATGCATTCATTTGGATGCATGGGAGCTCTGTATTTCCTATTTAATTTTTCTTTTCTTTTGTGGAGGGGACTGAGTTTCACTTGTTTCCCAGGCTGGAGTGCAATGATGCTATCTTAACTCACCGCAACCTCTGCCTCCCAGGTTCAAGTGTTCTCTTGCCTCAGCCTCGCGAGTAGCTGGGATTACAGGCATGCATCACCACACTCAGCTATTTTTTTGTATTTTTAGTGGAGACAGGGTTTCTCCATGTTGGTCAGGCTGGTCTTGAACTCCCTACCTCAGTGATCCGCTTGCCTTGGCCACCCCAAAGTGCTGGGATTACAGGTGTGAGTCACTGTGCCCAGCTCCTTTTTAATTTTCTGTAAATTTAAAACTGCTCTAAAAAATTGTCTATTAATTTAAGAAAACCAAAATTCTTTGAAAAAAAATCCATGATGAATAAAATACCAAATTTCAAATGAAGATAGGACCCCAGGCCAGGATTAAGGTGAGAGGAATGAGGCACTTGTTTCCAAGCCTGTGGAAGTACAGGGTCCAATTCTGCACTTCCTGAACTGGAAGAGTCTTTAGAAGTCTCCTAACCCAACCCTTGAGTTTTACTGATACAAGAGATGCTGAGGCTGGGAGAAGGAGAGAGGGTTGCCAGTGTCACCTGGTGAGGTTGCTGGGGTTCTGGACCAGAGCCACCCTCCAGCCCTGGCCCCAGTCCTATGCTCCTTGCTCCAGGCAGATGACTCACTGTCCCATGCACCCCGTGTGGCCATGGAAAGGAAGGAAGAGGCTGAAGCTTAAATGACCCCTTGATCGAGTGCCAAATGACCTTGGATCTCACCAAGTGCTCAGGGTTTGCTGTATGAGAAGGACTTCTTCGTGTCTGTCTTGTATTATCACATCATTAATGGACAAGCACATGGGCTGAGTGGGTCCTGACATCTTCTTGGGCTCTGCCCAAGCCAGACGCTCCACGGTCCTGGGAAAAGCACCAAAAATGCTGCTTTCCCACTTCTTCCCTTCACAATCCTAGTGATCCATTTTCAGCCCAGCCGAGAGCCTTCCTGCTCTCACAATGGAACAGGCCGGACGTTCAGAGGACACGTTCCCCCACTTGATGTTCACTTAGGGCACTCTTCACTTGACGCCTGCCTCAAGTGGGCCTCTGCACTTTCCCTGCACTCATGGGGGCTTCCTTTCCATCTGGGCCTGTCTGAGCTGGCCTCCTGTGCCAGAACACGCCCCGTTCTTCGCAGACACAGCAGCCAAGAGGGACTCTGAGTGCAGCTGGGCATGACCCTGACCCCTGAGGGTCAGGAGGACGAGGTAGCAAGTGCAGCCATTAGCTTGACCCCCTCTGAAGTCCTCCAGAGATCTGAGGAAGTGACCTGGTCATGCCGGCTTGGCATGGCAGGCTGTGTGTCCTCCAGCAAGGGTTCAGGCCTGTGTTTCCTCTGATAAGCCTGTGAGGTGAAGGTCAGATTTACGGGACTATAGGAGGATTCAGCCATGGCCGCTGAGGTTGAGGATGGGCCGGAGAGCTCAGGGGTGGCACTGCAGGGGTGGGAGCTAGACGTAGACCGCAGAAGCAGTCAGATTTGGGGTGGAAGACACAAAATATGCAAAGACGTTTGGATCTGAAGATCACACGGATGAGAGGAAAGGGCTGGAGCCAGGGGAGGGACAGGAGCTGGAGCCGGGACCTTCCCTTGGCCAGGACAATGGATGCTCTCTGGCTTTGAAGATAACAGAGGATTCTAGGTGGAAAGAGCCAAATACAGAAACAAATGTAAAATGAGAGGTGGGAGGGGCTGGGAGAAAGGATTTCTAAATGCATCTGTCTTCTGGCCGGCAGGCGAAGTGCAGGAGGCGCTGACACCACAGCAGGACCCTTGCTGGAGAGCAGGCTCCCTGGCCCGCCCGTGTTTCCTAGCTGTGAGGCATCTGCTGCCCATTCTTACTGTTTCCCTAAGCTCCACCATCTTACATTTGCTTAAGTAAGGCCTCTTGCTGATGCAGAGGGTAGGAGACGACCCATAGGGTGTGATTCTGTGGGCATCACTCACCTTCACGACCATCCTAATGAGTTAGAGTCTGTAGCATGGCTGGTGGTCCCTGCTGTAGAGAACAGGCTGAAGCGCTGGGGTGTGGGTGGCTTGGGGTCAGAGAGGTCTGGGGCGAAGCATCAGCTTGTCCCTGTGTGACCTGAACCCCCAGCCCCGTCCCATCTTTGTTCCTCTGCTGCTCGTTGATCTCGATTTTGTTTTACAGGTAAAATCAAGAGAAAGTAAATTTAATACAACCAGGAACACCGCTGGCAGCCTCCTCGTCCCGCCCAGATTCCCCAAGTGTTCACATCCAGCCCTATCTGCTCCAGACTCTCTTGGCTTTTTTCCTCCCCCTTCCAGGTGGGGTTGACAGTCCCTGTGCATCCCCCCCTGCACATCCAGGTCCCCACCTTCCTCCTTGGAAGTGGCTATTGGGAGGGCAGAATCGAGTATGAGCCGCTGTTTAGCGCTGACAGCCCAGGGTCAGCTGAGATTGCCGCCTCTTCAGTCTCCCTGCAGAGGCTGTGGACACAGGGGCTTCCATGGCAAGCTCCAGCCCTCGGGTCCCTCCATCCTCCCAGCCATCCCCTGAGGACAGAGGCCAGGCCCCCTGTGTCTTGTGTGCACCACCCTGCTCTGTGGAGGCCTTAGCACAGTCTGTGTGTCATGGGTGCGGTTGGATGACTTTGGCTGAAGGCCCCAGTCTAGGCCCCTCCCCGCTCCCTTGCTCCGGAGCGTGGCCCCAGGCTGGCTGCAGTGGGAATTGATTTCAATGTCACAAGGTAGCATCTCCTAAATGTCAGTTGCTGCCTGTAATCCCGCCTCTGCTGTTCTTAGGTTACGGACACGCTCTTGGTTTATCATCCCTTTATCGGAGAAGGTGTGGCTTTCTTCTTCTAGAGCCCTGAGATGTCTTAATACAGTACATGACTTGTAAAGTTCACACAGCAGAGACCTCACACACTGGAACTTGGCTCCCTGCCAAGAGCTGAGCCAGGACCTGGAATGGTGGGGCCCACGTGTGGGGTCTAAGTCAGGCCACATGGGCTGGGAGAGCCCAAGGACTCAGGGTCATTGCCAAGGGAATCCGAGGTCCTGGGCAATGACTTTGAGCACACCTGGAGGCCTCTTTAGGTAGCACAGAGCTCTGTTTCACAGATGGGGGAAGAGGCTCACTCCAGCACCATCCACTCATGTCTTTGCTTAGACAATAACTCACGGCTGCTTCTCCTGCTACATGTCAGTGTCCCAGGCTGCGTTTCTCACCTCTCTTTTTTGTCCTTAGGTCATGAGGACAGGATTCTCTGAGGCCTGGACTAGCTGTGACCCCGAGGACGATGGCCAGGCCACATTTGCTCTCTGATCAGAGGGAAGGAAGATCCCTTCCCAGCCTGGACCTGCCACAGGGTGGTCAGAAGGCGCATAAGAGATGAGTTGTGTCACCCAGGGGTGCTGTGCAGGTGAAGAGGATTAAAATTACTGCTCCCACCATTGCAGGAAGATGGGCTCCTGGGCAGGAATGCCGTGAGCTCCAGGGGCACAGTGAGTAAGCTAGCCTGCAGGGCAGGGGTTTTCTGGGTAGTGCCCAGGGAGGGACCAGGGCCTGGGGACCTGATCCGGGGTCTGCATCACCCAGGTTTCCAGGGACCTGTCTGATGCCACCACAGGCAGCACTGGAGCGCTAGACCTAAGTCCAGGGTGGACTGTCCCAGCAGCCTACCTAGACCACTAGGAGAGGCCAGGAACCTCTGGGCAAGGAAACCCGATGAGATCCGGTTCAGGGCAAGGGCAGGGCAGCCACGGGGTTGGGCAGCAGGGATCCACAGAATGTTAAGGGAACTCCTGGGGTGACCAGCTCTCCCAGTTTGGTCAGGACTGAGGAGTTTCCTGGAATGTGGGACTTTTCTTGCTAAAAGGAAGACAGTTCCAGACAAACTGGGATGGTTGGTCACCCTACGGCCACCATTGCCTGGCCACTGTTTCCTTGGAGACAAATGGCTGACTGGACAGGGGAGTTGGAGAGTCTGGGGGGAGATGCTCATGCCTAGCCGGCCCCTTCCGGCTCTGGCCTCCAGCCCTGCCTGCCTGCAAGGAGAGGCCTTCTCACCTCCTGTGGGCCTTGGGGTCCAATCTTGTTAACTGGGCCAGGACTAATTTTTTTGGACGAAGTCTCCCTCTGTCTCCCAGGCTGGAGTGCAGTGATGCAATCTTGGCTCGCTGCAACCTCTGCCTCCTTCTGAGTTCAAGCAATTCTCCTGCCTCAGCCTCCCGAGTAGCTGAGACTACAGGCACATGCCACCACTCCCAGCTAATTTTTGTGCTTTCAGTAGAGACAGGGTTTCACCGTGTTGGCCAGGATGGTCTCAATCTATCGACCTCGTGATCTGCCCGCCTCAGCCTCCCAAAGTGCTGGGATTACAGACTTGAGATAACCCGCCCAGCTAGGACTGAACTTTCTTAAGACTCATCTAGGAGGAAGAATCAGAAACCCACTGATTTCCACACTCTAAGCCAGGACGTCTACCCGGCTTTGGACATGAGGCTGACATTTCCGTCTCCATCGTCTGCCTCCTGGACCCTCTCTTACTGGGTTCTAGACTTGGAGGCAAGATGGATGTTATTTATTGCCCTCCTTGATCCTCCAATAGACACAGAGTGGTAGGGGGTGTGGAACACAGCACTCAGGCCTCAAAAAGTTGGGTAAGTGACAACGGACTTGAGCAGTGGTGATACATTCCCACTGAGAGGCAAGATTCCAGCCCAGGCCGGGCCCACAGTTAGTGTCTGATACACCTGGGCCATTATCATTGTTCTTGCTGTTGTAATTAGATGACCGGCTTCTACCCATCACCTCGTGGCCTTCAGACAGCCCCACGGAGTAGGTGGGAGGGCATTTCTTTGTCCATATTTACCAGCTGAAGAAACAGGCCCAGAGAGGGCCTGTGAAAATCAGTGGCAGCCCCCAGCTCACAGTCTGGGTCTCCTGACCCCAGGCCCGCCACAGCCTGTCTGGGCTCTTTCTGGCTGGCGGATGTCGGGGTTGGGAGTCAGGGTGTGTGTGTGGGGGGGAGTGTCAGGATTAGAAGGAGGGAGAGAGAGGGCATGGAGGTGGAGAGAGAGGGGAGAATAAGCAGGGGGTGCTGTATTAGGAATCTACAGTTATATGGAATTAAGAGGTTTCACTAAATCTTTAAGAACCAACATGTGAGGGGTGTGGCTAAGATTAGGGGGCGTGGCTAAGATGAGGGGGCGTGGCTAAGCTGAAAGCCAAGTGGGCCCATTGAAGAAGAGGTTGGGTATCAACATTTTGCAGTGAGCAGCCCCTCTGCCCCTCTTCCTAAGGGAGCCAGTGTGGAATAGAAGACAGAGTATGCTGATATGCTTTGGTGTCAGAATGACTCGAGTTCGAGTTTTAGCCTGGGTCACTGAGCAGTTCTGCAAGCTTAGGCAAGTGAGCCTGTGTCATTCCACCCTTCAGGGCCTCAGTTTCCTCACCTGTGAAGTGGGGACACTCATGTCTACCTCCTAGGATTGTCGTGAGGGTTACACCTGGCACACAGTCGATGCCCAGCAGAATGTGTCTCTTTTGCAATTGGCTCCTGTGTCCTCTTGTGAGCTGGGAGAGACCCCGCTGGTCTGTAAGGCAATGCCAGGCAGGCTGATCACCACGGAGGCACGATCTTCAGTGGGACCTTCACACTCAGGAAAGCTTTAATCATTAATACTCACGAATGTTTTGGTCTAATACTCAGCTTAGTCAAAGAGAATTGAGGGGGAAAGTGTGGTGCTCTTTGAGTTTGGAGAAAGCAGGTTGCCAAGGGCTATCCCAGGGCTGGGCTGGGGGTGGGCTTAGCAGAAAGGACATAGCCTCTCAGTCCGGCTGCCCTTACTTCCTGCAAGGCATGGATTCTTCCCCTCCACTGCCTGGTCTTCCCTTTACTTGCTACACGTCCCCTTCCTCCAAAAAGGGAGAAGGCTGGATCCTGAGGCAGGGAAGTCCAGCTGGGGAAACGATCCATTAGGCAGATGAAAAGACATTTTTCTCCACTGCTGTTATACTATCCGCCCCAGACAACACACTCATTACAGCTATATCTCATTCAGCTCACCTAGAGAATAAAATTAGAAATCAAGTCAACTCCCCAGAGTCTTGTTATATCAATCTGACTTACACAAAACAGGCCAGACAGAGTGTGAGGTTTCCATAAAATTAGGCTGTGTCCCCAGGGGCTGCCTTGAAGCTACCCAACATTTCAGAAAACTGCCAGGCGCCCTTTTGCATAATTTATCAATTACACACAATTCAATTCATCACAGGCAGGAGGCAGAAGGCATGACATAGGATGAAGGGGACCCTGGGAGCAGCGAGCGGAGGAGAAAGGAGATCCAGATTCAAACCTCCACCCCGATGCTGATTGGTTGAGTGAGCTTGGACAAGTCCTTTATCCTCTTGGGATGCCACTTACCCCAACCACAAAACAAGGGGTTTAGACGAGGGGACCTAAATGTCTTTTATCTCCTTCCAGAATTCGTTTGAATGCTGAAGTTCCAGATTTATAGAATCTGAGCAGCGTGGTGGGAGGAGATACCCAGAGCATGGGCCCTGCCTGGCAGAGCTTTGGAGTGTTGAGTGAGCCAGGTTGGCACAAGGGCGTGGGTGCCCAGGTGGCAGGTGATCTGGAGGCCACCCATAGGTCTGCCTGTCTAATTTGCCTAGTGGCTGTCATGCTTATAATGCCACTTCTTACATCTGTCTGTCACTATCACGTTAACTTTGGTCACCTTCACTTCATTTCGGTTGCTGCTCATAGCCCCCTAGGGAAGTGGGCTGGGCTGCCGTGGGCAATCCCGCTTTCTGATGCATGCTGAGACAGGAGCCTGGGAAGAAGGAGTGGTGTGCCCATGGCCAAGGAGACCAAGTGCCATTGACCTTGTGGCATCTCTCCAGCCCCACCACACAATTCCTCTCTTTTCTGGGCCCCACTGCCCCTGGAGCACACTTTTTCATCGTACAAGCAACACTTGTTATACTTGGCTACTAGCCTACCTGAGAGCAGAGAGCAGGACAGTTTCTCTGCTTCCCAAGCACTCGGTCAACGACCTTCCCCGATTGTGGATGCTCAGGAAGTGTTGTCAGATGAAGGAACAAATGAGGTTTTTCTTTTTTTTTGAGATGGAGTCTCGCTCTGTCACCCAGGCTAGAGTGCAGTGGTGCCAATTTGGCTCACTGCAACCTCCGCCTCGCGGGTTCAAGCGATTCTCCTGTCTCAGCCTCCCAAGTAGCTGGGACTACAGGTGAGTGCCACCACGCCCAGCTTATTTTTACATTTTTAGTAGAGACGGGGTTTCATTATGTTGGTCAGGCTGGTATAGATCTCCTGACCTCGTGATCTGCCCATCTTGGCTTCCCAGAGTGCTAGGATTACAGGTGTGAGTCACTGCGCCCGGCCACAAATGAGTATTAAAGACACAAAAGGGATAGCTTGGTAATGCCAGTTTCCTGACTCCCCGTCCAGTACTCCTGGCTCTGGGACGTGGCAAGCCATTTACTTGCCCCTGACTTCTATGCCATGATTGAAGGCCCATTTGCAGGCTCAGCCACATCTCGTTCTGAGCCACCACAGAAGGGATAAGACATCTTTTTCCAACCCCAACCCTACCATCTTGGAAGCCTACACTTGGCCATTGTGTCCACAGCAATAGAACTTGTGAGAGAGACATATTCGAGCTTACTCCTGACCAATCTCCAAACCCGCACACTCTATGATGTCACCATTCCGCCACACTGCCCTGTAAGTTTCCAAGTGCCATCTCGCTCCATCTCTCACTTGTATCCTTACAGGATCATGGTGGGCAGGTAGGTAGGCAGGGATTGTCAGCCCACTTGAAAGATGAGAAGACGGCCCAGAAAAGCAGAGTGACTTCTTGAAGGCCATGTAGCTTGTGACAGAGCCGGGACTCCAACCTACAGGCCCAGGAAGTTAACGTGACAGACAGACGTAAGAAGTGGCATTATAAGCATGACAGCCACTAGGCAAATTAAATAAGCAGAACTATGTGTGACTCCAGATCACCTGCCACCTGGGCACCCACATCTTTGCGCCAACCTGGGTCACTCATCCACTGCAGATGAAGGACGGAGCCTCAGGCAGGGTCAGTTATTTTCCCGAGACTCACAGCTAGCAAGTCGGGAGACTAGAGCTCATACCTATGCCTTTGATTCCAAGCCAGCTGTTCAATGCCTCATTGCTGGCTGGCATTTTTCTTTCTTGTTCTATTAAAGTGCTGAAAAGAATTTGTAGGTCTCCCCCCAGAATAGTTCCCCACTGCAAAAAGATCAGAGTGGGATTTCCTAACAGAACAGGAGCCCACTGGGCCACTGAGACTAAACCAAAGGCAATTTTACTTTGCTGAAGTGTCTACTAAATTATCTGCCTGGCAATTATCAGCTCAAATAATGAAACCTAATATAGGTCCTCATGATTGTCCGGGAGGAGGGCCATGGTGCGGGAGAAAGGGTGAAGTTGCAGGGGGCCTATGTGTTGTCCCTGACTGGAGGGTCAGAAAGGTCGGGGGTGGGTTACGGGTGGGAGGAAGCTGGGGGAGCCTCCAGCCTTTTACTGAGAAGGCTTCCTGAGAAGGCTCTGGAAGCACTCAAGAGCTGCTTTTGTTCCTGGTCTTAGAGCGTGCAGGCAGCTTTCTGGGGCAGTGTGTGCAACTCTCGCTCAGCTTGGCCCCTCGGCCTGTGTGTGCGAGAGCTGAAAGGCTTAACTCGATGAGGCAGTGCCAGCCCAGCTTTGAGATGTCTTTGGGGGAAATGTTTGCTGCTTTTGTCTGGAAGCAAAATCCTTAGCCACTGTTTTCTCCAGCCTCCACGGAAATTAAAGCCAGGAAGCTAAGCGGTGGGTGATTACGGGGTTCAGCTTGCTTATTGACAGCCCACAAAGGATTATCATGAGGCTTCTAGGCAAAGCCCACAGAGGTTTGGCAGTGCAGCGGCTTCCGGCTTTAAGCACTGCTCTCCAAGAGCACCACCTCCTCCAAGGCTCCGCCTTGCGGGCTGGGGCGCCCCTGGTCTGCCAACCCACAGGACACTCACAGGAACCAAGGAAGCAAAGCCCTTTGTGAAGCGTGTCTGCAAGGGGTGCAGAATGAGCAGGGAGAGAAAAATGCCCAGCCTGTGGTACAGAGTGCAGATATTTTAAAAGGCCTTGCTGAAGAGGGATCACTTGGGTGAGCTGTTCAAATAGTGAAGGGCAGGGGTTAGTCAGCAAACTACAGCCGCATCTGTCTGCTGCCGGTTTTTATCAATCAAGTGTTGCTGGTTGCAGCTGTGCCCATTTCTTTACAGGTGGTCCGTGGTGGCTTTCGAGCTACAACAGCAGGCCTATGTGCAGTCATCCTCCAGGTCCACTGGGGTTTGTTTCCAGGAGCCCTGCAGAGGCCAAAAGCTGTGAGGACTCAAGCTCTGCAGAACCTGCATATATAAAAAGTCAGCCCTCCTTACACTAGGGTTTTGCATCCTGCAGATTCTGTGTATTTGGCCGTCGCTTGGACCTGTGCACTTCAAATCCATGTTGTTCAAGGGTCAACCGTGCTTGCAGGAGCCTAAAACGTGGTCTACAAAACCTAAAACCTAAAATATTGACTATCTGGTCTTTGAAAGACAAAGTTTGCCCACCTCCAGGAAGGGGGAGGAATATGCATTTCAGAGTTGACTGGATATGGAGTCAAACATCAGTTTCACTTTTGCTAATTATTGCCTTGCGCATGTTGCTTTCCCTCTGAGCCTCAGCCTCTCCATTCGTAAAGTGGAGATGGTTAGCTGTTTAATACATGCTCCGGAGAGTGTTCGCTCTGTAGCAGATGCTCTTCTAAGTGCTTTGCAAGCATTAACTCATTTCGTTCTCACAACAACTCGATGAGGTAGGTGTTATTATGGTCATGCTTATTCTATAGTGGGGGATGTGGAGGCCCAGAGAGGTTTAGTGACTTGCCCAGGATGGCACAGCACTGAGATTTTTGAACACAGGCGCTGTGGTTCCAGAGTCTTTGCTCTTCACTGCTGGCTGGATGGCGCCTCACAAGAGCATTTTGTGAAGATTGAGCCACAGGCCCTGGAATGCGGCAGGACCTCAATATATGAGCCCACCCCTCATCCTCTTCCCCAGATAGTTTTGCTTCCCACATCTGCCCAGAATAAAGGTCCTGCCCTTTAAATTTCAGTGTCTTGGGTCATCATGTCCCTTCCTGCCTTTGCCAAAGCCCGGATATCATGAGTGGTGCTGTGTTTCCCCAGCTCTCTCTCCCTCTCCCCTCCTGCCACGGTCCCCCTCCCACTGTTTAGTTAATAATAACATATCATGTTCTGCCTCCGATGCATATCAGTTGTGTGTAATTATTTATGGAGAAACAGACAGACGAGTCCCTGCTTGGACCATTTTCCCAGGCAGCCCTACCTATCACTTAGCATCCTCTCTCCCCTAGTCTAATAACACTGTCCACTTTAGATCCTGGGGCCTTGATTTATTAGGTAATTTGTTTCTTCTCTGTGGCTTGGGCCTGCCTGTCATCAATATAATAGAATGATGGAAGTGCAAGCTATAGCCACCAGACATTAAAAACTAGGCAAATATTACCCGTTTCAACTCCCTGTCAGCCACAGCCAATCCGTAGCAATCCTCGGTCTCTGCTTATCTGGGGAGAGGAAAAAAAGAGGACACCCAGGACCTGACTTCTCACAAAATGGCTCTTTGCAAATTGGGCTGGCTGCTCTGCTAGTAGATGCTTCTTGGAAAATGCTCAGAAGTACACACACATGCACATGTGTGCATGAACACACACACACAGAGCAAAGGAGCCTAATCAAAGAGACTAAATATGCTGAAGAGAGAAACGGATTGAACCCCATTCCAGCTCTGCCATGCTAATCAGCTGAAGGGACCAGGGCAAGTCACCTCATCCCTCTGTACCTGAATTGCCTCATTTGTCAAACAAGAAGGTGGATGAGATGAGCTCCAGGTGGCCTTCTAGCCTTTGCAAGCTGTGATGTGGTCAAGGTTACACAGAATGGAAGAGGCATGGTTGGAAATTGAACCCTTGCTATTTGATGCCAAGATCAGTGCTTTTAACACTCCATCATGCCATTTCCATCGATCATAATTGTAATCAAAATTATCAGTCTCTTCACTATCAATAGCTTTATCACAATCGCTGACATAGTATCACCAATAAATGATCTTAATTGCATCATCAAAAGAGTCATCAGTGCCATTATCTCTAAGAGCATCTTACCATCATCACCATCATCATCATGTTAATTTCAGTGTTTTATGTTTTCCAGGTTTTACATGCAGGATGCGATTTCATCCTCACATCAGTCCTGGAAAACAAGCACCATTATAATTATCCTCATTTAATAGATGAAGTAACTGAGGCACAAAGTGGCTGGCATTTTTGAGGTCACACAATAGTAAATGTCAGAGTTTGGATTTGAACCCAAGTCTCTTTGGTTCCAAAACAAGCTCTCAATCATCATGCTATGCGTTATTATGACAAAAGCTACCATCAGTGTCAGCATAACCATTATCCTCTTCATCGGCATTGCCAAATCACACAGCAGCAACTTTTAAACCATTCCCAATATCATCATCAGAGTCAATATCATTGCTAATGTTGACATTGCCAGTATCAGAATCAATATCGCCAATATCGTTAATGCTAACATTGTTTCCATGTAAACACCATCATTAATCATTAACAATATTGTAATTGCTGCTGTCATCAATATATACCATACCAACTTCATCAATATCAAAAGCACTGTCTTCAGAGTCATTGCTAATATCAACATCACTATTCATATCACTGTTGTCACTAGCAATATTATGGCCACTGTCACCAACCTGTAGGGCCACCACTAATCTCACCATCCATGGGGAATCACCAACATTGTGTCTACAGTATGATCAATATCTTCAATTGTATCCTCACAAATATTATCACCCTCGGCTCGCCATCGATATTCCCATCCAGACAATCAAAATAAATAATAGACATTTCAATTAAATGGATAACATAAACATCAATATACTTATTATTGCTGTAGACAAAATCTACTGGGTCCCTACCCTGGGAGTTACACTGTGCTAGGCTTTTTCTCCCTGGTACTACACAGATACCCTCTGAGAAATACGAAATGCATAGACATTTGATTCATTGCCACACAACCCATTGCCAGGGTCATCAGGAATTCGAAATTTCTCTATTTCCAGGGGACCATTTAATATCCGTAAATACAACCCATTCTTTCAAAATCAAACTACTGAATAGTTTCCAAGTGTGATGCCAGCTCCTGCTTCTTTGTGGTTTGATTCTCTGTTCTAACATTCACTGGCTGTCTCTCGTCCAAGCTGTTTATGTGTCTGTCTCCTTCTCTGGGATATAAGTTCCTAGAGATGGGCTAGGTTTTCTCCGTATCCTTTAGAGGATCTATACAGAATGTTCGCACTATTCATGTTTGGGAGATTGAAGGAAATGGATTATTAGCTAGTCCATAAGAATTATGTGCTGGAGTATAAATGACATCAGACTGAACCAAAATATCTAGAATTTAGCCTGTATCGTCCCTAACTGTACATACAACCTTGGATCGTTCATTTCTCCTCTTCTACCCTGCCCCTTCCCTCCCACCGTTCCTTCCTTCCTTCTTTCCTTCATCTCCAAACTTAAGAGTCATCCCTTTTCCACACCTGACCCATCACCAAGCTCTGTGGCTCTACCTTCCAAATGCACCCTCCAAGCTGCCCATTTCTCACCCTTCCTCTTCTGCTCCCACCCTAAAGCAGCCCCCATGTTTCTTACTAGAACCACTGCAGTTCTGTCTTAACTGGCTTTGCTTTCACTCTGCTCCCCGCTAAACTCTGTCCCCCAAGCAGAGATCAGAGTATAAATCAGCTCACGTTAGTCCCCTACATAATTTTGAACCTCACTTAAAATAACACCCAGGCTGTGTCCCATGGTCTGCAGGGTGTGTGTAGTCTGACCCGCGCCCCTCCTCCCTCCCCTCAGGCCTCAGCACCTCTCCCCCTGATCCCAGCGGCACCATCCTTCTCACAGCATCTTGAAGCTCTGGAGCTTGTTTCTGATGCAAGGCCTTGACCCTGGCTGGTCTCGCTGCCTGGAAAGCTTTCTTCGGCCCTCCACATGGCTTGCTCTGAGACATCTTTCAGTTCTCCAAGCAATGCCCTTTTCTCAAAGAGGTGTCTGTGACTACACCGTGAAATAGAACCCTTCCACAGGCGTTCTGTTCTCCTTAAAACCACCCACCCAGCACATGTTTATTGAGTATCTACTACAGGCTTTCTCAGCCTCAACACGTGATGTTTGGATGAATCATTCTGTGTCGAGGGAAGGGAGGCTCTCCTGGGCATTGCTCAGCAGCATCCATGGTCTCTACTCACTAGATGCTAGGAGCATCCCCCTCCTACTTGTGACAATTAAAGGGTGGGAGCAGAAGAGGAGGGGTGAGAAATGGGCAGCTTGGAGGGTGTATTGGGAAGGTAGAGCCACAGAGCTTGGTGATGGGTCAAGTGTGGAAAAGGAGATGAAGGAAAGAAAGAAGGAAGGAAGGGAGAGAGGGAGGGAGCAATGTCAATCTCCAGACATTGCAAAATGTCCCCTGGGGGGCAAAATTGCCCTGGTTGGAAGCCCCCAAATGATATGGATTCAGCACTCTTTAAAATCTTGGGATGCTTCAGTAAGACAGTTGCCATATCAGCACCCCACACTGTCTTTTCCTGGCCTTCTTGGAGTATATTCTAGTGGGAGGAGACAGAAAAGAAATATAATAAATACGTAAAATATGCTACTCCAGAAAGTGAGAGGTGCTATGGGAAAAACTGCAGCAGATGAGGGGTGATCATGGGTGCTGGATGGGGTTGTGATTTCAAACAGGGTAGTAGGGTAAATCTTGCTGGCAACGCGCTTTCAGATTTACTCTTCGAAACTATTGCATATATGACAACATGAAATGATATTACCGTTTTGTTTCCTTGTCTGCTGTCTGTCTTCTCTCCCAGAAAGTAAGCTCTATGAGGAAAGAAAATGTTTCTATCCTGTTCAAAACCTTGTACAGTTAATGTATAGAACAGTGGCTAGCCTACCACACAGGTACTTAATAAACATATAGGTCACTTTCAAGAGCTGGGAATATAAAAATCAGTTAGAGCCTAAGTAGATGGCATTGAGCCCTACTCTGCTGTTTAGAGATACCGCTCACCTCCCCATTCTATCTACCACCAGTCGCGAGCTATCCCCAGTACTAACTTCTTTCCAGGGTAATTAGGAAGTTCAGTAACTTCAGTTCATACTCAACAGTTCATTTCAAATATCTAATTCTCTTACTGGATTATCAGTCTTCCTTTATTCAAGCAAATCTGGCCACAAAGCATCTTGTCAAGGAAAGTCCTTTCCATCCTGCTGAACTACGTCCCACCCTGACGTCTTCCCTCCCCTGTCCCCGCCCCCCAGTTTTAGCTCTTTCTTCTGAGACCTCACTCAGCAGGAGGAAAGGCTGCTTTGGAAAGGGAAAGGAGGGAGTTTCCCAACATGGAAGGTGTTCAAAGATGGATTCCATGGCCACTTTGCAGGAGGCTATCAAGAGGACGGGAACTTGCAGTGGTGGTGACACAAAGTCAGTGATTCAAAATGTTAGTGAGCAGCAGTGTCACCCAGAGAGCTGATGAAACAGATTACCCCACTCTTGGAACTGTGACTCGGCAGCTGGAGGGAAGGCAAGGCCCAGGTGACACCTGGTGCTGCTATTCTGGGAACCACATTCAAGCCATTCAGGTGCCCTGCAGCCCGTCTCACACCTGATGGTCTGCAATGATATGATGCCTCCTTTTCAGGCATGAAATGCGGCTCTCCTGGTTCCTGCCTGTCACTCACCTCCTGTTAAACTCAACCTTGAACTTGTCTTCCCCTGATACATACTATGGTCCTGCTTTGGGTCTTAAACATCTCATTTTCTTCCCTGCTATCTCTTGTCCATGACTCTTCGTTTAAAAAGAAAATAATTCCTGCCTTCCTGCCTCAGTCATTAAGTAATTTTTTTTTTTTGAGATGGAGCCTCGTTCTGTCGTCCAGGCTGGACTGCAATAGTGCATTGTGCAATCTCAGCTCACTACAACCTCTGCCTCCTAGGTTCAAGCGATTCTCCTGCCTCAGCTTCCTGAGTAGCCGAGATTACAGGTGCCCACCACCACGCCTGGCTAATTTTTTGTATTTTTAGTAAAGATGGGGTTTCAGTATGTTGACCAGGCTGGTCTCGATCTCCTGTCTTCATGATCCACCTGCCTTGGCCTCCCAAAGTGTTGAGATTACAGGTGTAGGCCACCACACCTAGCCAGTAATTCTTTTAAAGGTCAAAGATGGATATTAACCTCTGCTGTGAGGGATATGGGGCCAGGAGGCTTTGCCTGGGAGGGAAGCATATGAACTTGGCACCCCAGAGAAGCATCAGAGTTAGCCCATAAGGAATTGACAAGCTCGGAAAGGAAGCTCTGGGCTTGTTCCCAGGAATGTGTGCACTTTGTGGCCTCGGTAATCATGGACGGTTCAGGCAGAGGTGCAGTATGAGCCGGATGAAACCAAGGGAGCTATTGGGTTGAGCCACATAAAATTGCTGCTATTCAAGCAATTTTGGCCTAGAAATTCTGAAATTTCATATGGCTCAATCTAAGAGTATTATTTTAATTCCTCCCATGAATCAGGTATAATTATTTTGTGGATGAGAAACTGAAGCCCAGAGAGATTAGACCACTTGCCCAATGGCACAGAGTAAGAGGCATAACCAGGAACCAAGACCTGTTAGGATTTATCTAGCTCAGTGGGTCTCGACCTTTGGAGAGAGCTTCTGAATCCCCCAGAGGGCTGGTTAAAACCCAAATCGCAGGGCCCCAGCACACAGAGATCCTGTTCAGTAGCTGGGAGGACAAAGAGTGGGAGTTTGAGAACTTGCATTTCCAACAAGCTCCTAGGAAGTGCTGATGCTGGTCTGTGGACCACAGTTGGCATCGTTCTGGTCTAGGTAGACAAGAAGGAGGAGGGCATAATTAAAGGGCCAAGGGAGGTGGCAGGATGAGCAAAGCCCCAGAAGCAGGAGTGGGCGTGGGTGGGGGAGGCTGGGACGGTGGAGAAAATGGAACAGGCTGGTGAAGGGCGGCAGAGACAGGTCGTCTCCATCCTTCCTGCCCCAGTCCCTCTCACTCCCACCTTGCCCCATCCAAGGAGACAGCCTCCGGCAGCATCCGTCTCCCCCGCAGTGGCCCGTGGAAGGTTTCTTAGCCTGGATAATTTCTCCAGCGCCACCAATCCCTTCTGCCTAGTATGATAAACCCTTTCATAAAGGAGACATGAATGGCTGTAATCAGATACAATGTTTGCTACACTGAACAAAATGAGCAAAAGAAAAAAAATATGCAGCCAGGCTATAATTATGGGTGTAATATTTCAGCCCATTAGCAAAAAATATCTCAGAAACCTGCTGCCCCTCCTTCTCAGTTAAAAAATTGGATGCTATGCTGGTGAAGGCAAACAGAGAGAGCAGCGCACTGAAGCAAAGGCCTAATTCATTGCTGATACCTTTTTTTTTTTTCATTTTTGATTGGCAGTGGTTCTGAGAATTCTGGGTCTTTTACTGAACAAGATAAAAAGAGAGGTGGCCACTCACAGCAGGGCCCTCTCTGAAGGCACCGGTCCCTCTTCCTGAGCTCCATCCAGCCAGGTCTAATACACATCAAGGGCCCAGCACTTCCAAAACACTTGGTGCATCCAGCCTTTTTGGATAATCATAGCTATCTTTTATTGCTTGCTGTGTGCCAGGCGCAGTGATAAAGCCTTTACAAATTTGATCTCTGTCTTTCCTTTGGGAGCCATGTGAGGGAGTGTAATGGATGCTGTTGATGTTCTTCAGGTCCCTTTTGACCTCTTTTGTTTATTTTTGAGCCTTAGCCCCTGCGACTCTCTTTGGAGAATGATCCATGGGCTGCAAGAGTCAGTTTGTGTGGGTGAGAGAGCCCCTATTACCTGGGAGTGTGTGCCCTAGGGAGGGGTCCCAGACCTGTGGGCAGCAGGGAGGGGTAGGAAAGCCTGCCCCCTGCCAGGGGTCAGAGTATCAGAGAACTTTCACTCCTGAGTTCCCCAGGGATCCCACTAAGGGCAGTAGGAGGCTTTGCCTGAAGTCACCCCTTGCCTGCTTGCTCCCCAGCCCTGCCCAGTCCCTCTAGTCTTCTCTGGGAATCTTTCTTCATAAATCATTTGCACATCAATCTTTATCTCAGAGTTAGCCTCCGGGGCACCTGATCGTCATTCTACCACAGAGAAAATGGAAGTTCAGAGGAGATAGTAACTCATTCAGGGTACTTAGCTAAGAAAGTGGGACTGGGATTAGACTCCAAGTCATCTAATCCCAAGGCCTCTTCTGTGAATCCCTACACAGTGACACTTTTGTTAGCGGTATCGGCAAGGCAGTCCTGGGCTACTCCTTCCTTTTCCCACCATTTGCAAGTCTCTGCTCCCCAGAAATGTTATTCCAGTATGTTCCCCAAACGCTTCACCAGGACCATTGTGTAGTATACAGATGTCTATCATATTTCCTGCAGCCATCTGGCTCTGTGATGTCTAGAAATGTGAGCATTCCTCCCCAACCCCACTAGACTGAGTTCTTTTTTCAAGTTTTATTTTAGGTTCAGGGGTACATGTGCATTTTGTTACATAGGTAAACTTGTGTCACGGGGATTTGTTGGACAGAGTATTTCATCACCCAGGTACTAAGCCTAGTACCCAATATTTATATTTCCTGATCCTCTTCCTCCTCCCACCCTCCACCCTCAGGTAGACCCCAGTGTCTGTTGTTCCCTTCTTTGTGTCCACGTGTTCTCATCATTTAGCTCCCGCTTATAAGTAAGAACATGCGGTATTTGATTTTCTGTTCCTCTGTTAGTTTTCTAAGGATAATTGCCTCCTGTTTCATCCATGTGCCTGAAAAGACTTGATCTCATTCTTTTTTATGGGTGCATAATATTCCATGGTGTATATGTCCCATACTTTCTCTATCCAATCTGCCATTGGTGGGCATTTAAATTGATTCCAGGTCTTTACTGTTGTGAAATGTGCGGCACTGAACATGCGTGTGAATGTGTCTGTATTCCTTTGGGTGTATACACATAATAGGATTGCTGGGTTGAATAATAGTTCTATTTTTAAGCTCTTTAAGGCATCACCACACTTCTTTACACAGTGGTTGAACTAATTTACACTCCCATCCTCAGTGTGTAAATGTTCCCTTTTCTCTGTAATCGCACCAACATCTGTTATTTTTTGACTTTTGAATAGTAGTCCTTCTGACTGGTGTAAGATGGTATCTCACTGTGGTTTTGATTTGTATTTTTCTAATGATCGGTGAGGTTGAGATTTTTTTTCATATGTTTCTTGGCCGTGTGTAGGTCTTTTGAAAAGTGTTCATTACGCTGAGTTTCTAGAGGACAGTGACTCTGAATTATGCATCTATAAATTCCCACGGTCCAACACAGCAATCAGTACTCAGTAGGCCATTGGGAAATACATATGAGATAAATACATTTATGTGTTAATAGCAGAACCATGAAGCCTCCACCTGTGAATTTAGCACCCAGCCCCATGCCCTTCCTAGGCCTGGGGATCTATAAAACCAGGGTAGGTTGGAATTCAGCAGCCACCATCCCACACTCTGGAATGTGGCATTGTCTGGGCAATTGTAATAATTAGGTCCATGTATTTTTCCTGGGCCTCTCTAGTTACCTGTCTTTTACCTTAGGCTCACCAGGTTCTACAGGAGTCGGACCAGTTCCTGTGTAGACCTTCATTCATTAACTTATTCACTCACTCTGTAGTCAGCTACCCATCTAATCCCATCCATTCATCTAAACCCATCCATCCATCCATCCATCAACCATCCAAGCTCTTCTGAAGCTGACCGTGCACCAGGCCTTGCCCTCAGTAACAACCTAGTGGGGGATATGAATATAATAGTCAATCATCGAACTGTGATCTGTGCCTAGAGGGGCAAATGTATAAGGTACTATGGATACATAGGAGGGACACCTTCCCTAACCTCAGTGATTGAGAAAGGCTTCCCAAGGCCCCTGAGCTTGATCTGCCAGGTGAGTGACGAAGAAAAGACAGGAATGGTATAGACTGTTCCTGGCAGAGACAGCAGCAGATATGACACCAGAAATGAATGAGTGCATGGAAAGTTCAAAGGAAGAAAGAAAAACCAACCTGACAGGATCTCTTCTTGTCAAGGAAGGTGAGAGTTGAGGCTGGAAGGGCTCCTGGAGCCAGATCATACAGGGTTTTCGCCCTCAATACAAGTAAAGGAGAAGGATCCAGATCTGAGCATAGTGGGGGAACCGATAAGGAGAATGTCATGCTCAGATTTGCACCTTTCAGAGGGTCACTCTTGGGAGAAGAGACTAAGAGAAAGGAGACCAACAGTAGAACTGGGGTTGGGAAGGTGGAGGAACCATTTAAGGGAATTTCAGTTGCCTAAGCGACACTGATGGAGACAGAGGTTGCTGTGGTCACAAAGAGGAGAGAGTAGGTTTCTGCTAGAGGAAAGAGATATTTAGAAATTAATGGGACTTTGTGATTGATTGGATGTGGGAGGCAGGGAGGAGGAGTCAAGGATGAGTGCCAGTTTCTGGCCTGTGCGGTGGGGCAGATGGAGGTGGCACTGACCAAGACAAGGAGGGAGAGCAGGTGGGCAGGGGGCATAGAGCCTAGAGTGGAGAGAAACAGTGTGCTCGGTTTTTGATAGGTTGAGGTGGAGATACCTGTGGAGCTCTCCAGTGGGGTTGCTCAGAAGATAATTGAATGTCTGGATCTGAATCTCCAGAAAGAGACAAAGACTAGGAACATATATTTAATGCTCACCAGACTGGGAATGGCCCCTGACTTTTTGGAGTAGGTGGGAAGGCCTAGGAAGTCTGAGTCTTCCTCCCACGGTTTCTTCCTTCCTTCCGGAACCCACTGGGCCTCTGTTACGTGGAGCAAGCCTGAATGTGTTTCTCTATGCAACTACCATGGGACAGACTCTCCTTCTAGAAGATTCTTTCGCTTGGAGGAAGGAAAATTGTCCTTCCCAGTGTGGCTACTCACCAGAGAAAGGAGAGAATGAGCACACACCTGAAATCTAAACCTCAGGGATCAAGTCTCCTGCCACTGCTTTTAGAAATGTTTTTAATGATAAAATCACTATATGTGCATTGTAAAAGAGACCTGCAACCCAGAACAAACACGAGATAAATATGGTAGACTTCTCACCCATATCCTGCCAAAACAAGCCCCCCTCTACCTCATTCCCTAGCAACAATGATTATTGTAATTCTAGATTACACACACACACACACACACACACACACACACACACACACACACACACACACCATACTGCTCAACAATGGACTTTTTTGTTTTAAAGATATTCTAGACGTATTTCAACATCAAAATATATATAGTTATACTTCCATTTCTCTCATTTTTATTATGAGTCACACAAGTTTATGTCAGAAAATGTGGAAATTCAGAAAACTACAAAAAGGAAGATCAAAATCTGCCAGTAGCCTGAAATCTCATTATCCTGAGGTGATGACTAATATTCAGAAAAACATATATAGAATTTACTTTTACTGGGGAATAATAGAAGAAAAGATCTAAAGTTGAAGACAAAGAATTAGAGAACTTCAAGCAGATTCTTCTTCATTGTAGGCGATATTGGTCTTTATCTAATTTTTTCCTCTCTCCTTAATTTGAAAGGAATTGAAAGTTGAAGTTGTAGTGTTTTAGTTTAACTATATACTTCTAAGTGGTTGTTAGTTCAGGCAGAACTTAGTCATTTCTCTTACAAAAATCAAAAGATACAATTTATCCCTAAAGAAATAGACTAATTTATCTACATATATTTTAATTAAAGATAATATAAAGAGTAAGCCATTGTTATGATAATTTGTCAAGAGAAATTACTGAAGTATTTAATTGCTTTCAAAAAGAACAAACATATCATGGGGAAATAATTGTCACTTGTTTCTAATGCAAATCCAAACAGATGATGTGTGAATTTAAAGCATTCATGGGTTATCTTCTTCTTCTTACATTACCCGACCAATGGCAGGTTGCTTCTGCGGGTTCAGAAAGCATGACTTCCTATACTTAATTGGTGGCTCAGAATCTTGCCACAAGTTAGCCCTCGTGTCTGTACCATGACTTTCATGTATAGTTCTTTGATTTTCCCAGAGTTTGCAATTGCCTTTTATTTTCTTGTTTCTTAGAAGTGTCTCATACCTTGCTCTTCTTGCTTCTTAGAAGTGTCTCATATCAGCATTCCAACTTCTTACTCATAGGATTTGGTTAATGCTGTTTTCTTCTTTAGGTTATTTTTTATGAGTCCTCTGATTTCTTGTTCTAGTTGGGGCTAATTGCTTATTAGGTGAGCTGCACAACTGTCCTACTAGTGTTTCTTTTCATTGTTCTTCTGGGTTACTTCTATCATTTTTTAATCTATTGTCTCCCTCTTTATTGAATTCAGTTTTCAATTTGCCAGAGTATATCCCCAAGGAATTTTTCAGGAAACGTGCATAACAGGGGTGGTGGTACACCAAGTAAATCTGAATCCCTGAACATCTAAACATGCCTTTACTATGCTCTTGCACTTGAATAAAAGATTCCAAATGATTTCCCTTCAGAATTTGTAGACATTGCTCTGTTACCCTCTAGCAAGCCCATTGCATATGAAAAATCAAATGCTGGTTTGATTGTTGTTTCTTTTTAGGTATTCTAAATATTTTCCTTAAGAAGTTTTAAGACTTCCATCTGATTGTTAGAGTTCTGAAACTTTCCCAACTTTTCTGAGAAGTGTGTGTCTTTTTCATTACATCTGCTCTATACTTGGTGAAAATAGCAGATGGCTACGGCTTTGTTTTTTTGGTCCAGCCCGCTTCCCTTTTCCTTGAAAATTGCCAATAACTCACCCACCTCACATGATTTTGGAGGTGCTGTTAATGAAGGGACCTTTCTTTCCCTGCCCCAGAGTGGCCATCAGAGCATTCCATCTCTCTAGCCAAGGGATCAGTTCAGGACTGGACATACAACCAAGCTAAGCCAATCAGAGTATGTTTTAGAGACCGATCTGGATGCTGGAAGAGAGAATTATGCTCTTTTCTCTGAGTTTGGTACAAGGATAAAATAAGACTGGAATTTATAGAGGCCTTCTTGGTCACTATACATAGAGAACTTGCCTGGGAATGAACCCAACACAGAGGAAAACAGAGTGGAGGGGTGGATAGTGAGGGAGAAAGGGAGAGAGAGGAAGAATAATTTTCAATGTTCAAATTTCTAGATGCAGGCAAGAGTAAAGCCAGATTAGTCAACATATTCACTTTTTCTCTTTCAGCTCTTTGAGTTGTGTTTCCATCCAATGTAACCAAAAGAATCTTGATAATGTAGTGATCCCTTTTAACCCCCAAATTAACATATTTTATCAGCTTAAGGAAATTTTCTTTTGTTATTTGACAATTCCTTCTTTTTTATGACTTTAGTTCTCTCTTTCTAAAATTCCTGTTAGTTGGGTATTGACTTTCTGGTATTTAGCCTCTATTTTTTTTTTTAATCTTTCCTCATTTAAAAAGCCATATTGACATTTTAATCTGTGTTCTGAGATACTTCCTAAACTTTATTGTCTCTATATAATTTCTCTGATGTGGTTTTCTATTCTTTCCTTCCATTCCAGCCCCTTCTTTTTTTTTTATTTCAGCCAACATACTTTTAATTTCTAAGAACTTTTAAATGCTCTGCTTTTCTTCTTTTCTTTCTTTCTTTCTTTTTTTTTTTTTTTGGTAGTGTGCTGCTTTTGTTTTATGGGTGCAATATCCTCCCAATAAATTGACCTCTTTTCTCTTCTGTTTGCTGCATCATCTCTGTCTCTCCTCTGAGTTGCTTTGTTTGCCTTAATTCCTCCCTTTCATGTGGTTTGTTTTCCCCAAAACTTGGAAATCCTCAGAAAGCCATGAAATGTTTGACTAAATGGTGAGGTTGTTAAGTGACCTGGCTGGGATGACTTGTTCCCTCTGCAGGTTGCATAGGTCTGCTTGGAAAATAGCCCTCTTTCCTGAACAGGACAGGGGCCCTGGAGGTGTCCGAGCAAGGCTTGCTGATAGGGAGGCAGAAATGCAGGCTCATGAGCCACCACCATTGCTGAAGTAAGGAAGACATTCCTCTCTAAGTGTGGAGAGCATTAGTGTACATGAGTTTTAACATATGATATACCCCAAATGCTTAAAATTTTCAAAATTGCACATTAAAAATAATAGGACTAATGAGAAAAATAGGGTGAGGAATAAACTACCCAAATTTGATGCAGCATTATAATCAGACCACTAACAAAAATAGTAATCCCAGCAAAACAAAATGCTCATATTTTTCAGAACACATTTTTAACTTTCTAATAAGTAAAAAAATGCTATAGTAAATATAAAGGTTTCCTTTTTTTTTTTTTTTTTTGAGATGGAGTCTCACTCTGCCACCCAGGCTGGAATGCAGTAGCACCATCTCAGCTCACTGCAACCTCAACCTCCTGGGTTCAAGTGATTCTCCCATCTCAGCCTCCCGAGTAGCTGGGATTACAGGTGTGGGCCACCATGCCCAGCTAATTTTTGTATTTTTAGCAGAGACGGGATTTCACCATGTTGGCCAGGCTGGTCTTGAACTCCTGGCTCAGGTGATCCACCTGCCTCAGCTTCCCAAAGTGTGGAATTACAGGCATGAGCCACCGGGCCCCGCTTTACTTTTAGAAGAAGTGAAAGTAGCTTAATAGGAGGTGTGAGGTAGGGGTTAGGCTTCTGAGTTATGGAAATGAGGACAACAATGCACCAAGAATGGGTAGAAGTATTTAATAGGCCCTTCCAAGACAGCACAAATGACCATGAGAAGGAGTGTAGGTGCATGCGGGTTGCTTCTGGTACTGCATCTCTGGGTTCAGCTTTCTTTGCATTCAGCTGCTGTTACTGACATCCTGCTTCTATGCATCAAGAAACACACACTGTTGTCAGACAGACCAAGTTTATTCCTCTGTGGAGCTCCTCTCCTTTATCTTTTTTCTCTGAGTCTGCTAAAGAGGTCAGGAAGGGTGAGTCTATAGAAATGCCTGCAGAACTCTCATTTTATTTTGAGAGTTGTTCTCATGACTCTTTTCTGTGGGTGAATACCAAGGCCAGCTGTTCTGTCTATTCAAGAAGGGTCTAGGGCAGCCAGGCAAGCTATTCTTTGAGCAGTTTGGGTTGCCCCATGGCCCCCCTGCTTTTATGGGAGTTTCCTAGAGTCTGCTGAGATAAAGGGCTCTGGCTTCAGCCACATGCCTCGTGCAGGTCTACGCTGACTTGTCACTTCCTTGCTCTGGATTCTCCATCAGTTGAATCTGATTTGCCTACCACCTTTCAGAAATTCCTCAACATTGCTCGTCCACGGATAACATCCTTTTTCTATTTCCTAATACGAATGCATTTATTCTCTTACGTCTTTTCTGACACTTTTTCCAATATGATTTTGGTATAGAGAGAAGTTAAATTTTGTGTACTCAATCTGCATCTCTAATTGGAAATTCTCCACACTGCATTCTTTTCCTTTTGACTCTGGCTAAGTGTTTTCATAATCTCGATCCTTGGCTTATCATCTGGAAAATGAGAATGATAGTAATACCAGTCCTGCCTGCCCCATACTGTTTGGGGAAGGATGGCAGAATTTGGGAGTCATCTGTGAACATAAAGAGTGGCATCAATTTAAGTTGCTATTAGATTGTGGAGGAGAACCCCCTAAGTGGCAGATGAGAAAGCGAAGCCAAAAGATTGGAAGCAATTTTTGCCCAAAGTTACTCAGAAACCTCCAGTCTCTTGGCGCTCACGTTCTGATCTCTTTCCAGGCCCTGCTACTCCTCAGCCTGCAGACAGCCAGGGCTGCAGTGCTGGAGGAAGAGCAATTGAGAATTCGGAAGAGGCAAAGATGGCATAAATAATTCAGTGATTGCCAACCACGGGCCATTAAATTTTCCATGATCTGTTTTATTGTATCCGCTATGCAGCGTTAGTCACTCCAGTTCAGATGCAAACCAGGCAGTTTGCTCTGGCTACAGGAGCTGGCCACTGCTCTATCTCGGGACCCAAGACCATAAAAGCGTTGGCCTTGGGCCTGGCTGGGCCTCCATCCTAAAAAGGGGACAAATAGAGGTTCACATCACAGCAGGTGTGAGTGTCAAGCCTCCCTGTTTCCGCTCCTATTCATCACTAAGCCACTGATAGAATGGTGACGATCACCACTTAAGCACAGGATGTACTTGCAAACACGTCAACTTTATTTTGCTGCTGTCTCTACGATCAGCAAAAACATAATGTGTCGGGCAGGGGTGAGGGGTTTCAGGAGTTAATTTGTTCCACATACACATTGACAGTTACCATCATTCTGACACTCTATTTTGCCTTTTAAAAATATTTCTTCATATACTTGGAGCCTCAAAATCTGACAACGGCCCAGATCTCACATAACTCCTGGGAAGCTAAAGATCTTCAGCTCCAGGGTCAGGCTATTTAGAATCCTAAAGATGATGAGGGCATCTTTGCAGAAGGAAAAATGGAGGCTTAGAGAAAGAGCTGGCCATGGGCAAAGACACAGCCAGCTGGTGGCAGGGCAGCCCCAGGACCAGGTCTCAGGAATCCCAATCCAGAGTCTTCCCCAGGGCCCGGGTTTGGGAGGGAGAATTTCCCCCCAGCCCCAGACCATCATCTGAGCTACTCAAGGTCACTGTGGCTTGTCAGATTTGTAATTCGAATAGAATACTTTCTTCACTATGTTCTGGGGACCACACAGCTTCCTGAGATCACACTTCCCCAGGTGTGCCCCCCTCAACACCCCTGACATCACAGCAGAGTGCAAAAGGAAAGAACTGGGTGCTGCGGGCCAGGTTCATCCCAACACCTGTGGCTCAGGAGGCTTGGCCACTGTGCACGGCCACATGTCCCCCATTTTACATGCTGACTTGATACCTGGGTTAGGAGAGTGTGTGAGGGCAGACAAAGACAGGAAGTGTCCTTGAGTCACTTAAGAATGCAGGATGTGTAGTCAGATGGCCTGGCTCCACATTCCAGCCTTATTGCTTATCGGTTATGTGCATAAAAGAAATCTCATCCCGTCCTTGCTCCTCAATTTTCTCATACATGAAGTGGGGAGGCCAAATCTGCATCCCTGGGGTTTTTGTGAGGCTCTAAGGTGATGATAGTTTGGACTTGCCAAAGTCCTTTTGACACCTCTAGCAGTTAACCATTGCTACGTAACAAAACACCTTAAAACTTGGCAGCTCAAAATGACAACAGTTACTGCTCAAGACTGTGGTGGCTCCTGGGCACTCATCTCACCCTGTGCTTCATTGATCTAGGATGAGACTCCTCACATGGTAGGGCCTGCTGATTATAAACTGGCTTGGGGTGGGAAGCCTCAGCCGTCTCACCCTTCAGCAGGCTAACTCAGGCTTGTTCACCCGGCTGCAGGGTCCTGCTAGAGAATATGAATGCACACAGGCTTTTTGAGGGTTGGACTTGGAAGCGGCACACTGCCATCTCTGCCACTTCCCGTTGGCCAAAGTCACAAAGCCAAGCCAGACTCAAGGTGAGGTCAAAGAGAATGGACTCTACTTTCTTGATGGAAGGAGCTGCAAAGGACATGTTTACAGGGAGGACTGGAGGATTGTGGCCATTTTTGCAAAGACAGTGCTGAGCATGTTTGGAAAAATAGTTTGTCCAAGGCCACACAGTTGGTGGGCGGTAGAGTTGCCATGAGAAGCCAGGACTTTTAATGTCAAGTACCCTACGTTAAAACCAGCCTCAACGCCATTTGTACTATTGAATTTACTCTGGGGAAAATCTAGTAGATAGTGATTTAGGGTGTTAACATTTGTGTTCCTCTTCATTCGTTTTATAATCTCAAAAGGTAAAGGAGAGCCAAGAATTTGATTTCCTGGCTCTTCCTTCTGGAAGGAAGCCCTGAGGAATAAGGAACAGATCTTGGGATGAGACCGAGATTCAGATTCCATAGCTTGAAGAACTTCACTTACGCAACTTTATGTTTTCTTTTTGAGTGGTGGTGCTGGTGGCGGTGGTTGGGGATGGGTTATATCTTATGCACCATAACCAAAGAAGGCAATCACCTTTCTGTGTGCCTGTGAGTGTGTGTGTGCATGTGTCCATGTGTATCAGTAGAGGAGAAAAGGATGAACACAGGATCCCCAGTCCTGCTGCCTCAGGTTGGAAATCCATCATCTGTCGCGATCGTTTCCTGCTTGAGTTCCTTGTTATGCGTCTCCCATCCCAAGAATGCTCCTGCCCACATGGCCAAAGTGCAAAACCAATCATGTCACTCTCTGTTTAAAACCTCTCATGGTTCCTTAGTGCCTTGGGGCTAAAGTCTACTGTTTTAACTCAGCCATCAAGGCCCATACTTTCTCATGGAGCCCACATCCCGGCTTCAGGATCCGCCACCGTGTCCTCAGAATCTTTGCACCCCTTTCTCATCTCCTTTTCTTTATGGAGTGTATTACCTCCTTCTCTACCTGTTGACCTCTCCCTCATCCCTCAGAGTTCAGCTTCAATGTCACCACCTCATGAGGTTTCTCTTACCACCTTCAATGAGCTGGCTAAGTGAGGGTCTCCTCCTCTCTCCAAGTGTCCCATGTCCTGCACATACCTTTAGTAAACCTCCTGGCATGATGTCTTGTGATTGTGGATTTACCTGTATTGTCTCACATGTAGACGGTGAGATCCTTGAGGTCTTGCACATAATAGACTGAGTATACATGTATGAGTGAACAAATGAATGTACGATCACCTTTCTGATACCTTCCTCACTGGGTGAGTCCTGTTTCCAGAGCCAAAGAACTCACATCCCCAGTTTGGGTGCAGGCATGCAACCCCAATGTCACTCATCTTACTCCCCTGTCCCTAGAAAACTTGGGTTAGGAAGTGTGAGCCACGGAGTGTGTCAGAGAGCAGGGGAATTAATATTCTGGCACCATATGGCAGAGGGGCCCAGTTCTCGGCTGGCAGGGATGGGGGTACCAGTGGCAGAACCCAATGCATTCATCCCAAGTGTTCTGGAGGCATTCTTAGGTGAAGGTTCCAAAACTGGACAATTTTGGCTTTCTGGCCTTTCCAGAAATTCTGAGTGAACTTATATTCATCTCTATTTAAACCAGCCAATGTGGATTTTATTGTTTGCAACCAAGAGCTCAAACACTTCCATGAAAGGAAGCAGGAAAGAGTTTAGTGGATTAGCCAAATCCTAGATCTGCCATTTACCTAGCTGTGTGACCTTGAGCAATTTACTTCTTTATAAGTAAATTTCCTCATGTAAAGAGGAAATTGACAATAATTATTATCCCTGAGGATTACTGAAAGAATGGAATAAGTACAGAAGTTACCTGGGCCGGGCGCGTGGCTCAAGCCTATAATCCCAGCACTTTGGGAGGCCGAGGCGGGTGGATCACAAGGTCAAGAGATCGAGACCATCCTGGTCAACATGGTGAAGCCCCGTCTCTACTAAAAATGCAAAAATTAGCTGGGCATGGTGGTGGCGCGTGCCTGTAGTCCCAGCTACTCGGGAGGCTGAGGCAGGAGAATTGCTTGAACTCAGGAGGTGGAGGTTGCGGTGAGCTGAGATCGTGCCATTGCACTCCAGCCTGGGTAACAAGAGCGAAACTCCTTCTCAAAAAAAAAAAGAAGTTATCTGTTGCTATGTAACAATGCACTACTACACTTAGTGGCTTCAAACAAATACGTATCCCCATCTTTCATGGTTCTGTGGACTGACCGAACTTAGCCTGGTAGTTCTTGCTTGTACATCTTCCATTGGCTGTAGTCAGATAGCAGTGCAGGCTGCTAGGGCTGGTGGCCTGAGTGGCTACACGTGGCCTCCCCATGGGGCTGGAGCCTTTCCCAGACTGAAATCCTAAAGGGAGCACACTGAGCCCAAGTGTGCCAAGAACCCCAGGCAGAAGCTGCAAGCCTTCTTGTGACTTGCCTCAGAAATCCCAGAACGTCACTTCCACTGCATTCTAGTGGTCTCTTAGCTGGTGAAGCAAGTCACCAAGGCCAGCCCGGATCTAAGAATTACACTTCACCTTTTGATGGACGGAGAGCAGACATTGCAGCCATCTTTACACTACCACGATGAGACACTGCCTGGGAAACATGGTGTCTACCACGTAATACGTATTCAATAGTTTGGGATTTGTCTCCTTCCTGCATTTATTCGACCAGTTTGCAGCCCAGCAAGGCCGGTCCCATCTAGCCACTAGATTCCCCTCAGCCTTCCTAGGGAAATGCATAGCTTTCCTAGTCAATGTACAGAGAGGACAGGCAGGTAGGGTGATGGGTTCCCGAGCAATCCACACTGGCAGCAGGAAGATCCAGGAGAGCTGGTTTCTAGTTCTAATTACCCTAATAAGTTATTTAGTTGCCTTGAGCAAGTCTATTGCCCTCTCTGGACTCAGTTTCCCCATTCGTCAAAGGGGATGTGGACTAGATGAACTCTAAGGCCCTTTCTGCTCCTGCCATTCTTGTTTTCCTTTTTTAAATTTTTTGAGATGAAGTCTTGCTCTGTTGCTCAGGCTGGAGTGCAGTGGCATGATCTTGGCTCACTGCAACCTCCACCTCCCGGTTTCAAGTGATTCTTCTGTCTCAGCCTCCCAAATAGCTGGGATTACAGGCACCCACCACCACGCCCAGCTACTTTTTGTATTTTTAGTAGAGACAGGGTTTCACCATATTGGTCAGGCTGGTCTTGAATGCCTGACCTCAAGTGAGCCACCTGCCTCAGCCTCCCAAGTGTTGGGATTACAGGCGTGAGCCCGGCCTCTGCCTTGCCATTCTATCATGGTCCCTTAGCACCATCTCAAGGACTCTAGGGACTTATAAACTGATGGGCAGGACATGGGATTTGATCTTGTTTCTGTCCTCATTGCAGGGACTATCCCAACTCATCTTTTGTGTCACACCTGGGCCCAAGCTCTCAGAGGCCTCAGAAGTGCCTGACTTGTAAGCCAGTCCCAGCCTGATTTCCCCTTATGAACTCAGCCCCCGAAAGTCCCTTTTGTAAATGAGGCACGGTAATCTTTAGGTGATGGGACATCCCCACTTCTCCCTGCTGCTCCTGGAGAAACTAAAGGCTTTGCTTAGGTCAGATCACACTGTAGCCATCCCCACCTTTGGTGAGGACCAGCTCCACCGTTCACTCGATGTGTTTTCCTGTTGATTCTCTGGGAGTGTTTTACCGAAGTGAGATGTAGTTCTCTGCAGGGCTGACACCACCTGGAGATTCCTCAGACCTCACCTGCACTGTGAGTAGGGAAGTTTTCTGTCTCTGGGTGGCTCAAGCCTGTAATCCCAGCACTTTGGGAGGCCGAGGTGGGTGGATCACAAGGTCAAGATATCGAGACCATCCTGGTCAACATGGTGAAACCCCGTCTCTACTAAAGATACAAAAAATTAGCTGGGCACGGTGGCACGTGCCTGTAATCCCAGCTACTCAGGAGGCTGAGGCAGGAGAATTGCCTGAACCCAGGAGGCGGAGGTTGCGGTGAGCCGAGATCGCGCCATTGCACTCCAGCCTGGGTAACAAGAGCGAAACTCCGTCTCAAAAAAAAAAAAAAAAAAAAATACAACCAAAACACATGTTTTATTGCTCAGGGTCTGTCTACCAGGGACCACCCCGCCGTGGGAATTGAGAATGTTTTCAATATGGGGTGGAAAAAAGCTTCAACACATAACGTCTTCTCCCAGCTATCCTGTTGGTGACTGCTGTGTGATTGTTTCTTAGAATCTAACATGAACCGAACCTTGGAAGAAATGAAATTTAGCCAGATGCAGGGAAGAGGGGAGTGGTTTATAGGATGGAGCTGGGGCAGGAGTGAGCCCGGGCTGGGAGGTGGGACTGAGGAGGCCGTCTTGGGGGTAGTGAGGAAGCCCACCTGGGCACAGTACAGCCCTCAACTGGTGGATGGGAATGAAAGTGTTCAGACCTAGGCCCTCAGTTCTTGCTCACATTCATTCATTCATTTATCATTCATTCATTCTTCATTGAGCCCCTGCTGTGGAAGGCACAGGGCTGGCTCCTGGAAGCAAACCAAAGCAGACACCTTCCCTGCCTTACAGTCTAGCGGGGGAGACAGATGCTAATCAGATGACCTTTCCGACAAATGGACAATTCCAGGCAGGACTAGTGACGTGCATGAGCAGCATGCAATGTGTCAAGGCCTTGACCATGGGGGCCTGACCTGGTCAGTGAGGTCAAGACAGGCTTCCTTGGTATTCAAAGTATGACCTGAAGGATGAATAGGAGCTAACTACAAGAAGGGCAGAGGGAAGAGCGTTCCTGGATGAAGGGAGGGCATGTGAAAAGGCCCTGGGCAGGACAGAAAGGAGCGTGTCAGGCACAAAGGACTCAGAGGGGCAGGTGGGGAGGGGGTGGGATTATTTTCTCCATATTAATGAGCTGCACCTTTAACCCCCAAATAATGGGGAACTACTGTTGCTTATGAAGACCGTGGGCCATGGATCTGAGCTGACTTGCATTTTGGCACTATTGCTCAGGCAGCATGTGCAGAACGGACTGGAAGGAGCCATGGTGAGTTTGGGGAGAGCAGCTGGGAGGCTACTGCATTTGTCCAGCCCAGGGACAGACTCAGGGGCAGAGATGGAGAGGACCAGAGGGAGCTGAGATCTTGAGGAGGCAGAACTGCCAGGTGTAGAGGTGATTGGCTCTGGAGGGTGAAGGAGGATAAGCTGAAAGCCTGTTCCCGTGTCCAGCTTGGGCTGGGTGAATTTTGTGGCCATTTGCTGAGACACAGAAGGCCGAGGGGAGGTTAGCCAGCAGACTCACTTTCGCAAACATATGTTGAGGGTCCCTGTAGGCACATAGGTGAGGAGGTTAAGGAAGCAGGTGCAGGTGACTCTTTGGGTGTGAGTCTCAATATGGCTGTGGGGTCTGAGAGCCACCTCTAAGCCATCTCGTGTGGGTGGTGACTAAGCCATTGTGGTGGAATTCAGGGCCACCACCCCCCACACCAAGGAGGAAGTGGATGGGATTACCCAGAGGAAGTAGAGTCAGGGGAAGAGGCGCCCAGCCCTGGAGGGAGGCCAGCATTTGCCACCCAGGGGAGGGAGGCCCTGCAAAGGAGACCGAGAAGAAAGTGAGAACCCCAAGAATGAGCAGGTTGCTGGGAGGAAGGGTTTACCACTGCCAGGCCCTGCCAGGCTCAAGGAAGTGGATACTGAAAGTATCTGGCTTTGTGTCACGGTGGCCTCCCTGCCTGGGCACTGTCGTCCACTCGTAGGATGCTACTAAGCCTCTTCTTGCCAGTGTCACCCAGATGTTCTCCTCCAGTTGATCTACAGCTTGGCCATCCCAATGTCACGTTCACCACCTGCAATCCGAACAGACAACTTTCAAGTGACTTCTATTTTGCTTCTGGAAATGAGGTTTTTGGGAATGGCATTTTAAAGCTTGAATTAATTGGCAAGATGGGGAGTGCTGGAAAATGGTGCTTTTCAGAGGAAGCCATCGCTGAATCCCATTCCCCTTGTCCCTTCTCCTGTACCCCCATTTAACCTCCTACCTCCCCGAGGAGGATTTGAAAACCAGGGGTAAAAATTTGCCTTTGGGATCTATGGACCAGCATTTAGAAAAACTAAACTTCTGTGGGCTCTGATGAAGCCTGTAATCTGGCATTTAATTCAACCCACTTCAATAAGATTCAAGTCAAGTCAATTCGACTCAGTCAATTCAAATTAATCCAAGAAACTTATGAGAGTCTTTGTGTTGGGCAGGGTGTGAGAGAGAGACCTCAAGCATTCAGAGACTAAAATGATTCGGCGTCTTGGGGGAGCCAGCTGGGGACTGCTGAGAGCAGGGCCTTTGTGGCAGTCCAGGTCCAGGGGAAAAGGGGCTTCCCTGCATCCAGGAGGGAAATGGGTTAGGGCCGGCATTCTGCAAAACCACCTCTTTGCTGGGCTGGTGAATCAAGGAAGCAGGAAGGTGGGAAGTGTGGCACAGAGACGCAAGACATGACTACGCCTAGCCTGCTGCTTGCCTAGTTATCAACAATGCACCCCAGTGCTCACACCCACCTGTGCTTCTCCAGAAAGCTGGACTGAACGAAAGGTCCTTTCCACTCCTACCTGTTCTGCCACCATTCATCCCTGGGGCCCCAGGCTAGTGAGTGATTTAGCTTGGAAGACTGTCCCTCACCCCACCCTGCCCCTGCCAGCTCAGAGCTCCTGAAGCCCGACGTGCTATGTGGGGCTCCTGCTCAGGGAGGAGTCCACCAATGTGTCTGGAGCAGCATGGGTTTTGCTCCAAGGAATGGCTTCAAGAAATCCAGTCACACTCATTATTGGCTATTTAGCGGTGTTCTGTGGCAGAGCAATGAAGTTTTTCTCTATCATTCATTTATTCATTCATTCAACAAACACTTCTGCATGTCTGCTGGGTGACTGGGTGACAGAGCTAAAACAGGACCCATGTGGCGGCTGCTCTCCTAGACCTCATGGGAGTAACTGCAAGTGGTGGATGCTGGTGGGTGATGAAGGAATGTCAGACACTCTGGGAGGGGGACCGGGGAAGGGGCATCACATCCTAGAGTGGCACTGCTCTGGGTGACAGAGGACACGGACGCTGTCTGACCCAGCTCCTTCCTTGCTGTTGAGGCTGGCAAGGGGACAGTTTTCCAGGGAGCCTCTGCAAGTTGGAGCAGCACTTTTGGCTCTGAGGCAGAGCAGCTCTTTCCCTTCCTGCAGGGCTGTGCCTCCCTCTCCAGGATTCCTGGGCCTGAAAACATTTCTCGGGTTCATGTGACAATGGTAAGAGAGCAGTGACAGGGCCAGGCCCTTGACAGTGTGCTCTTTTAGATAGTTTATTCAAGGACACATCAGTGACCAGCCCGAGAAGGAAGGCTCAGGACCCTCTGGCCCTCAGGGAGGGGAGAAATGTGGAGGGGAGGTAGAAATTCTCTGCTCAGTCTACAAGAAAGCCTGCTCCCCAAGCAGTATCCTAATGGGCCCCTCACCCAAGACATTGGTTGGATTTCTCCACTGAGTAAGAGCTGCTGCTTTCTGGAGGGCCTGCCCCGCTTCTCCAGAGTGCATCATGCAGACCCTGTTTTTCTACTCCATCATAGAGCAATATCATTGGCCCTCACCCCCGTGGAATTGCCAGGAAGAATGAAATGGGTTTGTGTGTGGAGATGGTGACAGTCAAGTGCCTGTGCAGGGCTGGACATATGGGAGGGCTCTGTAAACGTGAAATGTTATTAACAGGTGTGCTGCCTTCTGAAGCTTTCCAGGGCCTTGGCCCAGGTGCAGAACAGCGCACTGGGACCCAGGAGCCCTTCCCTTCTGGTGACCTTGGGCCCCCGAACCCCTCAGACTGCTTGGACCTTCTAGGTGTTGACCTCCCTCTCGTAGGATGATGCCTGGGCCTGGGACCCTGGAGACCTGGCCAGGCCAGAGTCGGCTCCCGCAAGCCACCTGGCAGGGCAGGAGCTGTTGGAAGCCATTACTCTTCTATACCATCCCAGCCAGTCCTCCACCAGTATAGCCTAGAGATTCCTCCCGCTTAGGGTTGCTCACTCTGGGCCACTCCTGCAGGGAATGGGAGAAATCAGCTGAGAAATAAAAATGTGACTCATACTGCAAAGAAGGGACTAATTTCTTTATCGTTCAAAGAACTCCTACCTAGCAACCAGAACAAACCGATAACCCAATATAAAAAAATGGGCAAAGTATAGGAAGACAGTTTCAAAAGAATAGATAAGTGGCTCTTCAATACACGAAAAGTCACTCAGCCTTACTCATAAAACAAATGCAAATTAAAACTTCAGTAAAAGACCCTCTTTTAGGCCGAGTGTGGTGGTTCACGCCTGTAATCTCAGCACTTTGGGAGGCCAAGGCAGGTAGCTCTTTATAAAAAAATATGAAAATTAGCTGGGTACAGTGGCATGCGCCTGTAGTCCCAGCTACTCCAGAGGCTGAGGCAGGAGAATCCTGTGAGCCTGGAAGGCAGAGGTTGCAGTGAGCTGAGGTCGTGTCATTGCACTGCAGCCTGGGCAATGGGAGAGAAACCCTGTCTCACGATAGAGAAAAGAGACCCTGTTTGAGCCATCAGATGAAAAAGATCAAAAGTATGGCACACTCTGCTGCTGAGGGTGCAGGAACAGGTGCCCGAGTGTGGGGCTGGCCGGAAGAGGAATCAGCGCCTCTGGGAGAGCCACCGGGAGCCCCTGCCCGACTGCACCTGCTCTTCCCTCTGACCGACACAGCCAACCCTAGGATTTCATCATGTAGATATACAGGGGGCGTGTGTGTACACAGGGGGTGTGTGAGCTACTCTGGGCCTCAGTTTTCTCATGTGCAAAATGGGAACAAAAATGTTTTGTCTTTGACTTGCTGGCCACAAAGACCCTGGGTGAAAGGTAACTTCGTGTGGATGACTGCTCTGAGCTGCCTCCTGCTGCACCTCTGATGTGCCCGCTCACTTTCTAGGGAGTGTGAGCTTCCAGAGGGCCATGCTTTTTAGCAGCAGGGGCCTGGGGCAGTCAGATGTACTGGGGAAGCAGGTGAGGGGTTATTTCCGGGGCCCCAGGGTGACAGTGCTCAGGGATCGTAAGGTTCACATCCTCACCCACGCGCTTCCTCTTTCACTTATTTTGACTCAGAGCCAATCCTTGCCTGCTGTCCACTGAGACCTGCCTTTATCTGCTGAGGTCTCTGGGAGGGCGCTAAGAAGGGCACGAAGGGGCTCCGCTTTCTACTGGGGTCGGAGGGCGTCTAAATAAAAACAACCAACTTGCCTCACCACCAGGTCTCGTTGAAGTACCATCTAGGTGCTTTACAGACGTTAGCTGATTTTCCCTTCTCAGCCAAATGGCAGGGAGAAATGCTCGCTAGCCCAATTTCATAGACGAAGAAGCTGAGGCACAGAGAGATTTATAGCTTGAGGTCACCCAGCTGGAAAAGAAGGAGCCTGACTCAGAGTAGGCAGGAGACAGAGGTGAAGTCAGCCAGGAGGTGAAGAGCAGGTGGAGGCCCCGGGCAGGGAGGTGAGGAAGCCCCGGGAGAGTGCCGTTGCTAGCACCCCTAGTTGGGGTCCCCTCCAACTCCTTTCCTCCCTCTCTGCCAGCCAGATGGGAGAGGTGAGTGGAGGAAAGGACATTGTCTTGTCTATTCAGGGCTTTCTCCTTGTCAAAACCTGTCAGATTTTCCTCGGAATCTCACAAGGAGGAAAGCAGGGGCTTCCACCAGCAGCCTTGGGCTGGCACGTGCCTGTTGGCCACACATGGTTTTAGAAGTCAAAGGAACCAGGCTAGGATGGGTTTAGTCTCCATACCGGGTGGTCTGCAGAGACTCTGCCCACTGTCCCATGTGCAGGCCTGTGCTGTGTCCCATGTCACCCCCCTGGGCCTGCCAGTATTCACATTCCTGCCCCTCTGTGTAAATTTCCGGTTTCCCAGGTTATAGCGAAGAAGTCGGTGAAATATACACGGAGGACCTGCTGAGAGCCAGGCCTTTCACCCTCCTCTGTTTTCAGGTAAGGAAACCAGGGTTCAGGAAGAAGTCTCTTGCCCAGGGCACCTGGTTTGAGGGAGGAAGACCCAGAGCTGGGATTTGGGTCGACATGACCTCAAGCCTTAGCCCACCTCCCACCACCCACCACCCACCCCCAACACTGGGGGCCCAGGGAAAGAAAACCTTTCCACCCAGGTACCCACGTCACTTGTCCGTGCTCATTTGCATGGGACCTCTCTGTGCGGAGGCCACCTTTACATGGGTTGCTGGAGGGTGGCCTCTGGTGGGCTGCATGTGGCTGGCTGTGTTGCTGCTGAAAGGCAGACCACAGAAGCCACACTGAGGGGTCCCGAGGAGGAGCCACAGTGTCACATGGCGGCAGGCTGCATCTGGTGGGGGAGCTGGGGAAGGTTTGAAGGGAATCTCTGCCTCCCCTCTAGCTCTGCTTTCTCCAGAATCACAGAGCAGTCACAGAGGCAGAATGGAGTTCCTTTGTCCACCCATCACCTGCCTGAGAGCCTTGGTCTGCCTCCTCACTGGCTCCACGGCCAGTCTAAGTTCAGCTGTGGATTCTAGACCTTTCATGACCTGTGTGTCACCCTTTGATCGTTTAGGCCAAGCGGGTTTCTCCATCCTTCCTGTCTCATTCCCACATTTCTATCTATGTTCCAACCATTGCTGCTTCCTGGAATTCCTGTCCCTACCTCCCCTCTTCTGGTCAAGAAAACATTTCCAGGATTCCTTTAAACCAAAGAGAAGCTCCGCCTTCCCCAGGCCTGGCTTCAGTGATAGCCCCAACCCTCTTCACCCACCAAGCCCTTCCCTGAACTCCGCCCACATGTAAGGTCTCTGCCTGCTTGAGGGCAGAGCTGCTGGAAGCAGGTTTGCAGAGGAGTCAGGTCTGAGGGGGAGGCCACCCAGGACAGAGCAGGTTCAGGCTGAAAACCCCAACCACACAGTCCCAGAGAGGGTGGAGGCAGGTTGCAGTCACAGTGAAAGGGAGGGAGGAGGGCTCCGGACGTGAGACCCATCTCCTGGAAGGTGCTTTTCTTAGATCCTAAAGTGGTCTCTGTGCCCTGGACTGGCCAAGGTGCAGCCCTGCCAGGGCAGATAAGATAAATCATTTCAATTCATTTCAATAGTTTCAACAGCCTTTAAACGATTTTAGTGACGGTTTTGCTATTGAAATAAGGACGATTACAATTTAGATTTAGACTCAGGTTTGTTTTTTTTTTTTTTTTCCAGCCTCCGTAGAGACTGTCAAAAATGGCCAATGCTGACTGTATTTCAAGTTGTCATGGCAGAGTATTGGGAAAAGTTTTCAGTTAGCAATAATTGCTCCTTGGATAAACCTCATTGGCTATGACTGTGCGAAGCTTAGACTCAATTTTTTTTTTGAGACAGAGTCTTGCTCTGTCACCCAGGCTGGAGTGCAATGGCATGAACTCGGCGGCCTGCAACCTCCTCCTCCCGGGTTCCAGCGATTCTCCTGTCTCAGCCTCCCGAGTAGTTGGCACTACAGGCATGTGCCACCACGCTCAGCTAATTTTTGTGCAATCTGCCCTCCTCAGCCTCCCAAAGTGCTGGGACTTCAGGTGTGAGCCACAGCATCCAGCCTAGACTCAGTTTTAAGATACAAGTTAATCCTCCCTACAGCTCATGAGGCCTAACAGATGTGGTGACCATTCTTCCCTCCTAGAAATGGGAAGCTCAGGGTCATCTGGTGGGCGGCTCCCCAGGGCTCCCAGTTGACTACAGCACCTGGTTTCCAGTCTGGGTCTTCACCTGCCCCTCCCAGGCTCTGCCTGTTATACGCCTTCCCTTCAGAGCCTGAACATCGTGGAGGGCGGTGGCTCCAGAAGCAGACTGGCCTCTGCTGAACTTCCTGGTCCTCCACTCAGATCGGCTGGGCTACCATCGGCTGGTCCTTTAACCTCTCTGGGTTTCTGATGGTTGACCTGGAACTGGATGTAGTGGAACCCATCCTGAAGGGTTGTTGTAGATTACACTGGATGAGGGGACTTCGTCTGCACACTCTGTCACCTGGCAGTGTTCCATCAATGCTGCCTGGTCATACACCCTCTTCCTTGCTAACACAAACAAGGCCCTTCTCAGAGGCCAAACGCATCCTGCCATAAGCATGCGTGCGCCATCAGCCCCTTCTATGTGTGGGCTTGTAATTGATTGTTTTCAGGTACTGGATCTCCCCTGGACCTCTTGGGAAGCTGGTGCCGTGGGATGATTTTCAGCACCTCACAGATAAGGAGACAGAGAGGTTTGGGAATGGGATCAAGTCACTGAGCAAGGGAGGGTCCACCAGGACTGGACCCAGAGCTGACAGCGCCCAGCTCGAGATGGATTTTCTTGTCATACTTTCCTGGTTCTTCATTCATGCCTTCATGCGATGTTCCAAAACCCAAAACAAAATTCCCCCAAACCTCTGAAAAAACAGTCCAAATGGACCGTCGCCCCCTGCCTGGGTGGGGCCGAGTGAACCCCGGCACTGCGCATGCTCATGTAAGGCCTCGTGCTTCCCTGGGCCACATCTTCCTGGTCACAGGCACTAACATGGCATTGCTGTCCGTCCAGGTCTCACGCACAACCCAGGGAGGCCGCTAACTCTCTGTCTTCTAGCGCACAGCGATTCTCCTCATGGGGCCTCTGGTCCCTGTTCCAGAATGCCTCCTAGGTCTCACCCGGCTCTGCCCCTCTGTGGTACCCAGCATGGGAGGTGGCCGTGTCATCACAAGGAAGGAGCTTCATCATTTCCACAGCCTGCAGGCCTCCCCCAAGAAGGGACTGCACTGAAGCCGACTTGCTTGCAATCCTGCGGGAAGCCACTCTCCTCTCAGCAGGGCCCAGGTGGTCAGCCATGAGCCTCTCATGGCTGAAGCCCCGTGAGGACTCCCCGCCAGCATCCCCCACCTCTTCCCAAGGAGCTGGGCAAGGGAGAGGGATGGAGAGCTGCATCAGCGCATGCGCAGAAACACACCCTCCCCACCCCAAGTTCAAGGGCTGCCCTCTGTCTGGACTGTTTCTAGCAAAGGAGAGAGAATCAGGCCCAGCCACGGCCAGACCCATCATCTTATTTTCCAGAAGCCTTTGGAAGCTGGGGCTGTAAAGGCCTGCTCCTCTCCAGCTTGTCTCAGGAGAGGCAACGGGGTGCATTTGCCCAGCCCCTCAGGCTGGCCCCCACAGCCTCCTGCTCTGCTAGGAAAATAAATCACCCTCATCAAGTCCCAGTAGTCCCACACAGGCTGGAGAGCTGCAGAGAGGCTTCTGGGCCTGCTTCTGGTGACAGTGGCAAAGCTGCACCCCACTGGCCTCGGCTCCCTCAGTTTCTTGCTCTCAGTGCACCATGTACCTGGTGTTTGAAAAGTGTCTGATTCTTTTAGAAGCACATTCATGAAGTCGACAATGTAATTCTGTCACTGGCTCAGTCATTCACTCATTGAGCATGGGTGGAGAAGACGGTCCGGGAGCTGCCCCTGGCACCGGCCCTCAGGGAGCATAGCAGGGTTGGATTGTTCTGGCACTAGCTGACTGAGAGAGCGATGGTGACTCAGAGTCTCACTGTGGGTCAGGCAAGTCCTGAGATCTAGAAGACTCTGCTCTGCAACTTTCTATGTGACCTTGGGCAAGTTACACAGCTCCCTTGAGCCTGTGTTTCCTTGACTCAAAATGTAAGCTTGTAAGGATAGAACAGGACAGAAAAGCCCAGGGCTTTGCATACAGTAAGATCTCTTAACTAGCAGCTACGATTTCACCTCCATTTCACAGGTGAGGCGTTTGGGGGCGGGAGCTATTAAGAGGGAAATTAAATAATAATAGTCATCTGTAATTGCTGCAAAATAAGGTTTACTGTGTTGTGTTCAATATCAAACCCAACCCCCAACTCTGCTTAAAATTAACCAGCTCCCTGTAAAACCTACTTTATCTATTCTCCCCACGTTCTCAGCAAAGTTCCCAGGCATCTCAAAACTCCTGTTTTTCTTGCTGACCAGCTGCAAGGTCACAGGGCAAGATAACACCCAAAGAATGTACAATGCTATTTTTCAAATGTAATGTATGTCACAAGACATGTTACAAATTAATTAACCGTTCTTTGTTCTGGCTTCTGTAAACCTGTTAGATGCTGCATCATCCTGCATGTATAAAAAGTACCTGGCAGGGCGCGGTGGCTCACGCCTGTAATCCCAGCACTTTGGGAGGCCGAGGCGGGTGTATTACGAGGTCAAGAGATCGAGACCATCCTGGTCAACATGGTGAAACCCCGTCTCTACTAAAAATACAAAAATTAGCTGGGCATGGTGGCACGTGCCTGTAGTCCCAGCTACTCAAGAGGCTGAGGCAGGAGAATTGCTTGAACCCAGGAGGTGGAGGTTGCAGTGACCCGAGATCGTGCCATTGCACTCCAGTCTGGGTAACAAGAGTGAAACTCCGTCTCAAAAAAAAAGTACCCAATTTTCTCTGTCCTTTGCTCAGCCTTGGGATGCCAATCGGCTGAGCCGGTGTCCACCTTTTTAAAATCCTCCTGTTCTACCTGTCGGTCCCTCTGCTCTCCTGAATATTCTGCAACACTATGACCTGATAAGTTTCCTCCCTCAGCTTGTTTACAGAGGACCTCCACATCCAAGTCTCACATGAGCTCACCTGGAAGAGGGTAGGGCCAGGAGCTTGCAGGTAGAGTCTGCCAAGCTCTCAATGGGCACTCACAGCCTCAGAGGAGAGGAGAGGCTGAGACCAAGAAATGGGGAACTAACCAGGGAGACAGAAACTGAGGGGCTCCGATGGAACGCCAGCCAGTGGGAGAGACAGGCTGAACGAGTGTGGGCCTGTGGCTTGCGATGGCTTCCTGAATGCTGCCAGCCTGGCTTTTGGGTCAGAACAGTCTTTTAGGGACTGGAAGGGGAAGGCCGTTTCAGGGGATTGGGAGCAGCACAAGCAAAGATTTATTTTATTTATTTGTTTATTTTGAGACGAAGTCTCATTCTGTCGCCCAGGCTGGAGTGCAGTGGCACAATCTTGGCTCACTGCAACCTCTGCCTCCCAGGTTCAGACAATTCTCCTGCCTCAGCCTCCTGAATAGCTGGGATTACAGGCGTGTACCACCAAGCCCAGCTAATTTGGTCAGGCTGGTCTCAAACGCCTGACCAAATCCACCCACCTCGGCCTCCCAAAGTGCTGGGATTACAGGCTTGAGCCACCGTGCCCAGCCAGATTTATTTTAGATACATGATACAGAGGAAAGGGGGCTTCTGTGACAGCCAGGACACATGGTTCTGCATTGGGTCCTTAGCCTCTCTGGGCTGCAGAGGGAATAGGCCTAGAAATCCTAGCTTAAGTTTCCTGCGTTCTTCTTCTGTGTGGGCATGGTTCTAAGTGCTTCATGGAGATTACCCTATTTAACCCTCACCGCACCCTGCGAGGCAGCATGGCACACTGCATCACTGCTAAGGTACAGAGTCAGTGGGGCAGCTGGTTTGGGTTCACAGGTTTTCAAGGGGCAAAAGGAGGAGCATGAATGCAAGCAGCCTAACCTGCCTTGCTTCTCAGGGCCCTCTGGCGCTGGAATCCTGGGGCCCCTGGGCCATGGCAGGGGAGCTCTGGGGCGCTGTGATTGGTGCTGCCTGCACAGACCTGCCCTAGCTGTTGATAACAGCACCTCTGTGGCAACCCTGCGGGCCTCCCTGGAGCCCAGCTGGCAAACCGCCCCTGCCAGACTGTATGGCATGTCCTTCTCCATGCAGGTGTGCAGAGACAGCCTGGGATTTGGATGGCTAGGGTCCTCCCCGCAGGTTCTGAGGGAGCTGTGCCGCTTAACCTCTCAGACTTCAGCAGTTCCCATCTGCACAGGGACATCACAATGTCCTCTCCACCAATGCCGCAGGGTTGGGATACTTGGGGATGGGCAGCAGGGCCCAGCACCCCCTTGCGTGAGAGGTGGAGACGTCAAGGGACGTCTGAGCTGAGCCAGGCACTAGGATCACAGTCAACGCAGAAATTGGCCCCAGAGGAAGCTGCCACTCAGGGGCGTTTATTGGTTGTCCCAAAGTCACACACATAGGAGGTGGCATAGATAACCCAGAACAGCGCCCTCCCCAGCCATTCTCCCCAGGAGGAGGACTCATCCTCTGCTCAGCCTTAAAGAAAGCCTCAAGCTCAGTAGCACACGTGGTGTCAGAGATGCCCCCAGCTGACTTCAGCACAGGCTGAGTCTGCAAGAGGAGAGAAAGCCACACGTCATCAGTGGTGACCCCGGCCCAGCTGTGGCAGGAGGCCACTCAAGGGGATGAGAGGCTATGGAGAGCTGAGGGCATTTCCCTGAGGAATATCCCACTCCAAGTCCCTATGCCCCTTCCCGGCCCTCTTTCCTTCCAAACACCCACGGGGCTGCCTCCCCAAACAGAGGACATGGAGGCAGAGCTGAGGCTCTGCAGCTGTCACGTGGCCTCACAAGGCTGGGGCTCTGCTAGGTCTGTGCAGGAACTCATTTCACTCCCACACAGAATGGGAATAATCTCTGTATCTCTGTTAAGAAAACTCTGTGGATGTGTTTGGGGTAGCAGGGAACCCTTTCACAGCAGGGAGGCTGCTCTGCAGAGCTGAGGGAAGAGAATGTGGAGCTGTCCCAGCAAGCAACTGAGGGAGGGTGGAGAGGCAGCTGGAGGGAGGGTATGGTCCCACAGGACAACTCCCAGATGCCCCGTCATCCACATCATGCCTCCCCTGCTGCCCAAAGAAGGGCTGCCTTCGCCATGGGAGCCTAGAGGCAGAGGGGCCGGGGGACTGGACCCACCCAGCACTCAGGAGTTTGCCAGAATTTGGAGGATGGGCTGAGACCGGGCAGGGATGCAGGTTACACTGAATGCGTCTCTGCAGGTAGGATCTACTGAGACCACCTCCCAGCTGCTAACCAGAAGTGGCATCAGGTGTCAAATCCAGCGTCTGGCAAGTTCTATTTGGCCAGTGGCAAATGGTTGTCTTCAAACCCACCTTCTCGTTCTTTTCTGTTCTTCTGCCTCCTTGAAAACTCTCCCCTCATTCCACCCTGACTCTCATCCAGAGAAAAAAGGATGCTACAGTCTCATGTCCCATGACGTTTGGCACATCCCTCCACGCTCAAAGGGGCTATTAGACCTTAAGACTGGCCCCTTTAGAGGGCAATGCCAGACCCAAAGGCAGAACTCTTCACCAGGTTCTTGTAGCTCTCTGCATCAGGGAGGAGAGAATCCCAGGGCGGGGCGGCCTCTTCCGATGGGAGAAGCGAAGCGACAGCATGCCAGGGTGCCATAAAGCTCAGTCTAGCACAGCAAAGTGGCAAAAAGGAAGAATAAAACACCCATCTATTTAAAAGAGTAACGACAGGGAAAAATACATTTTCATCAGTTTGTCTTCTCGTGGCTGAATCCCCGCAGCAAGCTCCAAATTCCGACGTTAGGAAATAAATCAAAATAACTTTGCTGTGTTTAGCCTCATTTTGCCGCGCCGCTCGGCTCTGAGTTAAAAAGCAACAGGTACCGTGGTGTCTCTCCCAGAAACACAGGAACGGTTTTAAAATGCAATTATGGGGGTTGGTGGAAGGGAAGGGGAAAAATGTTTTTCTTCGATTGATGTATGATTGCCCCCATGCTGTTTGGAATCGTATTTTCGCTGAGCTCTGCTAAGAAGTGCTATTTACAGGGAGCCTGACAGACGGAAGCGATTGGGTTTGGCAGGTCTAAATGTATTATTTTAGCAGGTCTCCAAGGAAAGATTCTGGGAGGGGCGCTGGCCTTTTAAAGTGCAGAGGACAATAGAGCTGCTCTGCCTCAATCCTGCTTGTCAAGACCGATCAGCCAGCCTGGAAACAGCCCCTGCTTTCTAAAGACGCCTGCCTCTCACCTCCTGCCTCCCGCTTCCCCCCGCAGCAGCATATTCTCCCCGCCCCTGCAGCCCTTGGCTCCCACTTGACAAAACCCATCAGTCATTCCTTCACCCAGCAAGGACTTCCCGAGTAGTCTAACAGGCTTGACTCTTTTCTAGGCACTGCAAGGCTTCTGCATTGGTCCATTTTTGAGTCACTATAAAGGTGGTTTATAAAGAAGAGATCTTTAATTGGCTCATGGTTCTGCAGGCTGTACGGGAAGCATGGGGCCAACATCTGTTCCTGGTGAGGCCGCAGGAAGCTTTCAATCATGACCAAAGGCCAAGGGGGAGCCACCACATCACGTGGTGAGAAAGCAGTGGGGGTGGGGGACTGGGGGAAGGTCCCACACTCTTTTTTTTTGAGATGGAGTCTTGATCTGTCGCTAGGCGGGAATGCAGTGGCACAATCTTGGCTCCCTGCAACTGCAATCTCCGCCTCTCAATTCAAGCGATTTTCCTGCCTCAGCCTCCTGAATAGCTGGAACTACAGGCATGTGCCACCACACCCAGCTAATATTTGTACTTTTAGTAGAGACGGGGTTTCCCCGTGTTGGCCAGGAAGGTCTCGATTTCCTGACCTCGTGATCCACCCTCCTTGGTCTCCCAAAGTGCTGGGATTACAGGTGTGAACCACCACACTCTTTTTAAACAACCAGATCTCATGTGGACTCAGAGCAAAAACTCACTCATTACCGTGAGGAGGGCACCACACCATTCATGAGGAATCCCCCCGACCAGTCTGACCCAAACACGTCCCACCAGACCCCCACCTCCAACACTGGGGATCACATTTCAACATGAGATTTGGAGGGGACACACATCCAAACTATATCAGCTTCTAAAAGGTCTCTGGTCAGATGGAGGACCAAAGAGTCTGGGCCTGCTGGAGCCCAGGGAGGACAGCAGCTGGCTGAGAAGGGGATCAGCACAGTCTAGGAAGCCCAGAGCATTTGGCCCCAGGCCCCAGGAGGGGAACATGCAGAAGGACATCAGTGATGGAAAACAGGTGGCAGAGCATAGTGGAAGGCAGTCACGGTTCTGAGACGATGGGTCCATCAAGATATAGAACACGGTGGGCACCTGAGGCAGGGTTATGGCATGGGTACAGAATCCTATCTGATGACCAGTAGTGACTCTATTTGAACCCTTACTGTGTATCTGGCACAGTTCTACGCTCTTCCCATCTATTAGGCCATTTAACCATCATGACCATGTGGTAAGTTTCATTACCCCCACTTCACAGACGAAACACAGACAGGTAAAGCATCTTGCCCTAGGTCACTCAGCTAGTGAGTTGCAGGAGCTGGATTTGAACACTTCCCACCCCTTAACCACTCTGCTGTGGGAATCCAACAGGGTGAGTCACGGATGATGCTGAGGCAAGGCTGGACCAGCAGCCAAGGAGCAGGATGGGGCGAGCTATCGACTGAGCCTCAGAAGGTGCCAGGCTGGAATAGGAAGTGAATAAAACCCAGTCCCTGCTTTCACAAAGTTGATGATCATATGAAGAGGGTGGTTATTTAAATAAATAATACAAAATACGACGCAGGGTGATGTACAGTAGCAGAGGGTTTTGCAAGATCTAGAAGTATCACAGAGGGCATGACTGGTTACATTGGTCCTCTTAGAGAATGAGACAGGGAAGGCTGCCTGGAGAAGGCGATGCCTAATCTGAGTTTTAAAGGATAAGCAGAAGTTTGCTAAACTGATGGAAAGGGTCAGTGCAGGGAAGAGCAAGTGGTAGAGGAACACTTGGGTGAAAGGTGAGATCTGGGGTGGAGGGAGGTCCTCAAAGGATTTGTAAACCACGCTGAGGGACCCAGGGGTCTCAGCGATGTACAAAGCTGTGAGCAGGAGGGGGAGGTTGATCCCAGCTTGGAGGGTTAGGGGTGCTGGGGTCGGAGCCAGAGCGTTCTGCTGGGAGCAAGAAATCAGTAATCAGTATATTCTCTAGACCTGGGTTTTTCAACATGAGCATTCCTGACAGTTTGAACCAAATTCAACTGCTGTCGGAGGTTTCCCTGACCATTATGGGATGCTTGTCTGCGTCCTTAGCCTCCACCCACCAGATACCCGTAGAAGCACCCCACCCCCACCCTTCCAGTTTTGACAACCGGAAATGTCTTTAGACATCACCAAACGTCACCTGAGTGGCAACATTGCTCCCAGTTGAGAACCACTGGTCTAGGCTTTCACCATCTGGGAGAAATGCCTGGGAAACCGAAGAGCCATGCAATGGGTAGAGGCTGTGGAAGAGTTCTGTTTGGGCAATGTCTTAGGTGACAAGAGCTTGCTTTAGGGAACTTGAGGGCAAAGGAGGGAGGACTGGAAGAGAATGAGTTTCAGGCTTCATGGGCAGATACTTAGATCCAGGATGCCAGATACATACTATGTGTGTCTCATCCCCTGCCCAAGGCAGACATTGCTAATCAATCACAGTGTTCTTTCTCCCTAAGTCAGGACAGACTCAACCGTGTTCCAGGGAGACAGCCACCACAGCTCAGGAGGGAGGAGTGCAAGAGAAAAAATTCGTTGCCCTCCTAGGTGTAAGAGATTTTCTCTGATAATTTTTTTTCTTGTTTTAAGAGAAGAGGTCTTGCTATGGTGCCAAGGCTGATCTCGAACTCCTGGGCTCAAGCGATTCTCCTGCCTCAGCCTCCCAAAGTGCTAGGATTACATGCATGAGCCACCATGCCCAGCCAAAATGGTTTTTCCCGACCTGAGGGACTCCCCTATTCAGTGTTCCCTTGGCTGTGATCCCCCCACGATCCCTCCTCCACCCACCCCATTTAGACATCCTGCATTCCAACAGGAAGGAGACAGGCTGCATTTTCCCGGTGAGGCTAAGAATTGCCTTATTCCATCTTCCTCTTTTCAAAGGAAGAGCTGGTCCTGAAGGCCCCGAGGCCCAGGGTGAGGAGGGCATGTGGCTGCTTCCACATGACAGGAGGGACTGGGTGGTGACACAGGACACACGGGGACAGGGGCTCAAAGTGGCTTTGGTGAGACCCAGCACAGGGAACTGGTCATATGGCCTGTCAAGGATGGCTCCATGGTGAGGAGGAGACTGGGCTCGTGATCTCCCATCTTACTGGGCGCCTGAGACTCAGGTATTGCTGGGTGGCAGTGGGAGCTGCAGAGCTTTCTTACCGAGGGGCCATCTGAGAGGCTCAGGCTTGAGCGCTTTTGGTCCTGCATTTCCTGAGCACCTGCCAGATGGCAGGCACCCACAACTTCGTTGCTCCCACAAACTTCCTGCAGGTAGACCTCATTGTTCTACATTGCAGGTGAGAAAAACTACCTCTCAGAGACGTTGACTAACTGCCCAGGGCCCATGGCCAAGGGAAAGCAGAGTGGGGTGGAAACCCTAAGTCACCAAACACGAGCCGGTGCTCCTCCACCACGCCACGCCCCTTGGCCACCTGGGACTCAGAGGCACAGAGAGGATAAACAAACCAAAGGGCCATATAACAAAGTGGTGAAGGGCCCTGGACAGACTGGGTCCAAATCCTGCTTCTGCCACTCAAGAGCCAGTGGCCCCACGTGAGTTATTTGACCTTTCTTTGCCTGTTTCCTTATCTGTAACATGGAGACAATGGCTCCTAACTCTCAGAGATGCTGCCAGGACCTTAAGAGTTGCATGCTTGGCACAGTGCCAGGCACGTGGCGAGTACTCAGTGGGCATCAACTGCCACTGCTGCTGTGACGGGTAGACAGCATGGTAGTCAGAAGTTGGGCATTCCTTGCTCTGCCCCAGACTCTTCTGCCTGCGCGAGATGCAGTCCGCTCCTCTTGGATCCTTTTTTAGAGGAAACTTGCGGGGTGGTGTGTGTTTCTCTCGCTGAGTCTGAAGCCAACCTCAAGCCCAGCCTGAGCCAAATGTCACCGGAAAGGCACAGCCTGTGGTTTGCTGACGCCCCCGCCTCGCCAGCCCTGGAGGCCTGCTGTGCCCTTGGGGCCCCAAAGGCAGTGGTCTTGGCTGGGCCAGCTCACGAGGTTGGAGGCTCTGGAAACCAGAGATGAGGGCGGCAACCGGATTGGGTTCTCAGTGAGGCGTGGGAGAGGTGAGTAGTTAGAGCAGGTCAGGCTCTGCAGAGAGCCCAGGCCATCCTGGGCCATTTGTCCATCTTTCTGGTTACCTGTTCTTCCCTCTGTCTGGGAGTTCCTCACATGTGAGTCCCTGCCTTCTAAGGCAGCAGCCACTTCCTTATTTTCCTGCTCCTCTGTAGCCAGAGCAGTCACGTGACCCTGGCTCCGCCTAGCAGATGTGCCCAAGTGGGACCTCAGCCTGTAGTTAGGCATCTGAAGAAGCCGTTGCTGTAAGGCCCCTGTCCAGCAGGAGTGCCAGCTGCTGGGCCCCCTCTCCTAGAGGCAGCTGTGGGAGGGGTCAGGGTGGCACCCAGTGCCCAGCGTCCATGGCGGATAGTGTGCTGGCTGAAAGGGCCGTGGTGATCCCGTGGCCAGCCCTGCAGGGTGGCTTTAGGATTGGGTTCCGGTGGTGCGGCTTTCATGTTTAGGGCTCTAGTCCTCACGGAGACAGACCATGGGCTCAACTGAAAATCCTTTAATAAATTCCTTCTTTCCTTAGACAGACTGGATTTCTGTTGTTTCTTCTGTCCTATGTGCCACCCCGACTCCCCATCCAGTGGATTTTCCTTGGGGGAATTCAAATGAGCTTCCGAAGGACAGCTCCACGCTATGCTTTTTGTGCCTGACAGTTATACAGGTGAAATAAAATTGAAATCAACATGGAGGGTTGCCTTAACCTGGAGGTGTGTGTGTGCGCATGTGCAAGCCTGTAGCCACAAAATGAGAATGTGCAGCTTGAAAATGGGGTGTGAGAGGTGGGCGCGGTCCCACTGCCTGGCCGCAAGGCAGGTGGGTTTGAGGCTGAGGGTGTGAAGCCATGTTCTTCCTGCCCCACCTGCTGCCTCCCCATTTCTGCATCCTGGTGCAGGTCCTTGGGCTTGTAACTCCCACATTCTGTTGGGACCTGAGCAGTACCAACCACGAGAGGGCAGACAGACAGACAACCCACAGGCTACCTCCAAGCCTCCTCTGGATGACCCACTCCTTTACGCCCAGGCCTGTATCAAGCACTGGGTAGTGCTGCGGGGAAGGCCGGGGAAAAGACAAGGAGGGACTCATTGCATTATAGGATTCCAGGGAGGGAGGGAACCTCTGTGACCACACATTGTGTTTCAGCCACAGTGCTTTGCTTTCCAGTAAAATCTATTCAGTCCAACCAAAGCCAAGCTGCCCCGGCCCTTCCCAGGGACCATGCACACGAGGACCAGACAATGATTTTTGTTTCAGAGAAAGGAAACTGCAACCTGGAGGTGGGGGGTGACTTGCTCAAGATCTTCCAGTGAGTTACCCACACAAGTCCCTCTAGTCCCCAGGGTGGAGAGTTTGTGCATGTGTGTGTGTGAGTGCACACATACACACACACACAGGCGCATATGTTCACACTCAGATGATGGATTGCATGAAGGGTCTTCACTCTCTGTGTCCCACAAGGCTTGCTGTCCTCTCTGCTGGCCTGGGCACTGACCACACTCATTCTGCTGCTGCAGTCCAGGGACGCATGTTCTCAGGTCCTGGGAGCTTTCACAGCCGGGCCTCAACATCAGCAAAGGAGAGAATGTTCCAGAAGTCCCATGTGGCAGCCCTAGGGTTGGAGTTTCATGGGTTGGAAAGTCTGGTTCTAGCACAGGAAAGAGAACCAGACACTGTGAGGGAAGGAGACTCAGAAGGACCCAAGCAATGGGAGGGAGGAGAGAGTGGGAACGAGGAAGAGAGAGGAGACAGAGAAAGATGTCAGGCAGGCAGAGCGTGAAAAGCAGCAGCGGGGCAGGAGGCAGGGAGAGAGGGTGATGAGATGGCAGGGGGGAGGCAGGGTGCACCACAGCGCAGTCCTGAAGCCACGTCCCTCCCCAAAAGCAGCCTGGTGTTCACAGTCTGGGCCTGGCCAGAGCCTTTTCAGCCAAAAGGGGAGAAAGGCAAAGGGGGCCCAGTGAACGCACCCCTGCAGCAGGTCTCTGGGCTCTGTCCTTGAATGTCACTGGTGCTGATGGTGATGCACACCTTCAACAGCCTGCACAGGGCCGGAGCCTCGCAGCCCCTCCGGAGCTTTGTAAACACTGCCCCAAGCACTCGTGTGCTTGTGTGTGTGTGTGTGGGGGGGGGGCGTCTGTGAGGCTGTGCACTCGTATTTGAGTGTGAGTGTGTGTGCTTGCATGAGTGTGTCCGGGGTGACGGTGTGACCATGTGTATTTGTATGTTTGGGTGTGGGTATGTATGAGTGTGTGTGGCTGCCCTGAGTCCACCTGACCTTACCGAAGCTTGTTTTGCTGTAAAGGCAGTTGGGCTGCTGGGTTAGGGCTGGGCCTAGGGACACGGGCTGGAGGGACAGGAATAGGCACAGTCTTCTCCTTCTCCCAAACCGTGGAGAGAGTGAGCCTTCTCCAAATGAGACATCAGAAAGGAGACACCTGTACAGAGACAAGGGGACTGAGGGAAGGGAGGGCATCCTGAGCTTGCCATGATCCCCAACCATCTCCTCATGGTGAACAAGTCTTCTTCCAAATGTGTTGTACCCCCACTCATTCTTCTCAACCTCTCCTCCATCCTGCCCAGGGGTCATCTCTCATCACTGCTCACAAGCCCCTCCCAAGCCCAAGGCCCCAGACACTCACTGTCCAGACTCACACAAACACCTGCTCCCAAAGCAGGCAGCTGACTGGGTGCTGGTACCTGATGCCACCTGCCCAGTGCCCTGGACTAGGAGGAGGACAGCTGCTATGGGGCCTTATCCTGGCAACCAGGCCCCATTCCCATTCCTCTTGTGGTCGGTGTGGATCAATACATGAGTATATGTGACTGTTTAAATTTCAACTTAAGGTTAAATAAAATTAAAAATCCAGTTTCCTCAGTAGCACTAGCCACATTTTGAGTCCTTAATAGCCACACATGGCTGGTGGCTACCAGCCTGGGCAGTGCAGGTCTGGAACATTTCCATCGTGGCAGGAAGTCCTGTGGGACATACTTGGGCTGGCACACCTCCGGACCTTTGTTCATGCTGGTATAACCACCAGGACTCCCGTCTCCCTCTGCCCCCCTATAGAAGCCCTTCTCCAGGCTCAGCTCAGGCACCACCTTCCCTGGGAAAGACCCCCAGGGGCCACCAGGCTGCACTGCTCCTCAAAGGCCTTCCTGCTCTGCTCTGGGCCTCCGTCTCACCTCCAGGCCATCAGCTCCTCCAAGATAGGTGCTGGGCCTTATTGATGTATTTTTTTGTACACACCTTTCTCCTTTCTAGCCGTCCTAGCCTCTCTCCCTGCCCACCCACTCTTGCTTTCTCTCCCCATGCCCTCGGTTTTTACCTTGCAACCTCTTGGTCTGTCTTCAGGTTCCTGCACTTTCTCCCTCTGTTTCTCTCTTCTCCTCTCCCTCTCCCCTGCTTTGCTGGAGAGATGTTAATTGCACCTGCAATTACCTAATTGCCATGGCAATTAGCCAGTTGCACTCTATTTTGAAGGTGCAAATGGAAAATTGCAGGCATAAGGAGGTAATTTTTGGGCGCAAAACTGTGCCCAGAGAACTTCAGCCTCATTCCTGGGGGCCCAGGGGAGATTAGAGAGTTGGAGAGATCCAGGTCTGGGGTGTAAAGCTCTTCTCCCAGGTTGGGTGGGACATGGGGGTGGGGAATTTCCCTATAAGCAATTCGTATGTATCATCTCTAATGCAGAGCAAGGCCAACCTGCCAGCTCTAATTATAGTGATTTTCATATTATCACTAGTGCTGATGAGAACTCATTATCGATACTCAGCAAGGTCATTCAAGGTGCTGAGAGAGGGTGGGAGTCCAACCTCCAAACTTTCCAGGCTGGTGCAGAGGGCTGGGCCACAAGCCTACACTGGGAGGCCACTTCTGGCGTGCAGGACGGAGCACCAGAGCAACAGTCAGGCTGCCTGGCACTTGCTGGCTAGGAGCACCTGGTGAGCAGTGGTGCAAAGAGGTCTGAAGAGTAAATGCGCTTCAGTAAATGAATTTCATGGGTGAAGTCCAAGGCTTAGCTCTTTTCAATCTGCTTCCTCTAGGAGTCAGCACTGCGGGGGGAGAAAGGAAGCAGAATGTCTACTTCTGTCAGGAGACATGTGACTCCAAGAGCAGCCCCTCCATGTGACCAGCGCCTGGTCAGCTGCCTGCTTTGGGAGCAGGCAGTTGAGAATCTGGACAGTGGGTGTCTGGGGCCTTGGGCTTGGGAGGGGCTTGTGAGCAGTGATGAGAGATGACCCCTGGGTGTGCCTGTGTCCAGAAGTCTGCACTGGGGTCAGAAGCTGGGATCTGGCCTGGATAGGGGAGGGGGCTCTGGGATACACGAGAGGCCGTCTGTGGGGAGGAGATAGGATCTCCTAGGAGACTGGCATGGATGTTGCATTGGCAAGGCCAGGATGCCATTTCTATATGGACCGCGTGTGTTTAGGGCAGCCCTGGGGATGCTGATGGGGAGTTGGGGGAGGTAGTGGCTGGCATTGCTTGTAGTCCTTGTCTCCTTAGGAATCCTGAGGCAAGGAAGTCCCCAAACGGTAACTGAACACTGCCATGTGGCCAGCATTGGTCTAGGTGCTTCTGGCAATACAGAGGTGACCCATCGGTGGGTATTATCCTCACTGGTTAGACACTGGCTCCCTCCTATACATGGAAACACAAAAGGTTTGTGACAAGGGCAGGGACAATCTAGGTCAGCGTTCATCTACAGGCTGGGGGGTTTACAAAGGCTATGGAATGAAGAAATTGATTAATGAATGAATGAATGAAAAGATGCTGCCTCTCACAGACCTGTTTTCCCATCTGTGAAGTGAGAAGGTGGGGCTTGAGGTCCTGGCCATCTCTCACCGAATTGAAGTCCAAGCTGATGCATCTGCCTTCTCCCTGCCTTTGCTGGGAGCAACCCCTAGGCTCGTCTCTCCTCCCAGCCCTCCAGGGCGCCCCTGCCTGTGGGATGCTGCCTTCAGCCTGCGTTGCTCTGGCCCAGAGAATTCTGGAGCCTTACATCTTGGGCCCTTGCTCTCCTGCTGAGGGGAAAGGATGTACCTTTTTTTTTTTTTTTTTGGTCTCAGTACATTGTCAAACTGGCTTTTAAAATCCCAAAGCTCCAAGGTTCTAAGCGGTGAAGCTGGGGTTCAAGTGACCCCTCAGTCCTCCTCTGCCAGGCATGGGAGTGGCTTGTGGGGGAGCTCAGAGCTGGAGTGAGGGAGATTGACAGCGGGGCTGGGGGCAGTCAGCAGCCCGCCTTCCAGCCTACTCCACTCCAGGTACCCGCTTCCAGCACTGGCCTCCACACAGACACTCAACTAAACACAATAGTGTCCGAGGCCTCAAGTACAAGTTAATTAATTCACCAGAGGGAAGGCAAGCTATAAATAACTGATGGGAGCAGAGGGGGCAGCTGGGGCAGGTTTATTCACCAGCGGTTTCGCAGTCTCTGCTCTGGCAATACAGGTTAATGAGCACAGGCCTCCTTGCCAACATAATAGCGACTAAAAATAAAAAAAGAGGAACGAGTCACCCTCCCTAGTGAATCAGACGCCTCCGATTGTAATTTCCATGCTGATACTGTAATTTTCCTGTTCCTCTAGCTCCCCCAGGGGCTGATGGAAACGGAACCCCCTCCCCGCAAAGGAGGCAGATCCCTTTCTGGTTTATTTCCTTTCCTTTCAGGAAAGAGCAAAGACGGTGGGCAGGCAGGAGGGAGGGTAACCGGAATTCAAGCCCACACCCGGGACATGTCGAAGCTGTAGACACAGCTCTGTCTCCTGCGACTAAATGCCTGTCATTGCCTGGTCTACTTCGTCCCTCTGGATTTGTCAGATGAGGAAACTGAGGCACAGGGAGGAAGAGCGACTTGTTAAGAGCTTCCCAGGAGTGTCCCAGGAGTGCAGGAGCCAGGCCCAATCCTCCCCAACCAGCGCGGTCATTTCTGCTGTGCTCACTCCTCTTAGGCTGGACACATGCCCACTCTCCTGGGTCCTCCCCAATGCGGGCTCCTGCCTCACCCTGACCCCACTCCACCCTCCACCCTGCCCTCTCCAAGGGACCTAGAAATTGGAAATCCTCCAATTCCCAGCCCTCCTCTCACCACTGGAGCCACAAATGCACATTGCCAGAAGGTTCTTATTATAAGACTCTGTCCTGGAGGTCCTCCTGACCCACCTGGCCGGGAATAGGTGTGTGGAGCTTCTCAGGCACACCTTGGACGAGTCAGCTAGCCTATACAATGCCTTTGTGTGAATTAGAAAAGGCTCCCCCTCTGGGCACACACAGCCCACACCAGGGCTCAACCATGGGCCCAGGGTGGGTTTCCACCAAGTGAAGGCCCTCACATCTTCCCATTGCTCTCAGGATGTGAGGCGGGGGCAGGAGAGGCAGAGGAGGAGAGTGAGGGGTGAGCTGAGAGCCCGAGAAGGAAACAGCAGCACCGCTGAGGCCCACCGTGACCTCCGCACAGGCCCAACCGCCCAGACTCAGCACCCTCCGTGGTAGGACTCCAGAGGCCCTCGGGTCCCACCACTCAACCTGCAGACTGACAGCTGTACCCACGGCCGCCTTCCACCCTCCTCCTCTCCTCCCTGTCTCCACTACAGCAGTTTCCTTGACCCTCGGAGACCACTCCTTCCATCAGCCCCTATCGGCTGCATCCCCAAGCTCCCTCCTCTCTCCTGGCTGCCGGTCAACAGTGCTGCCACAAGCCCAGCCTCTTCTGGAAAAGGATGGAAAAGCCCATCCCTTTCTTGGCCTCCTGATCCCATCCAGCTGTGGTCCCACCCCCGCCTTTCTTTCACAGCCAAATCTCTCACCTGGGGGTGTCTACACAAGTGTTTCCCACTTCCTCACCTCCCGCCTCCCTCCATCTGGCTGTGGCCCCCTCCAGGCCACCAAAGCTGGCCTCTGACAGCCACCTCTGACCTCCTTGTTGCCAAATCTAGCGGACACCCTTCCTCCCACATCACACGTGGGCTACGGACCAGGCCTGGCGCTGCTGACACTTCCTCCTACTTGACACACTTTCTGGCCTCAGCTGCTGGACACCCAGGCTCCCAGCTCTCTCGCTGACTGTGGGCAGCTCGGCTTCCTCCTAGACGTGGGTGTTGCTTAGAGGGCTGTTCTGAGCTCTCTCCTCTCTCACTCCATGCTCTCCCTTTGGCTTTCACATCATCACGTGCCTCTCTTAAGATGATGACCCCACATTAGCAGCAGCAGCCAGGACCTATTCCTGTGTGGCGGGACAAAGGCAGGCCCGGCCAGGGCCCTTCAGCTCATTCTTCCCCAATGGCTTTTGGGTCAGCCTGGAGCCCAACTGGGGTGAAAGGCCCCTGAGGTCAAAAGTCATACTCTCTTTCCTTCTATATCCTCAAAGGGCTCAGAAAAGTGCTAGGCAAAGCCTCAGACCCCTACTCAGTTGAAAAAAACCAGGTTCAATCCACATAAAAAATCAATTGCAATGTCAGAGACTTTCCAGAGGCTAGAGTAAGGGTCCCCTCGGACAAGCCATGGGCCCCCGGGCACCTCACTCTGATCTGTTCTGCCGCTGTTATAATTCTGAAGCACTCTCACATGCCACTCCCTGTCTAAAGCCCTCCATAGCTCCCCACCACCCGTCCCCTCTGCCTGGGCTCTCCTGACAACCCAGCCCACTCTCCAGCCTCACCTCCCTCAGCTCCTCTTTGAGGGTTTTCTCTGTGCCCTAGAATGCATGCTGTTTCCTAGACACACCCAGAACTGTTCGGCCCCCTCTGCAAAGCCTTTCACTTGTATCTCCTGACAAACTTCTAACCGTCCTTCAAGGCTTTCTCTAGAAAAGAAAAAGCCTCCTTTCAAGAGCGAGTGGTCTTGCTCTCTCCGGCACACCCTCAGAAGTCTGTGCCCAATTAAGAGCAGGTGACATTTGCCATCTTGAATCGTGATTATCTGTTTCCCTGCTCTCCTCCATGGAGAGCTCTTAGAAAACAGGCCCATGTCTTCCTCGTGGCCCCGTCTCCAGGGCATGCACTGTCACTGAATACCTGTGTTGGTTTGTCCTGGATGAGTGGGTAACAAGAATGAATGGATGGCAGGAGAGCAGAGTGGTTGGAGAGCAGGCTCTAGAGTCTGACGCTCATGGGTCCAAACAGAAACTCTGCCACGAACTGTGTACATGACCTAGGGAGGGTCATTTGCCCACAACGGGCTCGGTATCCTCAGCAATGCTCTGGAAGTACGAGCAGTCGCTCCTCCGTAAAGTCACTGCAAGACTTTATGGGAGGAATGCACGTAAGATGGCTCTGCACAAAGTGGATGCCCGGCAAGCATTCTGCAGACACAGGCTCTTGGGGTTGTCATTAATCATTGTAGATATGCCCATCAAGAGAACAGGCAAGTGGAGAATCGGAGGACATCTGGGCAGCTCGTCCATGAGAGATATTTGTTTCTTTTCTTTCTCTTTATTTTTTTTGAGACAGAGTCGCACTCTGTCACCCAGACTGGAGTGCAGTGTCGTGATCTCGGCTCACTGCAACCTCCGCTTCCCCAGTTCAAGAGATTCTCCTGCCTCAGCCTCTTGAGTAGCTGCGATTATAGGTGCACACCACCAAGCTCAGCTAATTTTTTTATTTTTAGTAGAGACGTAGTTTCACTATGTTGGTCAGGCTGGTCTCGAACTCCTGACCTAATGATCCACCCTCCTCTGTCCCCCAAAGTGCTGTGATTACAGGCATGAGCCACCGAGCCCAGCCAGATGCATGTGTCTTTATCTCAGCTCTCTTCTTTCACCTCCCAAGCTCATCGGGGCATGTGCACCTGGGGTGACCCCAGGTCAGTTCATCAGAACCTGAACAAGTACGCTTGGGGGCCAAGAGCACCCCTCTCGTTGCCCTGAGACCCCAGCCTTCCTTCCCTGGCATTTCTCTGTCTGCCCCAAACCTGTACGAAGCAGAGCTGGCTTTATAGTGTCTTATAAGTCCTACAAAGGGAGCAGCAGGGGCCTCTCAGAGCTACGGCCTCCTCGATCAATACCTCTTCTTCCACCCCCCAAGGGAATAGGACCCATGCAGCGATCTGGAGGCCGACATCACCTGGACAGTGTCACTCATGGGCCTACTGTTTATTTTCCTCGCACTTTCTCTTGGTGCCTCCAGCCGTCACTGCTAACCTGCACCCCCATCCCCAAGTGGCAGCCAGTGTGACTGTTGGCCTCCCTGCAGCCGTGACCCTGGCAGGCGTGAGGAGGAGGGCGGGCTGGGGCTCTACCACCCTTCAGCTGGCTAATGTGGAGATCTTAATGAATATGAATCGCCTCCTCCTCCACGGAACCGGCCCCATCAGATTCCTTCACACCTCGCCGAGCCCAGAAAGGTTACTCAGAATTAAATGTAAATCACATATTTACTGGTATGAATCAGATCACAGTGTCACTTTCTCACAACAGAGAATTTAATCACGCTCAGCCCCGAGGGTTTCTGCTCTCCTGAGGCCGCCCTGGCCACCTCGCACTTGTGGGCCGCGCCTGGTAGAGAAGCCCACAGCCCTCCCATGTGAGGGGTTTTGGGGGTTGTTCCCAGAGGCTGAGAAAGGACAGTGGCCACAGCGGGAGACCTGAGGCTGGTGTTCCCAGTCCTTCGGTACCCAAGTCACAGCTGCCTTCTAATATCACGTCAGTCTGAAGCTGTCACGATGGGCTAGGCAGCGCTTCACGTGCTGTGGACACTTAATAACTGTTGAGTACAGGAATCCCTCTTAAAAGGCTTGTTGGCAGTCCCCTCTCCTTCCCAGGCTCGCTTGTGTTTCAGGAGCCAAGCGGGGAAGGAGGGAGATACATGAAAGGTTTCACCCGTGTTGCTCTGCGTTCAGAGGCAGTGGGGTGGAAGGAGCTCTGGCTTTGGAGCCAGGAGACCCAGCTCAGAGTCTGGCTTTGCCACTAGCTCTGCCGAAGGACAGCCCACAATTCACAGTAATGACAGCTTCTTTGTCTATAAAGCAGAGACAAGATGCAGGTCCTGCCCGCTCCACTGACGTGTTGAATGTGGAAGCACTTGCCGGCAGTAAAGTGCCTTGCAAATGTCAAGAGCAATGACCACGAGCCCTGTACAAAGGTCACTGGACAGGAAATAAAGGGGCCAGGTCTCAGCCCTGATTCTCCTGCCTAGTGGCTACACAGTCCTTAGGGTAAAGGACCACGCAGCCGTTTGAAAACAGGCTTCATCTCCAGGGCGTGCACTGTCTGCTCAGTATCTGTCTTGATTCGTCTTGGATGAGTGGGTGATGGGAATGAATGATGACAAGCTGGAGAGCAGAGTGGTTAGGAGAGACACACATGGGCTCAAACTGAGGTTCTGCCTCTAACTGCCTGCATGGCCTGGGGCGAGTCAGCGCCTCGGAGCTTCAGGTTCACGTGAGCAAACGGAAGTAATGAGGTCTTTTTTTTTTGATGGAGAAAGGCTCAAATGAATGCAAAGAGAGAGAGATCTCTGTGCAAACCATAAGGTGCATCATACAGTGATGGAGCGGTGCATGGGTCACTTCCCTCAGCCACGGCAGGATGCCAGGGACCTCTGCTTTCCTCAGGATGTCACAGTCCCTTCCCTTCCCAAGCCCACTGCTTTGGAGGCCAGTCGCCGTGCTAACAGGCATGCATTTGGAGAGCTCTTTACAGTTTCCAAAGCACTGTGCAAGGCAGGAGCGTGTCGTGTGCTTAGGAGGACACATCGTGGTATTGGAGCTCCTTGGTGGCTCCCAGCTCTTCAGGCAGAAGCTTGCTGGAGATGTCGGCGCCCACTGGTAATTCACAGACTGAATGTGCTCCCCGGCAAACATTGCCCCAGAGTGCCCTCCCCAGAGCTAAATGGCCTGGTTGGGCTTTCTTGATTGGATAATTTCCTAACTGGGTAACTTTTCCGGAAAACTGAGCACACATTGTCTGCACAGGAAGCCAGTCTACACTGTGTGTGTGTGTGTGTGTGTGTGTGTGTGTGTGTGTGTGTGTGTGTGTGTTTAACCCAAAAAACAGATGTAATTTCTTCATGTATCAGGAAGTCTCCCTTCTCACAAATGTTAAGGAACACAGCTCCCTTGGGCACAAAGTCAAGGAACGTTCTTTTTAAGCAGTCTCCATTGTAGAACAGCTCTGGCTTTGCTTATGAACTCAAGTTAGGGAAATTAGAATGAAAATTCCACCCCGAAGAGAACGCAGATGTGTCCCCCTGGGTCCTCCTCCCCCCAGTGCCTCCTCAGGGACATACAAAGCTCACAGAATCCTTCGTCACTTATATGGCATCGCTCACATCAGTGACTCATATCAAGGGCTCTCCTACAAAAGAGGTATGACAATGGGCACATGGCCATGGGATACCCGAACCTTCCTGGGTCCCCATTACAGAGAAGCAGTGGCCCATGACAACGGTGAAACAGCCTGTGAAAGGCTGAGCTCCGGTGCCAGCTTGGGGACCACCCCCTGTGGGACTGGAGGACTGTCCTTAGCATATGGTCTATTTACCTAACCAATAGGCAATAAATGGTGCTGTCTTCCTATCGCTGGAATCCATGGGTCTGGGAAGCCAGGGCGGAATGACCATCCCCTGTTGCTGTCACTCCTAGTGACCCTGTAGCAGGATTTACACTTGCCACAAAACTTAGGCTCTGTGAGGTTAGGGGTTGTGGTCCCCAGACACCCAACGCTTCTGTCATGGGGTTAATATTTCCTGCAGGTGACACTGTAAAGGTCCCACTGGATTTAAAGCTATGAATGACAGCCACCTATCACTTTAGGTTTCATGTGGACCAGCAGTGATGAAAGGAGTTCCCATACTTGCAGGGTAATTCACCCGAATTATTGTGAAGGGTAAGTCCTGTTCTGTCTGTTGCAGGGATTCTCTGCAAATCTCTTGGTGCTCTTTTGCCTGACGAAAGGGACTTGTGAATGACCACTTGCAGCAACAACAGCTCAATAAACACAGGACAGGCTAAGGGTGCAGACCCCTTCAGGATGATGGACTGGGTCATCCCGCCCAGTAAGCAGCACAGAGCAGCCAAATTGCTGGTTGAGGATGAGGGACATGGAGATTGGGGAATGGAGGGGAGGTCTGATGAGTTCCCACGAGGGCCTCAGGACAGGTGCAGGGACTGTCTTGTTTTATTAACCTTTTGCCTTAGGTCGTATCAGAGAGCCCAAGGAAACTCTGTAGTCATTGGACTTGTACCCACTTCTTAGAGAAAATGGGGACATTCAGTTTTCACCGAAGACGGAGGCTCCAGGTTGTGCGGGAGCTGGACGTGATGGAAGGGCAGATGCATCTGTGGGTGGCACAGGGTGACACAGGGACACTTGTTACGCTGCCCTCGGAGCCTCTCAACCACCCCTGTCTCCAGGGTCTTAGGCATTTACTCTCACATTCTACTGCAATGGCCAATTTCATGTGACTCTGACCAAATGAATGTAGGTCCGACCCCAAAGCACTGCATCTCCTGCCTGCACACATCGCTCCTGCTGTGCAGCCTCTGGCTGGTGATGGCTGAAATGCAGCAGGGCCCACTCAGCAGCCACACATCTGCAACCAGGAAGCCTGGGGAGTGAACACACCAGGGATAATCCTTGGAGCCACAGGATACTGGACCTATAGATACATTTCTCTTCTTGCCTCTCCCTGGATGGACTATCTTGAACTGTCTTAAGAAGCAGTTGCTACATAGCCCCTTTTTTTTTTTTTGAGATAGAGTCTCGCTCAGTCACCTGGGCTGGAGTGCAATGGTACGAACTTGACCCATTGCAACTTCTGCCTCCTGTGTTCAAGCGATTCTTACGCCTCAGCCTCCCCGATAGCTAGGATTACAGGCTCCCACCACCACACCCGGCTAATTTTTGTATTTTTTTAGAAGAGACAGGGTTTTGCCATGTTGGCCAGGCAGGTTTCAAACTCCTGACCTCAAGTGATCCTCCCATCTCGGCCTCCCAAAGTGCTAGGATTACAGGTATGAGCCACTGCACCCGGCCTACATAGCCTTTTGAGAGACCTTTTCATGAGATCAAGCGCTTGGTTGCTCTCGATGCCACTGAGTGGCTGAATTCTCTTGCATTCTTGCGTTGGCTTTTTCTGTCTCCAGTTTTGCCTATCATTTCCCTCACTCCTGCGGCCCTCGCTTCGCACTGCTTAAAACAGCAGTAAGCACACGGGCCTTTACCGCAGGCCTTGCTTTGTAGAAAACTTTGGCTAGGGCAAGATGTTCAAGGCCCTTTAATCTTTGCCCCAAAGCAAGACAGTACCGTGATCCTTTCTCATTTTTGTCTTAGGAAAGTAAAGCAGACAGAAGTTCAGCCCTTCATCCAGAACCAGATAACAAAGGCACAAAGACACAGCGTGCGTCTGGCTCTGATTCCAAGCCTGGGGCTTGTTCTGGGTGGGAGACTGCTGCCTCCGAGCAAGGCAGCATGTGAGGGGGAGCTGCGAAGGACGACGGGAGGGGCTTACCCAGGAAGAGGGGAAGAGGCAAAGGTTGGCTGGGACAATGACACGGGGCCTGGTGGGCATCGGTGTGGCCAGCACAGATTTCCTGGCCAAGGAGCGGTAAAGTCAAGTCCCCAAGTTGGATACTGAGTGCCTCTCAACAAGAGCATGGTGACATTTAGGGGAAGGGAGTGACCCAAGGCTTAAGGCTAAGAGGGTATCTATAGAGCGGCCTCCTTTACTTCTTATCTCTTGGACTCACCGAAGTCCCAGAGTGTGACACAGGGGTGACACAGCCCCCATGCCTGCCGGAACTTCCCATTCTGTGCTCCTGGGAACTCTTGTGCTCCAAAGGACTTGACAAAATTGCCACCAACAAGCAAGACAGTACCATGATCCTTCTCTTAGACAGTCCCAAGGTATGCGTTATAGGAAAGGCCCAAAGCACACGTGTCGGCCAATAAATAACTAACAGTAGCAAACTCCTGATTATCTTGAATCCAGCAAACTTATTAGACACTGTAAACTTCCAAAAAATTGCAACCTGCAATCTGCCTCCCGGGTTTGAGCTATTCTCCTGCTTCAGCCTCCTCTACTAGCTGAGATTATAGCTGTGAGTCTCCCAGTTTATTAGCTGTGCATGGAGATGCCCAGCTAGTTTTGTATTTTTAGTAGAGAGGGGGTTTCACCATGTTGGCCAGGCTGGTCTTGAACTCCTGACCTCAAGTGTTCTGCCCTCCTCTGCCTCTCAAAGTGCTGAGATTACAGGCAGGAGCCTCCCCACCTGGCCAAATAATTCTTTTCTGAATAACAATTATTTTCATCTTTTCGCATACTCTATTCTACGGGGGGCTTATAGAATCGTATTTGGAAAAACAGGGAGCTAACTCAGTCCCCTCATTTGACTGTGGAGATAAACTACAGACCAGAGGGTTGACTCAACTTGTCCAGAGACACACAGCAGGAGCTCACACATATCCTGATTCCCCAGCCCGGGCTCTTTCTTCGACCTGGGAGAAATTTCCACTGCGTGATTGTTGCCAAGCTATTAATGAAAATGAGACCGAAATTAGCTTCAGAAAATGAGGTTTTAGCTTCGGAAAGTTTTTGACTATTGAAATTGGGAATGCAAATGAGTGTATGTGCTAGAAATCTGTTAGTAAGTAAGAAGGAAGCTCCACAAATTCTAGCCTTTGGAACCTATGGGAGACTTTTGGGGCCTCAGTTTACCCTTTTGTGAGGTGAGGTGGGAGGGAATAGGCCAGTCAATTGCTAAGTAAGGCTCATCTCAGATGTAATAAGATTCTGCGATTTCAAAAGCCAAGTATTGAACAGCAGAGAGGTCCGGGGTCCAGGAGTGGGGGAGCCCCCCGAGGAGAAAGAGACCAGCTGGCCCAGCCTCTGACCTCTGGCAGACTTCTCAGCTGCCCACCGAGGAAGGCCCTTTCCCCAGATGCAAAGTGTGCATCTCACATTAGCTTGCAAGGCAGCACTGATTAGTAATTAAATCATTTAAAAAAAAAAATAAAGCCATTAAAGCTAATGCCATCAAAATCAGAACCTCAGACGCTGGCTCATAATGATGAGCGTACCTCGAGACTCACAGGAGAGGACGTTTACATTTTAACATGCACGCTGCACACGAACTAATATCTCCCCCACCCGCCCCTCCTCCCACCATTTTATGGGACTAGCTGACGAATTCATTTGTTTTCCAGCTTTACTCCGATCCTAGAAAAAGCAGGTCAACCTTCAAGAAGGCATTGAGGAGGGATGGAAAGAGGCTTTGCATGAAGTTGGCTTTAGCCCTGCCTTGCCTCACTGTCTAACTTTGAATAAGTGACCAAATCACCTTGGCAAACCTCATTTTGCTCATCTTTTAAATAAGGATAACAATGCCCATCTTGTGGTGCTGTGCCAAGTCTGCGTCACACACTTGACCCAACGATTGAATGGGTCAACACATTCTCAAATGCAACACATAGACAATTCTTGAAAATGAATAGCCATTATTAGACCTGGTCCTTGGCATACAATAGGCACTTATCCATTGTGTCCTTAGTTGAGCACCTACGGTGTGGGCAGTCCTATTGTGGAACACTGCTGGGGACCAGAACCTTAGAGAAGATTCATTCTTCCTGGAGATGAGTTGTAATCACTGGGGTCATCTCAGCCAGGAGCTCAGAGGCTGGCCGGCAGTGAGGGGTACTCCCAGTTACAAGGCTGTGGACTAGGGAAGAAACGTTTGCAGCCCTGGAGGGATGGGTGACATTCATAGCACCCGGCACAAGCCTGGCTTCATCCCGGGTGCTCTACACACTATCTCACTTAATCCTCACAACCATCCCCATTTAACAGATGAAAAGCACTGAGGCTAAGAGAAGCCAATCAGCTTGTTCAGCACCACAGAGCTAGGGGAGGAGCCCTTGGTCAGGTGGGGTCTGTGAGGCCAGCAGCCCATTATCTTTTCATGGTATCAGGCTTCCTGCCAGGCAGGAGGAACAATAAGTGTCTATACTGCCCCTTGGCTGTTGGGTTTCAGAGGCAGAAAGGGCAGGTTCCTGAGGTTCCTGATGGCAGGCTGCAATGCAGATTCGGCCCAGGAGGTCTGAGAGGAAAAGTCGGCCTCTGTGGCTCGCCAGACCTCACAGTCTTGCCTCTGAGACACGGCAACTCCCTTCATCCAGGGATTGGACCTCCACTGGAGGCGAATCTCCTCGTCAGTCTCCCCGGTGAGTTTCTCTTGGCTGTGGAACCTGGCATCTCCAGGTTCTCCCTCGACCTTTGCAGGCAGCCACTTGGAGAAGAGAGCCAGCCTGGTGAATCTGGAAGGCCTGTGTTCTAGACTCCTAGAACAGAGACCATTGCTGTGTGACTTTGGGTCAGTCACTTCCCCTCTCTGGGCCACCACTTTCTATTCTGTAAAATGAGAGGGCGGGATGAGACAAGCCCAGCCGCCCACCCCGCCAGGCCTGACTCTCTTATTCAACACGAGCCTTTGCATCTTCCAGATTTTTTTTTTTTTTTTTGTAAATGAAGCACCTGAGCTTGGTGCATTGGTTCACTGAGACTTCCAGCTCTCACTATTTCCCCCTAAGACTTAACTGTCCAAGGGTTAAGAAACAAAAGTTTGGGCGCCTTTTAAAAAAATGTAAAATATCAGGGCCAGACAGGCCATTTTCAGACAGTCCCTGGGGCCTAGTCAGCTATTAAAGATGGAAATTATATATTCATAACACAGGATATTGCTGCTTGCTTATTTATAACTTGCTCCATTTCAAGAATATTTATTCTAGACGAGGAGTCTTGATAATTTTTTCATCCAATCTACTCCTCATCGCTTAGGGCAAAAGAAGGAAACAGCTCAATCGAAGGAGCAGCTTTCTATTACAAGCAGGTAAGGAAGGAACCCAGCCAAGTTGGGGCTCTCAGCCCTGCTGCCCCTCAATCTGCACCAGCCCCTGGGATGCCCCAACCAGGGCCTCATCACCCCTGGACACAGTCTTCTCAGACAAGGCAAAGCTGCACATGGGAATAGGTAAAACACACAGACTCCAGGCCACTCCCTTGACCCAGGAAGAGGCTAAGGCCCAGCAAAAGCGTGTATGCTTGCTTAAGGTCACAGGGACCAGCATACACATACACAAAGCTGAAGTGTCAGCCCGTGTCTCAGGCCAGCGTCTCCAGGAGGGAAAGGGAGCTACTGAGTACCTACTATGAGACAATCTCTGGACTAGGTGATAAAACAAGATTTTATTGAGCACCTACTGTGCTAGACAGTGTACTGGGGATTAAGGAAGAAGGAACAGGTGCTTCAAGGAAGGCGCTCGAGAAGGCAACAGCAAAGCACGCTGCATCCCCAATTTCCACACCCCTCTCCTCAGTAGGTTCATCAGGATTATTCCCACTGAACTGAGGACAATGAGGAATGGAGCCAACGTCACACAGCTGGCGAGGAAAGGATGGAGCCTGGATTTGAACCCACCCTGGTCAGATTCAGGAGCTGTGCTCTTTCTGTAACCCCGGAGCCCTCTCCTAGTGGAATCCCATACAACTAAGTCCCTCTCCCCAACTTCCCCTGGACACTCCGGCTGTGAGCACTGCCACCCCCTGCAGTACCTGGAGTAAGGGCCCTAATGCAGAGTGAAAAACCAGACTCCCAGAAGCCACTTTGTGATTATTGGAAAAAGGTTATGGGCTGAGATGTCGCTAAGTTCAACCTAAATATGACCTCTAACTCCCACAGACCACACACATGCATGCTGGCACACATGCACACACACACATGCTGACACACATGCACACACACATGCTGCCATACATGCACATACACACACACTGGTACACACATACACACACATGCTGACACACACACATGCACACACACACATATGCTGGTACACACATACACACATGCTGACACACACACATGCACACATACACACACATGCATGCTGGCAAACACACATGCACATACGCACATTCACATACACACATGCATGCTGGCACACATGCACAACATTTGCTGGCACACACACATTCACATACACACATGCACTAACACATACATTCTGGCACACATGCACATACACACATGCATGCTGGTACACACACATACACACATGCTGGCACACATGCACACACACATGCACACACACATGCTGGCACACATGCACATAAACACACGTGCACATACACACATGCATGCAGGCACACACATGCACACACACATGCATGCAGGCACACACATGCACACACATGCTGGCACACGTGCACACACACATACACACATGCACATACACACACATGCTAGCACACATGTGCACACACCCATGCAAGGCCTGCCTGCCATGCTGTACTATCTGAACATCCTCAGTTACACATCCCCTCGCCTGCTCCTTGAGGCTGGGAAATCTATTCAGAGTAAGAATCACTGAAACTGAACAAGTGTGTGTTTTGTGCCATTTATTTATTCTGCAAATATTTATTGAGCACTTATTACAAGGTAGACCCCAGGCAGACACGTGGGTTACGGCATTAAATGGGGAGCAAAACTGACCCGGTTGCTGCCCTCCTGGAGAATGTGGTTTGGTAGACGACCCGAATCCATGCCTGGAGCTGTGGGATCTGTGGGAGGTGGCGACTGGTGAACTGGGCTTGTGAAGGGTCAGGAGAGCTCTAAGCAGTGAACGGGAGTTTAGCTCGGCCACGTGGGGAGCCGAGCAGAGAGAGCTGCACCTGCAGAGGCCCTACAGCCAGGAAGAGGGCTCAAGGGGAGGGCCTGGGCCAGACCAGACCTACAGGTCCTCCCATGCCACATTAGGGATTAACGTCTTTGTCATTAAGGCAATGGGAAGTGACTGAAGAAACAAACAAAATTATGTGTGTGTGTGTGTGTGTGTGTGTGTGTGTGTGTGTGTGTGTGTGTGTATTTGAGACAAAGTCTCACTCTGTTGCCCAGGCTGGAGTGCAGTGATGAGATCTCAGCTCATTGCAACCTCCGCCTCTGGGTTCAAGCAATTCTCTGCCTCAGCCTCTCAAGTAGCTGGGATTACAGGCATGCAGCACCATGCCTGGCTAATTTTTATATTTTTAGTAGAGATGGGGTTTCACCATCTTTACCAGGCTGGTCTTGAACTCACGACCTTCTGATCCACCCACCTCAGCCTCCCAAAGTGCTGGGATTACAGGCGTGAGCCACCGTGCCCGGCCTAGATTGGTTTTTAAACAATGTCTCAGAGTTGAGGAGGAGGGTGCTAGGGTGCCCTACCGTAGATGACATTTATTCTAAAGCAGCCTATGACATGTGTGAGACTGAGGGATCCCCTCATTTCTATGTGGCCTGGCTATGAAGCCTCCCAGAGCTGGTTAAAGAAGGGCCAAGGACCACCTGCCTCAGAACCAGGAATCTGGGAGCTGATTTTAAATGTGCATTTCCAGGTCCAGGACACACCTTCAGAATCAGAAGCCCTGGGGAAGTCCCCAGATCTGTATTTTAGGAGCTCAGCAGGAAACTTGGAAGTAGAGTGAAAGCTGAGAACTTTCCTTTGGTTTCTATGAGATTTAGTCTGTCAAGAGAGCCTGAGATTCTCTGGCTTCTAGGGAGGAGGTTCTCAACCTACACTGTTCATTAGAACTTCAGATGGCAGAGCTTCATGCTCAGAGATTCTGATTTACTTGGTCTTGCACGGGTCTGGACACTATTACTTCTCCCTAGGTGATTCTGTGACATTGCCAAGGCGGGAGAGCAAGAGAGGAAGAGAGAGAGGGATGTGGGGAGCTCTGAGTCTTAAATCAGGGCATGATGGGCAGGGATGGAGAGTGAAGAGGCAGGAGGCCGCAAGAGCACTGTTTCAGCTGCTTCAGCCTCCCCTCTCCCACACACTCCTCCTTCTGCACTTGCTTCCACAGCAACTGCTCCATGCCACACCCTGTGCTGGGCACTGGGACACGGATAGGCTTATTGCTGGAGTGTGCAGTCCCGAGGGAAGCTTGGCATGTGTGTCGGTTCCTAGACCACTTCCCGGCTCACTGGGGTCAGGAAATGTGCATGCTGAGAATAGCCAAGCCAGAGGAGTCTCTCACCACCTCATTTTCTTGCCTGAGGTCCAGGGATGAGAAGGGATTCGCCCACGGTCATACGGGTGTTAGGGCGAGAGACGGCTGAGCACATGATGCAGGTGAAGGTCCCCAGACTTTCCCAGGTGCCTGGGCAGCAGGAAGGACTGAACGCTGCACAAGCGTTTAGGGACAGGGAGGGTGAGGGGTCAGGGGGTGAACTTGCAGCAGAGAAGGGGGAGGATGGAACCCGTCACAGCCCCGACTGCATAGCTGAGCATCCAGTGCCGCAGGAAATGAGGGTCCGATTAATGCTCACCCCCTATGTTAGCCAGTTTAGCATTCCTGTAAAGGAACACTGTAGACTGGGTATTATAAAGAAAAAAGGTTTGATTGGCTCACAGCTCTGCAGGCTGGACAAGAAGCATGGCACTAGCGTCTGCTTAACTTCCGGGAAGGGCTCGGGGAGCTTTTACGCAGGGCACAAGGTAGAGGGATGACAGGCATGTCACATGGTAAAAGAAGGAGCAAGAGGGATGCCAAGCTCCTTTAAACAACCAGCTCCCAGGTGAACTCATAGAGTGAGACCTTGCTCATTACCATGAGGAGGCACCAAACCATTCATGAGGAATCCACCCCTGCAACCCAGACACCTGCCACCAGGCCCCAACTCCAACATGGAGGCCACATTTCAACAGGAGATTTGGAGGAGACACATAGCTAAAGCATATCATGCTCATCGCACAAGTGTGGGAACTGAGGCCCAGGTGCAGTGGGACATGTCCAGGGTCACATTCACACTCAGCAACATGCATGCACATATGCACAGGCACACAGGCACATACGCAGGCACACACATGCAGATACACACAGTCACACTCACATAGGCATAGGCATGCAGACACATGCACACACACACTCACATGCAGATACACACACTGTCACACTTACATATACACAGGCATGCAGACACATATGTATGTACACACTCACATGCAGATACACACAGTCACACTCACATAGGCACAGGCATGCAGACACATGCACACACACACTCACATGCAGATATACACACAGTCACACTAACATAGGCACAGGCACACAGACACATATGCATGCACACACTCACATACAGATACTCACAGTCACACTCACATAGGCACAGGCACGCAGACACATGCAGACACACACATACAGATGAACACACAGTCACACTCATGCACAGACACTCATACCATTAAATGAACACACACAAGTGCACACACATACACACATTCACCCACAAGCACAGACACATACAACACACACACCTTCACATATAGACACACACATACATGCATAAGCACAGGCACAGACACAAATGCACACATATACACACAGGCATGCATATATATGAACACACACAAATGCACACATAAATCACACACACAGACACACACAGCTTAGACACCTATGGTCTCCAGAATTCTTTCCACACACAGCTTGTATCTCAGACTAAGTGAAGTTTATTGATTCTTTGGTATTGAAAAATTTATTCCTGCATTTTTTAAACCACAGTTCTTGTGGAGGATACCCTAAACCTTAATATCAAATGAATCTTAGTGATGTGAGCGTTCGGGGGGTGATTGTCTTTTCTATTTCTCTTAATCAATAAATCATTTGTAAATGCCTTTAATAGAGAGAAATGAAAACACGCTTTACTTTATTATAAAGTTGGTATTTTCAATCTTTAAATATAGAGTTTGTCAGCCCAGGAGCCTATAGATTCTGTAAAAACAGGAAGCTCCTCTTCCAGGAATTTGAAATTGCTTCAGCCTTCTCGTTGACCGATATGGCCAGGCTCCTCTGTGCACCTGGCTACGGTTGTAGAGCCCAAGCAGGCCCTCTTCCTGCCCACTAGGGGATCCCCTGACATGCACCCACGACACGGCAACATGGGCTGAAGCTAGCCCCTTTCCCCACAGGGATACTCTCATATGTACAACAGACAGTCATCTGCATGCTCACACATTTATCCACACCAAGTTACACAGAGAAAGGTACACACACACCCCCACATGAATACATGTGTGCCGAGACACACACACATATGCTTTCATCACACACATGTGGACCTCCTCTACACATACTCCAAGGCTCCTTATTGCCTATAAATATAGAAGGGTGTGTGTGTGTGTGTGTGTGTGTGTGTGTGTGTATGTTAGAGAGAGAGAGAGACAGAGAGAGAGACAGAGAGAGAGAGAGAATAAGAGAGACAGAGAGACTTTATTTTATAGAAAGGTGAGGAACAATAATTTGGAGCTCTAGATTTTAAACTCCAAGGCCTACAATTTAAAGCAATGTATTCTCAGTTCTTACTTTCTTCCCCCTGTCACCCTGACCTCCATGCTTCATTTTCTAGAAAATCAACAGGTGAGATGCTGAGGACCTGGGGTGACATCAGCAGGTGACACAGGGCAGGATCAGGAGCTTCCTCCATCACTGGCTGTTCAGAGAGGAGCAGCCAAGGATCTGCATGCCAAAGAGGCTGCCTGAACCCACAGACAGGTAGAAGTCAAAGCGGGTGGAGGGTTAAAAGGTGTTGCTGCTTTCTGCAAAGCCCACTGTGAATATCTCCTCCAAGGCCAAGAACAATTCTGTTACAGGAAGGTGCACAGGACTCCCAAGACAGCCTCCTGGAAAATAACCACTCACAGGGCATCTCATGGGAGGAACAGTTCACAGAAAACGAATCTCACAGGAGGTGAAGGGCACAGGCTTTGCCTGTTGGCAACCCATGTGAAGCCCAGAGCAGAATCCTTAGATGAAGCCATGCTCCCATCATTGGACTTATGGAAATACCTGCTCCTGTAGGGCCTGGGTCTGTCCACCACAGCTTCCAGGTGGATCCCCTGACTTGCACCCGTGACATGGCAACATGGGCTGAAGCTAGCCCCTTCCCACCATCTGCTTCCACTCCTGCCCACTCCTGGCCTTCCAGCCTGTTGGGATCCCTGGCCCCTGGCAGCTGATCAGTCATTACTTTGGCCCTGTCTGACCTAGGTAGCTCACGGGGCCAGGCCCTGGCTGTTTCCCTGCTCCCCACGAGTACAGTCTCCCCTGTTGTCAGACACCCAGGGCCACAGCAAGTACAGCTGCTGGATTCAAGTTTCTAGAACCCAGGCAATGGGGATATATGTGCTCTAGGGGAGACCTTCCCTGTGACTGGCATCTGGTATTAAGAGAGGAAGATCCCTGCCTGTCTCCTCTCTTTCTCACCTCCAACTCTCCAAGAAAGGTGCAGCACAATGAAAAGGACCCATTTTCTCAGTCAGGATGCTTTCTCTTGCTTGAAACAAGGAACTCTTACCCACCTGGCTTCAGTAATAAGAAAGTTGGGTCAGGTGCAGTGACTCACGCCTGTAATCCCAGCACTTAGGGAGGCCAAGGCAGGCAGATCACTTGAGGTCAGGAGTTTGGGACACGCCTAACCAACATGGTGAAACCACGTCTCTACTAAAGATACAACAAAAAACTTAGCCAGTCATGGTGGCAGGTGCCTGTATTCCCTACTCGGGAGGCTAAGGCAGAAGAATCACTTGAACCTGGGAGGCGGAGGTTGCAGTGAGCTGAGATTGTGCCACTGTACTCCAGCCTGGGCGACAAAATTAGACTCCATCTCTAGAAAATTAATAATAAAATAAAAATGAAGTAATAAGAAAGCCATGAGAGAACAAAAGAGCCAGAGGTAGAACTGAGCCGGGAGATCCCCACTTGGGTGGCAAGATGGCTGCTGAAACTTCATCCAGGCTCCATGCAACACATGTAGATGTGGCAGAGACAAGCACAGGGAGGGGGAGGCTACTCATCTGTAAGAAAAACCTTCCCCAGAAGAAACTCCCTCTTTCATTCACAAACTCAGGTCTCATAACACTGCACCAGGCTGGCTGGATTCCAGGAGGCTCACTGCTTTGAAGAGTCTGTGGCCCCAGCTTGACCTGGGCCACAGGCCTTAGGTAAGGACCCCAGAGCCCTACTCTCCTCCATAAAGGTAATGCAGTCACTTCATTATTCGCTCAATATGTCCTTTGATGGAGACAGACCTGCTGGGCTGGCCTGGAATATTAGCTGGGTTAATTGTCCCTTCAAATGAACAACCAGTTTAATCAAGGACTTAATGCCCTCAGCCATTCAATTATGCCTGCCTCTGGACATGCAGATTCCATTACCGCCCAAGCACCTTGCGTGCAGGGAGAATGAGATTGTGTGTGCGTGCGTGTGTGTGTGTTGTCATTGCCTACAGGCATTTGTTAAGAGCAAACTGTGGGCCTAGCGCCCAAGCTGGCAGGCAGCACCTGACCTTGGCTGTTGGCTGCGTGACCTCATCAGGTAGCTCTGCCTAGTTCTGCTCAAGAGGGTTTTGCAACCACAGCTCACTTGCAAATAGTGTGTGTGTGTGTGCGCGTGTGTGCGTGTGTGTGTGTGTGAGAAAGAGAGAGAGAGAGGCTTGATAAGATCCCTGTGGGCTGTGGGGTTAACCATCTTTAAATTAAATTATTTAAATCAAGTTCAACCCATGAAAACCCATATTTATACACACAGACTCACACATACACACATTCATATTCAGCCAATGTTCACTCTTCCAAAAAAAAATCCCTAAAGCAAACAAAAAACACCTTAACTCTAAAAAGAAAAATGAAAAAGAAAAAAAAAAGAAACTTAACTGTAGAGTTTTTCCTAGGACTATATTGGAATCTTCATTTTCCAACACATTAATGACAAGATGTGGTTAGAAAGAACCTACGTGCCCATCAAAGGGAGAGTGGCTAAATATTTTATGGCATATCTATACGACAGTCTGTGGCCATTCCAGGACTGACATGTATTTCTCTTCATTGACATGCAGGTTACACATTATCGAGTTTAAAAAGAAGGTTGCAAACTGCATGCTTCCAGCACGATTCGTGAATGGGAAATTATGCTTCTCCAGCTCTATATGAGTACTGATGAACAAGGACTTACCTGAAAGAGTGGTTCTCGCCATTTTCCCACTGTTTACATCTGGGTGGTGAGATATTAAGTTCTTCTGTTTCATTTTTCTTTTTCTTTTATATCCTGGCTGTTCTACAAGAACATATGCAGTCAAATGAAGACACTGCAGCGATTTTTGCTTGGGGACATTTTCTTACACCTTTCCAGAGCCTCATCCTATGAGTAGAGATGACACCTGCCGCATGTCCCAAGAGGCCCTAAGTGTTGCATTGGGACTCAGAAGACAGGTGTAGCCCTAATTCTGTCATCACCTGCTTTGCACACTATAGGACTCAACTGGCTCCTTTAGAAAATGATTCTGTTGTTTATTTCAACGACCCAAAAGGACTTTCGTTTGCCTGTGAGTATTAGCAAACACATGATCACTGGTAAAAATGTGAAAGATGCAGAAAAACAGAGAAGAAAACAACATCCATAATTACATCGGCCAAAGAGATCCATGGATACCATTCTGTTGTATTTCCTTCTAGTCTTTTTTTCTAGACAAAATGGGGGGTTGGGACTTGGAAGTAGGCTCTAGTGTGGGTGCTGACTCTTCGGAGGTAGTCAGTGTCCTGGACCCAGTGCTGCCACTGACCAGCTGGGTGGCCTTGGCTGGGGACCCCACGCCCTCAGCCCAGGTCCTTATTTGTAACGTGGGAATGATCATCACAATGCCTTTCTCATATGGTATTAATGGAAATAAAGACTAGAAAGCTTCAGCGCTTTCCCCGGCACAGAGCAGAACATTACTGTTAGACTATAAACACTGTTTTAGGACCCTTTCTCCCGGTCCCCGTCCACCAGCCTCCTAGCATTTCTCCCATTCCAAGGAGTTGCCCTGAGGATGACAGAAGATGAGGCAGTCGGTGGCTCCTGGCTCTGGTTTCACACCAGAATTATCCAGGAGGCTTAGAAAACACTGGTGTTGGGCCCCACCCCAGCCTAATTAAATAAGAATTGTGGGGGTGGGACCCTGGCATTGGTTTTTCTGGAAAGCTCCCCAGAGGATCCTAATGTGAGCCCTGGCTGAGCCCCACTGGTGCATGTCAAAGAGCCTTAGAAAGGCCAGAGAAGCTACATAAACGAATGGGTTATTATTTTTCATTAAGGATATTTCTCTGCCGGCGGAAATGGGTTCACTGACTCCTCCTCATTCTCACCTGATCCATCTAGTGGGACACATTGGCAGCATCACAATCTCCTGCTCAGAGTAGGGCTTTAGGGCTCCTAAGGCATTCATATCACTTCTGGAACTGAGGGCTGCCTGGCTTTCTGGAGTGTCGCTGCTGTCCCAGGCACCATGCTAAGCTGAGCACTTCACATGCAGAACAAGGGAACGAGTGCCTCTCCACATTGCACCAGCCTCTGCAGAGGGCACCTGGTAACATCCATCAAAAATGTAATACGTACACACTAATGCTACTCCCAGATGTAAGTAATGGAAATGAGCTTTAATTAATGTTCCCCCAAAGAATGTACATGGCAGCATTATTTACAATAGCCTAAAACTGGGAGCAACCCAAATGTCCATCAAGGGTTGAATGAATAAATAAGTTGAAATATAGTATACAATGGAACACTAGCCAGCAATGGAGGGAAAAAAAAGAGCTCTTTCTAACCACAACATGGGACATAGGCGAGTTTTACTGATGATGTCTTTTTTTTTTTTTTTTTTTGAGACAGAGTCTCACTCTATTGCCCGGCTGGTGGAGTGCAATGGCACAATCTCTGCTCACTCAACCTGCACCTCCCGGGTTCAGGAGAGTCTCCTGCCTCAGCCTCCCGAGTCTGGTATTACAGGTGCCTGCCACCACACCCCACTAATTTTTGTATTTTTAGTAGAGATGGGATGTCACCATGTTGGCTAGGCTGGTCTCAGAACTCCTGACCTCAGGTGATCCACCTGCCTCAGCCTCCCAAAGTGCTGAGATTATAGGCATGAGCCACCGTGCCCTGCCCACAGATGTCATCTTGAGCAAGAGAAACCAGATACAAAGGTATGTACGTTCTTTGTGATTCCATTTACACAAAATTTAGAAACGGGCCAAACCAATCCATGGTGGTAGAGATCAGATTAATAAATTGCCTTGGTATTAATAAACCATCCTGGATATCCACCAAGATGAGCCATGAGATAGGGCTGGAAACATTCTATAGTAACCTACACCTCCATGTGGGTGGTGATTGCACAGGTGTATACACAGCCTGTGAGTCACAGTTATCAAATTTATTCAGCTGTACACTCTTCTTTTTGTAAGTTAAATTTCAAATAAAATTTTTAAAAATGCAAATAGGCCAGGCGTGGTGGCTCAAGCCTGTAATCCCAGCACTTTGGGAGGCTGAGGCAGGTGGATCATGAGGTCGAGAGATCGAGATCATCCTAGTCAACGTGGTGAAACCCCGTCTCTACTAAAAATACAAAAAATTAACTGGGCATGGTGGCGCGTGCCTGTAGTCCCAGCTACTCAGGAGGCTGAGGCAGAAGAATTGCCTGAACCCAGGAGGCGGAGGTTGCGGTGAGCCAAGATCGCGCCATTACACTCCAGCCTGGGTAACAACAGCGAAACTCCGTCTCAAAAAATAAAATAAAATAATCAAAATGCAAATAAAATTGCATATATCCTTGACCCTTATGGCTCCACATCTAGAATTTCTTTTTTTATAGGTGTATCTGAGGATACTACAAGGGTACAAGATTATTTATTGCAACATTTATTATAAGAGCAAAAAACCAAAATGTCCAGTAATAGGGGCAGGTTTGATAAAGTACAGCTCTTAACCATGCAGCCTGACACCGCCATGCAAAAATAGAAACGATCACCAGCATATATTCTAAAAGTGAAAAAAAAAAAAGCAATGTGCAGAGATGCAGACAGAATGGGCTATCCTTGGGGTTAGAAAATGTAAAGAGAGAGAGAGAAAGAGCTTAGTATATGTAAGCGTAAAATGAAAATGTTCTGGGAGGACTCATAAGAAACTAGAGATTTAGTTGACCATGAAGAGAGGACCTGGGTGGCAGGATAGGGTTGAAGGAAACTTTTCACTGTTTATTATTTATGCATTTTGAATCTCGAACCTATTAAAATTTCTTTTAAAAAAAGTCTAAACAGCCAACCCCACATTCACCTTCTTCAAGGCCTATTGCTGTGATACAATTCCAACATTCACCCTGGCTAATAAAATCCCAAATCTAACCCATTGCCCCTGCCCTGCCATCCCTTCAATACTCTACTTCCTGATGCCTTGAACATGTGACATGATTATCATACCTTCCCTAGCCATTTCCACCTGCCATTCTCACCTTGGGATATGCCCCTTCTCTGCCTGGTGTCGCCTCCTCCAGAAAGTCTTCCCAGACTTTCTTGGACAACTCCGGGCCCCTGGAGCCCGTATTTTTGAGATATAATTTCTCATATGTCATTTGTCGTATACTTCATGGTAACTGGTTTCCAGTCCTCTGTGCCTCTCTGTAATGTCAGCACCCAGCACAGTGCCTGAAAGTAGGGATTGTGGAATGAATGAATGGATGGTTTTTACCAGGCTGGGAGCTGAGGAACAGCTTTTGTCTTTTATACATTTTGTCGAGTTTCCAAATTCTGTGTAAGCACGAACTGGGCCTGAGTTATCTCATCTGTAAAATGGGAATAATAATGCCACCTACCTCACAGAATTACATAGTGAGAATTAAATGAGCTACTATAGGTAAAACAAACCTGTAGCAGTCATTATTATTTCCAAATCAATATACTGTGATAAAGAAAGAAAATACATTCTAGTGAGTCTGAATCCAGGCCCCCAAGGCGGTGTCTCCATGACTAACTTTTCCTTCCTGTGAGTTTTTACAAGGCTAGGGCAGGCATTGTAGTTGAGAGCTGGCAAGGTCGCCAAAGGCCCCTGATCCTCTAGATTTCAGAGTCCCTTCTCAGGCCTCTTTCTCCCATCAGTGACCGGTACCCTGGGAGATCCTCTGTCTCGTCCTTCATGGTGGAGAGTGAGCAATGGGCTATGCTCACACAGGGTGGAAGGGAATTTGCAAGGTGGAGAAGGATCATTTAAATGAGAAGCCTGAGTCAGAACCTGGCACAGTCCCAATGGCTGAGTTGGGCAGTTGTATGTCAACCTCCAAATCTGATCACAGGGGAAGAATTGGGGCCACAGACCTTTCTCTGAGTGTCTTCAAGCCACTCCCCATAAATCCCTGCCTGGAATGAATCAGGGGAATGTCTTCACTTCGCTAAGGTCCAGTGTCCTCGTCTGCCAAATGGGGTCCTGACAGTAAGGAGGAAAGGAAATGACAGTTCAACGAAACCATATGGAAAAGAGCTTTGGAACCAGTAATGCATTGGCAGAGGTTGGCAAAGGGTCAGCTCGAGGGCCAGAGCATTGATTTTCATTTGAATTACATCAGGCACATCAGGACCTTCCGGCTGCCCCAGTCCCTACCACTCCCTACTGCTTACTCCAGCCTGCTCCACACTCTCACTCCTGAAGGCATGTGAGTCTGTCACTCTTGCTACACAATATTAATTACCAAAGTGCCTGCTCTTCTGTCCACTGCCCGTGTAGGAAAGGCACCCAGCCGGGGAGAGAGGAGGTGTGGCTCTTTGAATGCCTGGGGCCACTCTGCTCCACCCGTCTTTGCACTCCACTGAGGTCCACGCCAAAGTCCCATCAGTCTCAGCCACAGTAGTTTTCCATGAGCTGAGAAGCTGCCAAACCTGCATGCTGCCAAGAAGGCATGCCTTCCTTTAGCCTCTAGGTACGGAGAATAAATCTGCAATCTCCGAAACTGCCAAATTCCTGGTCTGCTAGAGTCTGAGAGGCTAAATGCTGCTTACAAGTCTGGTTTCCAGATGCCTGAAATTCCACCGTTATCAACACATTCCTCCGTGTTAAGCATTGCCCTGTAAAGCTGAAAAATCTAGCGAGAGGGCAGGAGAGTGAGTTCAAACTAGGCTGGGGCAGATCTTTAAGGATAAGCTGCAGAATGCGGGGAGGCAGATGCTGTAGGCTGAAGGCAGAGCCGGTGGAGGAGGGGGAAAGAGAGAGAGAGAGGGAGAGGTGCTTCAAGAGGAAGTTCCCAATCTTTTCAAGGGCCGGGGTGAGCGAGGAAGGGAAGTAGAGGAGGAGAAGAGCCAAAAAGCAGGGTGGGCACCGAGGCCAGAATGGACAACCAGTCCCATGGTGGGAGGCGGCAGCCTTCGCTCTGTTGTTTGCTAAGTGAGCAAATGACCTCCTGCAGGAACAGAGGTCGCTGAAACTGCCCCAAATTCCCATCCCCAACCCCTTCTCCTGCTTTCTTCCATCCAACCCACATACACACAACGGAATATCAAATGTCCCCCTGCTGCGAGGATTCTACTTCCACTGGGATAGAAAGACAATATATGGGATCCCTGGATCAGAACGTATCATCTGCTTTCTCATCAAAGGCAGGGAACAGGCATACAGGCCCCAGGAAATCACCCCAGAGCTGAGGACCTCATCAGCAACCCCCACCCCAGGAGGAGCCACCTTCCCTAGGGTCAGTTCTGACAGCAGACCCTGACACCTTCCCTTTTGTCCTCAAGGAGAAAGAGTCTTCAGGAGTAGAAGGGGAGTGAGGTGGAGAGACTCAGCTGCCTCCAGATTCCTTGACTTTGCTGCGTGGATCCAGACAAGACACTTAACCTCCATCCCCAGTTCCCTCATCTGCCAAATGTGCACAGCTATAGTATCTGCTTCACAGGGCTGCCGATGATTCAAGGAAGGGGCTCCAGGGTAGGGATTTGAGTTGAACCTGAGGGGATGGGCCAGATTTTGACGGATATTCCAGGTAGGGAGCCAAGGCTGAGGGCAGGGGCTGGGGAATACAAGGCATGTCTGGGGCGTAGCTGGTGGTCAGGGAAGAGAATTCTGGAAAGGCAGCTATGGCTTGATTACGAGGATCTTTCACCGCCCAGTTAATGACCTTGAACTTGATTCCATAAGCAGTGGAGAGCTGTTGAGGGGTCCTTGCATCTAGAGGCTATCAACACCCAAAGGCATAGTTTGCTTCCGGCCCCAGAGGATGCCTGGTTGCAGCTTTAGCTGTCAAATCATTCAGAGGGAGTCCCCTCCATTAGATTTGACAGTGACACCCAATCCTTTCCCTTCCGCCCCTTCTGTTTCTAGGACGTGACTGTGACACCAGATAGAACTGGTCTCAAAGATTGGTTCTGTCACATCAGTAGGTAACTGGGCCAGACCCTTAATCACAGGAACCTCAGATTCCTCATCAGAAATAGGAAGGAATAACATTGTCCTCACAGGGTCGTGAGAATGGTCAGAACTGGCGCATGTGGGGTCTCTGGCCCAGCCAGCCCCTGGCGGATGCTGGTGGGACCAGAGATGTCCTCTTCCCGCTGGCTGGCAGGGCTGCGGCGGCAGGCAGCTTTCATCTCTAATTGCCCACACTGTGACTCTTCGAGCAGCAAGAGAGAGAACGACCCGTGACTGCAAACCTCGAGGCCAGGCTTAGGCCTATTGGAAAAATATGGAACAATTATGAACGGCAGGAAAATGGTTTTTCTCTGTTTGCTTTGGCAGAGAGTAGAAAACCCACCTAGAGGCTGGATTTAAGGGAGGGAGAAGACAGGGAGGAAACCGTAGTTGTGCTAAGTGTCCTGGGAATAGAACTGGTGTCTTCTGTGGTCCTACTAAGGCACGGCGCTAGACTCCTTCGTCGAGGCAGCAGGGTCCCCCAAGCGCCTTCTGCGTGCCCAGTGCTGATCTGGGGGCAGGGTTTGCTCCAAATCCGGGTTAGTGCAGAGTTGGAGCAGGCAGACAAGGTCCCCGCCCTCAGGGAGGAGGACAGGCGAAATGAAGTAAAAGCAAACAATAAGGAAGAATCTCAGCGCTGACTGCTATGAGAACGTGGAGCCAGACAAGCTATGAGGGAGGGGCATGTGCTAGGAGGCAGCTTGGGGACGTGAGAGAGGAGATCCAGCCTGCCATTCAAAGTGGGAAGAGCGTTTTGGGCAGCAGGAAATCTGCCAGAATGCTCACCTGTGCCCTGGTCTCTTGGCCTCACCAGAAGCCCAGGCTCTGAATAATGTTTTCCCCGTCGTACAGGTGAGGAGACCGAGGCTTGCAGAGAGAAAGTGCTTTGCCAAGGCCCAGGGCCGTGGGAGGACTGGAGCCAGCGCTTCCAGGCCCCACTCCTTTCTGCATTCTCATCTTGGTGCCCTGGATCCAGGTGAAAGGATGGGGTAATTCACACATTACTTCTTCCCAGATCCAGTGAAGGGGGAAAGTTGGTGTGACTTTTTCCAGATCCTCCGTGAGAATGGCCCACAGGACCCAGAGCCTGGCAAACTGCAGGGGCAGTGCCCCAAATTGACACCCCAGGAGCAGAGGCCACTGATGTGTAGCAGTTCAACCATTGCCCTAGAAGATGCTTCTCCAGGACTTCCCCTGCGAACCTGTGTGACAGGATGCACATCAGGATAAGGGCAGGTGTCTGTCTGCCTGAGGAGCATAACCTAGGAAACCTTCCAGCGTGCACAGACCCATCTACAGGGGGGCTCCTGGCCCGAGGACAGACTGGCCAGGCTCCCAGGAGATCCCCAAGTACCAGTCTCTCTGGTCTGAGAGGGACAGGAATTTTGGGGAATGGTGAGTTCCCCCTCCCTGGAGGGGAAACCCCAAGCTGAAGGGGAACCCTGCATAGCTAATAGCCACCCTTGGCCCTCCAGCCCCCTTTACGGAGTTAGCCCAGAGTTGGAAGCATGTGAGCCCATGGGGCATGGAAACGTACAGAGGGTTCTGCAGACCTGGGGGATTCACACTGATGATTAGGTGGTGAGACCCTGGGAGGTGCTGGGATCCATGGCCAGGGAGGCCCTGGCCAGTTTCTGATAAGTTACTTATCCGAGGACAGCATGTCCTGTTACAACATAATTCCACCCAAAAACAAAAACTGCTAACATTCCTTATGCTAATGAATCAAACCTAAGGTATAGATAATTATTTATTCAGACACATTATATCACTATTTTAAGACGAATTATCACAAGAACAGTTTAACACCTAAGTGGCATCCATGGGCCGACAGCATGGACATTGCCTGGGAGCTTGCAGAAAGATTCTCAGGTCCTACTCTGGATCTTGAATCAGAATTTGTGCTTTAGCAAGATCTTCAGGTAATTTCCATGCATGTGGAAAAAAATTCAAAAGGAGGTATATAATCGTGATTCTCATACAGATACAGAATGAGCCTGGGTCAAAAGTTTTATTTCACTCATTCATTAATGAGGAAACCACTAAGACGTTACAATCATTTCAAAGGAGAACGCAGAAGTAGACATATAATATAGGTCAGCAGGAATCTGGAGTGAATTTACAAATCGTTGCAAAACTGGCAAAAAATCTACAGGGCAATAATCAGTTGCATTGCTTTGGGCGTAATTGATATTTATATGGACAAGAATCATTTGGATTATCATCAGGTTTTTACAATTTGCAGAATTGTAAAATAGCTCAGATAGATTAAAGACTGAGAAAAAACAAAACCCAGAAGGATACACTGGGACATCCAGTGATCTATATCTTTTTCCCTTTCTTTTTCTTCCCCATTTTAGTCTTTCACAATTTTTCTTGACACGCATTACAGCTTGTTAAGCACCTCTCAGATCCCTTCTGGTCTCTGGCATGCCCGAACCGAGAGAACTTCTCCAGATTATGACTAGAGCAAACTTTTCAAATCCCAGTGCCTGTCATGCTCTGCTTGGGAATGAGCCTGGGGATGGGGTGAGGCAGGGGCGGGCCAGGCCTACTTACACGATGTATTCTCATCTGCCCGTCTCTAGTACTACTATTACTATTGCACGCTGGGCCCAAGTGGAACTTTCGCTCAAGATGCTGTCAAAACATCTAAAAGGACAGAGACTCAGGTCTTTGTCGAGCTCAGGCTGTTTGGGCCTGCTTGCGCATGCTTGCAGTAATTGCCAGGACATGAAACTTGATTCTGTCTGTGCTTTGATATCACGGTGCCTGGTGGTGTGCCTGTGGGAGAAGATCCAAGCTCTCATTGGCCCCTTAATTACTGGTTGTCAGTATTTATCAAAAGGAACTACTAGTTGTGTGTAAATAGAGTGGCTTTGGGGGCTAGAGAATGAACAACTGTTTAGGACCCTCATGTCTGGTCTGGGTTGATGCTTTTCTGGGGCACGTCACCATGGAGGTTGAGAAGCAGATCCAGTATTAGGCTTACGGGTGAGTTGCAGGTCAAGCTGTTCAGCAGGCAGAGGAAACGGCAGCGGCAAAGGCCCTGGGGTGGGAGGGGTTGGGTTGCTCGAGATGCAAAGAAGGCTTCTGGGAGTGCTGACTCTCAATTGTTTATGGGCTTAAGAACATTGGTCAAAATGTAACTTCTTGAATCCTCCCTCCAGAAATTCTGATGCCACAGGTCTGGGGTGCAGCCAGGGATCTGCATTTTTAATGAGCATCCAAGGAAATGCAGAGAAAAATATTGCTTAGAGCCACATGTTGAGAAATACTGGGTTAAAGCCTAATGAGAATGGCACAAAATAAGGTGAGTCATTTGACTTCTCTAAGCAGCTCTTAGCTAAAGCATCACGTGCAAGCTGCAGGGTGGCAGGAAGATTAGAGGAGAGAAGCCGCACACAGCACCTAGCATAGGGCCTAGCAGGCAGTGGGTGCCCAGCAAACCCTTGCACATGTAATACTGCCCTTCCCAAGTCAGGCCTATGGAACCCTTGAGGTGTGAATCAGATGGCCCATGTTCTAGCTCAGCCAGGCCACTGACTTGCCTCCCCACCTTGGGCAAGATCCTTCCCCTCACTGGGCCAGTTTCCCCACTGTAAAAGGAGAAGGTGTAATTAGGTGACTCCTACCCCTTACCCATCCACTGCCTGCCATCTTGAATTCTCACACCTTGCCCAGAGCTCCCTCACCAAATTCAGGAGTCCTCAGCTTGGCTGCTGCCCATTAGAGCCACCGAGAGGACTTTTTCAAACGCCAATTCAATCAGGATCTCTTGGGGGTGGACCCCAGTGTCAGTAACTTTTTCGCTAGTCAGGCAAATCTAGTAAGAACCAGCCCTCTAATTCCTCAAATACTGCTTTTGTCCATAAGAGTAAAATGGGGCCTCAGAGGAAACATCCTGCTCCTCAATTCTGACCTGAAATCTCACGAAGCACCCAAGCCAATAGAGCCTTAGGCTCCATCCAGCACCACACCCCCACACAACACTCTGTTCCTTCACATACAGGGTCTCACTCTGTTGCCCAGGCTAGAAGGCAGTGGCACAATCATAGCTCACCGCAGCCTTGAACTCCTGGACGCAAGCGATCCTCCCACCTCAGCTTCCCTAGTAACTAGGTTCATGCCACTATGCCCAGCTAATTTATTTATTTCTATTTTTTTTTTGTAGAGATAGGGTCTCTCTATGTTACCCAGGCTGGTCTCAGACTCCTGGCCTCAAGTGATCTTCCTGCCTCAGCCTCACAAAATGTTGGGATTATAGGCGTGATCCTCTATGCCTGGCCAAAACTGTTTTTTAATATAGTTTTAAATATAAATTTTAAAAATATTGGTAAAGTAAAAATCCATATTTAAACAAAATAAAACAATGAAAGGTGGCTTCTCATTCACCCCTGCTATCCCCAAAGGCTATTTGGATTAATCAACTTTATTGAGGTGTAATTTACATACTACAGCATGCACACATTTCATAGAGTTGGTGAGTTTTGACAAATGTCTGCTGCTGCTCTCCCACCCACGGTGAGACATCACTTTTCACAGTTTCTGTTCTTTTTCCTCTGGTGGTTTTTCTTCTCTGGTGTTTTTTCCGTGTCATATATTAGTGCTGATGTTTTTCATTTATCAACTTTAGATCAGGTAGCATGTAATTAATCCTTCAACCAGGAAACTACTGAAAGCAAAAAGGCACAGAATGAATAATCACAGGACAATAGTATAAAATAAGCTTGTCCTGGGCAACTCAGGGTGTGTGGTCAACCTCACATTATCTATTTATGACCAGCGGTGGTGGAGGAGGATTTAATTCATATTCCCCATCTCTAGCCCCCTTCCTCTGCCCAATTTGTGCTATTTTTGTGCCTATTTTAATTTCTCTATTGCTTAACTTGGCAAATTTAAATAATATTTCTAGGCCTCTATTTCTGGAGCCATTTGGTAAGATAAGAACATTAGTATCCCTTCCCCGCCCCGCCCCCCCCCCCCCGCCATCTTCGTTCACTTCTGTCTCCCAATTTCTTTCTTTCTTTTTTTTGAGACGGAGTTTCGCTCTTGTTACCCAGGCTGGAGTGCAATGGCGCGATCTCCGTTCACCGCAACCTCCACCTCCTGGGTTCAGGCAATTCTCCTGCCTCAGCCTCCTGAGTAGCTGGGATTACAGGCACACGCCACCATGCCCAGCTAATTTTTTGTATTTTTAGTAGAGACAGGGTTTCACCATGTTGACCAGGATGGTCTCGATCTCTTGACCTCGTGATCCACCCACCTCGGCCTCCCAAAGTGCTGGGATTACAGGCGTGAGCCACCGCGCCCGGCCTTTTTTTGTTGTTTTTAAGTGAGAGGGAGGTTCTCATTCTGTTGCCTGGGTTGGAGTGCAGGGGTGCAATCACAGTTCTCTGCAGCCTTGACCTCCCAGGCTCAAGCAATCCTCCCACCGCGGTCTCTGTAGCTGAGACTACAGGTGCATGTCATCACCACTGGCTAATTTTTGTAATTTTTGTAGAAACGGGGTTTCACCGTGTTGCCCAGGCTGCATTAACTTCTTAACAAAGGATTTTTTTCTTCCTCCTACTTTGGTGTCTCCCATTGTTTCCCTTGCTTTGGAAAGAAGCACAGACCTCTTCACAATATTCCTGATTATCTTCCAGCCTCCTTTTGTATATTTCTCAGAATCTATTCCTCTCTTCTTTCTGAGTCTCTATTCTTGTTTGTTCAAAGGGTTTTCTGGACCTGCTGCACAGAGGTCATTCTGGAATTCCTTTACAATAGATCCCCGCGTGAATTCTACCAGTTTTTCTCCCTTAACATTATGCTTCATGGTTTCTAAGCTGAAATATACATTCAACAACTTCTCAGAAAGGAAGCATGAGAGGTAAATTTTGAGTCCCGGAATGTCTGAATATAAATTTATTTATTTATTTGTTTGTTTTTGCCTTCACCCTTGACTGATAGTTTGGCCGTTTGTAGAATTTCAGATTCAAAGACATTTAGGCTTAGCATTTACAGGTGGAATACAGTGATGACGTTAAAACCCCAATCTCTGGCATAAGGCTGCCAGGGTTTAAATCTTAACTTCACATTTCCTAGAACCCAGCAAGTCTCTCTGTGCCTGTTTTCCCATAAATAAGTCAAGACAAAAATAGCACTTACCTCATGGAGTTGTGATGAGGGTTAACCAGTTTACATATGTAAAATGCTCAGAACAGAGTCTGCACATAGTGGGCATATGAGCTAGCTATTATTCTCTGGACCTCCATTGTTGCTATAGAGGATTATGATGTCACTCTTATTCCTGTTTATTTGTCAGAGTCAATGTTCTGGTTTTTGTGAGCTGATGTTCTTGTTTCCATAGAAATACCCAGGATCTGCTTTAATCTTTAATATTCTTAAATTGCTCAATTCTGTGTCTGCTTGGTATTCTCTTAGCTCTTTCCACTTAAAGACTCAGTGTCCCTTTTTGGCTCTGGGGACTTTTAAAACGTAATTATTTCTGCAATAATTTCCTTTCCTCCATCTTCTTTCTTTTCTTTTTCTGGAACTCCTACTGTTAGATATTGGACCCCCTGAATTGATCTGTGTGAATTTTTTTTTTTCCTCCCGTACTTTATGCCATTGGCTCCTGTTCTGGGAGAATTTCTTTACTTTGCATTTGACGCTTTCAACTGATTCTTTTTTTACAATTTTTAGCAACAGTCATTTCCAGGAGGTCCTTCTCTTTTCCTGACTGCTTCTTTTCTGTGGCACTGTCTTCGGACTTTTAGAGCATTGCCACTCCACCTTCCTATCAACTTGTGGGGACTCCAGAGATATTTCTGCAGAATTCTTGGGCTTTTGAAAAGATGATTTGAAAATCTCTGACCTATGCATTTGATCAATAAGCTTTATGGGGTTATTTGAGCCATTACCAAGATGAATGAGTTATAGTCTATCATCTCAGCCCTCAACAAACTACTCTGATGCAGAGACAAACATGAAAAGAAATAATGACAGTATGACAGGTGCACAAGAGGTCCTTACAGAGGGAAAGTAACCAACAGTCTGTTGGAGATGAAGAAAGAGAAAGCCCTTGAACTCTTCTTAAGGTAGTGTGCAGAAGACTCTCATACAGGTTCATGAGCAGACTGGTAACATTTCAGGAATTTTGTGAGCTGGTTGTCAAACAGTTATTTAAAAGTTAACTTAGGCAAATTTGGAATTAAATACATTATAGCAAAAGCAAAGCTAATGAATACCAAAAATTCATCACTTCTATTTAACACATCTTAGGATTGTGTGTTGAGGTTGTTTACATCCATAGTATGTGTATGGCGGAAATACTATATCAAGGTGTGCTTCTGAGCATCTCTGTTCAACTCCTCCTGCAGTAACTGAAGTTGGTGGCTTGAAATCAGCTATGGTGGGAATATTTACATCACAGAAATTGACAAATGCTACAAATCAGGGCCTAGCTACTCTTTTGTTGAGAGTCTAGAGTTAAGAAAATAATGGAGAAAATGTTCATGTAGCTTAAACTTTAAAAGGATGTTGTGCTGGTAGCCTATACATTGTAAATAGCATGACAAAGAATTGACATATTCTTCCGGTATTCAGAAACTATTATTTAATTCAGCAAAGAAGTCACTCATGTCATTGCCACATGAATGAAATCTGTGCCTCCATTGTTTCATTTCCATCAAAATTATTAATGTAAAAGAAAATAGCAGACAACATTCACACAGGAAATATACTTATTTGGTAATTGTAATAATAATTTAACTACGGATACAAAAGTTTAGGAAGTAACAACAAGAGTGTTCTATGTGAATCAATTTACTAGATAAAATTGATAATAAAAATACTGCGCATTTTATTATTAGTCGTAAATGGTATGCTACAATCCTGGATGGCAATAAAATTTATATTAACTTATGTGTATATATATGTATACATGTATTTGTTTCTGGAGAGCCAGTTGATAGCACTTACCAGCACACCACTGTTAATATGGAGCATGCGCAGGCCCTGTAATCAGACAGACCTGCACTGGAGTTCCAGTGTTTCCATTTATAAGCTATATGACCTTGGGCAAGTTATTTTACCCTGTACCCTTTCCAAGTCTCATCAATAAAATGAAACCATGGATGCAATGTGCTAATATTGATAAAAAATAGTATGGTCTGGGCTGGGCATGGTGGCTCACACCTGTAATCCCAGCACTTTGAGAGGCTGAGGCAAGCAGATCACAAGGTCGGGAGTTTGAGACCAGCCTGGCCAACATGGTGAAACCCCGTCTCTACTAAAAATACAAAAATTAGCCAGGTGTGGTGGTGGGTGCCTGTAATCCTAGCTACCAGGGAGGCTGAGGCAAGAGAATTGCTTGAACCCGGAGGCAGAGGTTGCAGTGAGTTGAGACCGTGCTGCTGCACTCCATCCTGGGTGACAGAGCAAGACTCTGTCTCAGGAAAAAAATAAAATAAAATGAAATAATGTGGTCTGGAGGTTAAGAATCCATGCTCAGAAACTGAGCTGCCTCCATTTGAACCCTGGCTCCCCACAATTGTGTGGCATTGACTGAATTGCTGTTAGATGGTATATTAGTCAATGTTCTATCAGAGAAAGAGAAGCAGTAGTAGATGATATATGCAGAGGAACTGGCTTACATAATCATGGGTTCTAGCAAATCTAGTCTGTAGGGCAGGCCGTCAGGCTGGAAACTCTTGAGCAGAAGCTAATGCTATGGGTCACAGGTAGAGTTTCTTCCTCTGCAGAAAAACCTCAATTTTGCTCTTAAGGCCTTTCAACTGATTGGATCAGGCCCACCTAGATCATAGAGGATAAACTCTTTTACTTAAAGTCAAGTGATTACAGGTGTTAACCACATCTACGAAATCCTTCACAGCAACACCTACATTAGTGTTTGATTGAGTAACCGTGGACTCTAGCCTGGCCAAATGGACACATAACACTAGCCTTACAGATAGGAATAGTGAAAGCAGACATCTTATGGGGTTTTTACAAGGACAGAACAGAGCAGTACTCAGGAACAGCTCAGACAGCACCTGGCCAGAGTAAGTGCTCATTATGTTACTAACCTCTTTTCTTGCTAGAACTAAAATTTGTTTCCCAGGCAGCCACGGCACAAGGAAGGGCCAGGAACCCTGCAGAGGAAGGTGTGGTTGAGGCCCCAGCACATCACTGAGGCTGTGGAGATGACTGCCTGAGGCCTTGCCCAGAGGAAGCCGAGAGAGATGGAAGGGAGCCCACGGCTGTGGTACCCAGCAGAGCATAATCAAATGGAAACCAGCCATGATGGGTGACACTTATGGGGACTCCTTGTGGGGCAGGACTGTTTGGCTCAGTGGTGAGAGGCCCATGGCCGGAAGATGAAGTGGTTACAGGTGTCAGACAGGAGGCCTTGCTGGCGGTGGTTGGCCACCATGGCGGATGTTTCATTAGCTGCTGACTGAGGATTTCTGTTGCTTTCATTTGCTGCCTCAGCTAGTAGCTAGGTTTAAAATAAATTTCAGGAGATCAAACTCAAATCCCCAAACCAGCATCCCTAGGCCCCAGGAGGGTCTCTGGCACAACTGTACAATCTGCAGAGTTTATCTCAGCCAGCTTCAATGGATGTCACCTTAATGCCCCCTCCCCTCCCTGGGAGCCGTCTCCTCCAGCTCTGAGACCTCTGGCTCTTCCTCAGATTACCACCTCAAGTCTCTGTCCCAGCAAACCCTGGTCTCTCTGGTGCCTGATCAGCCTCCCACAGCAGAGCTATGCAGAGCTAAGGGGGCGACAGGCAGAATTGACTGCTCTTGGCTTCGTGGGTTAAGGTGTCACCATTCCCAAGAAGATCTGGGGGCCCAGGAGAGAATCCTGCCAGAAGAAGGGTGTCCTATCACCCAGTGGGGAGAGGGGATGCCTGACACCTGAGCCTCTGTGTAAGGAAAGCTTTGAGCACAAAACACACTTGCACACAAGTGTCAGTCCCCTAGGAAATGCCAGAGCTGAGAAGAGCACAGGGCCATTTTGTCTCACTCCTGACATTTCCATAGATGAGGAAAGCAAAGTTCAGGGAAGTAAAATGCCCTTCCTCACACAGCTAGGAAGCCACTGGGTAATTGAGCCCACACCCAATTTCCTGGGGCGTGGGCCCTGCCCTGCCACAGTCAGCAAATGAGCAGGGGCAGCTTCCCAAGGCAGGGAACCACCAAGAATTACAAGCAGGCCATACAAATCCCCAAGTTCTGCCTTCCCTGGGCAGCCCCACCCTGGCCAGACCTGGTGGCCTTGGCAGCCTCCTGGCCAACCCTACTTTCCAACTTGGAGCTGAGCTGCCTGGGACTCCAATCACTCCAGACACATGAGGACTGAGCAGTTTTACTCTGGCTTATCAGGAGGTGGGAGAGTTGGAGCCAAGCTGTGCTCCTCCAGGGACAGAGGACCAACCTGGGAGGGCATGGCTGAGGCTGGTCAGACAAGTCCTGCCTATGGTGACCTCAGGCCTCACTTGCCTTGCACATGGCTGCCCCACCAACCCAAGCAGCCCCTCACCGTGTCCTCTTCAGTGGGACCTTCTCTATTCCCCAGGCCAGATGTAAACACGCAGCCATGGCTCCCTTGGTCTGCAACCTATTCTTTTGCTCTCCCCTCAGCTTTCTTTTTCAGGTCACTAAATGTAGTGGTGCTGCCTCCATGCCATCTTCCACCTCTAGTTCCAACAGCACATTGTCTATTCTTCATAGCAGCTCTTGGTGTATTGTTTTAGTTTACACTTTCTGTTATTTTAGACTGTGAGCTACTAGTCTCATTTGGATCTATTTGTCATTGAATGCTGGAATCAAGCCAGGTGTTTCTGGTACCAACTAGTGCTCAACATACTGTTCTGTGAATAAGAAAAAGGATGGGCAGAGGGATAGATGGATGTTAAATACATGAATAGATGGATGACTGTTGTATGGCTGGATGGAAGGATAACAGAATGATGCTGAATAGATAGATGGGTGGATAGATGCTGGATGAAAGGATGGATGGATGGAAGGAAATAAAGATGAATGGGTAGATGAGTGGATGGCTGGATATGAGATAATTGAGTGGATGAGTGGATGGATAGATATGAGATGGATGGGAAGATGAGTGGTAAGTGAACATGAGATGGGTGGGAAGATGAGTGGTAAGTGAACATGAGATGGATGGGTAGATGAGTGGATGGGTGGATATGAGATGGTTGGATAGATGAGTGGATGGATGAATATGAGATGGATGGGAAGATGAGTGGATGGGTGGATATTAGATGGATAGGAAGATGAGTGATGAGGGAACATGAGATGGATGGGTAGATGAGTGGATAGGTGGATATGAGATGGATGAGTAGATGAGTGGATGGGTGGATATGAGATGGACAAGTAGATGAGTGGATGGGTGGATATGAGATGGATGGGTAGATGAGTGGATGAGTGAACATGAGATGGATGGGAAGATACGTGGATTGATATGAGATGGATCGGTAGATTAATGGAAGGGTGAATATGAGATGGATGGATGGATGAGTGGATTCATGGATATAAGATGAATGGGTAACTGAGTGGAGGGTTGAATATAAGGAGGATGGGGGGAAGATGAGTGGATGGGAAGATGAGTGGATGGGTGGATATGAGATGGATGGGAAGATGAGTGGATGGGTGAATATGAGATGGATGGATAGATGAGTGGATGGGTGGATATGAGATGGATGGATAGATAAGTGGATGAGTGAATATGAGATGGATGGAAAGATGAGTGGATGAGTGAATATGAGATGGATGGGTAGATGAGTGGATGAATGGAAGGATGAATATAAGACTAATGAGTAGATGAGTGGAGGGGTGAATATGAGATGGATGGGTAGATGAGTGGATGAGTGAATTGGTGAATAAGAGGACAACCAAAGTGAGCTTTTCCCTCTGTAGAGCTTCCGTTTTCCCTGCTCATTTGAAGGCCCAGAGTATGACTTTACCATATTATGTTTCCAGAGAACCACCCCCCGCCCGCCACCCATTCCTCAGGTCCCACTGAGCTACCTCTAACAGAAGGCAAAGCATGAAGTATTGGTCCCACTTGATGAGTCAGGAAGCTGAGATCTAGAGCCGTTGAGGCTTCTTTCTGTTCATGGACACCCAGCAAGTGCAAAGCAGAGTGGAAATCAGACTGCTGGCTTCTCACCTCCACTCCATCACAGGCCTCCATTGCCTCTTTCTAAGGACTGCACCTGCCCAAGTTGACCCCGCACACCTGTCCCCGCTGTGGCCCAGGGTCCCCTTTGGCACCCAGTTGGCTACATGTTTGTCTGACTCATGAGAGAGAGGTCAGTGCCATCTTTTCACACAGGCCCTGTCTGATTGGGCTCTTTGGTTCCTCCAGGAAGGAAATACATTGAGAGAAAAATTAGGAGAGATTAGGCCCTTCCTCCCGTCCCCACTGGACCAAAGCTGGCCCTGTAAGTCCACAACACACTGAAGAGGCAGGTGGGGACACCACTGCACCTTTCTTCTCTAACCCTTAACCTTGACAGCCGTGTCCAGGCCTCACCATGATCCTGCAGGAGGGCAGCTCTAATGAGAAAGCCAATAAAAAGCCATTTTGAATTACCCATTAGAGAAGTACAGCCAGTTCTGTAAAAAGTCCTAATAAATTTTTTACTATCAATTTTAATATTTTAAACTTTATAAGAAATACTTTCAGATTTATATATTGCAAAAATTTACAAAGAGATCCTCAAATGTTAGCATTTTACCACACTTGCTTAATAATTTTCCTTTATAATTCTCTTTCGACGTATCTATGTATATGTATGTATATGTCTACCTATACAAATTTGTGTATATACGTAGATGCATGTATACATGTGTGTTCCTGAAGCATTTAAAAGTAAATTGCAGAAGTCTTTTTGCCTCTAAGTACTTCAACATGTTTTTATTTGAAAAAGGACATTCTCTTATATAATCACAGTGCCATTGTGAAAGTCAAGTAATTAACATTGCTGCAATGGTAACTACTGACCTTATTCAGATTTCACCAACTGACCCACTAATAACCTTTTGCTACTCCGGGATCCAACCTAGGATCACACTTGCGTTTGGTTTCTGTTTCTCATTAGTCTTTTTAACTGGAAACAGTTTCTCAGCCTTCCTGTTTTTCATGGCCTTAACATGTTTGAAGAGAACCAGCCAGTTATCTTGTAAAATGTCCCTCAATATGGATTCGTGTGATGATGTTTCCTCTAAGTTATATTCAGAATTGCGGGTTATGCAAATTTGGCAGGTTGCCATAGAAATGATGCTGTGTCCTTCTCAGTGCATCGTATCAGGAAGGGCACCATGTTGCTCTGTCTCCTTGCTAGGGATGTTAAGTTGGATCACTTGGTTAAGGGTATTGCCAGCTTTCTCCACTGCAGTTGCTCTCTTTCCTTTTGTAAGTTATTGAGTGTCTTGTGAGAAGATACTTCGAGATTATATAAATATTCTGTTTCTCATCCTGCATTTTCCCCACCAATTTTAGCATCCATTGATAATTCTTGCCTGAAACAGTTGTTGCTATGGTGGCTGCCAAACGGCGATTTTTCCAATTCCAACATTCCTTCTATATTTATTAATTGGAACCCTTCTATAGGTAAGAGCCTTCTCTTCCTCTCTGTTTATGTATATATTTATTTATACCAGCATAGACTCAAGGATTTTTCTTTTGATGGTGAGCAATAATCTGATACTGTTGTTATTAATTCAATTTCATGCTTTCTTTTGAAATAATGATAGATTGTTAAGGAGTTGCAACATTAGTGCAGAGAAATCCTGTGTACCCTTCACCCAGTTTCATCCAATGGTTGTGTCTTATATAACTACAGTGCAATAAAACTAGGAAAATGACATTGGGACAACGTACATGCATAGTTCTGTCATTTTATCACCTGTGTAAATTTGCATAACCACTGCCATAAAGATTCAGAATGATTCTGTTACTGCACAGATCTCCCTCGTGCTATTTCCATCATCCCGAATCCCTGGCAACCACTAATTCGTTCAGCATCTCTGTATTTTTGTCATTTCAAGAATGTTTTAGAAATGGAATTGTACAGTATGCGACCTTTGAGATGGAATTTTTTTTGTTGCTCCATATAATGCCCATGAGAGTCATCCGAGTTCTTGTGTGTCTAGTATTTCATTCATTAACAAAGAGGAAATACTCAGCAATGAAGCTGAATGGCATTCCATGGTGTAGATATACTAAGTCCATTTCACCATTCACCTATTGTAAGACATTTGGAATGTTTCCAATTTGGGGTTATTACAAATAAAGCCGCTGTGAACAGTAACGTACAGGTTTTTGTGCGGACCTGTTTGCATTTCTCTGGGCTGAATGCCCAGGAGTACGATTGCTGGGTCATATGGTAAGTGTATGTTTAGACTTTTAAGAAACCACCAAACTGTTTTCCAGAGTAGCTGCACCATTTTACATTCCCATCAGCAGTATGTGAGATCCAGTTTCTCTGTATCCTACTCAATATTTGTCACTATTTTTTATTTTAGCCATTCTGATAGGTGTGTAGTGATGGTTCATGGTGGCTTTAATTGGCATTTCCTTTTTAAAATTTATTTTTATCTGCTTAGAGACAGGGTTTTGCTCTGTTGTCCAGGCTGGAGTGCCATGGCATGATTATAGCTCACTGCAGCCTTGAACTCCTGGGCTCAGCCAATCCTCTTAGCTCAGTCTCCCAAAGCTAGGACTGCAGGTATGCACCACTGTCCCCATAGAGATGGGGCCTCACTATGTTGCACAGGCTGATCTTGAACTTCCTGCCTGAAGCAACTCTCCTGCCTTGGCCTCCCAAACCACTGGGATTACAGGTGTGAGCCACCATGCTTGGCTTGCGTTTCCTTAACGGCTAATGATGCAGAATATCTCTTCATGTGCTTATTTGCCACCCATATACCCTATTTGGTGAAACTTCTGTTCATGTCTTTTGCCCACTGTCTAATTGCATTGCTTGCCTTCTTGCTGTTGAGTTTCGAGGATCAGATACATGGTGTGCAGACATTTTTCTCTCATTATTTATTCTAATGCTCACATTGTCACTGTTGGCCCTTAAAAGACAGTTTTCCTTTGTTCATCTGACAGATCATTTCCTAGAGCCCATTGGATGCTGAGCAGTTGTCTAGGAGCTCGAAATGGATAAGACAGACAGGGCAGGGCCCTGGCCCATGGATGCTTACAGTCTGGGGTCAGGATGTGGAGCAGAAAAAGAAACAGGGGGTTTCAACACCATTCAGTCACAGCAAAAAGAGGCAGGAATGGGCTGTGTGAGGACAACTGGCCAAAGTCTGAAGGACGAGTCTATACCTGTGAGATGGGTGAGAACGAGGGAATTCCAAGAAGAAGTTTATGATGAAGATGTGCCTGAGTGTTCAAAGCTCATGGCAGCAAAGATTTGGAGGCAAGAGGGCCCTGTGGGGCTTGCTTTGGAGGGTTCCTCGAAGTTAGGTTGGAATCTTGGAAGGCACTCGCTGGTTGTGTAACCAGTACACATGTATACATGGTTGCATGGACTAGATATTTCACCTTTCTCAGACTCGGCTTCTCACGGGCAAGATGAGCTGGGTAATGCCTACTTCCCAGAGACTACAGGAGGATTAGAAATAATATACATACAGCATCTAGAACAGTGCTGGGGATGGCGTTAGGTGCTTGACAAACGCTAACCTTGGAAAATCAGGATGGACAAACAGCACATTTAAAGATTGGCTTGTAGGAGGGAAGGTCCATCAAAGCTGCGCTTCCTTTCAAGGGTGTCTCTCAAGCCCATCCCTGCAGTGCTTCCTCTGGCCCTTGGGAGGGAAGGAACCTCCTCTCATCTAGTCAAATCTATTTCCCTGTACTCCACACCACACCCTTCCACCTCACCGGGACCAGGGATGCTCTTCGTCAATTAAAACACACTTGTTTTGCTTCCTTCCCAGCAGAGTCCAAATGTCCTTTCGCCACCAGCCTACCACCACTCTCTTCCTTTCTCAGCCACATTTCTTGGAAGAGTTGTTTGTTTTCACTGTCTCCACTTCCTCCCCAACTCACTCTCTAACTCAGTGTGGTCTCCCCCTGGCCCCAACCCCAACCCCAGAACTTCCCTGGTCAAGGTCACCCCTGCCCTCTGTGACACTGACGTGAGTCATTATCTCACTGATCGCTGTGCAGTATTTGAGAAGGTGACCACTTCCTCCTTGAGACATTCTCCTGGCTTGGCTCTCAAGGTGGTGCCTTTGCAGGTCTTTTTCTGCTGTGCCCGGGGCAGCCTCTCGGGAGTGCCTTAGCAGGCTCCTCTTCCTGCACCCACCTCAACGTGACAGGCTCCCCAGGGTTCATTCCTCGGTTTTCTGTTCTTCTCACTCAGCCTGCCCATGTCCCCTTCCTAGGGTACTACCTGACCGCCTTCCATGCCATCTGTTAGTTTCTTAGGTTGGAAGACTCTCAGGTCTCTATCCAAGCCACCCACAGGCCTGACTCCTAAACTGCAGACCATTGGATCCAAATGTCTACTGAATATGGATCTACAACTCAAATTCAACACGAGTAAAGTCGAGCTCACCCCCTCCGGAGACCAGACACTCCTCCTTGTATCTCATCTTTCACAGAACAGCATCTCACTCTTCCAGCTGCCGAGAACACAATGGGAAGACACAGGGAAAGGAGTAGTTGGAGAAGTGAGTGACGAGGTCAAAGTTCACTTAGGCCCCAAGGGAAACTGAGGCAGGGATGTCCGGGAGCAGCTGTTCACAGGTGGCTGGAGTTTGGGGGAGGGATAAGGGGAGGAGATGTGATTTTGCTGATGTTCCAGCTGCTTCGGCGCAGACCTAAAGGCCTGGCTGGAAAACACAGCCTCTCTCCCAGGAGCTTCTCAGCCAGGTTGGGCTTGTGGGATGCCAATGCAATGATGTACAAGGTCAGGAAAGGAAGAAGGGAAGAAGCAAGGCAGGACGGAAGTGTGAACCCCGACTATCCGAGACAGGTCTCGGTCAATTTCAGTTTATTTTGCCTAAGTTAAGGAGGCACACCGGTAACACAGCCTCAGGAGGTTCTGGTGACATGAGCCCAAGGCGGCCCAAACACAGATGGTTTGATACCTTCTAGGGAGACAGGAGACATCAATCAGCATATGTAAGCTGAAACAAGGGTCTGGTCTGGAAAGGAGGGACAACTCAAAGTGGGGAGGGGCTTCCAGGTCATGGGTAGATAAGAGACAGATTGTTGCATTGAGTTATTGATTAGCCTTTCCAAAGGAGGCAATTAGATATGAATGCATAGGGATGACTTTGAATAGAACAGGAGGCAGGTTTGTCCTAAGCAGTTCCCAGCTGGACTTCTTCTTTAGCTTAGTGATTTTGGGGCTCCAAGATTTATTTTCCTTTTGAGGAAGGAAGGAGGGAGAGAAGGAAGGAAGGAGGGAGGCAGGGAGGACACTGCTTGGTTTAGTGAGGGGAAAGGAGTTGGCCAAGGGAGAACTGAAAGGCCAGAAGTGAAAGTGGCCATGGGGGAGTGAGATGGGGGATGCACAGGATTAGAGATCAAAACAAGAAGTAACCTTAGGCCGGGCGCGGAGGCAATCCCAGCACTTTGGGAGGCTGAGGCAGTGGATCACGAGTTCAGGAGTTCAAGACCAGCCTGGCCAAGATGGTGAAATCCTGTCTCTACTAAAAATACAAAAATTAGTTGGCTGTGGTGCCTTGCACCTGTAATCCTAGCTACTCCAGGGGCTGAGACACAGAATGGCTTGAACCCAGGAGGCGGAGGTTGCAGGGAGCCAAGATTGAGCCATTGCACTCCAGCCTGGGCGACAGAGCGAAAATTGGTTTGGAGAGAAAAGGTTGAGTTACCCTTCTCCCCAGTTCTCACTGAGAATGGGTGAATTTGTGAATTTGTACTTCCTGCCTTAATCTGAGTGGGGTGAGGTGGGAGAATCACTAATGACAACAGCAAGATAAACAAAAATAAATAAAAACTACCTCTGACAGGTGTAGAGTGGAGAAAGGACATTTGTGGGGCAAAAAAGAGAAAGCAAATCATTGTCCTGTTTTGACTGACAGTCAGCAAGCATTTCTGAAAACACCCTAGTTCTCAGCACTTCAGATACTTACCACATTTTATCTTCACAAACATCATGTGCAGTAAATGCTTTTATCCTCATTTTACAGATGAGGAAATGAGGCTCAGAGACATCATTCAATGTGTTTGTGCCCACACAGTAATAGGTGGTGGTGTCTGATTCCGATGCCTATGCTCTTGTTGTCATTGGTTTGTTAAGTCTTTATTTCACCTTTAAAAAAAAATTAAAGTGATACAAGCATGTAGCTTAACAAGTCAACCAGTTCTGCGAAGTTCGTAAAGGCAATCAACATTCATCAGACTTCCTCACAGAGGACCACTTGTACATTTTTAATGAATTCATTTAATGCTTACCTCCAGATCCCTATACATCTGTATTGCTACTTATTGATATTTCTATTTGAAACATTGTTTATTGACTTTCTATTATGGCAGAATGAGTTTTAGTGCTTTCTCCCTCTCAATACATACATTCACATGTCCTAATCTCTATCCTTCCAGTGCAGTCATATAATTAATTTTCTTATGCAGTAGTCACTGGTGGCCAGGCATGACTCATGCCTGTAATTCCAGCACTTTGAGATTACAGCCAAAGTGGGTGGATCACTTGAGTCAAGGAGTTCAAGGCCTGGGCAACATAGCAAGACCCTGTCTCTATTTGTTTTTAAGTTTAAAAAAAAGCACATACACACACACACATATATATATATGAAAAAAATCCGTCAGTGGTGACATTATTATGACTAAGTAATTACTACTCCTCAGAGCTGATTAACATAGTAAAGTAGGACACCTTTCCCTTTCCTGCATACCTTTTGTTTTCTTCAGAGTTGACAACTGCCTTTGTTTTTCCTGGTGTTTGCATAGTTTTCTATTAACTTGTTAATTCAATATTCAAAATGGCCATCAGCCGTCTAACCAGAGTTAGACACATTAATATGCAGTAGTCTATCAGCTTCATTTCCATGAACAAATGTTTGTGAGTTTTCCGCTCTTCTCCAGTTGGGACTAGCCGCCATCTCTGCCTGGGTCACGGCTGTCATCCTGGACTTTTCCACAATCTTCATTTTGGAAATTTCCTTGGGAGCTTTCCATTTTATGTCTTTTCTTTTCTTTGTTCATCCCCTCATTTTGTTTGGTATCTACGTCCTTCAGGAATTTTCTGGCAAAAATGTGCAGGAGTATAATTTTGTACCCTTGTGGCTCTTCCTTCCTGGGCTCATTTCCTGCAGAGTGGAGGTTTTTAATGTCTTTTCTAGAGGGCATAAAGCCAGATGCAGCTTACTGGGAAATCATGGGAGACGATGGCTAGGGGACCGCAGCATTAACATGGAAACGCTCTCTTACTCCTCCTGTTTTCAGCTGTGCCTCGTGCCCCTCATCTCTGAGCTGAGACTTCCCTTTATCTCCAGGCTTTGGCCATGATAAGGACTGGGTGGTTGCCTAGCAGTAAGGAGTGGAGGCAGGGATGTGATGTTCTAATGCCTTTGAAAGAACTGCTTTCACTTAGAAATCCCTATCTCTGGCCTATCTTTTTACTCACTTCCAGAAGTACCTGATGCTACCAGTTCCTGGGGCTTCTGAGGGTTCTGCTGTATAAATCAAATTGGTTCTCAGCTTTTCTCAATGCCAGCTTAAGAATCGTTCTTTCTCCTGCTAAGTTGGTTACCACTTGTCTACCTGCTTTCCAGCTTCCAAAACGTTGTGACAAGACTCTTACCTCTTCTCTAGTTCTCTCCATCCTATGGCTTTGTGCTCTCCAGATGCTTATCTTCATTATCTTTCCTTACCTGGGAATTCAAAGCCCCTGCTCCCTCCCCAGTCACAGGTATCTCATGCTGAGAGTGGGCAGGCCCTATGTACATGAGTCATTTCTCAGCCACAGAGCTTCTCAGAGAGAAAGAAAATGAGCTTCTGATGTGAAATCAACACATTTCCAACACCAGAGTCAAGACATCTGAGACCAAGACTGACTCAGCCACAATCACCCTGGGCAACGTTGAGCAAGTCATTTCACCTTTGTTGCTGGATGTCAGTGTTCCCATCAGTAAAGCAAAGCACATGCCCCCTGCAACTTTCCATGAAGGTAAGGAGCATCAAATGAGATGATGTGGAGAAATAGCTGTCGGTCTAATTTCAGGTACCACATAGCTATCTGGATTAACATTACTGGTCTTGAATCCAGGAAGTGCCAAGTATGTACCTGTGCTGGGTCTTCAAGATTCAGAGATGGGCAAGACCTCCCTTCTCTCTTTTCCTGGGGAAGTTCATGGCATAGCAGAGGAGGCAGATGAATGAACAGAGGTCTACCCTACAGTGGAATAAGCAAGACTGTAGATTGCATTGAGTGCATAGAAGAGAGAGACAGTACTGCTGCCAGCCGGGGTCAGGGAGCAGTAGAACTTCATGGGAATTGGGCAGGAGTGTATCAGCCAGAGGAGGAGAAAACTTTTCAAGACAGAGAGACTAGTATGAGCAAAAGAAAAGAGATGTATGTCTTTCATGCAGGAGCAGAGAGCTGTAGCTTCATGGGGATGGAGCTTGGCAGCCGAGTGACCACCTTACACCTGCAAGTCAGAGATGGGGCGTGACCTCGGGATGGCACGGCCGGATCTGCCTATGCATAGTCGTCCCTGACAGTAAGATGAAGGGTGAACTGGAGAAAGACCAGCTGAAGCTCACAGCTCTGTCAGGATAGTATTCCCATAATCACGGGGAAAGCAATGTGGTGACAAGCAAAGCAAGAACAGGTGAGACAGAGAAGACTGTGGGTTTCTAGAAGTCAAAGCATCAAGACTTGGTAGTTAGCTTGTCTGGGGGGATAAGAACAGTTGAAGGATGTAGCTTGACTCTTGGGCATCAGCTCTGATGGCTGGCTGGCTGGGGGGCTGTTTCCCAAGCCAGGGAATACAGATGAAGGTAGAGGAAGGGCAAAGGGAAAGAAGAGGAGGTCAAGGGCTTGAATGACACAAGAGCGGGTGACACGAGAAAGTAGAAAGTGTGACTCATGGGAGAGGCTAGAGGTAGCAGCCGTTTTGGTGTCAGTCATTCAAGCATAACCCCTACCACTATCACCTCTACTGTCACGATCACTACCATCACCAGCATCCTCACCATCGTCATCACCACCCTCATCGTGACCACTACCACCACCATCACCATTACCTCCACCACCATCTGCCATGACCACCATCACCACCACCATCCCCACCCCACCGCCACTATTCCCACCACCTCCATTGCCACTGCTGTCACCACCACCGCCATCCTATTGATTATTTACATTCCCCTGACTTCACAGAAATTTGTCTCTCTTCCAGGTCAGAGAGAAACCACCTGGGCCCATGTCTGCCCCATGTTGGGTATTCGGAAACTATGAATATTACATCCAACTGGTGATAGACATCAGTGTCAAAAACTGAATTCCTGCCCCCCTGCCCAGCTCATCCAGCCTGCCCAAAGTTTCTCTTGAGAGGTTTGTGCACTCACCCTCAGCCAGGGCCTGTGTCTGCAGACTTCAGTCTGCCATCTTCACTTCAGCCAAATGTGCTGAGCCAGGGCGCGCCCTTCTTACAGTGGCCAGGCTCTCATGCTCCTCATCCCTGTGTGAACTGGGCAATGCTGGCAATGCTGAAGGTGCACGTGGCCCCTTCTGCTGTCTCTCCCCTACCTGCTCTGAACTTCTGTCTCCTCTAAAAGCCCGCCTCCTACACCTTCCCTGCCAACCCTTCCCTGGTCTTCCAGACTTTCCGCTTCAGAATCAGTGACTCCCCTTCTTGCTCCTCTGAACTCTCTTTTCACCATCAGCCTCACCTGGAACACGCTTCTCCCCTGAGGCTATGTCCTCCCACAGGGCCCTCCTGCCAGAGGCCTCTTGGTGGTGGCATGTTTGTGTAGTGAGCCCTGGGTCCTCCTGCAGTTTCTCCAGATTCCAGATTTCACAGATATGCTGTGAATCCCCCATAGCTCTTTATCCATAATAGGTGTTCATGAACGTTGGTTAAATGACTGAGTGAATTCATTTCATGGCTGTCCGGCAGCTGTAAATTCTTGTTCATTTGGGAGTTAAGCTCAGAGAAATGGGAAGGTATGACCTACATCCTTCTGTGTCCTCTTCTCCTGAACTCATCCCTTCCTCATCTTGCCACGGCAGCAGGCTCTCACACCTCCTTTGGAGTCAGGCTTCAATATGCACCAGCTGTGTGACCGCAAGCAGGCCACCAGCTCCTCTGAGTCTCAGCCTCTTTATCTGTAAAATGGGACTATGTGCCAACAGGAAATGACATAGCACATACACGTTGACTTGGAAATTGCCTCGCACATACTAAGTGTGAGATACATTTTCATTATCTCTTTATTCTCCTGCCTTACAACCTATCCCCTATAGGCTTTCTAATTGTTATTTATGATCATTCCCAAAACTGGTTTCTCAAGTTTCTTTGGGGTCTCCTTGGCCAAGTGGGAGGTCCATTCAGTCAGTTAGGGGAGTTAGATTTGCAGAGACTGTGTCAGATATGCTGTGAATCTCTCATCGCTCTTTATCCATAATAGGTGCTCAACGAACGTTGATTAAATGACTTTGTGAATTGATTTCATGGCTGTCCAGCAGCTGTAAATTCTTGTCCACTTGGGAGTTAAGCTCAGAGAAATGAGAAGGTACATCTTATATCCTGTTTCCTCTTCAACCAATTCACACTAGTGGGGGATGGTTCACCCCTCTCCCCCTCCAACTGTGTGGATATATCAGGGCTGGCTGAATTGGAAAAGGTGTCAGTTCCACTGGGCTCATAAATGGGCCTCAGCTAATCAGAGGGGCTTCCTGGAGAAGCTAAGATTCAACCTGCAGTTTTGCAACCCCACTGCACATAGAATCGGTTGGGGGCCTTAAAACCCCAATGTCCATAGGCCACACCCCAGGCCAATGAAATAAAGATCTCTGGGGCTGGGGTGGAGACAGCAGCAATTGTTGCAACTCCCAGGTGACTATTGGTGGCTGAGTTTGAAAACCTCTGGGTTGGAGGCTGGTTTTGAAAGACTGGAGGGACCCATGGGAGGGGCAGGAGGGTATCTGCCCCTGGGGGAGTGCTGCCACTCTTCTCTGGCAGATGCCCATGTTCTCTTTTTCTTTCTTTCTCTCTCTCTCTTTTTAAACTCACCTCCAGCTCACTTTCCCTGCTGATGAGTGGGAACATCTCCTTCCAGAGCCTGCATTAATAATGCCGTGTATCCCCAGGGACATTATGAGCCTCTCTCTGTTCAGGGCCCCCTTGCCTGCCCATCGAAGGCCACGGGCGCGAGGAAGGGATGGGCACGGTTTACATGGTAACTTCAACTAAGACAAATGTCAGCTCCTTCTCTGCAGGCTGCCCACACTCACCGGTCGTGTAGCTCCTGCTCGGCGTGGGAGAGCAAGAATGCTTTGCTGTAGCTGTCAGGCTCCCATGGAAGCAGTCAGAAAAAAGCAGAAGGAGATGGTGAGCAAGAAGGCAGGGCCGGCCCCAGCACCCTGCTGGGAGGAGGCTCCCAGATCCCATTTCTCCTTAGAAAAACCCTATAGGCACCACACTTAGAAGCTACCGACAGGGGCTCTGGCAAGTCTTAGTCCCAGAGGCCCCAGGGCTGGCTGTTTTTTTCTCTGAGCCTGCTCAAGGGACATCCACAAGCTGAAGAAGACCCTCAACCAAAGTGAGGCCCCTGGACCAGCAGCTTTGACCTCTCCTGGAGGATTACCAGAAATGCAGAGCCTCAGGCCCACCCAGCCCTCCTCAGTTAGAACCTGCATGTGAACAAGACACACATATGGACATTTGAGAAGTGCTGGGAATGTGAAACTAGACTCAGGAAAGAGAAACAGCTGCAGCATGCTGGGGACAGAAGCTCACGGTGGTGCCAGGGGTCAAAGCCTAACTCTGCTCAGTCCCTCCTGGATCGCCATGGGCAGGTCGCTTCAGCACCCAGTTGCCCAGTCTGTAGAATGGGGGCATAATGCCTCCATGTAGGGTGAGCAAGTCAAGGACACTCATGAAAACATTTACCAATGTAGATTGCTGTAATGACACAGAAAGAAAAATAATGGTAGGTGGGGCGTGGTGGGTCATGCCTGCAATCTCAGAACTTTGGGAGGCTGAGGAAGGTGAATCACTTGAGATCAGAAGTTTGATACCAGCCTGGCCAACCTGGTGAAACCCTATCTCTACTAAAAATACAAAAAATAGCTGGATGTGGTAGCATGCACCTGTAATCTCAGGTATTCGGGAGGCTGAGGCAGGAGAATCGCCTGAACCTGGGAGTTGGAGGTTACAGTGAGCTGAGATCACGCCACTGCACTCCAGCCTGGGCGGCAGAGTAGGACCCTGTCTTATAAAAAAAAAAAAAAGGTAATCAAAGCTTATGTGTGTTAGGCACTGGAATTGTGCCAGGACAGTGCCTATTGGCTTTATGTAAATTATCTCACTTAACTCTTATAGTATTTCACTGAAGCACTCATTATCCCATTTGTAAATGGTGGCTCAGGTTGGTAATATAATCTACCCAACTTCACACAGATAGTAAAAGCTGAAGCCCCGTGGAACCTGACGCCTTCTAATTCCAGAGCCTCCATGCTTAGCCATTATACAATTACTACAGCTTCCCTTCAAGACCACATGCTACTGCTACCTTCCCGAAAGCAAAGACTTCCTCACCCAGCCATCCTCGGGCTCCCTCCCAGCTATCAGGATATCACCACAGGGATAAATGGCATTGCATTACAAGTCAGAAGGCTGGTGCCAGGTCCAGCTCCACCCCCAGTGAGCTTGCAAGGCTGTTCATTGCACTTTGCATTGGAGACAGGCAGCGTTCTGCTCATCTCAGCTTCCCATCACCCCTGGAAGACTGCTCAGGTCACAAGGGAGAACAACCGTGGGAGTTCTTTGAAAGCTACAGAACAGGGTGGTAGATACAGTGGACTTTGGAGTCAGGGAAATCCAGAGTTCAAATTCCAGTTCTGCTATTTCTTGTGGATGCAGGCAAGTTACCGGAATCTCTGTGGACCTTGGTTTACACCTCTATAAAATGGAAATAATAAAAATATGCTTCCTAAGGTTGAACAGATTAGAGAAGACTTGTTTAGAGGTTCTGGCACAATGCCTGGCACACAGTAGGCACTCAGTCAGGGGCAACTGCTCTTCTTTACCATCTTTACCACCATCGTCATCAAACTATTTCCTATAAAGAAATGTAGGGAGTCCTGTGGGGTCAAATCAAGGAGGGACTGGCTATTCTCATTGTGCCAGCAGGCTCTCCTGGGGCTGATGTGCTTGGCCAGGTGCCCAGAGCAGGTCCTGGTGTGGACGCGGAGTTTTGGAAACTCCCTAATGGTTGCCTGGTTAGCACAGTACAAGAGAGTTGCCAGATTATCTGGAGAAACTTAAAGCGTCCGTTTTTTGTTATTTAAATTAATTTCTATGGAAATTACTTCTAGAATTTTCCTTTTCACATTTCCCTATCATCTTGCCCTCAGCCTTTTCATAACAACTTGCAGTCATGCCCAGGAACCAGCTGGTCACACTGTGCTGTGATACAGGATACCCATGGTGTCCTGGACAGTGCAGAGATCCAGAGGGGAAGGATAGCTACAGGAAGCCACCAGCACATCCAGCACAGCTCTGGCCTTGCAGTTCAGACACCAAAGGCCCCTGTTAAAATGGAAACATCTGAGTGGGAAGCACATTAAGTCATCGTGGTTCATGCCTTCCTGAACAAACGAGAGAGGATTGATTTCTTGGATTGACAGCAGGTATTTGGCTAGGCCCCGAAGTAGGGGTGGCCTTGGCCTGAGAAGCAGCAAGAGAGGCAAGAATAGGACTGGACCTTGGGGCTACATGTGGTGCAGACAGGAAGGGATTCAGACCATTTGCTGTGAGTTTGGTAGTTTAAAAGAGTCCAGTTAGGGTGGCTGAGGGGTGAACTCTTACTGTCATCAGTGAAAACACTCTGAGATCCAGGGGCAATATAGGATCGTCTGTAAGTGGGTATGTTCAGAAAAGGCCTAAATGCTGATTGAGGGCCAAGAGCCCCTGCTTCCCACAAGACAAAATCCCCACTGCTCAGCCTGGCGTACAGGATCCCTCTTGATCTATCTAGTGGCCTTTATCTCTATCTCTATTTTTATCTATAAAATAGCTTTTTTAAGCCAGTGATCTGGATGAAGACATGGAAAGCATATGCATTACATTTGCAGATGACTCAAAGCTGGAGGGGATGAGAGAATTAAGGTTCAAGATGATCTCGACAGTCAAGAATGCGGGTCAAAAGCAACCAGATGAAATGTAGCATCAATAAATCTAATGTCTTGAACGCAGTTTCCAAAAGTCGGTTGCACAAGAACAGGATGAGGGAGACCTGGCTGGACTGCAATTCACATAAAAAGAAGATCAGGAGGTTTTAGTCTGCCTCAAGTTCAACATGAGCCAGCTGAGTGATGCGGCGGGCTGGGGAGGGAAAAGAAACTTACAAAACACTCCAGTGAAAGCTTATGTGGCATTAACCCTTGATGATGAGGGGAGAAAGAGATGACACTCTTTACCATGGAGTGCGAGACCCAGAAGGGATAGTAACTCTAAGAGTTGATCCTTACTGAGAACTTAACATGCACCAAGAAGTACATGAGTTCATAAAATCACCACAACAGCCCTGCGAGGTTATAGGCCAGGAGAGCAGGATGCAGAGGGTGGATTTGCTTGCTTGTCCTAGGTCACACAGCCAGTGGGTGGTGGATCTGTGCTCCTGACCAGCCCACTCCGCTGCCTTTCTGTGAGACAACACCTTGTCTGCTTTCTCTTCCCCATTTCACAGATGAGGAGACAGGCCCGGAACTGTGAGGACAATCTGTCTATAATTAGGCAGTGAGTTGACTGCAGACTCAGGCTCTCCTGGGACCCTCTTCAGGCCTCCTTCCCTCTGCCATGCTGGTTGGCGGCCATCCTATTAGAGGGCTGAATGCTTACCCTTAAAGACCTAAAGCCTTTATTCAATTTCATGTAGTGCTTACTCCCCAATGGATCCCATCTTACGCTGCCTGATCACGCACAGCAGAGTGCAGAAGATTTAGCTGTTCCTCCATCCTGCTGTCATCCCACTCAAAGATGACAATGACCACAGCTCACTGAACTCTGGGGAGACATTCACAGTAGAGATGACCTTCTACCAAGTGCCTCCATTTATGTTTCAATGTGTTTTTAAAAACGGTTTTCCAGTTAAACTGCTGACGTCCACCTCTCAGTCCTCTGCTTCTTTCTAATTTGCCATAATTAACTAGGCTTTCAAGTTAAACACAACATTCATTGTGTATCTGCTACGTGCCAGGCACATTGCTGGGTCTTCCAAATATGTTATTTCAGTTAAAATTATAACATCGTGAGGTAGGTTATTATTATCCTGATATCACAAAGAGAAGAGTGACTGAACAGGGTGACAAACTATGGTAGTTTCCCCAGAACTGAGTGATCTCCCAAGACATGGGATTTGCAGTTTTAAAACCAGGACGCGCGGCTGGCATGGTGGCTCACGCCTGTAATCCCAGCACTTTGGGAGGCTGAGGTAGGCGGATCATGAGGTCAAGAAATCAAGACCATCCTGGCCAACATGGTGAAACCCCTTCTCTACTAAAAATACAAAAATTAGCTGGGCATGGTGGTGCCAGCCTGTAGTCCCACCTACTTGGGAGGCTGAGGCAGGAGAATTGCTTGAACCTGGGAGGTGGAGGTTGCAGTGAGACGAGATTGCACCACTGCACTTAAAAAAACAAACAAAAACAAACAAACAAAAAAAAACAGGACAGGCCCAGGCGATTTGGGATGGGTTGATCACCTTAGACACTAACTTTCCTGAGGTTCACACAGCTAGAAAGCGGCTGAGCCAGGATTTAAAATCAGTTCTCCTGATACCAAATAAATCTTGACAGAAATGAATGTAAAGGAAGAACAAATAATAGACTCCGGGTAATTTTCTGACCTCTGCTCAGCCTCTTTGAAGACTTGTTTTGCTTACTTCCTTATTTTCAGTTCTATGTCAGAAAACCAAGTTCCTGCCTGTGTGAAACAAAGAGGAGAGTGTCTACTTCCTGGGGCAGTTCTGAGCCCTGAGTGTTTAGAAAGAACCAGAACATTGGCTGGCATGGCATGTGTTCAAGAGGACTTCATTCCTTCCCTCTTCCCCTGCTTGCATGGCCTGGGGAGCTAAGTGGAGTTCTGAAGCTGAGGAATTAATGGCACAGGGCTCAGAGCTTAGAAAGCAATTCAACCGTAGCGCTGTGATGAATTTGGGGGTATTGCATGTTAGGATGGATACTGACCAACTAGGATATGTTGGACATTGCAAGGAAAGGTGACCCCAGTGACGAGGGGCCGATGAATGAAGCCCCCCAAGGAATTGAGAAAGGAGAGACAACGGAAGGCAGACAGGGAGGCTGAGTTCTAGCCTTTAACATTCTGTCATGGGAAAGAAGATCCCCGAGATGTGAGGCCCTAGAGACTCATCCAAAACCAAGGGCAAAATTACTGTGAGGCAGTTCTGGCTCAATGTCAGAAGAACTTTCCAACGATAAGATCAACAGAAGGCACTTTCTCAGAGGAGGATGCTCTTCTTTCCCATCACAGGGACCTGCAAGGGGAGGCTGGGTGACCCCCGCCAACGGCTCTATGGGGGGCGTTCCTATAGTGAATACAAGGCTGGACTAGACAAGCTCTCAGCTCCTTTCCAATTCTAGGACCCTCCAGCAGACATTGGCTCCCTTCCCTACAACTGTAAATATTTGTGCATTCCCAAGTTATAAAGTGGAGCTCTTGGCTTGCAAAGGTCAGGACGACAAGGAACACTTTGCTTAGTGTTTCTTTAGGCTGTGTTGCCAAGACTTCTTGTCATCTGTGTTTGGAATGGATACACCCTCCAGGAGGGAGGTAGATAGATTTGGTAAAGGGAGGATTATTATTCAAGAGGAGAGGATGCAAATGAAGATCATTCAAGAAAGCAGAAGCCAACCCAGAAAGGCAAGGACGCTTCCTCTGTGTGGCCACAGTATGTCACAGCAGAGGCCTGGCTCTCCTGGTGTAGGTTCAGTCTTGGGGCTTTCTATGGGAGTCATAAGGGTTACCCCCAGCTCAACTCACTGCTGTGGGACAATACCCTTTGGCTTTGATCCATTGACTGATTCTCCAGGCCCATCTATGGGGATGGGAATGGAGGGGAGGATCACGTGGTAGGTCAGGTTTTGGTGCCCACAGAAGCAGGCCTGAGTTTCAACTCCTTCCTTGGGAGCTGGTGCAGGGCAGGGTTGGGAGATGACGGGAGCAGATGGTGGTTGGAAGTTTGAAGAGAGCCTGATTTTTGTTGGTGGCCTCTTGTTCCTTCTCACTCTGGCTCCTCCATCACTGTGCTGTCATCTCCTAAAAACCATCTAAGTAGGTTACTTCTTCACATCTTTCAAAGGAGCCGCTACCACTGTCCATCCACAAGCCCTTCCTTCCCAGGAGTGTGTCCTTTCCCGCATGCCATTTTCTAGCCCAGAAAATTTCTCTTCTCTCTGCACTTCAGCTTCCCCATCTGAAAATGGGGATAAAAATAGCATCTGGGCCGGGTGAAGTGGTTCATGCCTTTAGTCCCAGCACTTTGGGAGGCCAAGGCAGAAGGATCGCTTGAGCCTAGGAGAGTGAGGCTGCGGTGGGCTATTGATCACCACTGCACTCCAGCCTGGATGACACAGAAGAACTTGTCTCAAATACTACTACTACTACTAATAATAATAAAGCATCTGCCTTATAAGGTGGTTGGAAGGGTTCTGTGAGTGAGTATGTGTGGGGCCTTCAGAATAGCACCAGATATTTTGGGTTAGCTATTTCTGTTACTGTTTTGCTAAGGTGGCTAACTCCTACTCATCCTAGGAGACACTGTGTCACCTCCTCTGTGAAGCCTTCCTTGTTCTCCTCAGGCAGAGCTTTGGGTTTTGGTTTGGCTTAGTTTTTTTCTTGTTGTTTTGTTTTGCTGTTTACTTGGGGATTCCATGACAGTTTGCTGCAGGACATTTTGTCGTCATAATTAGCCTACATGCGGGTCTTCCCCATTAGACTGGAGCTCCTTGGACTGGGCAGAGACAGGTCTTACTCTGTCCTGGGCGGATGGCACAATGTCTGGCACCTGGCAAGGCTACAGAAACTATTGCTGCCCAAATGAATGGAAAAATGAATAGATTAGAAAGCTGCTCGGTGGTCGGGGGAGCTGTGCCCTGGTGCTTATTACGATGGTGTTGCATCCCAACCTCAAGAGACCTGCTCCTTTCTACACCTCCACCTCTGCGCCTCCCTTCATCTTTACATCCTTGGGGAGACATTTCACTTTCCCACTTCCCCAAAACATTTTGGATTTGGAAAATAGTCATTTAGGAAAATGGGTAATGACCAAGATCTTAATCATGGAAAACATGTAGCTCCTTGAGTCTTCCTGAAATGTCAAGGACTTGACTGGAGTGAGCCCCGTCCCTGGTGATCTGAAGAAAATATGATCTGTTTGTCCTAGAGGAGAAAGAAGGATCACTCTTTATTTACAAACCAGCCAGGCTAATCCCTTCTGACAATATGGGAAGTCATTCTGCTCGGCTGAAGCACTATTTCAGGGCTCCCTTAAGGAAGAACTATCTTCTACTCAATTAAAGCAAAGCCTGAACTCGCTTGGACCCCGTGATTCCATGGCGAGGAAAGCAGGCTCAGCTCCTTCCAGCAGGGTGACCACCCTGGTTCCAGGCCGAGCTCTTTTTCATCAGAACGTCTCAAGCATTTACTGGGGTGAGAAAGTGGGGAGTGGAAACCGTCTCTCCCTGGTTCCTTCAGCCTGGCCCCACCTTGGGTGCTGGGAAAGAGAGCTGCTGGAGAGGGAGATGGGTAAGGTGTCCCTCAGGCCACTTCGGCCTGCCCAGCTCCTTGGGGAGAGCCCGGGAGTCAGAATCAATGAGCAGCCACCAGCGGTAGGCAGGGTGGCCCTGAGAGGCCTTGAACGCCCCACCTGCTTCCCCTGCCCTGCTCTATGTAGGTCAGTGCCTCCAACTCAGACCTGCCTGCCAAGCCCTGCCTCTGTCTGTAGGAGTGAGCAGTAAGATTATTTAGTGGAGACCAAAGCAAGATGGGTTGCATAGATGATCTTACTGGAAAACCACACACTCAGCCAGTCCCCCTTCCCCTCCTCTTCCCCAAGCCCCGCCAGCCCCCAGGGAGGGAAAGAGCTTAGGCAGGCCAACTGCCATAGGAAGGGGTACTTTAGCTGGGAAGATCATCTATATAGAAAAGCGTAATTTTCTTCTGGCTCCTCTCAATTACAAAATAATAAGATTGTTAAAAATCCAATAGCATGAATGTCAATATTGGCAGGGACAGCCGCAGGAAATTTAATTGCACAATGGGTGCCAGTGAAAGATGGTATGTGCTCTTCTCGGCTTTTCTTAATTCTAATTAGGATAAAATTTACTGATCTTACAGACGCACAAACAGAGGCTTGTCGTTCCGCCAGAGCTGGATCCTGGCGCTCTTGGCTTCCTTTTCTGAGCCTCTTGCCTTTTTTTTTTTTTTTTTCCTTTCTCCAAACATCATCCGTGATTGGGACTTTGAGTTGATTTTGAACATCAGCTCTCCGGTTTCTCTGGCATGTCAGAGGGCCAGATGTTTTCTATTTGAGAGCAAATTGACACATTAAATTACACTGTGCAAACATTAAAGCCAGCCGAGGGTAAACAGGCCGAGATTCATTGAATTTTACGGGTCACAATAATGTTTATGTAATTTAACAAATTCCTGCCCTGCTGCTGAGTCTCTCCAAGAAGTATTAATGTAAGAAAGATGAGACCTGCCCCGAGGCTCTCGCCCCATCCACCTCACGGTGGCCTCTGAGAACCCTTGCCCAGCAGGTTTCTGAGCTGAGTAACTGAGTTCCTCTATGCAGAATCACTGCTTAGTCTGGCTCTGTCTTAAAGACATGGCCCAGTTTCATCCGCATGAAGTTTGATAAAATACTCTTGGCACTGGACGTCTGTTGGGTTTGCCTGTCGAGGTTGCCTCCACTCCTACTTTTGATAGCAGGCCTATAATTTTTCTCTAGGAAACATCATCTCATCCCATTTTCCATTTCCCCAGTTCCTCTGGGGCAGATCCTACTCTCCAGCTCCAGGGATGAGCATGTGTCCCAGGCCTGGTCCACCAGGGCCTGGCATCCCACCCCTGGCCTTGGTGACTGGTTCAGAGATGGAAACGAGATCACATCGGGGCCAATGAGCATCCACCCCAGCACTTTCACAAAACTGGCAAAATAAGGAGCTCTCCTTCCACTTGTCTTAAATGGCAAAATGTTAAGTTGGGAACTGCTGGGTGCCATCTTGCCACCGGCTGGAAATGGCTGTTGGGAATGAGGCCAACACAGAAGAAAACACAAATCGAGAAAGGCAAATTCCCAGTGAGATTTTTTGAGCCCCTGGGTCCACTTACAGCTGAAGTCTACATCTGGGCTTTTTGATTGTGTGAGTTAATAAATCCGCTGTTTCGGTTAAGCTAGTTTGAGTTGAATTTCTGTCGTTTGCATCTTTTCTTCAACAAAACTCAAGCTTCCCCTGTAGGGCTCTGTAGAGACTAGGACCTCCCGCCATATTTCATAGAACACTGGACTCCATGCTCACCTCTGATTCCCTAAAGCTTTCCTAGGACTCCCTCCGCCTCCTCTCCAGTCAGGCTGTTCTGTTCCTAAACATGTGCTGCATAGCTCCTCTGCTGCCATTTTCTTTTCCTCCCATTGCCGGCAGCGCCATCGACCCCAGCTACCATCCATCCTCCAGGGCCAGGCTGGATTCTCCTCTCCACAAAGATAACTCCATATGACTCAGCACTCCCTCTTCTGAACTCCCAAAGGGTTCAGTAGGTTCCACTGCTCCTGGCCCTTACTTATAGAAATTAAATATTATATTAATTATATTAATGTTTTCTTGCTCCTTGTATCTTATGCCTTCTCTTCTGTCTACTTATAGCTAGAAAAATATCTGGTATAAATCTGGGCAAATGAAATCACACATTATTAGTGTATTTAAAGGTATGTTACAGATCCTAAAAATCACCCTGCTTCCACAATTTCATGGATGAGGAAACTGAGACTCAGAGAAGTGAATTTACTGACTCAAGGTCACAGAGCTTATTTATTCCCAGCCCAGAGATAAAATCCCAGCTCAGTGTTCTTTCCACAACACGGAGCTCTATCAATTTGCTTGATTGATTTTCCAGTGAAGCGTATGTGGAGTTTGAATTGGGTTGGCATCTTACCATCAACTAATGGTACTAAGTCAGCACATTCAGAAGAAAGAACAGTAGACTTTACAGAATCAAGAAGATATGTCTTCAAGTTCCAGCCGGGCCACGTGGCCTTGGACAAGTCCTTTCACCCTTCTCGATCTCTATTTTCACAACTGCAAAAATAAGGGTCTCGAACTAGGTCCGAGGCCAAGTCTTTTTTTGTGAGCCACCTTCCAGTGATTGATGGGGCAGCCCACAGCACTGTGTGGGAAGGATCTGAAAGTGTATCTGAGCTCAGCAGGAAGAAGCGCTATGAGTGATCAGCACTATCTCTCTTGAGTTTGGGAGCCGGGGTCAGGGAATGTCAGCCAGCACTCCAGGTTTTGCCTTGTTTAGATAATTTTTGAGGTCTTTCCTATTCTGTCATTCGAGGTCATTTAAGTCCTATGAAAATACAAACACAGAGCTCAGATACAACTTCAGGACCCCCATTCTGTTCTACCAAGAGTGGGCTGCCCTCTCACACACACAGTACCATGAAACATCTGGACTCCAAGACCCCCAGCTGCACCCAACAAAGTTCACTTGGCCCGATCCTGGATCCACTGAGAAACTGAAATTTGGGACGTGAATTTGGTGGAGCTGGTGTGGACTGGGTCAAGCTTGAGAAAGGACACAAGATCATGGAGAGAAGCGCATGGTTGGGGAAATCGGGGGCCTGCGAACTCACCTGTATGTTTGCAGTGTTCAGCCGCTGGCAACAGACGTCCTCCTGATGTCCAAGGGGAAGCATGGGCCTTGTACAGAGAACCCCACAACTCTGGTATGGGCTCCCCCAGAAGGCCAGGGGCCAGCACACACAGGCCACTGTCAGAAGCAGACATTTGATGGATAAACTTTTGAGGTGTCAGACAGGGCCGGGCTCAAAGGCTCCATCCTGCCTCTGAAGGTCTGGACTTTCACTGGGAGCTCTTTCTTCCTTATTTTATGTAACCTTCTAATGGAGACCGTAGTCCTAATGCTGCAATGCTATACTGACTGAAATAATTTATATAAAATGCCCAACACAGACAGCCTTGTAAATGCTCACTATGCATTTTTTTCCTTCACCCCAACTTTATTTCTGTCTGACGACACTCAAACATTCATTTAACAAGACTGCTCCTGTGAGCTGTGTGTGCTGGAGATGCAAAGTTGAGTGAGACACATATTACTCCAAATGTACGAAAGAAACGAGAGAAAGAGAGGAAGAGAGAGAGAAAAGGAAAGAAAGAAAGAAATGAAGGGAGAAAGAAGGAAATGTTAGCTCATAGAAGTAACTACCTTCAGGCATAGCTGTATCCAGAAACACAAGTGACAGAATTGCAGATTGCCATCTCTGCCCCCTCCCCCGAAACCCCTTTTATCTCTCCTACTGGCTCTCTCCATGTCACAGGCAAGATAAGTACTGGAAGTCCTGCCACTTAACAAGCCCAGAGAAGAAGGAAGGAAGGCTTCCGACTGGCCTGGCTTGGGTCATGTGGCCAGAGAGCAGGCAGGATCAGCCCTGTCCAATCCTCATGGAAAGAGTTCTCTACAGGAAGGAAAAGGTTCTACTCTAAGAGGCAACAAGTAAGCACAGCTCAATGGAGTAAAAGCACAGATGTATTTACACCATTGTTTCTGGAGAGGAGGCATTTCCTCTTTTTGGGAAACTCTTGGATGCACACTGGAGTCCCTCTGGATTTTCATACCAAGTGGGCCCTCTTCCCTTTCCTTCTCCCAAACTCCCTCACCCCCACCCCCGTGAGGCAGCGATGATTACAATTCCTGGTTGACACTTAGTCCCTGCCTGTCCAGGGGCAGGGAGCCAACGGCAGCGTAACGGGCAGGTCTCTGGGTCTCTAGTTTTCCCCGGAGAGCATAATGACATGCTGCTGACCGCACCGGCTGTGGACCAGGGCCCGGCGGTGCAGATGCTTCTGAGGCTTGTGGTTTTGTTCCTGCCAATGTCAACTTCTTTCTGTCTAACTTTAGAAATCCATGGTTGGCTTCCCTTGCATCAAAGAAGTCAAAGCATTCAACTCCAGAGGGTGTGTATTTTTAAAATGACACCAACAACAGCAAAATCAAAACAAAACCAGAAAGAGAGGGGAAAAAAAATCCAATGATCTTTTGGAGTCAGAGAGACTATGCAGAGAAAGCCCCGGGCTTCACGGAAATTCTTCATGATGGTGGTGAGCCTGAATTAAACATATCTCCTCTGTTTTTAAAGCTAAAAAACAATCCTAAATGACCTTTAATTAGTAGACCCACTTTGTTCCTTCCCATCAAAGCCAAGTGTTTCATGCAGAGCTCCATTTCCTAAAAAGGCCCAGGGCTGGAAGCTGAGCTCCTTCACCTTGGACACGATTCTGCCCTGCAGACGGCATTCCTCCCCGTTCTCACGGCTGGTGAGTGTTGGTAGAAGAACAAAGTGGGGAAAGAGTGCCCAGGAGATGTCCCCACCCCAGGAAGAGGGAAATCTGGCCAAATTCCCACTTTGTGCTTTCACTTGCTATGCCAATTTGAACAAGCGCGCTGAGTTTTCTTGCCTCTGTTTCCTCATCTGTTAAAAAAGTGGGGAGTGCTGATGCCGGGTTAGGCCATCTCATGGTATAAACTGTGGACATTCTGAAAAGCACTAAACCCTCTGCAAAAGGATGACATGGTTGCTAGTCGGTCCCACGGCTTCATCTCTCTTCCTGCACTTCTTTTTGTTTAAGCATCCCTTCCCCTTCCTCCTGCATCGTCCTCCTTGGTTCTTCTCTTCCTTTCCCTTGTCCTGTGGGCACGTCATCTATCTGGTTTCCCAGCAATGGGAAGCTCAAAGAGAGGCGGCGGGAAGGCAATGCTGGCACTCGGGAGGTGGGGGATCCTGAAAGGTGTCATCACTCAGAACCTCTGTTTCGTGTCTTTTCCAGATCATCTGGCCCTCCTCCCTCCCCCTGGACAACAGGGCTGTAAAAAAGCTTTAATTCTTTTAGATCCAACTGGTGGCGTAACCCTCCAGGAAATTTTCCTCTGTTGGCTGCCCAAGTTGGCCAGACAACTTATCCTCTGACTGGGGGAATCACACATCAGTCCAAGAGAATGGATATTTTTTTCTGAAGCCCATGACAGCGAAGGAGAGGGAAGAGGCTTAAAATAAAACACACAGAGACACGGAGAAGACCAGCATGTAACACTGATGGGCCCACTCAGACTTCAGGATTAATTTATAGACACTTCTTAAGTTGAAGTGACTTGTTCAGGCAGCTGAGGACAGGCCAGGCCCACAGACTCTTTGGGCTCCCAATCTGCTGAGCCTTTCTTTCCGTAGCTCCAGCTAATGCAGAGAAAGAAAATCACTGACCACAGCCCCACTGTGACTAAGCCCTAGGTGTGGGCACTCAAGGCTCCTGGAATCAGAGTCCTATATTTTTGTTTTTTAGCTTCCTTCATTTGTCTTTTTAAAGTTGTCTCAAAATTGACACGCTGTGAAATGTGCATATGTTATCTTCTGATAAACATGTATACCATGTCAACCAAGGTATAGAATACTTCCATTGCCCCAGAAAGTTCTTTTGTATCCCTTCCAATCATACCCACCCCAAAGGCAACCATTCTGATTTCTATCACCAGAGCTGAGTTTTGCCTACCTTAGATCTTTACATAAATGGAGAACATACTATATTTGTTCTTTTCTGTACTATTGCTTTTATGATGTCTGTGAGATTCATTCATGTTGTTGTGTGCACTGGTGATTTATTCCAATTTCTGCTGGGTACTGTTCCAGTATATGAAGATACCACAAATTGTTTATCCAGTGGCTGTTTGTGGACATTTCGGTTGTTTTCAGTTTATGGCTATTGTGAATAAAGCTGTACTAATGATCATTTATATACAAGTAGTTGTGTAGACATATTTTCGTTACTCCTGGATAAATACCTAGTGATGGAATTGCTAGGCCACAAGTAGGTGAACGAGTCAATTAATAAGAAATGTATAATTGAAGTGCTTGTACTATTTTACACTCGCCAGCCAAGGATGAACGTTCCGGTTGCTCCACATCCTCACCAACATTTCATGTTGTCAGTCTTTAACTATCCTGGTGTGTGTGTCATAGTAGCTCATTGTAGTCTCAATTTGCATTTCCCTGATGATGAACAATGTTGAACACTGCTTCATGTGCTTATTGGCTATTTTTATGCCCCAAGGTCACAGGTACATTCTCCTAGGTTTTCTTCCAAAATTCTTATAGTTTTAGCTCTTACCATTAGGTCTATGATATGTCTAGAATTAATGTTTATGTGTGGTGATACATAGGGCTCTAAGTTTATTTTTACCACAGATTTATCCAGTTGTTTGATATTTGTTGCAAAGACTTTCGTTGTGCTGTTAAGTTGGTTTAGCACTTTGGTTGAAAATCCATTCATGGCACATATGTGGGTCTCTTTCTGGTCTTTCTATTTTTTTCTATATCTTCCCTTATGCCAATACTACACTGTCTTGATTACACAGCTTGATAGTAAGCCCTGAAGTCAGGTAATGTAAGTTCTCTAAATTTGTCTTTCTTTTACAATATTGTTTGACTATTCTTTAGCTTTGTTTTTCCATATGAATTCTTAATGACGTGTTTCCTGTCATTTTTTACAGAAACATTTTTGAGATTTTCTTTTGGATTACTTTAATCCATAAACATATTTGGGAAGACATGACATCTTAACAATATTAAAGCTTTCAATTTATGAATATGGAATAGCTCCTCACTTATAAGGTCTATTTAAATGCCTTTTAGCAATATTTTGTCATTTTATGACAAATATTGTTCCCATTTTGTTGTATTTATTCCTAAGTATTTTGTGTTTTCAGATATTAGTGTAAAATGACTTTGAAAATTTGAATTTTTTGCCGCTAGTACATAGAAAGACAGTAGGTTTTCGTATGATCTTGTATCCTGAGACCTTTAAAAATTCAGTAATTAGTTGCTTTGTTGAGTTCTTAAGCTTTTCTGCATTGAAAAATGGGACTGTCTATAAAGAAAGTTTTACCTTTTTTGTTCAAATTTTACTGCCTGTTATTTCTTTTTTGTTCTACTATTGCACTGTCTAGTATTTCCAACACAGTGATGAATAAAGGGGGTAAAAATAGATATTCTTGACTTATTTCCATGTTGGGGGAAGCATTTAATATTTTATATTAAGTTATATTTATGTTAAGTGTGAGTTTTTGACAAATACCCTTTATTAAACTGAGGAAATTATCTTCTCTTCCTAGTTTGACAAGATTTTTATTATGATTGGATGTTGAATTTGCCAAATTCTTTTTATGGATCTATGGAAATGACCACATATTTCTTTCCTTTATTTAATCAATATTGTGAATTACATTGTTTGGTTTTTCAAGTGTTAAATTAACTTTACATTCCCATTTGGCCATGATGTATTATCTTTTTATGTTACTAAATTAATTTTGTGAATTTTTTATTAAGATACTTTATATCTGTGTCTATGAAAGATATTGGTATGTACTTTTCTTTTGTCTTTGTCCATTTTGGTATCAAAATTATGCTGCCCCATAAAGTGAGCTGGGAAGCACTGTCTTATTTTTTTTGTCTTCTGAAAGCATTTTTATAAGATTAATATTATTCTTTCCTAAAATATTTAATGAAATTAATGAGTGAGATCATCAGACACTGGAGTTTTCATGGTTAGAAGGTTTTTACAATAAAGTTGATCTTTTTAATAGATATAGAGCTGTTCAATTTTTTTGTCTCTTTTTATGTCGGTTTTGGTAAGTTGTGCTTTTCAGATAATTTGTCCATTCTACTTGTGTTATCAAATTTGATAGTATTGTTCATAACATCCTCCTATTATCCTTTTAGTGTTTGTAAGATCTGTAGTGATGTCACTTTTCTCTCTCTCTTCCTCTATCTGTCTCTTTCTACATATATTTATATACATATACACCACACGTACATATTTGCAATTTATAATTCTTTTTTCTCAGTTAGTCTTACTAAAGCTTTATGAATTTTGTTCATCTTTTAAAAGAATCAGCATTTTCTTTGTTAGTTTTATCCATTGCTCTTCAATTTTCTATTTAATCTTGTCATCTCTAATCTTCATTACTTCCTTCTTTCTAATTCTGGGTTTAATTTTTTTCTTTTTGTAGCTTCTTAAAGTGGATATTTAGATCTTTGTTTCTATTATAAGCATTTAAATACACACTTCATGCACTATTTTAGCTGTATCCCACAAGTCTTGATATGCTGCATTTTCACTCTTATTGTTTAAAATATTTTCTAATTTTTCTTACAGTAGCCTTTTTATGCAAAAATGTGTTGTTAATCTCTAAATATTTGGGAATTTTCTAAATATGTAAGTATCTTATTGCCATTGATTTCTTATTTAATTCCATTCTATTCAGAGAACATACTATATATGATTTCAATCCTTTCAAATGTGTTGATATGCATCTTTTGGGTCAGCATTTGGTCTGTTTTATTGAGTCCCTCTTTGTACCTGAAAGGAATATGTACTCTGCAGTTTTTGGGTATAGTGATTCATAAACATCAGTGAGTTCAAGGTTGTTGGTACTGTTAACTCTTCTTACGCTTGCTATTTTTTGTGGGGAGGTGCTGGCTGTTTTAACAAGTTATGAGAGAAGAATATTAATGTCTCCAACTATGGTTTTTCATTTTTCTATTTCTGTCTTTCATTCTATATGTTTTTCTCCATATACTTTTAACTGATATTATATGTATACACATTACAATTTCTATGTCTTTCTAATTAATTAACTCTATATCATTATGAAATGATAATTCTTGTCTTGATGCCCATCAAGGTTTCTTCTGCTAATGTGTTTATCTTTTTTAATACTTCTACTTACATTGATCTGTGTCTTTATATTTAAACTGCGTCCACATATTTTCCACTTCCAATGACCTCCATTACTTTTTGTAGATTTGAGTTTTCTTTCATCCTGAAGAACTTCTGCTGGTAACAAATTCTTTCACTCCTTACTTATTTGAAACTGTCTTTATTCTTTCCACACTTTTGAATACTATTTTCACTTGATACAGACTACTGAGTAGATCAGTGTTTTCTTTCAGTATTTTAAATATGCCATTTTACTTTTAGTGCCTTAAACTGTCATTCTGTTGTATTTAAGAGGCATTACTACTATAGTTTCTCTTGACTATGTGATATGTCTTTTTTCTTATGACTGTTTTCAATGTATCTCTTGATTTTTGGTTTTCAGCAGATTCACTATGATGTGCCTAGGTATCGTTATTTCTCCTTATTTATTTTACTTGGGATTCACTGAGCATCTTGCATCTGTAGATCGATGTTTTTCACCAAGTCAAAAGCTTTTCAGCCATTATTTTTTCATAATTTTTTCTGTCCCTTTTTTTCCCTGTGTTTTTCAGATTGAATTTCTATCCATATGTTTTCATGTTTACTGAATTTTTCTTCTGTAATTTCCAATCTACCATCAAATCCATCTAGTGAATTTTTTATTTCAATTATTTTTTTTCAGTTTTAATAGATTCATTTTGTTTTTGTCTTTTTTCTCTTCCGAGATTCCTTATCCATTCATTGTGACCAAGCATTCCCTAATTTTCTTGAACAAACTTAAAATAGCTGCTTTAAAATTATCATGTATTAGTTCCAACATCTGAGACATCTTGGTATCTTTTTCTACTGACTGTTTTTCTTCTTTGTTTTAAATCACATTTTACTTTTCTTCTAATGTCTAGTAATTTTTAAAAATGTATACTGGACATTGTGGGTGATACATCGTAGAGACTTTGTATTCTGTTACTTTCTTTTGAATTTTCATTCTGGAGGGCAATTAAGTTGCTGATAGTCACTTTGAACTCATGGAGGCTTGACTTTGCACATGGTTGAACAGCAAGTAATATTTAGTTTCTTTAGTTCTAGGGTGAATTCCTTAGTCCTGGAATATAAATTTTGTTCTGCTAACTTGATAGAAATAAAACTCTGGATTTTATCTCTGCACCTGCAGTTGAGCCACAGCTGAACTCTCTGCTCAGCTTTCATGGACTTCTAGCTGATGCTTCTGCTGGGCATTTTCATGCCATTCTGATGCATCCACAGTTCAGTGGTCAGTCAATAATTTGTGGGTCATTTGTATGCAGATTTTGAGGCTTTCTCTTCAGAGGTTCTTTTTCAGGATATCTCCCCTTTAGTTCCAGGTTCTTCTGGCAACCTTGAGCTCCAACCTCTGACCCCCAAAGTCAGAAAGACTACAGTTTTCTACTTCAGTTTGAGTTACACCATGCCATGAAAACAGGGGTGCTGTGCACTCAGGGGAAAAGCCAATTAAACATGAATTTCACCCAGTAGGGTTATTTTCTTAAGCTCACTCTAGTTTCTGCCTCATTTTGGCAGTTATCCAATGCTTTTGAATACTTGCTTTTAATACTTTTTTCATGCAGCAAAACTGTTTTTTGGGCATAGCCTAATAGAAGCTATTCTGACACTACCAGCATAGGAACTTAGCCACTTCACTATCAAAGTTTGGGGAAAGTGATGCCCAGAGGGAAAGAGTGACCTGCCCAGTATCACATAGTAGTTATTGGCTGAGCCAAGTCTTGAAACCAGGTTTCTCTGCTCCTCTTGTTCCGTCTTGCTGCGTCTTGCTGCTAGCTGACCTTTAATGCTTTACAAAGAGCTACTGAATAAGATTCACAGCCTCAGGGATCCTCATCATAAGTATGTGGTAGAAGTCAAAAAGGAACATGAGAAATTTTGATGTCTAGTAGTTTTAGATCATTCAGAGCCATCAGGGAGTCAGATAGTAGGTTATGGAGACAGAGGCTCAGCTCATGGGCACTAAAATGTACCAGAAATTTCACAATGCAATGGCTTTAAGTACCACCAAGAGGCTGCTACCTGCCCAGTTTTATATCTGTTCTCCAGACCCACAGGTACCTTAGGCTCAATCCATTCAGAACTAAACCATCCCAGTTTTCCCCATCCATGATGCATCTTCTCCTGTGCTCCCCAGCTCTGACCGAGGTCTTAACATCACTCGACCTGATTGTTCAAACTAGAATCTGAGAGCTAGTTCTTGACTCCTCCCTGGTTCATTGCAGAGACTGACACAGATTCCACATTCAAAAAAGCTCCCGAATCCATCTCTTCCTTTTCATCGCTCTGGCCCCTGCTTTTGTTCAGGGTTTCTTTCCTCCTCCCTGGTTTATCATGACATGTCCCACATCTGGTTAACTCCTATGTGCACCCGTGTCCTCAATTCCCCTATTGCCAGACACAGATCGATTGCTCCCTGACCTCTCCCAGTCACCTGGGAAAAACGGACAGATTAACATCTGCCTCTAATACACAATGATAAGCCCTAATAGAAGCTGTTTCAAATCCCCTGCATGGGTCATCCTCCTCTCTGCCTACAGAGGAATTCTGAGCAAACATTAAAGGGAACGGGAGCTTTCTCGATTACTCCTGGGCTCTACCCCACCTTGACCCAACACCCCACCTACGCTAAGTCAAGGTACCTAAAATTGAACGTTTTGGCTTCAAGGGGTGTGGGGAGAGAAGATAAGCTTACATTTCAGACACAAAGAGAATAAAGAACAAAAGAAGCCATCAGGTATTTTAATATTTGTGTTCATTACCACCTAAAATCAGTTTCCTAAAAATAAGGGTAAAAATTCTTCCTGACCATTCTCTCCAAGTGTCTCACTCTAAAAGTCAGGTTAAGGTTTTTTAAAACTTCAGAAAGTGAAAAGGGCAGAAAGCAAGATGTTGGACAAGACATAGAGCTGCTCAGCACCTTCGTTTCCTCCTCGTTAAGGACGAAGGTGATCATAATCTTCCCAGGCAGCTCGCAACGCAAGCCCTTAGAGAAATTCAAGATGATGTGACAAGAGGAATTATTATACCAGACACCTTTATGTTCATTTTACCTTCTCCTAAGAGAAATCTGTGGCGTCAGCCCTCCCAGGCTGATTAATATTCCAAAGACACAAAATAACTTGAACAATTCAGAGAGAGACAGGCCTGGAAGGTTGAAGTCTTCAATATTTCCAGAAGACAATGGGAACCATCGATAATTCTAGGACGCAATAGGACCATACAGAAATCCTCCTACTTGGTTTAAGTGTCCTTGATAACAAATGCCAAGACAGACTGTGAGAACTGGGGGAGTGGAGACCTGTGCTCTTGTCCAGGTCCTTGTCATCCCTGGAAAGGACCGCACACTCAGGTGAGAGGGGAGCATCCTGCTCTACTGTCTCCCCTACTGCCCCATGTTGAGCACATCACATCACTGCCTGAGCCTCAGTTTCTGACCCCTTTCCCCCTTCTCACTCTCCCATAGTTGTTGGGAGGGTAAGAGGAGATCAGGGATGTGGAAGCTCTTTGCAAACTGTAAAAGGCTTCATCCATTTACATTGTTGTCATCACCATCTGCGTGACTTGTGCTTTGGTGGAATAAGTCCATCTGTGCAAGGCAGGCCTCTGAAGCTATTCTAAGCCCTGCAGGTCTCCCGTGGGCCCTCAATGTAAGCCAGTGGTGGAGAATGGTTTTTATCAGGAAGGCTGGAGGGAGACCAGACGCCACGTAGCCTGCGAATCTCAAGATGCAGGCCCGCCCTGCCAGGGCTCCTTGACCCCAAACCATCCCGGGGTTCTGCTCTGGCCTTTGCGGTCCCCAGTTTCCACGTGGCACTAGGTCTTGATGTGGTGTGGAGAAGGAGGAGGTTCTTTTTCTCTCTCTTGCAAAGGAATATCAGGAAATGCAGCAGGATTTAGATTCCCAATTGGAACAATTAAGGCTGTCCCCTTAATTGATTTCTTTTGCTTCCCTCAAGTCCTCAAAAATGTGTCGACATCCATTTGAGGCTGCTGTCCACCAGGCGCATGCTGGCCAACTTTCATCAATTAACGAGCTGAGACTGAAGTTGAAAGCCTCACTTTCCACAGCCATAGCAGGAGATCGACCCTGCCTTAGTGACTAAACAAAATGTCAGTGCTGTGTCTGTGAAATATAAGTTCTTAAAAACTGGCCACGCCAGCTAGCTCGGGCAGCACGTTATCACTGATGACTATTGTCTAGGCGATGGCTGGACATCCCCCCACACTCACCTCCAAACTTGGCCTGTTTGCTGCCTGTGCCTTTCCTCAAGTCGGCTCCCCTCCCCAGCATGCCTTCTCTGCAGCTACTCGCTTGTCAAAACACAGCCAGGCTTCAGGACCCAGTTATTTGAATATTCATTCAACAAACATGTGTTGAATGTTCACTGTGCACCAGACTCTTGTCATTTATTCCTTCTGTAAAATTTTATTAGATGAACAAGACAAACATAACCTTTATCCTCACAGATCGCACAGCTTCAGAGGGACACAATTTTAAAAGGTGACTCTTGGTCTGATGCGGTGGCTCACACCTATAATCCCAGCACTGAGAGGCTGAGGTGGGTAGATCACTTAAGGCCAGGGGTTCGAGAGCAGCCTGGCCAACGTGGTGAAAACCGTCTCTACTAAAATTACAAAAATTAACTGGGCATTGTGGCTGGCGCCTGCAATCCCAGCTACTCAGGAGGCTGAGTCAGGAGAATCACTTGAACCCGGGAGGGAGAGGTTGCAGTGAGCCAAAATCACACCACTGCACTTCAACCTGGGTTGAAGAGGGAGACTCCGTCTCAAAAAAAAAAAAAAAAAAAAAATTAAAATTAATTCTAAGGTGGCATCATGGATTTAGGGTGGTGACAGATATGTATGAGTGCTGTGGGGTACTGGGAAGGGACACTGACTTCTGGAGAAAATGTTATATATTTTTAAACATTTTTGTAATGAAAAATTTCAAATATTTATTTGGACCAGTTTGAGGAGCCCCTCGGTGCCCACCTCCCAGCTTTGGCTTCTGTCATCTCACAGCCAGTCTTTTTGTCAATAATCCTGTCTGCCTCCCCATACCCTTGTGTTATTTTGAAGCAAATCCCAGACATCATAGTGTTGCCTCCCACCCACTTCTAATCTGTACTGCTCAATGGCTTTAGACCAGCTCAATGTCAGTAAGTATCCGAGGAGCGCTTACCAGCCTTGGCATCAGGAGAATACGAGTTCAGATCTGTTTCCTATACCTGCAAAGCTGCTGACTGCACAAATGACTTACCCTCTCTTGGCCTTGCATCCCTCATCTGCAAAGTAGGGATAATATGTCTGTGCTTCCAGAGTTGTCCTGATAATTAAATGACATGAAGTATATAAAGTTCCCAGCATGGCATCTGGCCCTGAGTCGGTGCTCCGTAAATATTTCCTCCCTTGTCTTGCTGTGCCCTGGGTCAATGTGAGAGTAGCACGAAGCAGCTGAGCATGTTTGACTATGATGCTTCACTTCGGACATGCTAAGATGTGATTGGACATTCACAGAGGGCAGACTCCTGGCCATGGTGTAGGCCCAGCCCAGACAGCGATTACAGTAAGACTTCTTTAGTGTCAGCCTCTCTCACCAGTGGTCCACACTATGTAAAGAGTAGTCTCTGCTATGTAAAGAGTAGCTAAGAGAGGCTGACATTAAAGAAGGCTTACTGTAATCGCTGTCGGAACTGGGCCTGAACCACCACCACGTGGGTTCACTGCAGGGAGATGCTGCTTAGGTTTTACAGAGTTCAAGTTGGCCACTCCTTTCACATTTCACAGTGCTTCGGGAAGGAGGGAGACACTAGGCAAGGGAGAATGTGTGCACCGAAACCAAGCACTTGCAAGCTTGCTTTTCAAAGACTCGACCTGCTCCTGGCTGCTGCGAGCACCAGCCTCCTCTGTACTCTGGGTGGCAGCTGATGACAAAGCCCCAATAACTCAGACAAATGTGGCTGACGCCAGAGAGGAGTCAAGGCCCTGGCTGCAACGTCTGGGGCCGGCTTGGTCTTGGACCTCGCTGTGTGTTTACAAGTTTCCCTTTGACAATTCAGTTTTGAAGATGGGCTTCATTAAAGGGCAATTATAGGTTAAGTAACTTGTTGGCTCATTGCCTAATGTGGAAAACTCGACTGTGACAATCAGATAATTCTGAGATTAAGCAAGACAGCAATTGCTACTGAAAGAAGAAGCTTAGCAAGAGGATAAAAGACTCTCCCCAGCCATGACCTCATCCCAGCTGCCCGTCTGAGCCGGAAGTCTGGATTCCAGGGGCCAGCAGACTCTGGGAACCTCTGGCATCGGGGTGTGACCTCTTCTGGGAAGAGACTGCAAAAGGCAAAGTGCTCTCCCACTGAGTGGCAAGATTCCTCTCTTCACAGGGCTCAGTTCTCCCAGAGGCCTCTCCTAGGTGCCAGGGGTGAGCCAAGCTGCTTGTACCATGGCTTCTGTTTGTACCTGGCTCTTTCTGTCAGCCCACACCTGCTAATACCTCCACTTTTCCTCTCCTTCCACGTCTCTGATCATCCATGAGGCTTCCCTGATGCAGAAGGGGTGAATTACCTCAACCTTCCTGGAGAACTTGGTGTCAGGAAATTTTCTATTATGTATCTGAAAGTCCCACCCCAAGATATGACTTGTCAGAAAGGGGGATTTATATCCTCATGAACTCGTGTAACTAACAGGCTCAGAGGTGTTGACCTCAGGAAGAGCGGGATCCAGGAGCATCAGGCAATGCCCTCTCCTCTGCTTGTCCCCCATTTTCAGAGCTCTTTCCACACTGTGGCAAGATGGCCACAAGAGTTCTGGTCCGGCTGGAAAACAAGCCTTGTTTCCTCATGATTCCTGCCAGAGTTCTCTTATTTGATCTGATTGGACCAGCATAAATCATGTGACTGGGTAAACTCCGCATCCTGATTGGATGTTCTTACATTACATATATGCTCTACTCCACAGCAGGTGGGAGGCTTATTAAGAGGACATAGAGGGATAAAGGAGGGATAGACCCTCAAAAGGAAATCAGGGTGTTGCTCTCAAAAGAAGGAGAAAGAGATGCCAAGAAGCCAAAAATCTAACTAATATACTTCTGGCCTCTGTCATGCATTTATTTATTTATTTGTATTATTATTATTTTGAGATGGAGCCTCACTCTGTTGCCCTGGCTGGAGTGCAGGGGTGCGACCTCGGCTCACTGCAACCTCTGCCTCTCCAGTTCAAGTGATTCTCCTGCCTCAGTCTCCCAAGCAGCCAGGATTACAGGCGTGCACCACCATGTCCAGCTAATTTTTGTATTTTTAGTAGAGATGGGTTTTCACCACGTTGGCCAGGCTGATCTGGAGCTCCTGGCCTCAAAGTGATTTGCCCATTCAACCTCCCGAAGTTCTGGGATTACAGGAGTGAGCCAACACACTCCGCCTGACATGCATTTAAATATTAACTTTGTGATTATCCTGTCTCTCAGGTGGATTTTTAGTTCCTGTGGGGCTGTGGTTCGGAAACAGTGGTTTCCAACAGGCAGCGGCAGTGTCACCTGGTGATGTGTTAGAAAGTTTTCAGCTCTCCCTGAGCCCCTGGAGTCCCTCAGGCTGGTGGATACATGTCCCAGGTCTCCGTGCCCTTGCCATCCTGACTTGGTCCAGCTGATATTCATGAGGGCAGCCTGGGGTGACAGCAAGAGCTGTGGACTGGCAAGGTCGGAATGAGGCCCCCAGAACTGGCCTGGGCCCTGCAGGACGACACATTCGACCCTCCTACGCCTCACTTTCCTCATCTCTGAATGAGAGGCTGAGGAGTAAGGATTCTGGATCTACACTCTATGACACTTGGGTCTGTGGAGCTCTCTGCTGGACCCCGGGCTGGAGGCCGAGGCAGGTGCAGGGAAAGAAGGAAGGGTGGTTCCTGCATTTGCTGACTTTACAGTTCAGTTACATGCAGAACAGTGACACTCAGGTGACTAAAAACCAAGCCAGTTGCTCCCATTTCCAAGTTCAGAAGCAGGACATGAACACACGAGGCCCTGTAAGCAGCAGGATACCACTGTGGGCTTCCTGGAGGAGGTGAGCCTTGAAAAGGGAGTTTGATTGAAGAATAAAGGGAACATCCTTAAAGGAGGCAGGGAAGCTGCTGAGGAAAGGCGTGGAGATGGGGTTCCATCGGTCCTGTGTTTAGAAATGGGGACAACACTCCCTGGCTCTCCCTTGCTTAATAGGTCACATCTGTGCCTTCTTCTCCGCACCTTGTAAAATCTTGCCTCTTCTGCCCTAGACAGCTGCAGGCCTGTTTTCTCAGAGTGTGTGCTCAGAATTACTTCTAGGTAGGCTAGAGAGATTGGGTGGAAGTGGGGTGAGTATGAGGCTGTGGTTAAGTTCACCTTCAAGACTGAACTGCCTCCCCACGGCTCTGATCCAGGCAGCAGCCCCTTAACACAGGATTTACAAGGAGTTTCAACTTGGATCTGGGCTGCCTAGAGGAGGCAGGAGATGAGGAGTCCTAGGCCAGTGTAGGGAAAGAGACAGCAGAGGGCATCTCTCTTCGATTTGCTCATTTGTTCAATGAACAGCCAAATACTAACTGACCGTCTGCTCTGGGTTAAGACCTACTCTGGCACTGGGACTGCAGAGGCTCCACAGTTCTGGTTGTCAGTTCATGCTGAGCATTTGGAGAGTTTGTCTAAATCCCCCATTTTACAGATGGGAAAACTGAGGCTCAAATCCAAGGCATACGAGGTCAGTGGCCTGGCCGAGATATGCCAGGCCCAGGCATGTTCCTGCCAGCAAACACGGAATGACTCCAAGAGGCTGGAGCTGATATGGACCCAGGCCTCCCCTGGCAGGAAAGGGAGAGTAAGTGCAGGTGCAACCGCAGGGCCTGGGAGGGGCTGAAGTGTCCAAACACAGACTTCCAAGAGTGGAACAATTAGCAACTGAGGAAATTCAAACAGCCAGCCCCAGGGCAAGTTCAACAAGCAGGCACCACAGGACAGAGATTTCTGGGAGTCTGGCCCCTAGCAGGATGGGTGTAAAGAGACCAGGTACTGTGATCAAGTGCTGGAGGGGTTGAGGTTGTAGCCCTGGAAACGCTGATGTCCTTGGTCCTATGTGACAAGGGCAGGCCTTCAGGTCCCAGAGAGAGGAGCCAGTCCCTCTGCAGCCCCTTTTGCCAGAGGCCACCGCCGAGGCTGGGCTGAGCCTGCCCTAGAGCTGGGATGGAGCAAAGCCATGGTGGATCTGCTGGTGGCCCACAGCTGCAGAGCTGGACGGCCTCAGCCAATAACAACGTTAATAATAACAAGAACTACAAGGCAAGGCTTACCATGTCCCTGGCACTGAGCTAAAACCTGTGTGTACTGTCCTGGTATATCCCAGCAACAAGTATAGCTCCATATCACAGATGAGGAAACTGAGGCACAGAAAAGTCAGGTCTTCGGTCAAGACCACACGGCTAGTGAGAAATAGAGCTGGGCTTGAACACAGGGAGCTGGATTCTAGGGCCCATGTCTTGATGGAATTCTCATCCCCTCCTTTCTAGGTCCAGTCTTTTGATTAGGCACATTTTCAAACATACATGAAAGGAGAAAATAGCTCTATGGATCCACAGTGTATCTGTCATCTGCGTCAGTGTCTTATTTGCCTCTGGACCTCGCTATGTTTAGGAGAGCGGTAGATATTTTAAAGCAAATGATAGACGTTGTATCCTTTCAAACTTAAGCCCTTCAGTCTGCGTATTGAATGGATAAGCATATTTTTCTTTCATGTAACCATGATGCTGTTATCACACCTAACAAAACCAGCAGTGACTTCTGGATGTCATCAACACAACCCAGGGTCCAGTCTCTCTGATGATCTCCAAGATTGCTTTTCACAATTGCGTCCAATCAGGATGCAAATTAGATCTGCCCCATTGTGTTTCGTTGCTCTGACACTCAAGTCTCTCTGATTCTCGTTTCTCCTCTCTGCTTTCCCATGCCTACCATTTGAACCTCCATTTATTTATTTGTTTGTTTATTTATTTATTTATTGAGACAGAGTCTTACTCTGTCGCCTACGCTGGAGTGCAGTGGCACAACCTCGACTCACTGCAACCTCTGCCTCTGGGCTTCAAGCGATTCCCCTGCCTCAGCCTCCCAAGTAGCTGGGACTATAGGCACATGCCGCCATACCTGGCTAATATTTTGTATTTTAGTAGAGGCGGGGTTTCACCATGTTGGCCAGGATGGTCTTGAACTCCTGACCTTGTGATCCTTCCGCCTCGGCCTCCCAAAGTGCTGGGATTACAGGTGTGAGCCACCATGCTGGGTCTTGAACCTCCTTTTAGAGATGGGAAATGAGGCAGCGTTCACGATCTCTTCCCGGACTAGCCCCAGGCAGCACTAGTTTATTTCTGCTGCCGCCGCCGTGGCAGACCCTCTCTTATTTATCCTTTACTATTTTTGAACTTGCGGAGAAGTTAGCAAGAACAGGCATCCTCAAGCTCTGTGCCTTCTCAGGATATAATTCACTTTAATCTTTTAAGCATTTGACAGTATTTGCTCGAAAGAAGGAGCAACAAGTACATAATTATTGCACTAATTAAGCTGCCAAAAACACAAGCGTGAGGCAAGAGCACCTTTGAAACGGGGAGCCCACAACGCATTAGCATCTGCTGTAAGCTTATTAATCACCTAACAGGCAATTAGCAAGCTGTTACTGTTTGAGGCTGCTATGTAAATAAATTCTTGGGTTAATTTCTTCCTCTGATAATAAAGAAAACATTATGAAAATTAGCTAAGCGACAATGTAAATGATCTTCACTGTTAATTATATGACAGCGTTACATATGCAAGGACCCTGGTGCTGATAAGGGACTGGCTCCCTCCTTCCCCATTGCCCGTCCCCAGCCCCCACCTTGGCTCTGCCACTTTAAAAATAAAAGTGTTGACACAGGTAAGGAGGGGGAGCTTTGGGGACTGGAATCACAGCTGTTTGCTTGCAGCTTGCCCAGAGCAACTGCCAACTCCTGCAAACTGGGATGTTTTGTCGCCTGAGCCTCAAGTGGCCTTGGGCTGGACCTATGACCTCAGCTGACAGGAAGGGAGCAGGAAAGGGGCAGAGCACCAGGCCTGGGGTTCTCCCCGCCTATGGCTGCCTGCCCCCAGAGGCCTTGCAGCAGTGCTGAATAGACACTTGCGTTTGTGTCATTGTCACATTGGGGAATTCCTGGGTACTACTGTTCATGCGGCATTACTAGACAGGGGCCACCTGGCTGACCCATGTGCCTCAGGTGTGTAGCATGAGGCAGTTACAAGCCCTGGAACTCAAGTTCAAATCCTGCCTCTACCACTGAATGGCTGTGTGACCTTGGACAAGTGACCAAACTCCCCTTAGCCTATTTCTTCATCTGTGAAATGGAGATGATGGTACCACAGCCTGCAGAGGGTTGCTGTGAACGGATATAAAGGACAATTCTCATAAAGCCCTTAACACAGAGCCTGCCTATGGTGAGCACTGGATACAGGCTCACTGGCGTTATCCTCACTGATCTGGTCATTCCAAAAGCTATTGACCAGATTCCAAGCCCCGTGCCAAGTGCCAGGAGCCCAAAGAGGAAAAGGTACAGCCTTGCCATCGTGAGATGAGAGAGCCAGGGCATGCGTGTCAAAATAGCCAGCCCCGTCAGGCAGCCCGGGCCACAGGCCAGAGGAGAGGGACAGACCAGGGTCTGCGGTGTGTGGCAAGATCGGGGAGGGATAAAGTCAGTTTCTGGCTTCCTCCGGGTCTGGCTCTTGGGCACTATTCTGGTTCTAAGCAAGACCTGTGGTGTAATGGAGCAAGTGTGGCTTTGGATCAGATGATGGTTTGTCTTTCTTTAAGGAAGTTCACTGCTCTAAGCCCTGATTCTCACTGAGTTATGGAAACAGAGGTGAGTGACAGGAAGGACCCAGCACAAAGCCTGACACACAGTGGACGCACCATGAGGATGGGTCCCCTAAAGTGTGGAATGGAGGGCAGACCACGAAGGCTTCCAGCCGGGGTTAGTCCCTTTAAGGTCCTCTGAGCAGGGGAGAAGGGCCTGTGTCCTATTGCTCAAGGTTGCTCAGATGCTAGGTTCTGATGTGTGTTCCTTTACAACGGCAATTCCCCAAGTTAGTCCTATCAGATATGCAATGAGGAAAGGGGCCAGCTGAGTTAGGAAAACACCTGGTTAAAAATGTTTTTTTACTGCAGGACTTTCCTAAGCACGTAAACACTAATATGCCCATATCACAAAGTGCAAATGCTTCCATACATGAAGAGTCTCTAAAATCAATAATAAAACCAGCAACGTTTTTTTTTTAGACTGACTCTTGTTCTCTCTGTCGCCCAGGCTAGAGTGCAATGGCATGATCTTGGTTCACTGCAACCTCTGCCTCCCAGGTTCAAGCAATTCTTGTGCATCAGCCTCCTGAGTAGCTGGGAATTAGGCGCCCGCCACCACACCTGGCTAATTTTTATATTTTTAGTAGAGATGGGATTTTACCATGTTAGGCTGTCTCAAACTCCTGACCTCAAGTGATTCACCCACCTCAGCCTCCCAAAGTGCTGGAATTACAAGCATGAGCCACCATGCCGGGCCTATATTTTTTAAATGGGCAAAGGTACATTATCTTGTTCCCTGAAGATGCATATATCCTATGACCCAGCAATTCCAGCCCTGGCCATATATACTCTGCTTTAGATGTTTTTGCCCACGTGCACTAGGAGTTATGTACTAGAATGTTTCTGGCCACATTGTGATAACAAAAATTTGAGGGTGACCCACAAAGCCATGAACAGGGGAAAGGGTAAATTGTGGCATATTCATACAATAAAATATGTTACAGCATTGAAGATTAACTAACTATAGCTGTTATAACATAGACACATTTCAAAAACAGCGTTCAGGACTTTGAAAAATGTTGTATAACATATCAGTTACAGAAGTATATATAGATATATGCAGAGTTTAATACCATTTATATAAAGTCCAAAAACATAATGTTCATATACACATACATTAATATAAAAATTTTAAAAATGTATTGTTTAAGGAGATATATAATTTCTTGATAGAAAGCTAGCTAGATAGAAGATAGATAGATGGATGAGAGAAAGATAAAACTAAAAAGTAAAACAAATGAATAAACACAAAATTCAGAATTCTGATTAATCCTGGGACACAAGGAACTTCAAAAATAGTCTATTTCTTTAGCTGGATCATGGGTACACGGGTGTCTTTCTATTTTTTTACCTTTGCTAAATATATATATGTATCTATATACACACACATATATAAACATACATGCTAAACATATATACATGTATATACATATATCTTTTTGTTGAAGCATTTTATATTAAATATTTTAAATAAAGAAGAATGGGCAAAAGTTATAGACAGTTCACAGAAAATAAAATGTAAGTGGCATTTATATGTAAATGTAAAAACATGCAAATACTGTAGGAAAAATCTCGCTCTCACTTATGACTTAACACATGAAAATTAAAATCACTCTGAAATATAATTTTCTACCTTTGACATTGGCAATGAACAAAAGTGTGATGATGCGCTGTGCCGGTAAGGACAGAGGGAAACAGGCAGGTGCCTACATTGCCGGTGGGAGGGAATCTGGCACAACCACCCTGGAAGGCAATTTGGCAACATTGATCAAAACAGAATGTGGCTATGCACAATTGCTCACGCCTGTAATCCCGGCACTTTGGGAGGCAGAGGCGGGCAGATCACAAGGTCAGGAGTTTGAGAGCAGCCTGACCATCTCTACTAAAGATATAATAAATAGCTGGGCATGGTGGCAGGCGCCTGTGATCCCAGCTACTAGGGGGGCTGGGGCAGGAGAATCACTTGAGCCCAGGAGGTAGAGAGTGCAGTGAGCCGAGATCGCGCTGTTATATTCCAGCCTGGGCAACAAGAGCAAAACTCTGTCTCAAAAAAACAAAAACAAAAAAACAAACAAAATAACAATGGCAACCATTGGAAAAAACAAAACAAAACAAAACCTGAGATTGCATATTCCCTTTGACCCAACATTCCATTTCTAGGTTTCTGCCTTACAGATGAACTCCCAGGATTGCAAAATGACTTGTGTACAAGAGTATTTACTGCCATGGTGATTGCGATAGCAAGAGATTAGAAGCATCCTAAATGTACATTATAGGACATTTAAATAAGTGATGGTACATCAGCAGGATGAAGTGCTATATGGTCATTCAAATGCATGAGACAGCTCTATGTGTACTGACAAGGAAAGAGTGCCAAGATACATTGTTATGTCAGAAAGTGCTATGCAGTATAGTAGGCTCCCCTTCTATGAGAATATGTGCATATGTATATTACCTATGTCATATATTTATAGAGGTCATTTATATATTTATATAAATCTATATGTCATATATTTATATGCATAGAGGCTCATCCATGCATGGACTGTCTCTTGAAGGTTTCCCAAAAAAACCAATGTCTCCCTCTGATGTGGGGACCTGGGTGGTGAGACAGGAGAGGGAAGGAGATTTCCTTTCTGCTGTATGTAAATCCCAACTCACAGCCAACCATCTCCTCTTCCAGCCTGAAGCAGTCACGGCACTGTGTGGGCATCAGCCCATTTCAGGTGCCACCCTGCTCTTGCACTTCCTCGTGCTTTCCCCTCAGAGCATCTCTGTGCACCTGACCACCTCAGGACCACCCCTAGTGCCCACGCTTGCCCAACTCAGACACAAGGAAAAATTCACTTCCATGGAGCCAATCTTCAGCCAGTCGGAGACCGGATCTGATGGAAATTTCTTCCCGCTTGTCCCTTGAAATAGCAATCATGAAACACAGTTTAATATGGCTTCTCAGAACAGTCCCTTGGGATCCAGCCATCAGTTGCACTTAGTGGCAGCCAGCTCAGTGTCAAATTCTTGTGTCTGCTCTTCCTCCTCTGTAGCCCACTCCCTAACTCCCTCCCTAGGACTGCATTTCTAATCAAGTCTTAGCAACTCAGCTGTTTTTTAGGGGGCTTGGGGAAAAACAAGCTCTTTTGGACCTTTAGATTTCATCCCTTGCAGTGTGCCTAGTAATATATATAATATACATATTATATATTAGCATATATGTGTGTGCTAATATGCACTTTGAATCTGCAAGACGGGATAGAGAATAACATATATACATTTCCTATTCTTGGTTGACTGCGGACTCTCTTTTTTGGATACCTGCTGTCTTCCTGGCATTCCATGGGAAACTTGGTAATCCACTACACAACCCCACACTGCTTTGTGTCCCAGTTCTGTGCTCTGGGGCCCCCTAGACAAGCCTCTGCCTCTTTTCCGTGACAACCACCTCATAAACGGAAGGCCCTTATCCTTCTCCTCTTCTTCAGTTAAGGGTCTTCTGCTACCTTAATAAGGTCTCTAACAGGCTCCCCCAGACCCCTTGACAGCTCAGCCGTTCTTCTCTCTACAGTCTTCAAACCTTGATGTGCTTTTTAATCTGTGACACCTAGAAATAAACAAAAGTCTTGGAAAGTGACCGACGAGCACAGACAAAAACGAGGCTGTCAGTCTTCCGGCTCTGGACTCATTGGCTCTGCCCGGTCCGTGGAAGAGGAGAGACGTCCCTGTTTAGCGGCTGCATCACACTCTGGCTTCTATTGATCTCAAGGCCAACAGACTCCCCCCCAGTCTTTTGCACAAGACCGGTTGCGAGCCAGCCTCCCACATCCTGTACTTAGGCAATCGATTTTTCTGAACCTGAAATGCGAAGCACACACTCACTCATTCCTGGTAGGCTGCATCCTGCTAGAATCAGCTGCCGGTCCAGGCCTGCCAGGATCATGTGAATCCTAAATTGGCCAGCACAGCACAGGGAGGTGGAGAAATCTGCCCTTAGGCTGCTTTGCCACAAACTGACTGTGTGACTTTGAACGAGTTCTGTGTCTTTGTAGAGCGGGAAGGGATGATCTCTAAGGTCTCACCCAGCCTGACACTCTGAAACACTTGAATGATCTCTCTCTCTCCCAGCTTTGTGATCAACACGCCCTCTGTGTCTGCATCTACCAGGCTGCTGATCCAAGTGTGCTGATGAGTTCAGGGCCAAGCAGGGACCTTGAAGGCAGCCTACCAGTGACCCCCTCTAGGTGGAAATGGAAACATCCATCAACCTATTTTGGCTAGGTTTGTTCAGTGAGCTATGAAACCACCAGCTGATTTATGACCAGCCTACATTTGGCTCAGTCTTCTGTTTACTATACTGCCTTTTCTCCTCCATTGTCTGGTACATGTGAAAACACCTAGCGCCATGTCTAGCCCAAAGTCTAGGCAAGGTATGTGCACGCTGCTTTTTGCTTCCTTCTCAGCTCAGCTATAACTATGTTCCTGCTCCATATCTCCTGCCTTTTATATCCGACTCGCCATGTGACTCCACAGCTTTTCAAAATGGACATGGGCTTTGGGACAACAGTGTTTGTCCAGCTGACCACTAGAGGTGGGCTGAGCGGTCACCAGACGGTCCCCAGAAGGCTGACCTCCGAAAAGCTCCATATCAACTCCCATTGACCTTGTACCAACAAGATAAATCTTTACACTTGTTTGGCCTTAGTCTGGGGCTAGGAACTAGGTTTCATTTCCATTCTCTGTGTTTCTAAATCCTAACCCCATTGGAAGGATTATGGTGAGCACCTCAGGAAACTTAGCTTCCAAAAGCATGTGGAACACACATCCGGGAAAATTGAATTTTACGTTTAAATTTAAAAATGTATAAAATAAAAATAAAATGGAAATTTCTCCACCAATGTATTTATCTAACAGGTAAAAAAATAATACAGACTAAAGAAGGAGAAAGATGGAAACACTGGTCTTTATGAAATAGACAAGATTCTCTCATTGAGTTATTGGCGAGACTGATGCACGTCCATGCGGTTCCTCCTGGCACATTGCAGGTGTTTAATCTTTTGCTTTTGGTTTCTTATACCAAAGGTATTGGTTCTAATTATTCAGGTGTCAGAGATGGAGGGACCTTTAAAGATCTGCTAATGAGTACTTCTTTATTTGAGACAGAGTCTTGCTCTGTTGCCCAGGCTGGAGTGCAGTGGTGCGATCTTGGCTCACTGCAACATCTGCCTCCCAGGTTCAAGCTATTGTCCTGCCTCAGCCTCCTGAGTAGCTGGGATTACAGACAAAAGCACCACTACCCCTTCCCCTGCCAGCCTAATTATTTTATTTATTTATTTATTTATTTGTATTTTTAGTAGAGACAGGGTCTCACCATGTTGGTCAGGCAGGTCTCAAAAATCCTGACCTCAAATGATCTGCCCACCTCAACCTCCCAAAGTGCTTGGATTACAGGCGTGAGCCGCCATGCCCAGCCATTCATTCCTTTTTTAGCAGATAAAGACTCTGAGGCCCAGAGAGAAGCAGAAGGAGAGGCAGCCCCTTGCTAGCTCTTCATCCTCCCACCAGGAGACCGTGGTAAGGTGCTAATGACAGTATAAGGTGGTGATAATGGCTAACACGCCTTGAGTACTCACCATGTGCTACCACCATTCTGCCATCCTATCCTCACAACAACCTTACGAGAGGGGTATTATTATTTTTTTCAGGTTTCCAAATGGGGAAACAGAGACACAGAGAGGTTAAGCAACTTGCTCAAGGTCACACAGCAAGTAAGTGACAGAGCAGGGCTTCCACTCCAGCAGGCCAGCCCCAGAGGCTGCAAACCCGTCAGCACCCAAAGGGTTGAAGACACATCTGGGAAAGAGCGCTGCCTCCCTGCTTCTCTTCCTGCCACTGTGAACAGCCCTCCCCGTAGCTGTAGGTCCTGTCCTCGTCAACCATTGGTGCGCCAATGCCATTCCTCTGCTCAGCCCTCTCCAGGACCCCTCATTGGGCGTGAATCAAACCACACCCCCACCTTCCTCTTCGGCCTACACCTGATTCTGACCTGTCTCTCCGAGCTCCTGCTCACTGCCCTCCAGTTACACAGGCCTCCTGGCTGTTCCTTGAACCCACTGAGTTCATTGGCTACTCGGACACCACATACCTACTGCTTCTTCTGCCTGGAATACTCTTCCCCTGGGTTTAACTCAGGTCTCTGCACAAATGTCACCTCCTCAGAAAGGTTTTCCTTGAACCATCGAAAGTTATCCTCTCCCTCCCTTTGACTGTGGTTCTCTACTCCCTCCCTTGCTCTGTTTCTTTTCCCAGAGCTTATCCTGACCTGGCAGGGTTTGCATGATCTATTTGGGGCTCTATGCCTCCCTCACTAGAAGGTAGGAGGCCATGAGCTCACTGCTGCACCCCTAACACCTACCACAGGGCCTGGCACGTCACAGGTATCCAATCCATCTTTGTTAAAAGAAGGACTAGATGCTTTGCCCTCCCTACATCTGGCCAGGGCTCAGGGACCAGGATCACCTGCTGGGTGAACACATTAGGAGGCAGCTGTCTTAAACATTCCCTCCCTGGACCCGTCTTCCGTGTGTTGAATCCTGGAGACCAGACAGGGGAAAGCTGGCTTTCTAGTGTACAGTGGGACAGACCAACCTGAAGACCCCATCATCGGGGTCTAAAGGGCAGATAGGGAACAGACTGGAGTCAGGGGTCAGGAACAGGGGAGGGAGCACCCTCTCAGGGCTAACCAGGTGCAGGACAGCATCATTTCTGAAGGCCCCTCCATGTAGAATGTAGAGCCAAGGTTGAAAGCACAGACTCCAGAGCCAGCCCACCTATTCGTGGCCAGTAACCTCGGACCACCGGTGCTCAGCTGGCCCCCTCATTGCAAGGCTGCAGTGGAATGAGCTGCTGGACGTGAAGTGCCCAGCCTAGGGCCTACAGGGCAGAGATGCTTGTCACACACACCTTTCCTCCCTTGGATTCCCCTTTCCATTTTTCTCCTTCCCCTTCCTCTCCAATACCTTTGCTCTTCCTGCTTTCCTTCAGGGTCAGGCTGACGGAGGCTTCCAAGCTGCTGCATTGTCCGTGAGGGCAGGGAAGACCTCCCCCAAAACTTACATATACCCTACTGAGTCTTCCAGAGACCTGTACCCTTTCTCCTAAGCTCAAAAGCTCCTGGAACACGGCATTGGAGTCACCTCGATTACATGCAAGAGGGGAGGAGGGAGTCCATAGTGCTTCTCTGTTTGCTTCTGTACTTGAAGTAAAATTCATGGAACATAAAACTACCATTTTAAAGTGTACAGTCCAGTGGCATCAAGCGCCTTCACAGGGTTATGCAACCATCACTTCTATATCATTCCAGAACATTTTCATTACCACCAAAGGAATCTCCATACCCATTACTGGGTCTCTCCCCATTCGCCCTCCCTGAGCCCCCAGCCACCACCTGTCTGCTTTCTGTCTCCACGGATTTGCCTATTGCCGGCATCTCATTCAGATGGAATTGTAGGATGTGATCTTTGTGTCTGGCTTCTCTCACTCCTTGAGAGTGAAATAATTTCTTGGTCCATCCATATTGTAGTAAGTGTCCTTTTCAGGGCTTCCTTCCTTCCTTTTCAGGGCTGAATAACATTCCCCAGTAGTGCTTCTTCATTCACAGAAAAGACAGTGTCCATTCCACATCTGAGCTGGGCTTCTCCTAGAGCTGGGCAGAAGCAGGTGGAAGAAATTCAAAGAGAGAGTAAGGAGGGGAGACTGGGGGGAGGAAAGACAGAGAAAGGAAGGAAGGAGGGAAAGAGGAAGGAGGGGCGCCACCCTTTAACAGGGACGAATGCAAGTAGCAGGGCTCAAGAAGATGCAGCTTTCAAGCCATGAGGATGCATTTTGGTGACACTCAAAGATCAGCCAATGGTAAACACCGAGCTAGGCAGCCCCAGGCTGGGCACAAAGCCCCAGAGGTCACAGCTTCTGTTCTGTGCTTGTCACCCACTTGCTGTTCTCACAACTTTCTCTTCTTGCACAAATATCCTTTATCGAGACTGGCACCCCTGCCGCCCTGCGAAGACAATGGACACTTTAGTCTTCTTGTCTTGTTTTGTTTTTGAGATGGAGTTTCGCTCTTATTGCCCAGGCTGGAGTGCAATGTCAGGATCTCGGCTCACTGAAACCTCCGAGATTCAAGCGATTCTTCTTCTTCCTCAGCTTCCCGAGTACCTAGGATTACAAGCATGCACCACTACACCCGGCTCATTTTGTATTTTTAGTAGAGACGGGGTTTCTCCATGTTGGTCAAGTTGGTATCGAACTTCTGACCTCAGGTGATCCACCTGCCTTGGCCTCCCAAAGTGCTGGGATTACAGGCGTGAGCCACCACGCCCGGTAGGACACCCCCGTCTTTGGAGAGGGCTTTCCTCTCTTCCAATGCTGAGGGAGCTTGGTGCAGGTCAGGGTCGCGCTGCAAGGGACAACGACTCTGTCCCGGCACCTTTGCGAGATCACTTAGCTGGGGGGCACGGCTTTGCCTTTACACTCCGTGGGGAGGAGGCACTCGGGACAGGCCAGGGCAGACGGGACTCCCACGTTCTTCTGGGTTTGTTCCTTCACAAGGGCGTGGGGGTGGAACAGGGGGACGGGGCTTCCCTGGGATGCTGTAATTCAATACAGAGACCCTTGTTTTTCCTGGAGCTTGGAGAGCCGGTTCTGCGCACCCGGGGCTTAGCTGTGTCACGCCAGGGAGCCCAGCCAATCGAAATATTGACTGAAGTCAGGTTTGAAGGCTTTTGATGACCCAGTTTTGTTTGAGTTTAATGGGTTTGGAAATTTAGATGCCCTTCCAATTCAAATTGGTCTGCCAAGGGTCTGTCCCCCGCTCCTTGTTTTGTTTTGAGCATTGGCTTGGTGAGTGGTTCACAGGAGAAATTCAGGTTTGGGTTCGGTTCAAGGATTAACAAACGTGTGCCGTTAGTTCTGGTCTGGGGTGCGCGGTTCAGACCAGTCCGAGGCTTTGGTTCAGAGAGAGAGGACACAGCCCGCCGTTCACGGAGCAGGAGGAAGCACGGCCCCCGCGGCCTGGCTGTGGGTGTGGGCCCCGCCTCCGCTGCGTTTAGACTGGGAGCTGCAGCGCTCCAACCCCGGTGTGTCTCCGGAGGGCAGCGCTGTTTGATGGATTTTGAAAGTTCGACAGTAAAACAGTTAATAAAAACCCGATGGGTCTGTGCAGAGGCACTTCCCATACCGCCTAAATGAGCGCTATTCATCAAGGCTGGGCACGGACGCCCGGAGCGCCTCGCACAGACTGCCCAGCGCCTCAGGGACCCCAGCTTCCCGGGTCTGCTCTCAGCCTCCAGTGAAGATGGAAACGTCTGTCTCTAGAATTCCAGCGCCCCCGCGCCCCCTCGCTTCTATTTTTTGAGACAAAATTTCGCTCTTGTTGCCCAGGCTGGAGTGCAATGGCGCGATCTTGGCTCACTGCAACCTCGGCCTCCCGGGTTCAAGCGATTCTTCTGCCTCAGCCTCCCCAGTAACTGGGATTACCGGCATTCGCCACCACACCTGGCTAATTTTGTAGTTTTAGGTAGAGACGGGGTTTCTCCATGTTGGTCAGGTTGGTCTCGAACTTCCAACCTCAAGCGATTCACCTGCTTCGGCCTCCCAGAGGGCTGGAATTACAGGCCTGAGCCACCTCACCCGACACTTCACCCTTTTTTAAGGCAGAGGTTCTCAAAGTGTGGTCCCAGAAAGGCCAGCAGCATGGCCCCTGGGAACAGGTTAGAAATGTGTATTCCTGGACCCCACGCCTTGCTGGGCCTGGACTCTCCGGGTGGGGCCCAGCTATCTGTGTCATGTCTGGCCCTCCAGGAATTCTGATGGAGTGTCAAACCCAAGAATCCTGCTCTATAAAATGTCCTCCATGCTCCAAATTTTCACACACCTTGAATTTTCAATCCTTGCTTTTCCCCTCTGTCAAAAAATACCTGACAAATCCAGATAACACTAAGGCTGAAAGTTTTATCCCATATGGACAGGGACTTATATTTGAACAGAGGATGAAATAGCAACCCTCCACCCAACACTAGAGACCTGCATGGCAGCTGACGAGAAGGAGGGTCTTTTGGGGACGGGAGTTTTGAGCACTGTCTGCCCGAGCTCTTCCTGCTGTTTCAGAGTATTGGGACGTGAGGGGGGGAAAGTTTCAGGATGTGTATCTGGAGCCAGAAGGCCTGGGTTCAGGTCTCTACTTGGATCTGTGACTGCTGTGTGACCTTGGGCAAGTCATGTCTCCCCCTGTATTTTTTCGTGCCCTTTTCTGAAAACTGGGGACAATAATAGGACCTACCTCCTAGGATTGTTGTCCGTGAACAAATGGAAAGTTCTTGGGATGGGCATCGGCTCCTCTTCTGGGGACTGTCAGGGGTGCTCTCGAGCTCCCAGAGGCTCCCCTTGGGGTCAGGTGCCTATACCTCTGTCCATGGTCTGAGAATGTGTGGTTTTGCTGGCCAGTGTGGGGGTGGGTGCTCCTGTCCTCCGAGAGGCAGAAACCCCACCTCATAGGCTTGAGGATGGGGCCGTGGCTCCATCATCATCACTCTCACCCTGGTTGGGATACCAGATCCCCACACTGCTGTCCTGTGACTGTGGCCACCTAATGGTGGCCCTGACAAGCAGCCCTGCTGCCATATATAATTCCCCAGAGGAGACAAGAGAGGAGAGAACAGGGATAGTGGAAAAGCAAGAATGAACATGAAGAAGGAAGAGAGAAAGACAGATGGAGACAGAGAAAGGATACAGGAGGAAAAAGAGGGGAGGAACAAAGGCATGCAGAGATGGGAGTATGTATAGATGGACGAGAGAGAGAGAAAGAAGGGATGAGGAGGCGGGGCCCTGCTCCTCTGCACCCATCCACGCTCTGCAGCCCATGGATTAACCAAGCTGTGTGAGTAGCCCAGTCTTTCTGAGCATCTGATCTTTGAGAGAGGCAGGTGAATGCCTTTGTCCCGATCTGGAAATCTGAAGGAGGCCGCAACAGCCTCTGCCTGACCAGGGAGCTGCAGCGTGACTGGTCAGCCACTGCCCACATGTCCAGAACCAGAGGCTGAGGGGTCCCCCATGAGGAGCTGTGCGAGGAGCAGGTCTCACGTAGGGTGAAAGAAACCAGCAGCTGCCTCTCTTTTTGCATCGGCCACAGGCTCCTGTGGCACCAAGTGTCCCCTCCCAGTCCCACCTGGCCATCCGCCTTGCTACACTTGAGCCTACGCCCCTGGGCTCAGTAGAGGTCCTGCTGTGTGGGTCCTGACATTGCTGCCAGTGGCTCTGAGACTCTCCTGCCTGTGACTGCCACGGGTCAGCTATATTGTAGCTTTTGCCTGCAGTTTGTGGAGTGAGAGATTGTGTCCTTTGAATGACAGTAGGTCATGGGGAAAATGTCTGGGCATGGCAAGAATCAGGGGCGCCCAGCAGCAGGGCCCAAGAAGCACACCTGCCCAGTTGTTTGTATACAAGATCCCCTGCCAAGGGGCTCAGGGGGCTGCTCACCAAACAGACATCCTGGAGCAGGCTGCATCCACCTGGGAGAGGGACCTGCTTTCTTTTCTTAAAGGAAGTGGGATAGGGAAGAGGACAATGGAAGCATATTCCAGCATTTCACTCCCTAATGTTTCCTGGTTTGCAATATATATTCATGTTTGAGTCTAATTCAAATCTGTGAGTTTCAACCTATGGGTAGAAGCCATGCAGGTATTTTTCTCATTTTCTTTCTTTCTTTTTAATTAATTTATTTATATGATACTTTAAATTCTGGGTCCATGTGCAGATGGTGCAGGTTTGTTACATAGGTATACACGTGCCATGGTGGTTTGCTGCATCCACCCCCCTGTCACCTACATTAGGTATTTCTCCTAATTTTATCCCTCCCCAATGCCCCCACCCCCTATTATCCCTCCCCATCCCCCCCACCCCCCACAGGCCCCGGTGTACAATGTTCCCCTCCCTGTGTCCATGTGGAGAGGGACCCGTTTTCTAATTATGCAAAGGTGCCCGATGAAGTGGCAGAACCCCGCATTCCAATGGGTACTGTGCTAAATCTCCTGGAAAAAACCCACCTCACCCCTCCCGGACCCCACCACGCAGCACTTCACAAAACACCTACGTGCTCTAGTCTGCACCCGGGTTGAATCTAGCCTGCAGAATAGTTTGTTTTTTTCCTGTCGTTGTTTATTTGTTTTTTCCCATTCGGGTTCCATTTCTTTCATTCAGTTGAAGTTCCTTGAGAAGGGGATGCACCTTCTTGTAGGTCCCAGCCCCCTCCTCTCCCTCCTGTCCTGGCCGCCCATCCCTGCAGGCCCTGGCCTCTGACTTGTGTCTTAGAGAGACTGGATGGCCTCGGTTAGGCCCACTGGCCTTTGGGAAAGTCAGGAAGGACAGAAGCAAATGACCAGCTCAGCTCTGTGGTCCCAGCCTGGACTCCCCCCTGCTCCCTGAGAAGCAGCCTCTGGGGAGGAGGGGACTGCAGAAAACAGAGGAGGGGTGGGAGAGAGGGGTGAGTGCAGGAGAAGTCAGGGAGGCTTGGCTGGCTCGTCGGGAGGTAATGGCACTGTCTGGAGGCCAGGATACTGAGATCTCTGGAACCTTTGACCCTCAGAGACCCTGCTCCCCAGTTTGTTCTCTCTGTTCTCCTCTGGCCATTTCCCTGTAGATATCAGCAATCCAAGCCCTAAAAACACAAAGGCTTGTGTGTTTGCCTTCCCAGATCTGGACTGTATTCTGTGTTGTGGGGGAGGGGATGGCTTTAGTTCAGTGCAAAAGCTCATTACAGCCCCAGGAAGAAAACAGGGGTCAGTGTGGGGGCCATCAGGGACTGAGAGTAGGCACTGGGGGACTGTGTGCGGAGTGTCCCATGCCACCAACCCAGGGCTGAGTGGGCCCCTGCAGATGCTAGGGACGCAGACTGTCCTACCCCAGGCCTGTGCTCACACCACCCATTGGACACCACTGGGCAGGCGGCCGGTCTGAGGACCCCAACTCTGTTGACCCAGGCCAGGCTGATGTGCAGACAGGTGATGGTGGTGACGCCATGCCTTGTCCCCTTCCAGCTCGCCTGCTCTGCCTGGTGGGGGACACAGAGCCTTACCCAGGCATAAAGATTCCTGGTGTTTGCCAGATGCTTCTCACTGTTACCTGGATGCACATGTTTTTATTTTAGCTGTACTTTTATTTTCAGTGTGCATGAGAAAAAGAAGATGAATACATCAAACAGGGGTTAATGGATTTATGGCCTAGGATGGGCTAAGTTAAATGTTAGCTGATTTGAGGAAATACATTAAGTAGATAATAGTACAGGTGGTAGATGATAGATAACATTAAAAATGTGCTGGAATGCAAAAGGCTGAAGTTTGGGGAACTCTTTGTTATCCCAGACAAGGGTGAGGCTCCCTAACTGCACTGGGCCTTGTTCCATCTTATCCTGCCTTGCCCAACGCCTAACACAGGGTCAGCCCAGGAGACACTGAAAGAGACTGGCTTTCACAGACACGGAGGACACCAGGAGCCCCAAACGTGCCCTGGGGCAGAGTAACTGCGGGGGATGGGAGGTGGTTTATGTGGTTTTTCGTCTGCGTCCTTTCTCCGCAGCCTTCCATCCGCCCTTTCGAGGGGTGCATTTGCGAAAGCTGGATTCCTAGGAAGGCACCACAATCTTGTTTCCCCCAAAACAGAACTGGAGACGACAGAGCTGCAAATAAAAAGAGGCTTCAGAAACACACTCACTCTGGACAACTCCTTAGGAGCCGGGAGGTCCAGTCACCGGCTGGGGGACCCCCATGCAGCCCCCTCACCTCTCCTCCATCCAACGAGATCACATCTCTCATTTCGTGCTGAGTGGGGAATAGATGACACATGAAATACTCAGAGCATGGCATTCTCCTCTCCCTACTGCTGCTGTGGGTCAGCCCTGCCCACTCCCCTCTGCAACCCAGGGCTCCTGGTACTCAGTGGAGGGAAAACCCCAGGAAGGGGCCAGATGGATGAGAAAACAGCCCCTACAGCCCCTCTTGGCAAGATTGGCGCCGCAGAGGTAAACTGCCCAGAGTGCATTAGCTGGCTTTGTCAGGGAAATTGCTTTCGCCTAGCATCATTTTTTATGTGCCTGTTCAATAAAATAATTATTGATGGCCTCATCCATTTAAGTCACAATCAAAATAGCAGCCAGGATGAGGCAGCCCTATATTATATCACCAGAGCGAGAACTGTTTTCTATAAATTCGCAAATACATTCACATTTAGGTGAAAAATTATGCCATCTAGGATCAAATATATCAGAGGCTGGGAGCCAGGAGGGAGAGGGCCGGGGTCTGAGGGCTTCTTCATTATTCATTAGTGAAGCTCCCAGGCGTGGGAAGAGCAGCCCTGTGCCCGCCAGTGGGCATTGTGGAAGGCAGGGAAGGGAAGCCGGTCCCTTCTGGAGGTGAGTGATGCTGGTCCTATCTGAAAGCCAGGCAGGCAGAGGGCATCAGCTTTTCCAAGGTGGGAGAAATGAATGTGTGAGTTAAAAGAGAGGCCCACAATTCCCCAGGTGTTAAGAGCTGTGTGCCAATTGTCCAGCAGTTACCAACATCCAAGATGGTAGGGCAAATGCAGACAGAAAAGGGCAGTAGGGCTGTGGGTGGGAAGGTGGAACCTAAGCCAGGGTAGAAAGAGAGCGAGGGGAAAAGAACAACGGCCAAGCGTTGTTGGACCACTGATGGTCTCATCAGCTCCTCCAGTGGGCCACGGGACAGGCAGGGGCATCCCCACTGCTGAGGCAAGGGCCTGAGGCTCAGGAGGGGAATTCACCCCTCCAAACGCGCACAGCTTGTAAGGGGCAGCACTCGCCTTTCTTGTCTAATCTGTTGGATGCCGAGTCATGCTCTGGAAGGGCCTCATTCAATAATTTATTGGTAGATGTGGACTGGGGTTGGGGGTGTTTGGCGTAGGGGCAGAATGGGGATTGTTTGTTTATGAAGGTTTCTGGTCTGTTTGTGTGTTTGGAGAAAAAATATGGTAGGCCAAAGTACCGGCACTATTTTTTGAAAGTGAGAAGGTTAGGGACTGGGGAGCAATCAAGAAAACAGCTCACTTCTGAGTCACGGAGGTGGTGTGGGCCTGGCTGGGTGCAGGCTGTGCAGGGCTAGGCCTGATTATCTGCAGGGCTTTCTTCAAAACCCCATCCACTTAACGATGGCAGCAAAGGTCCCTTCCTGGTCCACCTCCCCACCCCACCTCTGTTTTTAGTCACTTTCCCTCCGCCTACCCCAGGAAGCTCCTACTGCTCACGTACCAGTGCAGATGGGTTCTCTCTGCCCAGGAGTCTGCATTTTGAACTTGATTTCTAATTATGGCCTGAAAGATTCTGACTCTGGAGATGAGATTTCAGGAGTCGGCCAAGTATTTCAGGATCTGGAGATGTCGCCCCATGTTGCCCCTAAAATCATATCCTATGGAGTATACCCATTGTCTTCCTGTGCCTTCAGTGATGCACAAGGTTCAGGGACTGTGGTGTTGGAGGCATAGGTAGGAAGACTTTGGACAGGGAAACTCTTAAAGCTTCCTTCCTAGTGTTTGACCCTCCTCTTGCTTCCTTTAATTAACAAGAGGTCGTTTCATTACCTGTGATCTTGCCTGTCAAGGCATTTTACTTGCAGGATTTATCTTGGAAAATCCTGGCCTCATGCACAAACCAACTCAATTCTTACCCTGGCCCTTCATACCCATTTTTCCTTGTTTGGAGAACTGTCAGCAGCCCCATCAAATGATGGGGCTCTTTTGGAAAACAGCCTGGCAGTGCCACAGATGTTAAACACAGAGTTTCCACAGGATGCAGCAATTCCTCCCTTGAGTATAGGGACCCAAGAGAATGGAAAACATGGGCCCACACAAAGGCTTGCAGAAGAAATGTGCAGAGCACCATTATTCATGACAACCAAAAAGTGGGAGCGACTCAAATGTCCATCAACAAATGAATGGGTGAACAATGTGTCCAGCGCGGTGGCTCATGCCTGTAATCCCAGCATTTTGGGAAGTCGAGGCTGGTGGATCACAAGATCAAGAGGTTGAGACCATCCTGGCCAACATGGTGAAACCCCATCTCTACTAAAAATACAAAAATTAGCTGGGCGTGGTAGCATGCACCTGTAATCCCAGCTATTAGGGAGGCTGAGTGAGGCAGGAGAATCGCTTGAACCCAGGAAGTGGAGGTTGCAGTAAGCTGAGATGCGCTACTACACTCCAGCCTGGTGACAGAGTGAGACTCCGTCTAAAAAAAGGCGGGCTATCCATACAATGAAATATCACTCAGTAAAGAGGAATGAAGTGCTGATTCACACCACAACATGGATAAACGTCGGAAACATGATGCTAAGTGGAAGAAGCCAGTCACTGAAAGACCACATATTGGATGATCCCATTTCTATGTGATGTCCAAAATTAGCAAAGCCATCCAGATGGAAAGTAGACGTACGGTTACCTAGGGTTGAGGTGTGCAGGGAAGCAGTAGTGGAAGGAAATGAAGAGCGACTGCTAATGGATACGGGGTTTCTTTTGGGGGTGATAAAAGGTCCTACCATTGATTGTGCTGATGGTTCCACAATTCCGAATACACAGATTGTACTCTTTAAGTGGATCAGTTGTATGACATGTGACTTACATCTCACTCTGTTAAAAGCAAATCCAGGTTACTCCCATTGCTTGGCTGCCAAAGGCTCTGAAACCTTGCTCCTCCTGATGGCAGCCCTTCTACCTGCCTTCCACTCATGCCCACAAACCTGTCGCCTCCAATGACCCACTTTCTCAGCGACCCTGCTTTTGCCCAAGCCCCATTCAATGCACTGCACTCCCTGACTTGCATAGCTGGTCCTGTCAGTCAGCTGAGCTGAAGCCCCCTTCAGCTGGGGCCAGGGCAAGAGTGTGCTGTTCCCAGGCCCTCAGAGCCAAGAGCATCCCCAGGGTAGGTGGCCTCTGCCTTGGACCACAAGGATGCCTCCATCCCCAGGGCCACTCACACCAGCCTGCTTGCGCCTTCCTGATTGTGCTAATTTCATAGGATCCTGGCTCTGGTATCGACAACTACATTTGAACCCTAGTTCTGCCTCTTCGTAGCTGTTATGGAAGGGTTACCTCCCCATCCCCCAAATGTATATGTATATATAACGTATACATGAATCCTAAACCCTAGTGCCTCAGAGTGTGACAGTATTTGGAGACAGGGCCTTTAAAGAGGTAGTTAAGGTAAAATGAGGTCATAGAATGGTCCTCAACCCAATGACTGCTGCTCTTACAAGAGGAGATCAGGGCACAGATGCAGAGGGGAAGGCCATGTAAAGACACAGGGAGAAAGTATCTGTCTATGGGCCAAACAGAGAAGCCTCAGAAGAAAGCAACCCTGCCGATACCCTGACCTCAGACTTCCAGCCTGCAGGGCTGGAAGAAAACCAGTTTCTATCATTCAAGCCACCAGTCTGTGGCCCTTCATTATGGCAGCTGGAACAAATTATCACACTAGTTATGTGACCTTGGGCCGGTTGCTTCAAGCCCTGCGTCTTGATTTCTTTATCTGTGAAAGGAAATAATACTAATACCTATTTCTTTCTTTCCTTTCTTTCTTTCTTTTTTTTTTTTTTTTTTACAGAGTCTTGCTCTGCTGCCAGGCTGGAGTGCAGTGGTATGATTTCGGCTCACTGCAACCCCTACCTCCCAGTTTCAAGCAATTCCCCTGCCTCAGCCTCCAGAGCAGTTGGGAATACAGGTATGCACCACTACATCTGGCTAATATTTTGTATTTTAGTAGAGACGGGGTTTCACCATGTTAGCCAGGATGGTCTCGATCTCCTGACCCCGTGATCCACCCACCTTGGCCTCCCAGAGTGCTGGGATTACAGGTGTGACCCACTGCGCCTGGCCCCAGTACCTTCTTAAATGAGTTATACATGTAAATGTTTAGACAGTGTCTCACAAATAGAAAGTGCTGTATATGTCACTATGACTGACAGTATTATTATACATCAAGGGCATAGGGCAATAAATAGTTTCCAGTACCAACAACTTTACTCAAAAGTCAGAGCTTTACTTTAACAGTTACCAACTTCAGACTTGCAAAAGTATGCCAAGTTGTGTGCCCAGAGTACTGGGATATTTGGGCTGCCTTATCTGAGAAGGAAAAACTGGAAACAGCAATGGATTGGGTTGAATAAAATACAGAACATCACATGATGGACTAATAAGCAGCCATGAACAAAAAGAGGTCAGTCTAAGGGTCAGGCTCTGGGTATAAAGGAATCGATGAACACACATAAATTCTTACAGGCGTATGAGGAATGCATTGCTCAATACAATGTGTGGCATCACATGGCCCCTTTCACTTCAGTAAATAAATGTAAGATACCATGCATATACCGAAATATGAATGCTGTTACATATATCTTTTTCCCTAGAAAATAACCTGCTGACAGAAGTTACCTAGGAGGAGAAACTGGAGAGGCAGCAAGAAGACTTTAACATTTTATTCTGTATCTTTCTGAAATCAACGTGTTACTTTAAAAAATAATAATAATAGCATCATCGGGATTATCTGGGGAGTGGATTTCATTTTCTTTCCTTTTTGTCTCCTATTAAACAATGGTGACAGCAAAAGCCCCAGCAAGACGCTCTTGTGAAATGGTCCCCGACTCCTGAGGCCATCCAAGTCCTGAGTGCAAGGGTTTGTGTGTTCTTGCTCCTTCACAGGATAAGGTCAAAGGTCTGGGTTCCAGCCTTCTTCCTGCCACATCTTGGAGTGACCTGGAGAAGTCCTTCCTCTGCCAGCCCTTGGCCTCTGCATCTGTGCAATGGAACGCTGGCTGCCCTCCCCCAAGCACCTCGCATTGGTGGCATTGGTGACACTGGTGGGCTCCAGCTCTTGATGGACACTCAGCTGTTCCTGCTTTGCACTCCTCCCCCCGAGGTTCAGCTCTGGAGCTTTCCAGATGCAAGTAAAACCACAGGGTCCAGGATACTCCAGAGATGAAGCATTCTGGACGATCTGCTCACATGGCTGCCTCTTCCCTTGCTTCCAGCCGTCGGCTCATTCAAGTAGTCGCTAAGTGCATGCTGTGTACAAGGCAGAAGGAACATGAGCTAAGACAGAGATCCTGGCCCGGGGAGGCTCCCAGCCTTGTGCACTAACCACAGCAAGGCACAGGGCAGCTCTACAGGGGCACCAAGAAAGAGAAGAGGTGCCTTTCCACAGAAGCATCTGGGACAAGTTATTAGAAGGGATGAAAGGAGGCAGCCTTTGAGCCTGCAGAGGTGTCGGGGAGGGTGTCCCGGATGGAGAAGACAGCACACGCAGAGGCTCTGGTTGGCAGAAAGAATGACAGCCACCCATGAGGTTCTCAGGGGGCTGGGGAAGCAATCAGTCCGAGTAGCAGCACCCACTTCCTGGGCAGGATTCCAGACCACACTGGGTGCTGCCAGGGCCTCTGAGTCCTAGCGTGCCCCAGGAACTGCCTCCCTGTGTTTCCCTCTGTCCCACTGCACTCACCAGGGTTGAAGGGTGGTTCTCCCCTGCCCCCTGATATTCAGGGCCAGCAGCCTCTTTCCTACAATGCCTGTTGCTTACCCCAAAGGCAGCCACACTCCTCAGGATTCCCCTCTTTTAGGAAAACCATGTTTGGGGACTTGTCCAGAGTCCCAGCCTTCTGGGGCAAAAGGTTCTTCTGGCCTTTGTGGCTCTTATCTACTGGATGAGAACATATAAAGGAATAGATGAACATACAGACATTCTTGGATATTTGCCCTCCTCCCAGGAAGGGCAAAGGGCCCAAGATGAGCCCCAGGCAGCGTTTGCTTGAAGATGGTCCTCTCTGCCCCAACCAGGCCCATAGCAGGCACTGCCATGAGCCACAGGCCAGAAAGGGAAGGACACCTTCCCAGAGCCATGTGGCTGGTCAGAGGATGAACCAGGGCTGGCCCTCCATCCCTGGGCCCTCCATCCAGGGCTCCCCTCTACCTTCACCACTGGATAAGGCCCCTGAAAGACAGCCTTGTCAGCCCATTGGCTCCACGAGAGGCAACTTTCTACAGACACAACATGACTGTCCCTGCTAGAATTGAAGCAAGAAGGTTGGGGTGGGGAGGGCAGGTTCCCCACGACACTCACTGCTCGGCCCTCTGCGGTGTAAGAACTCCCCACACACCTGTCCAGCACGGCTGTTACAGGGCACTTTCCCACCATTAACTAATGCCTTTAGCAGACAGGCAAATGCCAGCTTGATTTGGGTGGTGGAAGGTGGGTGGGGAACCATCTGAAGCTTGGGCCTGACAGGTGCAGAAGGCTCCAGCCAGGGTGGAGGTAGCCTCTGGATGATGGGTTTCCCATAAATGTCCCAAAGTTGTGCAGATGAATAAAGATGGGGATGCCACTGGGATCAAGCAGGTCAGTCTTTTTTAGGGTCAAGTATTGGCCACCAAGTTCACTTGACCAGCTTTCCCCCAAGCTGAGTGAACGTCCCAGGCTCCAGGTCAGATCCAGTTCCAGAATCTCTTCCCTTCTGAGATGCCCACAGTGGGCAGCAGCCACATTGATCCAGGAGGGACTGATGGCAGCTGCATTCCCCATCTGTCATCCAGAGGGCACACCAGGTAAATACACCCTCCCTGAAGCCAGGAGATCCTGAGGCCTCCTGGAACAGGATGGTCATACAGTGACTGAACAAATGCCTGTTGACACAGCATTCTCTCCGCAGGCACCGCCAAAGCAATCACATCAGGCTGCCTGCAGCCCCCCTGGATTGAAGTCTTTGACCCTCCAGGCTCTGCTAGAGGAGTGCAGTGAAGGTACAGTGTGGCTGCGTGGAGTACATCTCAAATCACACAGGCATGCTGGGGAGAGAGGTGGGAGTGAGGGGCTCCTCCTCCTGGGAAGGACAAAGGGCCCAAGATGAGTCCCAGACAGCGTCTCTGCCCCAACCAGGCCCAGGAGGCAGGTCCAGATTCAAAGGTAGGTGTGGAAAGGAGGAAGGTCCACCTGCAGGGTCTATGGTCTCTAAGGGAAGAACCATAGATGGATGGTCCATGATGGAGAGAGAGGACACAGCAGGGAGACCCAGGGCATAGGGCACCCAGCCTGGAGAGGGAGGAGAGGAAGGGAATCTTCCCCCACCATGTGGCCATGCTGGACTGCTGCACCTGCTGGCCCACCAACTGGGCAAACACTGAGGCACACCTTCCAGGCCAGGAGCCAGCCTCTTGCTGGTGTAGGGTGCCTGTGTACAGGCCTCAGCAGGAGCCATAGAGTGGCTGGGGTCTGGGTGCACATTAGGGACGTCCCTGCCTCAGGGTGGGACTTGCTCCATCATAGGAACACGTGTGTACATCCATGCATGCTCACACAAGCACCTTCATTCAAGAAATATTTATTAATTAAAAGCTTTCTAGAGACAAATGAACATGAGAACACACCATATCAAAGCCTATGAGAGACAGCAAAGGAGTCTTAAGATGGAAGCCGATAGAATGAACGCCTGTATCAAAAAAGTAGAACGACCTCAAACAACAAACTTACTTTATTCCTCAAGAAAACTAGAAAAACAAAGACAATCTAAGCCAAAAATAAGTTGAAGGAAAGAAATAATAACGATCAGAGCAGAAATAAATAAAATAGAGATGAGGAAAACAACACAAAAGGTCAACAAAGCAAAAAGCTGATTTTTTTTAAAAAAAGACAAAATCAACAAACCTTTAGCTAGACTAAGAAAAAAGAGAAAACTCAAAATAAATCGGAAAGGAGAAAGGATACATTACAGCTAATACCACAGAAATACAAAACATGACTACCACAGTAGTGGTAACAGACTACTGCAAACAACTAAGCACCAACAAATTGAGAAACCTATAGAAAATGGATAAATTCCTAGACACATAACAACCTACCAAGATTGACTCAAGAAGAAACAGAAAACCTGAACAGACCAATGAATAATGAGATTGAAGCAGTAATGAAAAGCTCCCATCAAAGAAAAGCCAAGGACCTGATGGCTTCAGTGCTAAAGTCCAGTAAATATTTAAGGAAGAGTTAAAACCAATTCTACTCAAACTATATGTTTTAGTCTGTTCTCATGCTGCTAATAAAGACATACCTGAGACTGGGTGATTTATAAAGAAAAAGAGGTTTAATGGACTCATAGTTCCACATGGCTGGGGAGGCCTCACAATCATGGTGGAAGGGAAAAGGCATGTCTTACATGGTGGCAGGCAAGAAAAAATGAGAGCCAAGTGAAAGGGGAAACCCCTTATAAAATCATCAGATCTTGTCAGACTTATTCACTGTCACAAGAACAGTAGGGGAAAACCACCCCCATGATTCAATTATCTCCCACTGGGTCCCTCCCACAACAAGTGGGAATTATGGGAGCTACAATTCAAGATGTGATTTGGGTGGGGACACAGCCAAACCATATCATTATAAAAAAAAAAAAAAAGAAAGAAAGAAAGAAAGAAAGAAAGTAAAAGAAAAAAACAAAGAGAAGGGAATACTTTCAAACTTTATTCTACAAGGCCAGTATTACTCTGATACAGAAACCACACAAAGATACAACAACAACCAAATAATATCCCTCATGAACACTCGCAAAAATCCTCAGCAAAATGCCAGCAAACCACATTTAACAACAGATTAGAAAGATCATTCACCGTGATCAAGTGTGATTCATCCCAGTGATGCAAAAATTGTTCAACGTACACAAATCAATAAACGCGATACATCACATGAACAGAATCAAGGGCAAAAACCATATCATTATTTCAATAGATGCTGAAAAAGCATTCATTAAAATTCAAAATCCTTCATGATAGAAACTCTCAACAAACTTGAAATAGAAGAAGATATAATACCTGACCACAATAAAGGCCATATATGGCAAACCCATAGCTAACATTATACTGAATGGGGAAAAGTTGAACGTTTTTCCTCTGAAATCTGGAATAAAAAGGGGATGCCCACTTTCACCACTTGTATTCAACTGGAAGTTGAATACTGGAAGTTGTATAGTACTGGAAGTTCTAGCCAGGGCGATTAGACAAGAGAAAGAAATAAAGGGCATCCAAATTGGAAAGGAGAAAGTCTAATTGTCCCTGTTTATAGATGGCATGATTTTATGAATAGAAAATCCTAAAGATTCCACCAAAAAAACTGTTAGAGCTAATAAATTAACTTAGCAAACTTAAGGATGAAAAAATCAATATACAAAAAAATCAGTAGCACTTCTATACACAAATAGCAAGCTATCTGAAAAAGAAATCAAGAAAGGAAATATATTTACAGTAGCTACAAAAAGAAAAAATACCTAGGAATCAGCTTAACCAAGGAGGTAAAAGATCTCTATAGTGAAAACTGTAATACATTGATGAAAGAAATTAAAGTGGACACAAATAAATGGAAAGATATTTATGAATTAGAACTACTGATATTGTTAAAATGTCTGTATTACTCAAAGTAATCTGTGGATTCAATGCAACCCTTATCAAAATACCGATGACATTCTTTACCAAAGCGGAAAAAACAATCTTTTCTTTTTAGACAGAGTCTCCTTTGTCACCAGGGTGGAGTGCAGTGGCGCGATCTCTGCTCACTGCAACCTCTGCCCCCTGGGTTCAAACGATTCTTCTGCCTCAGTCTCCCAAGTATCTGGGACTACAGGTGTGTGCCACCACATCCAGCTAATTTTTGTATTTTTAGTAGAGACAGGGTTTCATCACATATGTTGGCCAGGATGGCCTTGATCTCTTGACCTTGTGATCCACCCACCTTGGCCTCCCAAAGTACTTGGATTACAGGCATGAGCAACTGTGCCCAGATTTTAAAAAATCTTAAAATTCATATGGAAAGGCAAAGACCCCAAATACCTGAAGCAATCTTCAGCAAAAAGGACAAAACTGGAGGCATCACGCTACCTAAATTCAAAATATACTACAAAGCTATAGTAACCAAAACAACATGGTACTGGCATAAAAACAGTTGCATAGATCAGTAGAACAGAATAGAGAACTCAGAAATGAATGCATGTGTTTTCAACCAACTGATTTTTGACAAAGACACTAAGAATACACACTGGGGAAAGGATGGTCTCGTCAATAAATGATATTGGGACAACTAAATACCCACAGGCAGAACAATGAAACTAGAGTTCTATCTCTCATCATATACAAAAATTAGTTCTAAATGGCTTAAAGACTTACATGTAAGATTCAAAACTATGAAACTTCTAGAAGAAAATATGGGGGAAATGCTTCATAAAATTGGGCTGGGCAAGGATTTTTTAAAGAAGATCTCAAAGGCATAAAAGCAAAAATAGACAAATGAGATTACATCAAGCTAAAAAGCTTCTGCACAGCAAAGGAAACAGTCAAAATGAAAAGATGATCCACAGAGTGGGAAAGAGTATTGCAAACTATGCACTTGACAATGGGTTAACATTTAGAATCCGTAAACAACGCAATAGCAGAGAAACAAATAATCCGATTAAAAATGGGCAAAGTGATGTACAAATGACTAACAGATACATGAAAAAAATACTCCACATCACTAATATCGGAGAAATGCAAATGGTAACCGCAGTGCGACATCACCTCACCCCAGCTAGAACAGCTGTAACCAAAAAGACAAAAAATTAACAAATGCTGGCAGGGATGGAGAGAAAAGGGGATTCTTACATTCTGTTTGTGGGAATGTAAATTAGTGTAACCATTATAGAAAACAGTTCGGAGGCTCTTTGAAAAATTAAAAATAGAACTACTATATAATCCAGCAATCCCATTCCTGGGTATGTATTCAAAGGAAATAAAATCGGTATGTCTAAGAGGTATCTGCCCTCTCATGTTTACTGCAGGATTATTCACAATAGCCAAGGTATGGAATCAACCTAAGTGTCCATCTGATGATGAATGGATAAAGAAAACGTGGTTTACATGCGCAGGAGAATGCTATTCAGCCACAACACAGAATGAAATCCTATCAGTTGTGACAACATGGATGAACCTGGAGGACGTTATGTTGAGTGAACAAAGCCAAGCACAGAAGGACAAACCCTGCACGATCTCAGTCGTGTGTGGAATCTAAAGAAGCTGATTTCATAGAAATACAGAGTAGAATGGTGGTCACCAGAGGCTGGGGAGTCTCTTCAATAAATGATCTCTTCAATAAATGTTGCTGGGATAATCAAATATCCACAGGCAGAGGAACGAAACTAGAGGTCTATCTCTCACCATACGAAGAAATCAACTCTAAATGGATTAAAGACTTAAAGATTCAAAACCTATGAAACTTCTCCCATTGGGGAGACTGGGGAGGCTGGTCAACAGGTACACAGTTACAGTCAGACAGGATGAATAAGTTCTGGTATTCTACTGCACCAAAGTGTGATCATAGCAAATAATAACGTAATGTAGATTTCAAGATAGCTGGAAGATTCTGAATGTTATCACCATAAAGAGATGATAAATGTTTTAATTGGCCGGTATGGTAATTACTATGACTTTTTCACATGTATGCATACATTGAAACATCACCTTGTCCTCCTTAAATGTGTATGATTCTTATGCGTCAATTATACGTAAAAATTAAATATGATAAAAGAAATATTTATTAAGCACTTACTTTGCACCAGAGCTTGTTCCAAGTTCGGAGAATACAGCAGTGAATAAAAGACATCTCTGCCCTCATAGAACCCACATCCTTGGCATGTCCTACTCTCCAAATAAGCCAATTAGAAAGGAGACCCTATTCTAGTCACATGCTGTCCACTGATTAGTGTCAAGCCCTCAGGCCACTGATTTCTTGTGTGCTCTCTTTCTGTCCAGACTCACCACAATGATCAGCAGTTCCCACCCCAGCCTTCTCCCCTGTCTCCTCCCAGATTCTCTTTGCTTTTAGCCTTTCTGTCCCTTCCCCGAATTCCCTGCCCTGTTGTCTGCCCCTCATCTCTCCATCCCCTTCACCACCTCTAGGTTTCTCCCCAGACCTTTCTCTCAGCAGTGGGAGCTCCCGGTCGGCAGGAGCTGAGCTGGCCTTGGGGCCCATACCTGCCTGAGGACAGCCAGGAGGAACTCCATTCACTGCTGGTCAAGCTGTCCCTGAGGACCATCACAGGGCAAGGGCTGGCCACCTATGGAGTCAGCCAAGTGGGTTTCTTGTGCCTCTAGGGACATCCCGTAAAATCTCTTGGTTCCCGAATTAAAGCAGGCATTTGGTGAGTGAGTGCTTCTTACAGGCCAGGCTCTGCTCACAGCCCCTAGAAGCATTACCTATTTTAATGCTCCAACAACCACACACAGCAGGCACAGTTATTGTAACTTAATTCCCCAGAGAGGACACAGAGCACGAGGGGACTTCCCAAGGTCACAGAAGAGGAGAAAAGCAAGGCCAGGCTTACACCCCACATGCCTGCTGTTGGCCCCCATCTCTGCTGCCTCCCCCATACTCTGTCTGTAAGGGGATGGACAGTTACCATAGCCTATTCTTCATGGAAACTGCTTTTTAATTTAATTTCTGTTTAACTTTTATTTTTATGGGGCAACACTTCAGTTTATAAAATAGAATGAGTATCCCCTACACAAGAACTGCTTTTGTCCTCAAGTGGGGGCCAATGAAACCCACTTGGTGTCATTGACAACAGCTGAAGGTGTGCCCTTCCCATGGGCCCTCTCATGTCCTACTCTCCAAATAACCGAATATTTTCCTAGGCCCAGACAATACATCTGTAATGGCAGAAGTTCAAACAGACGGGGAGGGGAGCAGCTCACTTTTATTTGGGAATGGGGCAGCCCTGAGGTCCCGCCACCACCCCTCTAGGAGGCTGCCTCCTCTGCTGTCTCATAAAGCTGCCCGCTCCACCTGCCATGGAGAAGCAATGAGATCCTCTGTTCCCTTGTTCACTGCTCAGCTAGCTTGGCTACAAGACCAGTGTTACAGACTTATTAATTACCAGGATAATTAGGGCTGGGGAAATCCAGACACACATACAATCAGTGCCCTCCTCTACCTCTCTGCACATTCCCCTCCTGGTCTCCCTGAAATCCTGGGAAGCAGTGTTCCCCTGTCATCTCCATGCTGTGGCTCCTAATAGACCCACCCTTGTCAGTTCCAAAATGCCCAAAGGAAGGCTGAGTTGTGCTCCGGCCTGCCCAGCTGCTATAGTCATGCTGTAGCTCCCGTGGAAAACCTCCTTTAGCCCACTCCAGAGCTCTGAGACACCCTAAAGAGCCAAGTCCTTGCCCCTCACCCCTAGAGCTCAAACTGCCTCTCATCTTGCCCCTTCTTCCAACTTAGACTGTAGAAAACGCTGGATAAGGTAAGGCTTCCTAACCAAGCATCCCTGCACCTAAAAATGGACCACTTAATTTCAGGACCCCCTGAAATGGTCAGCAAAAGTTTATCTGCACACATCTGTACATTTAGCTGAGAAAACTTCACAGCTGACATCAAATCCTCACAGAGTCCTGAGCCCCAGTGGAGTAAGAATCTCTGAATCTAACACATCACAGAGACCACCCCCATAACACTTTACCAGCCGGGTGTGATGGCTCACGCCTGTAATCCCAGCACTTTTGGAAGCTGAGGCAGGAGGATCATGAGGTCAAGAGATCGAGACCATCCTGGCCAACATGGTGATATCCCACCTCCACTAAAAATACGAAAGTTAGCTTGGCGTGGTGCATGTGCCTGTAATCCCAGCTACTTGCGGGGCTGAGGCAGGAGAATCACTTGTACCAGGAGGCGGAGGTTGCAGTGAGCCGAGATTGCACCACTGCACTCCAGCCTGGGCGACAGAGTAAGATTCCATCTCAAAAAAAAAAAAAGACCATTTTACCAAGGACATAAGCCTCTGCGAGCTCGCCTAATACTTGCTTCCATGTAGAGAGACAGGCTGTCACGTGATGGTTGGGAGCACCAGTCTGCAGCCGGACCACCTGAGTTCCATCCCAGTGCTGCTACTGTTTAGCTATGTCACATCAGTTTCCCTGAAAAATGGGATCACATATCATCTGGGTTTCCTCCTTGGGTCACTACGGTGAGTGGTAGCAGCCCGGCTGCTCCAACTGGAACTTAAAAATCACTAGGGAGCACTCAGGTCATAATCTAAAGGAAGAAACACTACTCTGGACTCAGGCTGAAGTTACAGTCAACACCCCTCCCTCCACCAAGACCAGCACAGAGAGTCCGTCTCCAGCATCCTCCTATCACAGCACTCTCCAGGACTGGAGAAGCCCAGCCTCCTTTCTGAAAACAGGATTCAGAACTCATAGAAGCCTCCCTGTCCTGGGAATCTCAAGAGACCACTTGAGCACAGAAGCCTGGCTTGGCATGGCAGGCACCCCTAGGCTGGAGAGCTTACCCTCTGCCACACACACCTGGAGAGTCAACCATTGCAAAGAGAAATAGCAGGACAGATCCTGCCCCTGTGGGACGGTGCTGCCAGTCTAGAGTATGGTGCCAAGCACGGGCTCAAGACTCCTCCAGAGGCTAATGGCAAGCCAGGCTGCTTCAGGAAGGGAGGGAGAGGGGAGGAAGAAGAGAGGGAAGAGGAGGGAGGAAGAAAGGAGGGAAGAGGGATGGGAAGGAAGGAAGAGAATCAGAGAGGGAGGGGAGGAGGAAGAGAGAGAAGGTGGGAGGAAGGAAGAGAGGGAGGGGGAGGCAGACAGGAGGGGAAGGAGGGAAGGAAGGAGGCTCTTCAAGCCTCTTCAAGCCTCTCCATCCCTCCCTCTTCAAGGCAAAATATTCTTTATGTAAAAAAAAAAAAAAAAAAAAAAAAATCCTCCCCCCTCATCCTTTTCCTTTCTGAACAAGAGCTTTGTAACACTAGATGGTTGATCCGAAAATAACTGTTTAGCCCTTAGACAGAGGTGTTTTTTAACAGGAGAAGCTGAGATATTTTGAAAGCCACCCCTGAGGCGAGAAAGTTGTGCAAAAGGCACTAATTGTCAGCACTCCCCAAGGACGGCCCGCCTGTTCCAAGGCAGGAGGAAAGGGCTGGGCTGTCAGCTCCCGATTCCTGGGGGAGTCTGCCTCGCCCGCGCTCAGCCAGCCAGGCCAGCTTCCTGCCCGGCATGGAGGAGATAAAACACAGGAACACAGACGATCTTACATAACCGAAGCGGGACTGAACATTTTCAGCAAATTACCTCTGTTATGAGCTCCGCCATAAAATCGCCTCACAAGTGAATTTAGTTTTTCTTCCCTCCGTGCCCAATCAATTAGCACATGAGTAATACCAAGCCCATTAGGACAAACTGATGCCGGGGGAGTTATGTCATCTGCTATAGAAATGATTGCTTAATATACCAGTTGGCTCCGAGGAGCTCTTAGCCACACACAATCTTGCCATAATCAATAGCAACAGTCAAACAACGCCGTTTCCAACGAGAACACTGCTGGGCAGAGCCTGATCCAGAGCCAGTGTCGGGGACACAGAAGCTGAGTGGGCCCCAAATACCAACCCCCGCCCTCCACCTTCCTCCTCCAACCTCCCCTCCCTGCTGCTGCCCTTCAAAGCCAACAGGAGAAGCCTGATGTTGACTCAGAGAAATAGAACCCTGGGTGGGGAGGGGGCAGCGGTGGGCAGGGAGCGGGGGCGGAGGGGAAAGCTGGGGGGGCCAAGGACGTGTGTTCAGAGAAAGCCTGGCTTGCCAGAGCCTGGGAGTTGTGGGAATTCCTATCCAAGAGGGAAAGGAAAGCAATGGGACTCTTTCTGCCTCCTTATTTCCTAGCAACTGCAGAATGGGCTTTCAGAAGGAACATTGAAAGACATGTGAGATTAAACCCTGTGTGGAGCTGAGCACACGTGAGTGTTCAAGGCACGTGTGTGTGAGCACATGTGTGGGCACATTCATACACATGAGCGTAAACCAGGACAGGTGCCCGCACCTATATAGGTTTACATGGATGCATGTACAGTTGGGTGAGGCCAGCATGGAGGGCTGTGTGTGTGTGTGTGTGCTCATGTATGTGCATGTGTGTGTGGTGTGTGTGTGTGTGTGTAGCTGCTGGAGTACTGATCACATGTGTGCATATGAGTGTCCATTTGTGTGCAGGTATGTGCATATGTTCCCTTTACTCTAGAATGCAGCCCTCCTGCAAGATTAGCCGGCCTGCCCTATCATGTGCTTGAATCACAATTCTGGGCTGCAGAAACCAGCTCAGAAAAGAGCCTTTTCCCCAAGATGATGGGGAAGAGAGCCAGCGCACTGCAGCTGGCAGCCACCTGGGCGTGGCATCGTGGAAAAGCACCAGCTTGGCTTTGGAGCTAGATTGCCCTTGGATCTGGGCCCCATGCTGCCATCTAGAAGGGCAAGTTCTTTAATTTCCCTGGGCCACAGATGCCTCATCCGTGAGACAGAGATGTCAACTTGACCCCGAGAAGGCTAGGCTAAGTAAGGGTTGGTGTACAGAAAGCACTTAGCAAGCCTGCCGGAAGGAGCATGCACTCAACTCAGCTATTGTGATTCACTGCTGTGCTCCTGCCATCTCCTTGCTTGCCCAGATGAGGACTCAGATCTCCACCCTCCCTGCTCTGGGGAGGCTGAGGGAGCCACTCCATTTCCCTCCTAGCTCCTCAGAGAAGAGTTACTGTATCCCAGACATGAGCACATCCCACTAGCAGCGAATGTTTCCAGCCTCGGCCTCCACCCATCTCCTCTGGGCAGGCCCCTCGCCCCCTGGCTAGCTGGGTGCCTCCCTGGCAAGGCAATTCGTGGCCTCCACAGTCAGGCAGAGCTGCTTTTCACCTAGCTACAAGCCCATGGGCCAGGGGGCAGAGAGGGTGAGGGCCCACTTTACATGGGCGAACCCAGAGGTCCAGCATGTCAGACACACAGCGAGATCGCCACAGGCTTTGCAAACCTTTCGTCCATTACAGATGAGGAAAGAAGTTCCCAAGGTCAGCCAGTGAGTTAGAGCCAGGGCCCGCATCAGACCCAGAGATGCGGGCATGGAGGTGGGATTTTGTTCCCACGACGTGGTGGGTTGGGGGGTAGGGGAGGCTGGACCACAAAGCATTCTGGGAGGAAACATAGACCTGCAGCTATGAGGAAGGGCAAATTAATAACTGGGTATTGTGGGGAGCAGAGGAGTGGGTGCAGAAATGACTGTTCAGTCTTCTGAAATGCTGCATTTTTAGGAGCAAGCTGACTGCCCTCTTTTCCTCCCTAGCCTCAGTTTACCCATCCATAAGATGGATAGAATGGACTCTCAAGCCTACAGTCCCTTCTAGGTTTGCTGCTCTGGGACTGGGCTATGCGGTCCCTGGGACGGGGCTGCATGAGCTATAATCTTGCTGGCAGCCACGGTTGGAGATATGGGAGTGGAGAGATTCTGGGGCGGTACAGCCGTGCCCCTGTCCCCCGCTCCTGTTGTAGCATGGAAAGTCTTCCTCCTACTTTCTGAGTCACACATAGGCAACCGTAGAGGCAGCATGGCAGGGAGGCAGGACGTTTTCCAACTGCTGCCTTCAATGGCTGTGCAGATGTGGGTGGTCCCTCTGCCTTCTGCCCCTGTTAGAGGCATTAAGGGTCGCCCCTAGGAAAATTCAGAGAGGTTGCTGCATCAAGAGCCTTTTAAGTACTGGACCACATGGTGTAGACCAGCAGTGAATCAATAAAACAAACAGCTCTGCCCTCTTGGAACTGACATTGGAGATTAGGCATGGGGACAAAATAATAAGAAAAATAGAAAGAATATCAGGGGTGATAAGTGTCACAGACAAAAATCAAACAGGGAAAGGGGGCGTGCAGGAGGGCCACACGGAAGGCACGGGCGCAGTTCAGTGAACAAGACTACAAGAAAAGAGATCTATTTCTGGGCCTCAGTTTCCTCATCTGTGAAATGGGCACAGTACCACCCACCTTATCTATCTCTCGGGTTCTTACTAGGGAATAATTATGGTCTAAGGGGCTTTATGAGGTTTAAAGTCTAGGGGATGAAAGAGGACCTGGGGGGCACTAGCATGAAATGGGAAAGGTCATGTTAACGATTTTTAGTCTGAGTCAGGACCATGGCTCAGGGCAGTGATGTCCCCACACTGACCCGGGCCCTGTTACTACTGAGCTAGGCCATCATGAAGCCTCCTTGTTGGGTTCTGTTCCTCCACTCTCCTCCATGCCTCAGAAGGCACATGGCTTCCCAGCTCAGAGCCCTCTCATCTCCAAGTGACTCATCTGACACCCATTCCCCACAACCCCCTTCTAACAAACAGAGCTGGGGGTACTCAGGTCCTGGAGCCTGCTGGGATCTCCCGCTCTGTGACTCCTGGGGAGCCATCTCCTCCTCCAAGCTTCTTTCTCAGCTGTCAGAGGACAGTCCCTGTGCAGGTGGAAAAGCTGATGTGTGCCAGGCACCTCATCCCACACATGCTGGCAGATATTGGGTGTCTGGGGTTCCCCTCCTCATGTGTGCACACATCCCCTTTTCTCAGGGAATTGTAAAGAATAAATGAGATGCAGCCATGAGCCAACTTGAGCATTTCCTAGGTGTCAACCACCTGAGTACCTTTCATTTGTATTTCATTTAACCCTAAAAATAATCCCACCATGGTGTAGACACACTCACTGTTCTGAAGGTGCCGTGAAGTCACTGAACTCTTGGAGCCTCCGTTTCCTTATCTCTAGACCCCTGAGAGGGTGAGTGTTTTCCCAGGCCACACAGGAAGTGGGGGCCCAGGCCGCCTATCTCCGGGGCCCTGAGAAAGACCACTCTGCAGTTCCTCCTCCAGACTGTGAATGTGGAGAATGCTTTGTGGACTGTGAGGTAGTCAATGAGTGGCAGTTACCACCCAGCCTCAGCTGCATCCAGAGAAAGGGGCAAGGAAGCTGGCTGGTGCCTTAGATGACAGCCACAAGCTAGGTTCCCCTCCTGGTCCCAAGACAAAATTAAATTCCTCTGATGAAGAGCAGCTCGCAGTCACCTCTAGAAGAGCTGTGGAGATATTTTGGTCTCCAGCTGCCTAACTCTTTTCAGTCTCAATGGGTCCTAGACTGAAGGTGTCCCTGGTTAGGGTCCCTGCATGCCCCAAGATGTGTGATGTCCAGGCTTCTGTCTCCTCTTCCATAAAATGAGAGACTTAGAAGATGACAACCTCAAAATTACTTCATTGAGAGGCAGGATTTTTGGTGAGCAGAGCTTTAGACGGAAAGACGGGAGTGCTGAGTTCCAGTTCTAGCCCTGCCACAAGGTGCCATGAAGTCACTGAACTCCTGGGGCCTCAGTTTCCTTATCTGTAAATCAAGGATAATGCCACACACCCTATAATACAGAATTCTCATCAGGGAAGATTCAACCCTTTGCTCAAGGTGGGCAGTTTGACGAAGTCAAGAGAGCATGCTCGGCTTCATCGAGAGAGAAAAGAGACCACATGGGTTCTAATCCTGGTTCAGCAGCTTCTGCACAACTGGATCTTGAGTAAGCCCTTTTCTGAGCCTTCTTTTTCATCTGGGGGGAAAAACTGCCCTAAGCCTGTTGCAAAGGTTAAATAAGCCAAGGAGGTGTTCAATGGTTTTCCCTCCCTTTACAGAGCATCTAGGAGCATCTACTGTGAGTGATGTTGCAGTAGCCAGCCTCTGAGATGGTCCCCAGTGCCTGCTGGAACTGATGCCTTCAAGCAGCCTCCTTCACCCTGTGACCTTTGTTAAGAGATAGAATTTGCAGAAAAGATGGAATGTGATCTCCGAGGCTAGGTGGGACAAGACACTGCTGCTTTCTCCTGCTTTCTTAGATCTCTCACTGAAAGGTAGCCGCCATGTTGTGAGGATGCTCACGCAGCCCCACAGAGTGTGGTTCCACACGACAAGGAACTAAGGCCTCCTGCCAACAGCCAGCATCAGCTTCCCAGCTGTGTAAGAGAGCCATCTTGGAAACAAATCTTCCAGCTCAGTCAAGTTTCCGATGACTGCATTTCTGGCTGACATCATGACTGCAACTTCTTGAGAGGCCTTGAGCCAGAACCCCCCAGCTAAATCATTTCTGATACCACTATACTGATAGTAACTCATCATCAGTAACTCACATGCCTAGCTCTATTTACAGTTTCAACATTTACCATTAAAGAAATATGCTACGCATGCCACACTGTTAAACACAGCGCTTCACACAGATGTCTACACTGAAGCACTCACTCATGCACCAACCTCCATTATTTTTTATTTTTTATTTTTTTTACTTTTCTTTTTTTGAGACCAAGTCTCACTCTGTCACCCAGGCTGGAGTGCAGTGGCACGATCTCAGCTCACTGCAACTTCCACCTCCTGAATTCAAGCGATTCTCCTGCCTCAGCCTCCCTAGTAGCTGGGACTACAGGTGCTCACCACTACGCCTGGCTAATTTTTTGTAGTTTAGTAGAGACAGGGCTTCACCATGTTGCCCAGGCTGGTCTCGAACTCCTGAGCTCAGGAAGTCCGCCCACCTCGGCCTCCCAAAGAGCTGGGATTACAGGTGTGAGCCACCACGCCCTGGCCCCAACCTGCATTCAACACAGAGTATCAGGATTCCTGACCCAGAGAAACTGTGTGAGATATAAATGCTTACTGTTGCTTTAAACTACAACATTCAGGGATAATTTGTTATGCAGCAGTAGATAACAACCGGGTGTGGTCTCTGCCCACTTTTACCTGGATTTAGAGGAGAGAAAAGCACATGGAGAGACAGTAACATAAGGTGTGTGTGGTCACAGCCAACTTTCAGCATCACACGCTTCTCAAAGGCCAGGGCACAGACCTTCTACCTGTGGGTGGAAATGGGTAATGAGAACTTAAATCCAGGCACATCACCGGATCACGTTAGGGAGTCAGCTTGCAAAAATGATTAGGAGGGTTTTAATACCCAGCGATTGGATGGATACCCATCTCCTGCTGCGACCTCGGACTCATTAACCTAGCGGTCCTGCGTGGGCAATCAATCATTTGTGCTGGTGGAGTGGCCTCCATCTCAGATCTCTTATGGGTCCTTCCAGAACCCAGAGATTTGAAATAATTAGCATCCTCCTTGGCATGATGCAACCAGCTTCTCTTAAGTGCAACTCGGATCCTCCTTCAGACCTTGCCTCAGCGAATAGCTCTGAGCTTGGGGTCCTCCTGGGAGAGTGCGTGGGGGAGGCAGGCTGGGCTCGCCTCCCGCTTCGTTTCCTCTGCTCCCAGTAGAGATGCTCTTAAGAGGCAGTGCAGCCTGGTGGTAGAAGCACTGAGCCCAGGGTGGGAATGCCAGGGCCCCAGGGCTGCTCCACTGCCAGTGATCGTGTTATCAAGTCATGTCCCCTCCCAGACATGTGACCCCACCCCCGGTCCAGTTCTCTTCTTGAGCTCTGTCACCGACCACCCAGAGACCCTCTCCCCAAGACTCCCCAGAGTCAGTTCCTCATGTTTCCCCACGCAAAACTCCCCATCTCATCCCCAGCCACCATTTTTCTTTCTGCACTCACTTTGGCATTTCCTTCTTTAGGTTTCTTCAGCAGATTCTATCCTCTCATCTCTGGAAATACTTAATCCAGCCCTACCCTTAGGCCACGCCTAAACACATCAGCCGCTTCCTCCATAGCTTTCCTACCCCGAACTCTTCATTCCAGTAAGTCTTTTCTTGGACACTGCTTTCAACATAGCCTCCTTCTGCTCCAAGACAGGCGGGCGCTCCACTGAACATCGCAGCTCTCCATGTGATAGTCCAACCAGCCTGGTCCAACCCACAGTTCACCCAAACATGCTCAGTGTACCACTGGTGGAGTGGCTTCTCTCCCAGACCTCTTCTGGGGCCTTAGAACCCAGAGATTTGAAATCATAAAAATTCTTCTTGGTGTGGTGCAACCAGCTTCCCTTAAGTGAAACTTGGTTCATTTTTCAGACCTTGCCTTAGCAAATAGCTCTAAGCTTGCAGCCCCTCCTGCGGTAGTGAGTGGTGCATGTGCTCAGGATCCCACTCTCCTGCCTTCCCTCTCCCTCTGTCTAGCAGACCCCACAATCTCAGTGTCTTGCTCAGCCTCTCTTCTTCCCAGAAGCTGGCCCTGCCAGCTCTGGCTCCTGCGGGTCTCTCCCCAGCTGGGAACTCCTGCAGCACTTTCGGCACCGACCCTGCAGCTTCACACTGACTCCTCCCAGCTGGAGGGCCCCTCACCTGTCTACTTTAGGGTTTGTGCAGACCAACAAGACCTTTGAGAATCCCGTCATCCACATCCCCTTGCAGGGCCTGGAGTGGAGCTTGTTCAGTGCAAATGTACAGCAAATGTTTCTTTTCATCTAATGACTTAAGATAGGGTCTCTGCCCTTGAGAATATTCCTTGAGGAATATTCTGCTACATTTGTATTCATAGAATTTAGAGCTCAAAGAAGCCCAGGAGACCCCTGTTCAATCCCCTACAGATGAAGCACTAAGCCCTGCCCAGCCCCACACCTCTGTGGGGGGCCAGATTGTACAATAAAAAGCAGCATTCAATTTTTTCTGGATCTCAAATACTATGTAGGAAAAAAAACCCATAAAACATTATTAGCTAGGTATCAGGAGAGCTGGTTTGAAGTCTAAGGTGTGCAATTTATTTGCTGTGTGACTTTGGGCAAGTCACTTAACCTCTCTGGGTCTCAAGTGTGGATTTTGCTTTATCGTGTGTGTGTGTGTGAAGCTTTTACACATACACACACATACATACATACATATATGTATGTATATATACATGTATGTATATATATACACATATATGTATGTGTATATATATATATATATATGAGGAGTTTGCAGAGCTTTTGTAGAGTCATTGGCTCTAGGCTGAAGCAAGAGGGGTAGAAGAATGTCACCTTTCTGATAACCAGCCAGCCCCCCAAATCCAAGCTGCTCAGAAGCAGCACTGACTCCATCTGCAACCCTTTGTTCCATCACTGCCAGCTTCCCTTTACTCCCCTCCTCTTTCTCACCAGGATGCCCCCCGCTGGCCAGGTCAACCCACCCACACCAGGCCAGGCACCTCGGCAAACCCAGGCTGTTCCAGATCTTCCCTGAAATACTGGCAGGGTCTAAGCTCCTTTCCAGACAGGATCCCTGTGGAGAACTAACTGGAGCTGACAGCTCGGAGGCTTTGTAATCTGGAGAGGCAGCAGATGATTGAACGTTTTCCACAGCCAGACAGAGGGCAACCTCACCTGGCCAGACCCCCTGTCAGGGGCAGCCTCAGGGCTTCCAGGCCAAGATTTTTCTTGGAGACCCACCAGTCTTGCTCTCTGACACCGAATATTTTCCTGAACCAATCCCAGGGGGTTGCAGGGTTGCATGCATGATGCCCTATCTGCAGGTAATAGGAGGAGCAAAGTGAATGCACAGTGAAAGGTGGTTCTAGGGAACAGGAGGCCCACTGCCCCCGGGGGCTTCTCGAGAGCATTCCTGGGACTAGCTGCAAAGTGGGGCCTTCCAGAGAGAACACTGAGTTTCCGCAGCTCTGAGTTTTGATAAAAATGGCTGCCCATAATTAATGCATGGAACGCTGTAGAGGAGGAGGCCACTGGATACTTTCCGAAGCAGCGCCCAACTTCCAGAAACATAGAAGGCTATTAATTATTGATCCTCAGGCAGGAGCTGCACCTCCCTGGGCAGAAGCGGCTCTGAGATGATTTCCTATGTAAATCTGCAAGAACCCAATGGGAACACCAATGCTTGGTGGGCAAGAGGGGGCCAATTGCAGGCAGCCAGTGCCCTGATGCTTCCCCCTGCTTCCTCAGCCATTCCCACCGGGCAAGGGGTCAGGCCCAGAGGCAGAGACCCACCCCCAAAGCCAAACTGTTATTATCATTACCGTTGTCATCTATTAAAAGGAGCCCCCATCAAGGCAGCTGACCTTCCTAACAGAGTCGCCTCATTAAATTCCTGTTGGGACAAGGCCAGAGCTTGGAGATCAAGAAAAACTGGATGCCGAGAAAGAAACAGACACCAGCGTGTCCTTATTCAGGACACAGAGTGTTTTATATATATGAAAAGCCGGCCGTAATTTGCTTATAAATAATTGACTTCTCCTAGATTAAAATCTCTAGAGGGATTCTCAGTTTATTCACAACAAGCTGCTTCTGCCTACGGTGCAAATTAGGCCCTTTCAAATCTGTCTTATCTCAACCCTGAACGTTATGAAGAGTGATTTTTTTCCCTTCATCCCCTGTAATAACCTTCAACTAACCTTTAAACCAGAGTGAATAATTTAAATCTTATTTTCATATCAATGGAGGAGTCAAGCCAAGCAATTATCTTTTATCTGTATACTCTGTCGTCAGAGCGGCAGGCATAATCAAGTTTTCCCAAGCGAGCCAGATGAGAGAGAGAAAGAGTGAGGAAGTGAGAGATAGTATCTGAAGACGTTAACGCAACAATGAATTATTCAATAATGAGTACAAGATCTGTCATAACACACACACACACACACACACACACACACACACACACACACAGGGGGAGCTCTACATCTGCCCAATGTTCCAGACAGGCCAAGGCTGGCAGTATCGGGGAGGGGGGTGCCAGGAAGGGGGTCTGGGCTAAGCATGACAAATCGGCAGATCATCTGCTCAATTAGGACAGAGAGCAGGTGCGTGGGGCGCGTTTGCGGCACAGGACGACACTGTTGTGGGCTAAACAACAGGCTGAGGGAAAACACCTAATTTGTGTGACAGTGATTTAGAACAGCTCTAGCTACGATTTTGCTAAAGGGGAGGGGCTCCGGCGAGAAAAAGATTTCAGAGAGGGGGTGTGGAAGGAAGAAGGGAAGATTTTTTTAAAAAATAAATAAATAAAAAGTGAGAAAAGGTTGAAATTCCCCACGGTGCTCATTAAAATTCTACCGCACGCGTTTCTTCCCTGGGTCCCCTCGGACTGCCCACGATCATTTTTATTAATTCATAAAATATCACACCAGTGATTGAGGCTGATGATTAGTGGAGCCGACAAACACAAGAGCTGGTGAAATATTGCAGCAGCTCCTGTCGGGTCTCTCCAAGTGAAAACACAGACATCGCATGAAAATTCATCCTTCAACTAGGCCTTGAGCAGCTGGGCCATGCTGAGGGGCAGGTGGAGGGACCTGTGTATCTACTGTGGCTCCTCTCACCGCAGAGGTCTCCCTTGTTAAGACACCCAGTGGCACCAGCAGACGTTTCTCATCCCTATCTCTTGGATTATGGGAAATGACTGCTTGAGACAGAGATGTCCTTTAACCTCCTAGGGGAAATGAGCTGTCAGGCACTAGCAAGAAGCAGCTCAGATGTTTCCACTAGAAACTCAGCTCCTGGCTTGACAGGTGCAATGACTTAGAAACCAACACCCACAAGAGCCAGGGTGTTCCCACACTTATCCCAGGCTCTTTGCAAAATGTCCTCATCCTCTGCCTCTTCCCAGGAACTCATTCAGTGGCTACGGAGAAAGTCCATTTCTGTGCATCATGTATGAGAACTCCCATTTTACAGGTGAGGAAACCTGTGTCTGGCAATGGTCAATAGTAAGAACAAGGCATCGGGGCCCGCAGAGATGGAGGTTTTGGCTGCAGGGCAAGCAAAGTAAAATTTTGTGTCCAGTTACGTTATAATGACTGTTCTTGCAGGTTTCTACTGTGATTGCCTTTTTCCTTCTGGTTTCTGATGCCCTTCCCGTTTTGTTTTTTTTTTTTTTCTTTTTTAACTGATTGTTGCATTCCACATTTGCTACTACATTTGAAGACATAGCACCTACTTTATGACACAAGGTGGAGAGAAAGACCAGGTCAGTTGCTCTCAACACTGACCTCACCCACAGAGACTTACTAAATGAGAATCTCGAGGAAGGCGGTGAGGCCCAGGAATCTGTATTTCAACCAGCTTGCCAGGTGAGTCTCATGCACTAGAGTTGGAGATCCACTGGCCCAGAGACATCAGTGCTCAAGGCCTTGACTACCTTAGAATCACTGGAAGACCTTTTGAACAAAAGTAATTCCCTAGATTCCACCCCAGAGATTCAGATGCGATTGGTCTGGGGCGAGACCCAGGCATGGTATTCTTCAAAGATTTCCAGGTGTTTCCAGTAAGCATCCAGCCAAGTTGAGAAACACTCAGATATGACAGCACCAGAGCAGAGTCTCCCCCATTCTACCCTCAGTTCCCATGAACTAAATATGATCCCATTCCCCAAACCCCTCCAATTATACGGCACCAGTAACTAGACAGGAACAAAAAAGAGGTCGAATACATTCCTTTGAAAATATTCCTGATTCCATTTGTTTTATGCCTTGGGCACAGAGTCCAGACTAATTTGCATGCATAGATGAAATATTTCAGTTTCTACTTAGAAAATAGCAGTGCTATCTATAATGTGGGAGAAAAGATATACTAAGTGCTTATGTGCTAAACTCAAAATCTTTTCTCCTCTCAATTAGCTCATATAGATATCAAGCTTGTGCTATACACATTTTGCATTTAATGTATTTGTACAGCTTCTATTGGGATCATTTTAGAATCCTGAGCTCGCTCCCAAATCTAGAGAAAGTATGCAAAGGCAGTTTTCATCTTAGGAGCTTGTTTTCAAAGTAAAGTCTGTTTCTCTTGAGAAAACAGTTCAATTTTAGACTTATTGACAATGTAAATTGTAAAACTGATTGGGTTGCCTTCTTTGGTTTAGCCACTGGGAAGCTCAGAGTCGAATTAGCCACTTCCCTCAAACAGGGTTATGACTTACACTGTTGAGACTCACCTTCCTGTTGCTCCTCTGCCCCAGGGTGTAAGTACACAAACATGAATAAAGAGAAATAAAGTAAGTAGGAGCTCATTTCGGTACCTCTTGAACACTCATCTATCACCTCCTGCACCAGGAGTCTTATAGGGATCAGGCAGGTACCATAAATGTGTGGGGTAGGCCAGGGGTACCCCAGTGAGGGGCTATGAACACTGTGGAGAACTGGAGAGCACGTCCCTCAGTTAAAGGCCAAAAAGTTTTAAAAACAAACCAACAAAAATGGTGATCACTGTGTTGTCAAAATGCATCTGCAGGCCGGATCTGCCCACCGGCAGCCCTCTTGCCTAAGCCATAGAGAGAAGGCCCAGGACCTGGTTCAAGTGACCCGGGAGAGATACATGAGAAACGCTTCCATTCCGGAGAGATTGTTTACACTCGCAGTCAATCTCCGTCCTTTAATTTTCACTTTGAATAACTGTTCCAGCCTGAATAGGAGGAAAAGTGTTAAATTCCTGACTGAAAGGAAGTCGATGCTTAGGAAATGTTTGGTAAATGAGCTATTGAATGAGGCTCATTCTTTCCGCTCCCAAAATCTGCTCCAGTGTTGGGAGTTATCACTGAAGCAATCCATGCTCATTGTAGGCAAGATAAACATGTGGACACAAACCAGAAAGAAAACAGAAATGCATATAGGCAGGACCCACAGAGGTGACATAGCCACTTAGCACCTCACTGTGTGAATTCCAGGCACGTGTGTGCGCTCCTGTGAGCATAGTACATAGGCCTACTTTTATTTCCAACTTGTGTTGTTCTAGGAACTTCTTTCTTCTGGGGAAGAATTTATTATTTCCCTAAATTACTTTCCTAAACTCCTAGGAAATATGGCACAGAAGAAACAGCAACCATAAAACTATATTAATTAAAAGAAAAAAAATGACCAAAAAGAGCAAAAACAATCAGAAATACATTACAAATGCTAGATGAAAACTTTCCTGAGATTAAAAATAATAAATCTATAGTAATAAAAATGTAGATCAAATAATCATGATATATCTTGATTAAGTAAGTGAACCTTCAAGAATAATAAAAAAAAGTCTTTCTGTTATTCTGGCTAAATATAAATTATTCAATTTAAGATGCAAAATCAAAATGGTCTCAAAATTCTCCACAGAAACATTCCATGGCAAAAAAAAATTGTAAAAATATCTAAAGTTTGGGAATGAGGAAGTAACTCTCAAATTTTAGACTTAGCAAAATTTTCATTCGCATATAAAGGAAAAAAAAGGGGGCCGGGCACGGTGACTCACGCCTGTAATCCCAGCACTTTGGGAGGCCGAGGCAGGTGGATCACGAGGTCAAGAGATCGAGACCATCCTGGTCAGCATGATGAAACCCCGTCTCTACTAAAAATACAAAAAATTAGCTGGGCATGGTGGCGCATGCCTGTAATCCCAGCTACTCGGGAGGTTGAGGCAGGAGAATTGCCTGAACCCAGGAGGCGGAGGTTGAGGTGAGCCGAGATCGCGCCATTGCACTCCAGCCTGGGTAACAAGAGCGAAACTCCGTCTCAAAAAAAAAAAAAAAGAAGTCATTTACAGAAAAATACATACCTTATTACTCTATATATAGAATTTTAGAACAGATTATGCGAATGATAGTGATGGAAATCACATCAGCATTTGCCTGGGGAAGGGAGTACAGGTAGATTTATAGTAAAGGGGCACGGGGAAGCTTTGGGGTTAATGGAAATGTTTTACATTTTAGTGTGGTCACAAAAGTTACACTAATATATACAGAATATATATTTGTCAAAAGTCAACAACGATTTAGAATTGTGAATTTTATGTATAGAAAGTATACTTTGGCCAGGTGCAGTGGCTCATGCTTGTAATCCTAGCACTTCGGAAGGCCAAGGCAGGTGGATCACCTGAGGTCAGGAGTTCAAGACCAGCATGGCCAACATGGCAAAAACCCATCTCTACTAAAAGTACAAAAATTAGCCAGGTTTGGTGGTGTGGACCTGTAATCCCAGCTACTCGGAAGGCTGAAGCAGGAGAATCACTTGAACCTGGGAGGCAGAGGTTGCAGTGAGCTGAGATTATACCATCCTGGGAAGTACACTCCAGCCTGAGAAGCAGAGTGAGAACCTCTCTCAATAAGAAAAAGAAAAAAAAAAGAAAGTACGCTTTAATAAAAGCATAATCTAATTTTGTTAAAGTCCAAATAACAATAATACATGTGGTGGATAATAAGAACTCACTCGCTTAAAATAAAGATATCTTAAGAATTTTTAAAAACATCAGCCCAATGGATAAGTGGCTGATGGATGTGAATAAGTAAATGAAAACAAGTCAATGAAGTACAAATGAATATTTGAAAAGATGCTCATTTGCTTATATTAAAAGCATAAAATAACACTCAGACGTCATTTCTTGTCCATTAGATTTTCAAATATGAAGACGATTTGGAATGTACAGTGTTTTCCAGGACTTGTGGAAGCAGGAACTCTTACACACTGTTGGTGCAGGTACACATTAGTACAGCCTTTTAGTGGGTAATCTGAAAGCACATAAACCCTTTCACCTGGAAAACTCATTGCCGAAAATTTACTACACAGCTATACTCAATGTGTGCTCAAAGGTTTAAGAGAAAATGTTGCAGCTTTGCTTGCCAGATTTAAAGGAAAGAAAACAAAACGATGTGCCTCAGTATGGAAATAAGTAAATTCTGTTACATCCACACATTATACTTCTACATAGCAAAAAGAAGACATATTTATATGAACCCGTATGAAAAATAGCCATTTACTAAGTAGAAAAGTAAACTAATAGATATTTAATATAATTTTATTTTGTGAAAAAAAATATATTTATAAACGCAAAGTAAGTGTTTAGATGCATACCCACCAAACTGCTCAGGGGCTTTCCTAGGGTAGGAATAGGATTGTAAGGATGAGGATATGGTGAAGACTTTATTCTGTTTTCTTCAGGCAATTGTATAATTTTTTTTTACAAGTGTGATTTATTTTTATAATTAAAAATTTCAAAACAAAACCAGTTCATCTCACTCTTTTCCCAAACACTTCATGACTCATCATTGCTTGTGAAAGTTCACAGGCCTTAGCTTGGCAGTCAAACCCTCTGTGCTCAGATACAATTTATTATTATTTTTATTTGAGACAGAGTCTCACTCGGTCACCCAGGCTGGAGTGCAGTGGCCTGATCTTGGCTCACTGCAACTTCCACCAACCAGATTCAAGTGATTCTCCTACCTCGATCTCCCGCCACCTCAGATCCCAGTGCATCTCCCCTTTGTGATGTGTCTACTCTGTGCACAGTGCTGTCTCTATGAGGAAAGGAGGAGAAAAAATGGGACACAAAGATGAAGAAGAAGACATGGTCCAAACCAGTTGCTGTAGCTCACACCTGTAATCCCAGCACTTTGGGAGGCTAAGGCAGGTAGATCCCTTGAGCCCAGGAGTTCGAGACCAACCTGGGCAACATGGCAAAACTCTGTCTTTACCCAAAAAAAAAAAAAATTAAATAATGATCTGGGTGTGTCCCAGCTACTGGGGATGCTGAGGTGGAAGGATCGTTTAAGCCTGGGAGGTGGAGGCTGGAGTAAGCTAACATTGCACCACTGCACTCCAGCCTGGGCAACAATGCTAGACCCTGCCTCAAAAATAAATAAATAAATAAATAAATAATTTTTTAAATGGTCTTTGCTCTTGTGGCTGTGAACAACAAAGATCTCAGCTATAGGGTCTCAAAATTGAGTCACACTACCATGACTGTCTGCCAAGTATGGTCAGGTGACCAAGGGTAGCACCCAAGATGACCTGGAGCAAATGAGCAGAGTTTCTGTCATCTCTGAAGACATTCTCCCAGCCCTCGTAGCCATCAAGACCTCTGGATGTTCGACCCAAGGATCACCCTGTTCCTCCTCTCCTAAAATACAAGGAACCTCTAAAACCTTATTTGTCTCTACTCCAAAGCCTGCTACCAAATCTGGGTTCCGGGAGAGAGGTTGTTAACCCAGGCACATAGCTGATTACCAGAAAGAGTGTCCCCTGATGGCGGTGGTGGGAAGATAGTATCTTTGCATAAAAAGAACCTTCCTTCTCCTGTATTTTCCAAGTTACAGGTTTGGCTGAGCACAGCAGCTCATGCTGCTCAGCATCAGGATTTAGTCAGCTAAACTAGTTGGCTGGACAGCTGCCTCCACCTCCCATACTGCTTCCTGAGCAGTGAGCCCAAAGGTTGATGAATGGAATAGGACAACCCTCCAGAGGGCAGAGACCCCATTGTCAGTCGAAAGGCTGTAAGCCCTTTGGGAGGCTGAGGCAGGAGGATGGCTTGAGTCCAGGAGACTGAGGCTGCAGTGAGCTGTGACTGCACCACTGCAGTCCAGCCTGGGCAACAGAGTGAGACCCTGTCTCAAAAAAAAAAAAAAGAAAGAAAAAGAAAAAGCTGTGTATAACGGGAAAAAGCTACTAAATATGCCACTGCAAAGCTGCCCTCAGCCCAGCCACAGGTTGAAAGTCCCCAGCTGAGAATGGGATCCTGAGCTGTGGGCCACCAACTTCTCCCAGACCCCCTCAAGCATATTCCTGAAGCTCTTCTGGGAATACAAAGAAGCAGGGCTAAAGAGAACATGAAGTCACTCTCCAGACAGAGGCAGGAGTGAATAAGTAGTTTCAGAAACTGGTGGCTTATGAGCATTGAAATCTGCAAGTGCAGGAGGAAAGCTTTTAAGGAATACATGTCTCTCAAATGCCCACTCAGGTTTTATTTAAATAAGTGATTCCTTCAGAAGGCCAGGGAGGGGGCTCCTGGGGTCCAGGTTGCTTGGGACCAACTGAAGAGAAGCCTAAGGCGGGAGGCACCATAGAAGGAATCAGCGGGGAGGTGGGATTCCTCGGAGAAGGAACCAGGCACTGGCCACAGGGCTGGGACAGACTCAGCTGCAGGAAATGAACAGCACAACCCAAACCCTTCAGATGAGGCAGAAACAGACAAAGGACACAGGGGGATAGAAAAGCGCCTCCTCACTGGACAGCAGTTCTCTCCAGAAGCCCCCTCTCCTCCCAGAAGATACCTGCACCCATGCCCAGAAGCACTCCTTGCCTTCAGCATCAGGGTCCCCCACGCCAGCCAGACCCAGGGCCCACTCTCACCGGGCACCATGCTGAGCAGGCACGGACATTTGTTTTGTCATTTCAGGCTCCTGATGACATGCGGGGTGAGGCCCACTATCATCCGCATTTGTTGGATGTGACCACAGGGCTCACGAGGTTAAACAATTTGTCTGAGGTCACGTGTCCAGGGAGTGGAGGCGTGAACCCAGATGTGTTCAGGCATGTCAGGTGCATGCAGCTCCTGGAACCGTGTCTGAGAGGGCCCCGGGCGAGGGGTTGCAAAGCCCACAACAGCTCCTTCCCTCCTCGGGGACAAATGAGCAGGTTAACAGTCCAGCTCCCCTCCAACAAGGCTTGAGGGACACAACATCAAGTACTTAGGATGCGTGCAATGACAGCACCTCATTAGGATGGAAACAGCAGCACAGAATAATAGCATCCTCTTTACTCTCCTATCAGCCCCTCAATGCAGGGGCAAAAGTTCTGAAGGTTACGAGGTTGAAGTAGGGAATTCTTTTCCAACAGAATTTTGGAAGCAGTGAGTTCTAGTCCTAATTCTGCCCCAACCTGTTTTTGGGATAAGAGGAGGTGAAATTTAAGCTAGACCTTGGAAGATAAGCAGGGTGGGGGTAGGGCTGATGAAAGCAAGATCTGGAGGTGGGTGAGCCTCTCCATTGAGAGCAAGGGCCTCTATTAGCCCAGCAAGATGGGCTCTGCCCACAGCACTGTCTGCAATGTTGCTGTCTCCCCTCCAAATTTACCCCCTCCACCCAAGATGTTTAGTCGGTCTCTTGTCGATATAACACCTGTTGTACCCCCATGATGCACAACGTGTTTCCATGGCCCCTCCCATCCTCAAGCAAAATTGGAGAGCATCGCATAAAAAGCTGTCACCATAGACGCATGGTGACCATTTTACTAAATGCATTGGATGCAGAGGAAGTTGTTCATGTTCACCCAGGAGTCTCTCTTGAGGACCCCCACATCTGAGTGGAGGCTGACACCCCCAGCATGGAGGGAGATGGGGGCTCATAACCTTCCCGACAGTTACAATATGATGTCAGATGCCAGGCGCTGCCTTGCACTTTTGAACAACGTGCTTGGACTTTTCGACTACACAGGCCTAAAAGGAGGAAACTGCTCTCTCATCCGAAGGAACACTCCCCGTCTCCCAGACCTCCCTTCCCAGTTTCTGAAAGAATGGTCTCAGTGCCAACTTAAATATTGCATTTGGTTGGGAGAGGAGGAACCGTGAGCCCAGAATGGAAGTCAAATTATTCCACAAATATTGCTTATTTAAATAACATTTAAAAAATACATCATGCTCAGTGGTGAAGAACTACTAAATTATTGAATTCCCCAAAGCATCCTATAAGCTTTAAAGTGGCTCATGAAGCCCTATAAAAGAATATAATAAACAGAGAAAAAGGAACACCAGGCTCCATGTCAGAATGGCTGTGCGAGCCGATGCTAAACATCTTCATGTGATCTTTCCACTTAAACCAATGATTAAACAGATTAAACAGATGATTACACAAATAAAGATTAATGAAACAAGTAAAGTAATCAAATCTGTATGGGTGTATAAACGAATGATTCCAGACAATATTAGAACAAATTGTCTAAAACTAATAGCAAATGCGTCAGTTGAGCCCCAGCAGCTTTTGTTGGGCTCTCACTTGGATGTAATCAAAACATTTGTTTAAACTAAGATGGATACGAGGCGCTAAGATGTCAGTTTCTTGAAAGAGAAAAATAAAACAAAAGCAATGTCTTTGGTGAGGAGATTGGCACCACCAATCGGGCTGCATTACTCAGGAATCTGGGAACGTTGCATTAAGGGGTGTGCTGGAATTGAGTATCTCTCTGTCTGGTTTTGAAAATAGGCTCTGCCCAAATTATAAAGATAAGCAAGCCTAAAGAAGACAGGGAAATCTAAACTACTGAGAATTTGAGAGGGAGAGAAAAACTGTTTAACCACCACCCCTGCCACCAACCCCCAGCACTTTAGAAACCCCTTTTTAATTATTGGTCATTGATATGCTCATTACAACACACGCTTACCATTTCCCTCTTTCCTTGAGAAGCAAACTGGGATTTCTTAGCAAGAGTGCTCTATTCAGATTTTTTTTTCATGAATTAAAACTAGTGAATTTCATTTTTGGGCCTCCTTAGGATAGTGACTTGCTGTCGACCTGCTGACAGATGCTGGGGATTTCATTGCAAATTGTCAGTCCTGGCAGAGGAAGTCTAAACCCTTGCTAGACTTCAGGTGTGGGCCTTGAATCAGCAGCCTCACCTGGGAGCTCATTCGCAATGCAGGTTCTCGGGCCCTGCCCCAGCCTGCTGAATCGGGATTTGTGTTTTAGCATTTTTCTCAGACAGAGTTGGAAAGGCACTGAACTGTGTCGTTTGGGCGGTGGAAAATTCTCTCAGCACGTTGCCAAAGAGATGGAGAGAGAAGGGCCATTATCTCTGTTCAAGGTAAGACTCTGAAAGAAATGCTTTGAAAACATGACTTTGGGTCTGCTGCATGTTTCAGCTGGGGCCACAGGGCCACTCATGGATGGAGAGAGCAGCCTCGTGCTTTGCCTGTCCTGCTCCTGGGGGCCTGGCCGCTGCTGCTGCTTGCTTCGACAGGGGCTGCAGACTGTGAGGAGGGGTGTCTTGTTGACACTATTGGGTTGCAAGCAACAGAAATCGAACTAGGCTAAAAAAAAGTGTGAGTCATTTGCTCGTTTCTTTTCCGAAAAGATGCAAGGTGCCTCCCAGAACCTACAGGCAAGGTGCTGCTTCAGGAAGTATTGAAACCTCGGCCCAGACAGCCCGTCACGCTCTCATTTTCTCTCTCCCTTTCTCTCTCATTGTTTCCTCTGCCTCTCTCTCAGTCTCTGTTTAATGCTGTCCCCCTGCAAACCAGCTCACTCTGCCTTAGATTTTGTCACAGCTACCTGCCCAACTATACCCATGGAAGACATATTACTTCCGGCTACCTACGGACTTCCTCTCTCAGGCCAAGTTTCAGGTTCAAGGTGAGAGACTGCAGGTGGCTTTGTTTAGGTAGTAACCATCCAGTCCAATCAGCTATGGGGATGAGACCGTGTCCAACAGCCATGCCTGTGGGGAACGTAGCCCTGTGCATGGCAGGGGTGTGTGTGTGTGTGTGTGTGTGTGTGTGTGTGTGTGTGAGGGGGGGGTGAGACTGTGTTGAACAGCCATGCCTGTGGGGACTGTAGCCCTGTGCATGGCAGGGGTGTGTGTGGGGGGGGGGGCGGGGGCGGTGAGACTGTGTTGAACAGCCATGCCTGTGGGGAATGTAGCCCTGTGCATGGCAGGGGTGTGTGTGTGTGTGTGTGTGTGGGGGGGGGGGGGGGGGTGAGACTGTGTTGAACAGCCATGCCTGTGGGGAATGTAGCCCTGTGCATGGCAGGGGTGTGTGTGTGTGTCTGTGTGTGTGTGTGTGTCTGTGTGTGTGTGTGTGTGTCTGTGTGTCTGTGTGTCTGTGTGTGTCTGTGTGTGTGTGTGTGTGTGTCTGTGTGTGTGTGTGTGTCTGTGTGTGTGTGTGTGTGTGTGTGTGTGTGGTATGTGTGTGTTCTCACATAGAAGCACAGTAACTCACCCAGGGTTATACAGTAGTGACAGCAGGATGTGACCCCAGAGACAACACTCTGGGCCTCAGCCTCCTCTGCGTCCTCCTCAGTAGTCTTCCTGGGGTCCTGTATGAGCTAAGTGAGCCTCATCATCACTCCTCTTGCCCCTCTCCATGACATCACCTTCCTTTCAGCACCAGACTCTGGTCTTCAGTGCTCGAGGGCTGTCCCCTCACTGTTCAGAAAATACCGTACCTACTGGGGTTCCTTAGTGTCTTGAAATGTGCTGACAAAGGCCGAAATGCAAGCATCCTCAGACCCCAGTCTCTGAACGGGGTTTGTACTGTAGAGTAAGGTAGTCTGTGTGATGCCGTGGACGGCAGCGTGCTGCTGCACCATCCCTCCGGGGTACCTTGTGGGTATCTCACGGGGGCCTCCAGGAAGCAACACGTGCTCTGGAGGGTGGAAATGCAGTTATTTGGGGAGATATTTGAGAGAGGAGATATTTAGGAGTAGAATAGCTTTTTTGGAATTCCCTAATCATTCCCAAATCGGGGGATTGAGAGAGAGATCAAGAAAGAGGAGCAAAATTGATTAAAAGTCAGGGAGACTGTTAACAATACAGAAGCCTGGGCCCCACCTGGTGGTCCTGAATCAGACTCTCTGGAGGTAGAATTTGGGGATGTCATTACTAAGCTTCCCTTGACACCACTCCTCCACCACCCTTCACCAGTCAAGTCAAGTGACTGACTTGGCCTAGCCAGCTGAGCACCTGGGAACCACTGGACTGGTCAGATGGGGACCCACGGGTCAGGAGAAGTCCCTTGTTCTATGGTCAAACAGCAAGTTGGTTTTTGGCTTAAGACTGAAGTCTGAGTCTCTCAACTCACATTCTAGTGTGTTCCCAAAGCAGGGCAAGGCTCAAAGATGGGGGAGGGGGAAGCCAACTGAGGAAAACAGATACACTTCTTTAGAAAGGAACAAAAAGATTTAGAAGTCAGAAAGGCTTTAGTGCACACAGCTGCTGGCACCAGGCAAGGACGCCACTTTTTATTAACCCAGGCCCTGTGGCAAGGGAAAGGACCAGAGACCTTGCAGTCAAAGGGACCTGGGTCCAAGCTTTGGTTCTGCTCTTCGTGTGATCTAAGAACACGTTCCTAAATGTCTCAATGTCTCAGTTCCTGTATGAACATCAGTCCCCTCAAGAGCAGAGCCCAAGAAACAGGCTTGCCTGTAGGTCATTTACCTTGGAAAGGATCCAGAAGGAAGAACCAGCCAGGGGAACATGAGAGGTGGGAATGTCATCCAAGGATGCATTATTGAGTAAGCCACTGCTGCCATCACCTTCTGAGCCACCCTAGGGAAAACACCACAGAAACATCCATGCGGGGAGGAATGGAGAAAACATTCCTCTCTGGCTTCTGTTCCTCACTGATTAAGGGCAGCTCCACAGCTCTCTCCCCTACCCATGGGGTCCCTGAGCCATGTGATGCTTTGGCCTCAGAGAAGCTCTGGGATGGGAAGTGAAAGCCCCCAGAATAGAGGGTAAAACCTACTCGGAACTGGTCTTCACAGTGGCTGGAGCAAGAGGTGGGACCAAGATTTTCATAAGGTGTCTGATAGAGTTCCCTGTACAGTTCTTATGGGATAAGAGCAGAGCAACAGCCCAGAATCCAGGCTGTAAGCGACAGAAACCAGCTCTGGTTATTATAAGTAGAAAGGACCCTCAGAATCAAAAGGGAACTGAAGAGCAAGGCTTGGAAAATGCAGAAAACGAACGCAGCTTCAGATAGCCAAGTGGCACAGTGAGCAGGCCCACTGCTGGGAGGCTCTGTCATGAGTCCACTCAAATGGTTTCTTTGCCTTTGATGATTTGCTCAGGATTCAGAGTCCAGGTAGGAGTGTCTCATCTATAGAAAGCAGACCAGTCATCCTCACCGGAAATACCCCCAGAAGGCTAGGGAGGAAGCATCTTGCCCCATTTGCTTTCCAAGATGGAACACAGGGCTTTACCTCCTACTGAAACTCATCCCTAGGAGAGGACTTAGGTTTTGGCAGCCCAAAGCATGAAAAATATTACTATGTCATACATACCGCATGTGAAATGTGCCCAGTAGAAAGGCTGATGCTTGGTAGTTGCTCAGGAAAACTCAAGGAAACTGAGTGATTCACAGCGCATGATGAAGTCATCTTTCTGACTTTCTCTACGCCCTTCTGCACCCCATTCTGGTCCCATGCCTCACACTGCGACGGACCAGTGGGTTTCTGTAAGGAACCACAGACCCTCATTAAAGCCAAACCAGAGCCCACCAGGAAAGCTTCCTGGTGAGAAGAGGCCGCTGTGCTGACGGGTTCCAGCTGTTCTCCCTCAGCTCCGCCTCCCTGCAGGATTAACTGATTTCTGCTACCCGGAGAGATCTTCAGGTCTCTTTCAGAACGCTTTGCTCTTTCAAGCCATGGTGAGTTTAAGGATTTATGTTTGTGTGAATGAGGGAGGTGCTGCCTCACACCATCAGGGAACTGTTATATGCAAGAACTGGAAAGGATTCTAGAGAGAGTCTCCCCATTGACTGAATGGGGACACTGAGTCCAGAAAAGGTTGTCCAAGATCACATAGCTTGTGAACATCAGGGCAGGAACAAGGGACTCAGTTATAGTCTCTCAACTCTTCCTTCTGGATTGGTCAGTTCTCCACACACACACACCCCCTCACCTCGCCACACCCACAACAGAATGCTTTAACCCAGTCACATCTTTAGAAATTGCCTTTCAAAAGAGACTCTTCGGACAGAGTACCAAGGCCAGCCTTCTCTCGCTTCCCGCTCAGCCCTGAGCCACTCGTGAGCCATACCCTTTGTATGCAAAGGTTGGCAGTGATGGTGTTTTGAGTGGTTTCCATGACAAAGAGCCGATCAAAGACCATGAAGATCAGCAAATGTGCCAAGACAAGGAAATTTCCGCAGAACCATGGCACCGTGTCCTCTTAGACCTGGAAAGAATTTCGGCAAATTCCAAAATTAAGCATGAAGCCTTATTTTGCCAACGAAGAAACAAAACCCATAGATGAAAAGTGACTTTCCCAAGGTCGCACAGCTAATCGGTGGCAGATCCAGGCCTAGAGTTAAATTCCTTTTTCCAAGCGTGATGCTCCTTCCATCCCATTATGCTGGAGAATGCTTCCCCATCCCAAATGGCTTATCCGTTGAGTCATCTCTGGCAAAGTCCTTTGGCAAACTTTCGCCCTTCCTTTGTCCTCAAAAGCAACATCTTTCCACACCACTCTGCAATCATCCATTTGCTGTCCTAAAATTACTGCAGCCTCATTTGCTTATTTTAGCTACAATGGGTCTGCAATTTACACTCAGCTTGTGTGAGTTGCCCAAAAGCCAGAATCAATCCCCAGGCAAGCCTGTTTTTGAGTGGAGACCATGAAATGCAGACCAGTTATGACCAAAATATATATATATACCAAGGAGGAAAGGATTTAGCAAGCTTCTGCCCTTTCCACATTCCCTGGGTCACTAAAAAAGCTACTTCCATTAAGAATTCTCACTCGTCTGTAACCCAAGAAATAAATCAGGTGCTCAACTGAACCACACTTCCAGGGTGGCTCCGCATCGTGCATCAGGGAGTTGGTACTGCCGGTACCAATATTTATAGATCAGGTCAAGCAACGGCACATTAAGCACATTCTAAGCAACAGAGGTCTTTGCGTGCTCAATACCAACAGGGAAGGAATGAAAGAAACGGAGCACTGGAGACCTGCAGAAGGTTTCAAGCTGCCTTCGAGTACCTGGAGGGCACTGTGGGAGGCTGATAGGATAGGAACTCCTGGGGATTTCTGTTTTGTTTTGTTTTTTTTGAGACGGAGTTTCGCTCTTGTTACCCAGGCTGGAGTGCAATGGCGCGATCTCGGCTCACCGCAACCTCCGCATCCTGGGTTCAGGCAATTCTCCTGCCTCAGCCTCCTGAGTAGCTGGGACTACAGGCACGCGCCACCATGCCCAGCTAATTTTTGTATTTTTAGTAGAGATGGGGTTTCACCATGTTGACCAGGATGGTCTTGATCTCTTGACCTCGTGATCCACCCGCCTCGGCCTCCCAAAGTGCTGGGATTACAGGCTTGAGCCACCACGCCCAGCCAGCCCTGGGGCTTCTTAATACCCATTTAATGACTCAACAGTTCCCAGTCTGTAAGGTGGTTGTCTGAATTGTGGGTGTTTAAGCAAACAGCATGCTTTTCAGCTTCAATCCATCTGTATTCCTGGCCTGCCCGGCACAGTAGCTGGCACGTATCAGGTACCCAGGAACTGTCTGCTGAAGGAATTAATGAATCCCTTTACAAAATAAAGTGCTCTAGTCTCAGTCATAGTTCTACCCAGCAAGGGCCACTCAGTAACTGCTCGGCAAGTCACTTTCCAGAGGGTGCCCTGTGGCTCCTGCCTTCAAGGGGCAGGCAGTTTGGCAGAGGAAACAAGTGACACACACGGTATGTTGATATTTTTAATTTTTAATGTGCTTCATCTTTTGCTTTCTTGGAGGGTGACTTTGGTCCATCCCAGGAAACTGTCTGCCTGGAGGGAGATTAGACTTTGTTTCCAAAGGGATGCAGAAAGAAAGATTGAGGCAACATTCAGTTATTTACACAGAAAATACGATTATGTGTAGGAGCACTGGTCTAGTGGTAAATTCAGCTATTGTCGGGCCGGGCACGGTGGCTCAAGCCTGTAACCCCAGCACTTTGGGAGGCCGAGGCGGGTGGATCACGAGGTCAAGAGATCGAGACCATCCTGGTCAACATGGTGAAACCCCGTCTCTACTAAGAATACAAAAAATTAGCTGGGCATGGTGGTGCGTGCCTGTAATCCCAGCTACTCAGGAGGCTGAGGCAGGAGAATTGCCTGAACCCAGGAGGCAAAGGTTGCGGTGAGCCGAGATCGAGCCATTGCACTCCAGCCTGGGTAACAAGAGCAAAACTCCATCTCAAAAAAAAAAAAAAATTCAGCTATCGTCTCAGAAAGGATATGTAAAATTCCTTTACCTTCTCCACCAGCATGCTAACCACCAAGACCAGTGGATAGTTCACACTCTGATCGGTGGGCAAAACATGGGCCCCGTTAGCCATTAAGGCTCAAGCAATCAGGTCAAGCGATGACACATTAAGGCTTAACCAAGAGTTAGAGGTGGAAAGAGGGAGGATACAATGGGTGTGAACCCCTCACTCTGCCCTCTCATAGGGATGACTGCAGCTGGGGGTGACAAGTCCCTCAGCAAGGTTAGGGGTGGACTGCAGGCCAGAGGGCTGGACACAGGACTGGCTGACCTCAGCAGGTCTGTATCCATGGGAGCTGAGAAAAGGCAGAGTCAGCCTAAAGGTGCCACTGTACCATGGCCAAGCCAAGGGAGACCCATCACAGTCTTCCCCCGTCTCAGGCTCTGGCAGTGAATGCCCCAGAGCAAATAACACCCAGATGGACAGGGCAGGGGAGGACAGGACATCCCATCCAGGGGCTTAGACCCATCCCCCACACTGTCACCATATGGGTTTGTAAGCCCCTCTTCCCACGTATGCGAACCCCCACCTTAGTAAATGCAGCAGTTGAGTATTTTTACCCCAATAAGCAAACATTTTTCTAGTGGAGCTGTTTAAAATTATTAGAGCTAACTACATTCAATCATATTAAAAAATTTAAATTGATTTTTTTTCCCTGCTCACCAGTATTGAGAGGAAGATCTGGTTAGTTACGGGAAAATACCAACCTGTCAGATTTTCTCTGCATATATGAATATATGTATCTCCTGTGCAGGGCAGCATGTGATGATGGCCAAATGAATGGAAGGATAGGAGGCGGGCAGAAGCCCAGAGCAGGACCAGGCGAGGAGAGAGTGGTCATTTCTCTTTCCTGTCTGACCGGCTCCACTTTCTCACTTCTTCTAGTCATCTGCTCTTCTCTGGAGGACATACTCCCCCCAAGACCAGGTGGTCAGGGTGAGGTTATCAGTCAGTGTCCTTCCCACCAAGGCTCAGGCAGGTGACCACCCCCCTCCACTGACCAATCAGAGAGGTGGCACCTACGTGAATGTAATGATTGGTTCTGGGAGGCTGCGTGAGCCAAGTGGGACTGCTCGTGTTTCCTCTAAAAACCGATGCTGGGTACTTCTTCCTTTTGACTTTCAAACCATAAGGAATCAAGTATCAGGCTACCAGGGGCCACACTCCTTACCCCACATGAGGAAGGACGCTGACTCACAAGGGGAAGCCAAGAAAAGAGATGGTTGGAGAGAGACAAAACCCCAGTGGCATAATTTGTTCCCTGGGTCCATCTGTGCCTCAGGTTAACCTTAAACTCCACAGTTAAATGAATCACCAGTTTCTGGGTTTTTTTTTTTTCTCAACCTAGTTTGAGTTGAGGTTTTTATCATCACCGCCAAAGACAGCCTTACTCATGTAGAGATACCAGGAAGCTTCTGGAGCAGACGTGTCTCAAGCCAAACCTTGGAAGTTGAGAAGTGCAATGGACTGAATGTTTGCATCCCCTCGGAATTCATATGCTGACATTCTAACTGCCCCTGTGATAGGATTAGGAGGTGGGGCTTTGGGAGGTGATTGGGTCATGAGAGTGGAACCCTTATAAATTCCATTATGGCTGAGTGCAGGTGGCTAATGCCTATAATCCCAGCACTTTGGGAGGTCAAGGCAGGAGGATCTCTTCAGTCGAGGAATTTGAGACCAGCCTGGACAATGTAGTGAGACCTCTTCTCTACCAAAAAAAATTAAAAATTAGCCAGATATGCTGGCTAATGTATTCCCGTAGTCCTAGCTACTTGGGAGGCTAAGGCAGGAGGATCACTTGAGCCCAAAGAGTTTGAGGCTGCAGTGAGCTACAATCACACTACTGCACTCCGGCCTGACAGAATGAGACCCTATCTCTCTAAAAAAAAAAAAAAGACACAGAAAGATGCCCTTTCTCCACCACATGAAGGCACAGCAAGAAAGTGGCCCTATATAAACCAGGAAGAGGGCTCTCACAGAGAACCCAGCCACGCTGGCACCCTGACCTCAGACTTTCAGCCTCCAGAGCTGTGAGAAAATAAGTTGTTGCTGTTTAAGCTACCCAGTCTATGGTGTTCCATTACAGAAGCCCAAAGTGATGAAGACAGACACTTGTGTGTGCATTGTTTAGGTTGGGTAACAGGAATGGACAACTCAGAAAATGGACGAGAATGAACGTCGACATGGAAGGTGGTATGCTGGATCTGGGCAAAGCACAGGAGTGCAGAGAGAAGTGGAACTCAAGGTCCAGAGTCAGGCTAGGCCCAAATTACAGAGACTCTAAATAGCAAAGAGAGGAAGGTCCTCAGTTTTCCTATGGGCAGTGGAGATTCACAAAACGTATTTGAGCAGAATGTGGCAATACAGAAACATTACTCTGAACTTGAAGCCAGAGATCTTATGGAAAGGAAGCTACAGCTTCCAGGTGGCCATTCTCCATGCATTTCTTTACATCAGTGTCTATACCCACAGTTAGAATGGGCACGCTATGAAGGACCTTAAAAATCACTGGGTCCAACTTCTACTTTTGCCAAAGAGGAAACTGAGGCCCAGAGAGGGGACATGACTTGTCTGAGATTACTAAGCAAGCCAATGGCAAAGCCTAGACCAGAGTCCAGGTCTACATGTGCCTAGACTGTAAAAGAAACGTCAGAAACTTTTACCAACTTTTCACATAGGTCAAGTGGGAGACTGAACACCTGTATTTATTTTCTATTGATGCAAAACAAATTAGAATAAACTCAGTGACTTCAAATGGCACCTGCCTACCAGCTCACGACTCTGTAGGTCAGAAGTCGGTAAGCATTGCTGTTCCCTGATCAGGTAATGACATATCTGAGATCAATGCGTGGCCAGGCTGAGTTCTCAACTGGAGGCACTAAGGAGAAATCCGCTTTCAGGCTCATTCTTGTTATTGGTAAAACTCATTTCCTCGTGGTTGTAGGACTGAGGTCCCTGTTTTCTCAGGGGCTATTCTCAGCTTTTATAGGCCACCCAAATTTCTTGCCACATGGACTCCTCCATTTTCAAGCTAGAAATGGTGTGTGGAAACATACTTCAAGTTTCTAACTTTCTCTTCTGCAATCAGCTGAAGAAAACTCTGTGCTTTCAAAGGATCCTTGAGATTAGGTCAGTCTCACTCAATGATATCCCTTTTTTTAAGTCAACTGTTTAGGGACCTTAATTACATCTGTAAAATCCCTTCACAGCAGTACCAAGATTGAGGTTTGACAAAGAGGAGAAGGTGTGTGTGCACCAGGGTAACCTTGGGGATCATCTCAGAATTCTGCCTCCCACAACACCACACTGCCATCCCCCTACACGGGCCACTAACTGGGGAGTCTGACAGCTAATTTCATTTAAGTGGTATGTGTGTTGGGTGCTATATAACCACACAGAAGACAAGCACATCACCTCAAATAAAGAAGCAGAACTCAAGGGTTGAAGCAAGGGCCCTTTGGCCCAGGGCAGCTATCTGAGCTAAGCAGCCCACAGCTGTATCTGTCTGTACTGGGCATCTATGTTTGTTTAGGGGATTCTCCTCATGATTGACAGCACTATCTGTGATCCACGTAAGTGTGCTTGCAAGATTCAGCCTGGTCACTAGCACTTCCTTGGTCGCTCCTTCATTTGCATTCCCTGGCTTTGTGATGTCCTACCATCAGCTGGCCTGGCTCATCTCCACTCCTCTCCTACGACTGACTCATGGCCCTGAAGGAATCTGCACCATCCTCCACTCTCCTGGGCCAGCCTCCCCTGGTCACTGCACAGCCTGGAAGAGCCATCAGAGTAATGATGACCCATGCTTTCTGCTGAGTGACCACACTGCAGCAGCATGGAACCCAATACCTGGATCATCTGGATTCATCCAATCCAGCCCAGCCAAGCACCCTTATGTCAGCAAGTTTACCCATGAGCCACGTGATCAGTAGTCAATGAGTGTTTAGCACTTAGCTTGTGTAATAAATTCCTTTACAGAGAGTTCCATGAGACTGAGGGGAAAAAAATTACCCAAATACAGAAACCCAGAGGGAAACAAAGTAGAAAGAAGAACACATTGTTATTCTGATTCCAGCCCCTGACATCCCTCCACCCTACAAGGAGAGCTTGCCCTTGGGAAAGACCCGCTTTCTCACCACCCCGGGACAGCTCTGTAAGGTCGACACCCCCAGCGGGCCCCCCCAGCAGGAGCCACTAAGTCTGGGAGAAGCAGCAACCACCACGCTATCTTGTGCTCCAAGAGAGGGCTGACTCTGATTCTCCCAGGCTCCAGCAGGTCGGCTCAGCTCCGAGCAGTTTGTTTTTTGAAAGTCTCATAAATTTCCAAGAAACTTCTCCAGACAACTGTCACGAGGCTGCACCTGCCAAACAAACACAAACAGAGCTCTCCTCCACCAGATTAGTTACTTAATTAAGAAGAGAAAGAGACAAGGCACATAATGTGGAGATAATTACCCATCTTGCCAAGTCTCCAAGTGTAGCGTGGCGCACGCGAGCAAATTGCAGCACCGCCGCTAATGCATATTCATCCAAAGTTGTAACTGCTGTGAACATTTTCCACACAGACAGCAATATGTTCAACCAACAATCTGAGCTCCTTCTCAGATTCCAGCTTCTTCCCACACCCTTACCCTGCCTTCCCAGGCTCCCTCCCTGTCTTTCTGTGAAGGAATTTGCTAAACAAAGCAAATAGCAAACCAGTTACACAAGTGAATGTGACCAAAATCCATTCCAGGTGACACTGTTGGGAACAATCAATTCTGGACCCAAAAATGAGGTGCTCGAGTTTTTTCCCTAACCTGTTTACTCATTCAATTTAATTTTGTGTAATTGAATTACAAGGATTTATTGAGCATTTACTGTGTTAGGCCCAGCAGCAACCAGTATTAAGACACAAAGATTAGTGTAATGAGGTTTCATCCCAATAGGCTCACAATCTGTGGATAGAGGAGCTCTCCTCCGTGAGATAAGGTGGGTGGGTATGATTTTAATCCTCTTTGACAAATGAAGAAACAAAGCCAAGGAGGTTAAGTAAACTGCCAAAACAACAGAGTAACTAAATGGGTGATTGGGCCTTGATCCTAGACTATCTGACTCCAAGTTCTATGTACAAGGCAGACAAGGGGAAATTCTGCCTTGGAGACAGAGGAGAACAGAAGAAAAAACAGAGCCTGGAAAAGCACAGGAGATATGGGCTCTGCCACCTTAGACAAGTCTCTGAACTGTGAAGGTTTTCAATTTTCTCATTAATAAGATGTACATGGTGAGAGATAAGAAATAGAAGTGCTGACAGGATTAAATAAAATCAGATTCCCAGTACTGATACCTAGGATGGTGCCTGGCACTTGGTAGATGCTTAACAAATAGTCATGTTCTTCCCTTGGCCAAAATAGAAGGCCACAGTGGGCACAATGAGAGACCCGGGAAGGAGTGATCTAGGATAATGGGTGAGGCTGGGGGACCTTATGCCGGAAATGTGATTTGAGTAGGTTGATGTGGGAGAAAGATCGAAGCAGACAGAAATGGAAGCAAGGGCATTTTAGGTGCTGGTAATAGCATGAAGGACAGACACACATTCAGGAGAAAGCAGCAATGCTGTGGCCAGAATCTGGGATTCTGAGGATGAAAAGGGAGATCAGGCTGGAAGATTAGACCAGTATGCAGTCCTGATTAGAAGAACAATCCAGGACATTTGAACTGTAGTTTGGAAAGTAGAGCTAAGATCACCCCGTTAACAAGCAGACAGTCAGTCCTTTAGAGAAGAAGGACCATGAGGAATCCCACACATCCAGAGACACAGGAGTGATTTGATTACTCCTAGACCATGCTCAAGTGGGGGTGGGGGTTTGACAACATTGTCAACTTGGTTTCAAAACATACTTGGCCATCCTTCTCAGGTGCCCTACTTCTCTCTATATAGCCTGACTTGCCCTGGGTCAGACAAGAGAGCCAATTGGAAACCATGTTAAATTTCCTTAGAAAGATGAATACATTAGCTCACTCTAAAGAAACTCAGAGGCCGGGTGCGGTGGCTCACGCCTGTAATCCCAGCACTTTGGGAGGCCGAGGTGGGTGGATCACGAGGTCAAGAGATCGAGACCATCCTGGTCAACATGGTGAAACCCCGTCTCTACTAAAGATACAAAAAATTAGCTGGGCATGGTGGCGCGTGCCTGTAATCCCAGCTACTCAGGAGGCTGAGGCAGGAGAATTGCCTGAACCCAGGAGGCGGAGGTTGCGGTGAGCCGAGATCGCGCCATTGCACTCCAGCCTGGGTAACAAGAGTGAAACTCCATCTCAAAAAAAAAGAAACTCAGAATTGCCTTTCCCATTTTAAGTTAGGCCCTGAGGACATCCAAGGATATTTAGGAAAAGACTGCCATTACCATCGACTTTCCCGATCCCACCTTAAGCAATCAGGGCATTTTGATTTCTGCTTCTGCCAACAGGAGTAACAAATACGTTTCAACTAAGATGCCAACTCCAACCGATTGGATTTGCCTGGGGCACAAAGTAGTGAAACACTGTGAGGACACTTCCGGTTCAGAGAGAACATGTACCTCTATTGCTTAGCAGTGTCTGCCAAGGGCATGGGATGGAGTCGCTACACAGCTATTTGCCATCTTTGGCAATTCCTGGGTCTCTGGCTAGTTTAAGCCTACATCAAGTCTTGGATTATTTTCCCCCATTTCTGAAGGAGTGGAGAAAAAGAACCAAAGAATAACAGTAGCTACCCCATTGGTTGAACTCAGGTGTTACAATGAAAGGAAAGTAGCTTTGTTTTCAAATTGCTCTTTTAGGGCTAAGAATGAGGATCAGCCTATTGTAGTCGCTCTCAGCCACCACCGTGCATCAGAATAGACTGCGGAGTTTTAGACTCGGTTACCCTACAGATAACGGGTTTCAGTTGATCTGGGGCAGGGGAAGGCATCAGTGTTTCTTTAAATTAATTAAATAATTTATTTATTTTGAGACAAAGTTTTGCTCTTGTCGCCCAGGCTGGAGTCCAGTGGCAAGATCTCAGCTCACTGCAACCTCAGCTTCCCAGATTCAAGTGATTCTCCTGCCTCAGCCTCCCGAGTAGCTGGGATTACAGGCGTCTGCGACCATGCTCAGCTAATTTTTGTATATTTAGTAGAGACAGGTTTCACCACATTGGCCGTCTGGTATCGATCTCCTGACCTCAGGTGATCTGCCTGCCTTGGCCTCCCAAAGTGCTGGGATTACAGGTGTGAGCCACTGCGCCCGGCCACATCAGTGCTTATTTAAAACCTCCTAGGTGGCTCTGATGTGCAGCCAAGGTTGAAGGTCTTTGTGCCTACTGTAAGCTCAACTGAAGAAGCAACATCCAACACCCACTTCATGACTTAGGTCCCACCATGAGGCTCCTGTTCCTCATTTGAAGGAAAGACCATCTGAAGGCTCTGGCGTTTGGCCTGCAGGTGCATAAAGCTCAGCTGATGATAGATACAAGGTGATGAGAGTTGGGAGAAGGAGAGTGCATTCTGCTGGTATTGTCAGGGAAGGCCCCACAGAAGCAGGCCTGAGCTGGGCCTTAGGAAGACGGGCAGAATTTGGATAGACAGAGTGACTTGCAGAGAAGGCAGGACATCATAAGATATGGGCAGAGGCTGGAGGCCGCCTGGAGAAAAGGCCCTAGAGAAGAGTGATGAGAGAGTATACCAGGGACTGAACCCACATAGCCACAGAGAACTTGCTGAGAATCGAGGTCGCAAACCTGGGGCCAGCTCCTGCCAGGGGTGAGCTCTCCCTAGATTTATCTGCCTGCTAAGTTCCCCTTCTGGAAGCCCCACATCCAGCCAGCTGCTAGCCCCAGGTACCCAATTGTCCTTCTGACCACACTCTTTCTATAAGTTTCATTCCAAAAATGAACTTCAGGGTGAGACTTTACCCCATCTGTGCTTGAGAGTTCGCCAGGGCCTCCCTCCCTCCCGACAGAACACTGGGCTTCCTTCAGCACTGTCTCCCGTACCTGAGCCCCAGGGCCCCCTCCTTGCCAGTGTGTGTGTCTGAGGCCACCAAGAGCCTGTTGCTTCAACTTGAGGCCTGTCCACATTGTTTCTCTTATCCACTCTGTCTTCCACCTGTTCACAGGGACTTCTGCATTAGTCATCTGTTGTCAGGGGAACACTTGGCTTTCCCCAAGGTGTAAACCCTGAGAGATTCGAATGGGGAAGAGGGGAAAACAATTTGCTAGGCTGGCTTGGTCCGTATACTCTCCAGCACCTAGATGGCAAATGCTGGAGTGGGGTCTCGCTAGGTGGGGTCCTCCTACCGTCAGCATTAGCATTACCAGAAAGGCTTATTAAATGCAGACTCCTGGGCCCCTTCCTGACTTACTGAATAGAGGGTGGGCCTCAGGACTGCTGGCAGTCTGGTAAAACAGGCATCTGGAGATCAGAAAAAAAATTCATCCCATGCTTTGTTGGCGTATAGAGTATGTTCTGGAGGGCTGTGGCCTTTTCTCTGACTCGACGAGTGTGTCTTCCTCACTTGCCATCCGTCGGGATGTGTGTGTGACACAGAGCTGGAGAGGCAGAGGCACTGCGAGTAAATAATGCAGAAACCCAGCCTTGCGCTGTGCCATGTTTCCTCCGGGCCCCAGTAAGCCACTTCCTGTTTCCTTGCAAATCACGTGGAGCTCTCATGGTGAAAAGGGTGTTTCAAAGTTGTTAAAGACAAATCAGTATTTAATTAAATCTCCATTCCTGATAGAAATAATAGCAGCGGTCAGAATCATTTTTTTACCAAGATCGAACACTCGCAGCTCTGCCTGTTCCCTGGAGCTCAGAACCATTCCCCACCAAAGTGGACCAAAGGCTGTCTCTCCTTCCGCCTCTGTATCTGTTAATCACTGACACTCAATTAGCCCTGTAACATATTTGAAAGTGCTTTGAAAATTGTCAAGTCCTAGTCAAATATGGGGGATAATTATTACAGGGACCTGTTCTCTCCACTGACCCTCCTCAAGCATCTACTCCAGGCCGTGTGCTCTGCTGTACATCACCTTGTGTAATTACTAGGGGAGGCCCTGTATTCTCATCCCTATTTTGCAGAACCAGGGAGAGAGAGACGTAAATGACTGCCCAGCGTCACGCAGGCAGTGAGAAGCGGGATTCTCTGTGCTTCTAGAGAAAACGGCCCTCTCTCCACTTTGCGTTCTGCAGTGCAGCCTTTTCTGTATTTCACCAAAGCCAGGATTCTCTCCCCTGGTCAGTGACATCCCGCCTGACCTTCATTGTGTCCAAAGAGGCAGTGACATTTTCAAAGCAACTCATTTTAATTTCTTCTGATTAAAAATGCCTGCTGGCATATATGCTGTGGAGACCATTAAGAGGTGGAAAGCGATGGTGTGAAAAGCAGCAAACCGGTCACAGAGGGCTATCAGGTCACTCAGCCCGGGGACGCAGGCACGGATGCCAATGTTACAGGGATTGGGAGCCTGCCTCCTTCTGCCACGTGTTAGCTGGATGGCCAAGGTACGAGGGTCCTCTGGGGCAGGGGGAGAGATGGAAGACTCAGCCTGACACCCAGGAACTTGTATCTGAATAGCTTCTGTTTGTGCAGAATCTAGATTTTAGACCTTCCTTTACAATATGGTTAGTGAAGAAGGCTTGTGGATTTAAAAGCCGAGGATTATTGGGAGCAGGGCGGTGATGTCTTAGTGATGATGGTGGTGGTGGAGGAGAGCAAAGCTGGATGGTCCTGGAGGCTCATGTCTGAGCTGACACCCAGCAGGTAGACTTAGCTCCAGGCTAAACAAGCAGATTCCAGGCTCTGCACACTGGAGGCACCCACTTTGCCATGAGACCCCGTCTTCACCAGGAAGCTCCCAGCTCCTGACTGCCATCAGCAGTCCCTAGGCCTTATCATTTATTCAGGAAGTCAGGTGGGGCCCAGGAATCTGCATTTAACAAGCCTCTCCAGGAATGCCAATGCTGGGGGTAGGAGGACCTCACCTTGTGAGACCCCGCTCCAGCCTTTGTCATCCAGGTATCGACAAAGTTCTAGCGATCTACAATGACTCCGCCACCTCTGTATGCTCTGCCATCAGGCCTCATTGACGAGATGTTCCCTGGCCCCTTTCTCACAAGGAGGTAAAGCATTGCAAAGGTGAGAGTTTTCAAGGGCACATCCAGTGTGGTGAGCATGGCGCTCTGAAAGATCATTCCAGCTGCAGGGTTGGGTGTGCCTTGCTATGTCTCTGCTTAGAGGTTGTACTCTGGGACACCCTATCTAACTGTATACGTAAGCATGCTTTCTTTGCAGGGCAAACATGATAGTAATTGTATTTTTGTAAAGTGGAGTGAGCAAACAACATGCAAAAATCATGAGACTCTGTCTGTGCACTGGGGCTGGTTCTGATGGACGGGCTGACTGCTGCTATAGGAAATGCTTTAGAAAAGGTTTTCTGGTTTTCCCCAGCCAACTGCCAGGGACACAGAGCTGAAGGCCTTGCTTCTCCCATCTGCATCCTAAAGGGCACCTGGAAACACCGGGACACTGCAGTGAGGCTTCTGACCAGGAGAACATCCTGGCTTTGCTGAGGGCTCTGGATGGATGAGGAAATTCAGGTCCGGCTGTGGTGACGGGCAGTTCCCTTCTCCCTGTGTCAGAAACAGACCCTGACTCCATACTCAAGCAGAGCTGTGTCTGCTTCCTTCAGTATTGCCCTGGGATGCCTCATTCACCATTTCCCTCCTGGGATGGGGCTCACCCGGAGCCTGAGAAGTCACTGAGCCCAGCGCCCATCTTCCTCCCTCTCCTGCCTCATCTAGGGCCTTCTCCTTAGGGAGGTAGGATTCACTCCCTGAGCAGTGGCTGCAAGTGCCAGGCATGGTGTTGGGTGCTCTGCATAGGTCTTGTTTACTCCTTAAAACAGTTCTAGTGATCTACGCTGACTGTGCCGCCTCTGTGGGCTCTCTAAGTCAGACCTCATTGAAATTCTTGCCTCCACCACTTGCAGTCAGCAGTGTGCTCTTGAGGAGGTCTCCTAACTCCGGAGCCTCCAGTTTTGCATCTGTGAAATGGAGCTGTTCAATGCACTGACCTCACTGTGTCACTGTGAGGACTAACAGAGATGCTGCCAGTTAAAGAACCGGGCACAGTTCCCAGCGTTTGATCAAAACCTTGGCACTATTATTATTCTTATGAGCTATGATTACTGTGTATTTGGGGGGGGGGGTTGGATGACTTGCCCTAAGTCACACAGCTGATAAACAGCAGAGTTAGATTTGAACTCAGCTCTGACTAGTCCCAGAGCTCTCCTACTCGAACACCTTAGGGCAGCGGGTCTCAAGATGTGGTCTCTGGACCGGCAGTACCAGCATCACTGGAAATGCAAGTTCTCGGGCCCCTCCCCAAGGCGACCTGAATCAGAAACACCGGGGAGGGTCCAGCAATCCACATGCCTCCAGGGGATTGATGCTGATCAAGCGTGAGGATCCCTGAGGCAGGGAGGTTCAATAGGACAGTCACACGCCTCCTGACCACCCCTGCTCCCACCCCCAGATAAAATCTCAGACCTTTTGAAAGCCTCTCAGGCATTTTCTTCTAATCTGCCTTAGAAAAGTGGTTAGTCTTTCCTTTCCTGGGTCTCACCGTCGCAGCCTGGAGCCCATCACCCCTTTCTTCATGATGAAGAAATATCATGCAAAGAAACACCAGGCAAAGGAAGTCTATGAGAGCTGAGCGGATGAGGCAGAAAGCAGCATTAGAATCAGGGAGGAAGTTAGCAGCAGCAGGAGGACAGTTATTTTGAGTGCATTTTTAAAACACAACAACAACGTAAGGTGAGTCATATCTTTATAAATTCATACAATTTCCCTCCCACACCTCCTTTCCCTCTCTACCTGCCTTGGTTCCCAGTCCCAGGAAGGGCCACTGGACGGCGCAAAAAGACTGTCAGCTGCACCCACTGCATTTCTCCAGCCCCTGTAACCCGGTATCATGAGGAAGGGGGTTGGGGTCCAAACTGCCACGGTGAGACCCAGAAAGGAAAGATTAACCCCTTTTCCAAGGTAGTTGGGAGAAAAGGCCTGCGAGGCCTGAACATGCTTGTCAATGGAGGGAGTATGGGACCCCCCTGGCCAGGACTAGAGGGTGGGGCAAGTGCGGGGGCACAACATTTCAGGAGACCCTTGCCTGGCCGTGCAAGTGAACACCTTCTAAAACTTTGCACTCCAGCCCCCACCCTACATGAAGGTCAGTCTGTAACTTGACGTTAAAATTTTGGTTCCCCCCACAAAGAAGTCACCTGAGACAGAACCACCGTTTCATTGCATGATTTGAAGGAGACACCTGCACAATAGCCAGGTGACAGCCCAGAAACCTCCGCTAACACCTGCTTGCCAGTGATCCCGCCGTGGGGAGCGAGCCTCCCTCCCCTCACCACAGCACGATCCATGCTGCTGGTACAGTGCCCAGGGGACTCCCGTCCGGCCCTCCCAGCTGCCAGGAGGCGGTGCTCACCCGTGCCAGCTGCCAGGCTGGCCTCTCTGTGCTCCAGAGCCACACAGCTTTCAACAGCGGCAGCAGGTGGGAGCCCCACCGGGAAAGGCAATGAAACTCACAGCCGTAAACGAGTTTATTATTGTTTTTAACTGGGGAAATAAATGTCTCAAGCACTAATAAAACATTGTGTTTTCTGCTTTTATGTCTTGAAGCCCTGGTTTCTCCCAGCACCTTGGCTGCTGGAGACGGGTTGGCCCTAGGTGTCTAGGGCAGGGTCTGGTAACTGGATTCCCTGGTGACCTCTTCTCCCATCAGCCCCAGCTCAGGCCTTCCTGGCTCCCTTAACAGGTGTCAGAAGAGAATAGCACAGCAGCGGATCTGTGAAGGGAGGCTTTGTTTGTATGGAGGAAATAGACACAGACCTCCAGATGCAGACACAGAAGTACTATCTTCTCCCCTGGGTTCTTGTGTGGCAGGTTGCCTGTGCGTGCTCCTGTGTGTGAGGGTCCTGCCTTTATCTTGCAAGCACCTGACAGGGAGTCATGATGACAGACGAGCTACTGCTCTCTCTGGGCCTCAATTTCAGCATCTATAAAATGAGGGACTGGGTGGAGATTAAATAGGTCCCTGAGGCATTGAAGTTTTGTGAATCCGTGAGTGGGTTCTAAGATGCTGAGGACGGGGTCCCCTTGGCCAGGTGTGCCCTGGGCAAATGCAGGTGAGGACAAATTCTTCAGGAATCCCTGAGGGTGTTTCTGGTTGATGGGCAGCTCTCTTCCACAAAGTGATTCTGGGATCGAGGCTCCACTTTTCTTGTGGATCTGCCTTCCTCTAAGACTTCCTAGTCCTCTGTATCCACTGGCAGATAAGGGAGGAAGAACAAGCAAAGGTACAAAGGCGGCTGAGAATCCTGACTGGCTCACCCCATTGGTGGAAACTGGAGATTTGACCTGTGATGTTGTATGGGAGCCTGGGCAATGTAGCCCCTGATTGAGTAGTGGCTTCACATATGGGCTGGGAGGTGTAAATTTCTCATGGACAGCTGGTCCTCTTTGCTGTGGGCTGTAGCCACCACCTTCACACGTCCTGATATCTGCCCCGTAGGAGGGCATCATTGTCGCCAGTGGGCCAGGAAAGAATGATGGCAACTCCACAAAGATGCTCTTTGCTGCCTCAGTTTCTCCAATGGAAAATGGGGTGAGTACCTGCTTCCGCAGGTAGATGTGCAGTTTAAATGGGATGGTGCATGTAAGCACCCCCACATGTGGTACCTGCAGAGTGAAAGTTAAGGAAGATGGGGAGGGCTGTCGTGGGGAAGTCCGTCTTAGGGCCATTGAAGCCGACAAGAGGCAGTCCATGTGAGCGTGGGGAAAGAGGGGGTCTGACCTCTGTCCTCGAAGACATCCTTAAATCCCAGCCTGTGGTTCTTGTATCAGAGCCCAGCCGTAGCCTGGTAAGGTAGAACTGTGTGTGTATGTGTGCTCGGTTTCAAATCAGTCAAGCAAAAACAAACTGATACCAAACACCTTCCCTCAGACGGTGAATATGTACACACAATCACACAGAGAGAAGAGAGAAACAAATAAATAGACTATTTTTTCCCCCAGGAAAAAAGATGCCGTTTTAGCCATAGATGCTTATGTACTATCTTTAGTGCAGGTTTGGCACAATCATATACTGCCTTACGTTATTTGAGGGTTTAAGTAAGTATTTCAGTTCCAAAAATAATCACCCTGCTCAGTTTTGAGAAAGACGAAAATAAGAGATGTGTTGTCCAGCTCCCAAAGAGCTGACAGCAGGGATGAAGACGGTAGCCTGTATGGGCCATTTAAAAAAAAAAAAAAAGCCCTGTCCCTGGAATAAATGCTGGCATCACAGCCGGGACAGCTCCAGGGGAGAGCAAGGGATTCTGCCGTGGTCCAGCAAAGCACTGGTGCCTTTACCAGGTGACAAAGCCACCTTCTGGGCGGCCCCTTTGGTTGATGATGGGCATGGGATGAGGAGGGGATGGCACTGTGAAATGAGCCTGGCTCAGGGTCATACAAGCTGGCTTTCCAGTCCTCTCTGGGTCATTTGAGAACTGCATGACCTCAATGGTTGTGAGAATCAGAGTCAATCTGTGTAAAGAGTACATTCAAGGGTCTGACACAGGGTCAGCCTTCCACAAGCTGCATGAAGCTCCCCCTTGATGGAAAGGGAGTTGAATGTTAAGCTCTTGGGATCTGCCTACATGTTCCAGAGACTGCTGGGCACACAGTAAGGGCTTAATGCATGGTGGACTTGGATCAGTGATGCTGCCGGCCAGTTCTCTCCCTCCCTCCCTCCCCTCTTCCTTCCCTCTTCTCTCCCTCCTCCTTCACCTCTTCCTCCCACTCCTGGCAAGCAGGCAACTGAGACACACCAGATGTGGAGAACATCCTTTGCTCTACGGAATTCTTCTCCACTAACCTGAAGGCACCAACCCGGAAGGAGCCAGAATGCGGTGTGCATCTCCTCCTGATAGTGAGGGCAACATACACACTTAGGATTCTCATGGACCTGGATTCCATTCCCAGCTCTGCCACTTACTTGTCATGGCTTTGGGAGAGTTGTGTAACCTTGCTAAGCCTCACGCTTTCTTCGTGCAAAGTGGGGGAAATACCTATCAGGAGAACGAATACGAGGGTTCAACAGGACTACAGATGGAAGCCCCACGTCATGATTTTGCAGATATAGAATAGCTGTGGGTCCCTTTTTGTCACGTGTAGTTATTCCAGGGATCTGGGTAGCTCCACAGCCCCGCTTTATGCTCCACTCTTGAATCTCTGCCATTGCAACTTCATCTATTTGATCCTTGTGAAAATACGATGTCCATTAGGAGAGAACCTGGTGGGCTGTGCGTGGTGGAAAGAGAGCAGGGTAAGGAAGGCTGGGGGACATCAAATGCAAACTCAGAACGACTTGCAGGCTGGTTGGCAAGTAGATTCACCCTGAGTACTCATGCCAACCAATTGGTTGAGGCTACTGGGGGTGTTGTATTGAGGATATTGTGTTGAGGAGGATTCCAAGGTCACCTCCGGTTTGGGGAGGAGGCATACATGATCAACTGGTGGTGTGCGAGAACAGGGCAGGGAAGGCCGCGGCTCCCAAAGAGTGTTGGGGCAGAGTGCAGCCTGGATGCTTTGGTTTTTGCCCTTCTGTGCCGAGGCTCCCTGTGCTCAGCTTGTCCCTGGCTTGTCCCTCCACTCTGATCATTCCTCCAGGAGGCTCTCCTGATTGCTCTTTCTAAGCATGCCCTGACCTGTGCTTTGCTGTCTCCAGGCTGGTCCAGCCTCCTAGCTGTATTGATATTCCCTCACTGCAAGCCCAGCTGCTTCCAGCCAGAGCCGGCTCTTGCCACCAGAGGGAACCGGTTTTGAGCATGCATCGCCATGCCCCAGCATTCTTTTCCCTGAGTCTCATTACGATATTGTCCATATTCCCCACGAAAGGGCATCTCTCCCGTCGCCTTTGCTTTTTCATTAATGTGTGTGAAGGCAAGTCAAGCCTGATTATCATGAAGACAATTGCTGCAATCCCTCCTGGAGAAGGCTCATCCAGACTGTGTAGGCGGTTTAATTTCAGAGACCCATTAATTGGCAAAATTGCTTAAGCAGCTGCTCTCAGTGTCATTTCAGGACCACTTTGTGAGAAGCAGAGAGGAGGGGAGAGGGAGGGGAAGAAGCAAGCTTCCCGGCGGGCCGGCCTGCCCAGCCCCTCGCAGTCCCACTCTCCCTGGCAAACAGACACCAATGCTGAGGGGAGACACGCTGTGGCTTGGGCTTGTTGCTGCTGCCTGTGGCCCACTCCTAGGCAGAGTCACTCAGCCCTGAGACCCACATGCACACACCACCATTCTCTCCACTGCCTCTTCCTTCTCCAAGCATGTTCAGCCAGTAGCAAATTCCCATTCACTTTCAACATCCAGTTCAGAGCGCCAGCTCCTCCAGGAAGTCTCCTGGGATTTGATCCCCCAAGGACAATTTCTTTTTCTCCACAATTAATGCTTAAAAAAAAATCTCTCGACACGCTATCTCAAAGATTCCGATTTTATAATGGACAGGGCTCATGGTGTCTTTATCTCTCTACCCAAGAACATAGAGCCTGTTATAATGAATTGACCGAATGAGGGCTTATTACATGGAATGTGCAATGCTCGGGTTGTGGTGGGGAGGTCATAAAGTTGTTCATTCATTCAAAAAACATGTGCCAGGCGTTGTGCTAAGAGTAAGAGATATAGAGCTTATTCAAGGTCTGACACGCCACCGAGGGATATTGATCTGGGGACATTCTGGGTAGAGAGATGGCATGCCCAGCTCAGGAGATTGGAGAAAGTTTTGCAGGAGTCAGGCTCAAGCTGCGCCTTAGGAAAGGGATGCTAGAGTCTTCCACAAACCAAATAAATGGAAATAGAAAAACATGTCTGTATGTTGACTCCTTCCTAGAAGATAGATAATACTGAAACAAACATGCTTTAAAAAAATATTGGAGCATAGCAAGTACACATAAGGTGCATAAACATTAAATGAATGCCTCACTACTTTTTATGTTAGTATCCACCAATAACTGCCACCCAGATCAAGAACTAGAACATTTCCGGTTCTCCAGAAAGTTTCCTAATGCCTCCTCCTAGTCACTGACACCCCTCCAAGCACAGGTAACTCCTACTTTGACTGTTGGTACTATAGATTAGTTATGCCTGGAATCAGAGTAATCTTTCCCATCAGGCTTCTTTTGCTCAACCTTTTCTGTGAGACTCATCCATGTTGTGTGTGGCTTATGGAACAAATGGGCTTTTAATCAATGCCTCCTGTGAACCCAATTCTAGCAAAGACTTGCCACCTATCTCACCCCCAGTTTACCCTTCCTTCTTGCTAACAGAACTCCAATGTATAGGAGGTGGTAAAATGGGCAGCTAAAGGACTACATTTTCTAAGCTTCCCTCCAGCCAAGAGTAGCCAATGAGATGTCCATGGAAGCACCTCAGTGGGGCTCCTGGGAAACTCTGGAGAGTTTTGTGCCTTGTATATGGATGTGATTGGAGCTTCTTCCATGCTTGGCCTATGGAGCTCATGTAATTCAAGCTCCAACAGCCATCTCGAGCCATTAAAAGACTTGAGAATTGGGCCATGCGATAATGCGGAACAGAAAACAAACAGAGATTGGACCCCTAGTGATATCCTGGAGCCTCCACGTGAGCCCTGGACCGCCTTCCTCCAGGCTTGCTTAAGCCACCGTTACTTAGGTTATTGGTTATAGGCAGGAGAACTTAATCCTAACAGTTAACCTAATTGGAACGTAAAACCTTCCCACTGCATGTAGAATAAAATCCAGAGTCTTTGCCATGGCTCAGTTTGTCCTGTGTGAAATGGCTCCTGGCTTCTTTTCTGATCTCTTCTCCTTCCATTCCCCCACTTGCTTATCCACTCATATGGACCGTCTTTCATCTCCTTGAGGAGCTCTTTAAATAGCTCCCTTTTTGCCCCAGGGTCTTTGCACAAGCTGTCTTTCTGGGAGGAGCACTCTTTACTCTAGACATCTGCCTGTTTCTCCCCCTCTTTCAATTTCACCGTAAGTGCTGTCTCTTTAAAGAGGCTTTCCCTGAACACCTGATCTAAACTAGATGTACCTGGCACTTTTCATCTTGGCACTTATCCCACTTGGTAAGTGGTTTATTTGTTCAAAGCCTATTTCCTTCTACTAAATCGTCTGTACTATGAGGGCAAAGATTGTGATTCTGTTTTGTTAACTTTAAGGTCCCCCGAGCCTACCATGGTACCTGACACACGGAAAGTGCTCCATAAACATTTTTGAATGAGTGAATAAATGAATGAATTTGAGAGAAATACAAAGGAGACTATAGCTCCCAGCTCTACAGTAAAGGAGACTACAGATCTCAGCTCTATAATAAAATAAAAGCAACGATGCATGTAAGACACCAAGGATATCAAGATGAACAAAACACACAGAACTTAGAAACCGAGGCCAGATTGGCGGGTGGATATCAAGAACTCGCATAAACAGGAAATGCCCAGAGACTCCAGAAAAAGGGAGGTGTCAGGAATCAGGGAAGCTTAGAAGGATGGGGACAATTATATGAAGTAAAAAGTGAAAAGCGATCAGCGTATGGAAAAAGGTCTATTAATTAGGATTGAGTTGATCCGTGAGTAACAGAAATGCCAAAATAACAATGGCTTAAAGAAGACACAAGTTTGTCTTATTCTCGTATAAAAGAAATTAAATTGCTAGAGACCTAAGTTCTTCCTACCTTGCTTCTCTGCCATCTTTAGCGCATTGCTTCATGGTTTAATGTGGCTGCTTATGCTCCAGCCACTATATTCAGAACCCTCACACCAGGAAGAAAGAAGGTAAAGTGACAGGGACAAAGAACTTATGCTAAGTTATTTTACCATTTCATTGGACAGAACCTATTATATGGTCTGTTCTATAGTCTGGCCTCGAGACGAGGCTAGTAAATATCGTCACGATTCTTAGCCCAGATAAATGTCAAGGTTCTATTATAAAGGAAGGAGGGCAGAGAGGATATTGGGATAAGACACTGTGGTGTCTACTGTAGGACAGGGAATGACCTCCATTTGTGGAGGCGTGGCAGATTGCAAAGAAGGTCACAATGCATTATTGTTCCTTTCTCAAAAGTAGAGTCTATTTCCCCACCCCTTTATCTGGACTGGCTTGTGACTTGCTTTGACCAACAGCGGCAGTGAGGCTAGGCCTCAAGGGCCTGTAGCTTCCACTCTTGCTGAACACTGTTGCCATGTGTACAGGCCTGAGCAAGTCTGCTGGAGGGTGAGGAAGCGCAGGAAGAATGATCAAGGCACTCCAGCTGATAGCTAGACAGCCACCGGGTATGTGAGCAAGGCCATCTAGGACCAGCCAGCCCCCAGCCAACCTGCCAACAGCTGCAAATAAGCAGAACTAACCATCAGACTTGTGAGCTGAATCAATTGCTGTTTCGAGTCTCTGAGTTTGGGTGTGGGTTCTCACCCAGCAATAGATAACTAGTACTGGCAGAAAGGCTACAGGTGAGGATGTGTTGGAAGTGTTTAGAGTTGTGAGTGGAGAGGATAATCCTCAGGAGGCTGATGTCAAGGCTGCTTCTCCCAAGTAACCCCACTGATGTTTGTTTAATGCACTGATTCTGAAATGAGAGAGTTTTCCTGAGAGCCAAAATTCTTCCAGTGTAAAAAGCCTTGTAAGAGGGACTCAGGAGTCCCAGGCTCCAAAACTCAATTGTCCACAGCCATAGTGGGACCTGAAGCAAGTTCCAGCCCCTCTCCAGTCCTCATGGCCAGCCATGGTGTGGACTTTATTATAAAATAAGGCCAGGTCAGCTGACACAGAAGCAAGGAAGAGCAAGCTGGGACTCGGAGAGATGAGACATGGCAGTGCAGCATTGGAGAGGCGACAGTGACTGATCCCTGAGCAGTCAAAGGAACATTTGCTAGAGATGGAAGGAAGAAAGAAGGCTCGATGCAGCTCCCAGCCCAGCCTTCCTCTGGGGGTCTTTTATGCTCCTTAGAGCTGATGTTTGCCACCTCCCCTTATCTTTTCCTGGCAGAATCACAGAGACCCAAAACAAAAAGTAACTTTGATCTGCCTAAGGCCACTCAGTGAAGAGATGATCAAGCTCACCTTTGGTCATATCTCTGGGTTTTTCTCTACTGCATTCCCTATCACACTGATTGTCTTGCCCCCAGGAGCCAGAGTGATGGTTGCTGTAGGACCCCTGTGGCTCCAGAGCTTCAGGATGTCTGTGATGTACCAGGCCACCCTTTCACCCAGTTGGTATTGGGCCCTGGATCTCTATTGCACCTCCACATCAGAGGGGCAGATAGCCAAGGGGCACCCAACTTCACTGAGGAATGACTGCATCACTGCATGCTCCTATGGTCACACAGCTTTCCTCCCAAAGTGGGAGGTGATCAGTCCCCATCTCTCCAAACCCAGCTCTGGGCATGAGACACCAGATCAAGAGGGTATAGCTCTACCTTCCCATCCCTAGGAGGGCAGTGGGCACATCTGCTGCTCCCCTGCCCAGCAGCCTGCTGAACTCAGCTCCTGGGGGTTGTACCTCCCACCCTAACTCCCACTTAATGGGGCTCATCTGCTTTCCTGGCTTCTGCCCAAATCCCTGGTCAAAACGCCTGGCTCTGCTGAACCTTGTGATCAGCAGTACCCCTGAGAGTGAAGAAGCAAATGATCAGGTCTCAAATTCTGGCTCTGTTACTTGCTAGTTGTATAATTCTGGGCACTTTAGTTAACTTCTCTGAGCCTCATGTCAATTAATCACGATAGTACCCCATTCACAACGTAGTTGGAAGCATTCAAAATTAACCTTCAAACAAGACAGTGTATCATCACCAATCATTCTTGAATGTAGGGGGTACCTGTTCCCAATAGTGCATGTTAGCGTCAGCAACTACACTCTGGTCTTCACTCTACTCTCTGGGAACTACATTTCCCAGGATCCCTTGCCTGCTGGCTTCCTGTTAGGTTCAGCAACAAGAGACACTGGTGGGAGATTAGAAGGTGGGAAGGAGAGAGAAGGCATTTGTCTGCTCTTGGCAGGCACCACTGCAGGTTCCCCAGTTCCAAGGGTGGGAGCTCCCAGCAGCTGGGTTCTGTGAGGGCTTGCGGGTCCCATTGCCCAGTACAGGAGCAGCTTCTTCCTGTCTAGGGGTAAGAACCCTCATCTTCCTTTTGCCTCTCTGACCCTTTTAGCCCCCTTGTAACCAGTTCCCCTCATTACATCTGCTTGAAACATCTAGAGCAGTTCTTGTCCTCCTGGCTGGGCGCAGACAGATGCCAAGGACAATGAATGCCCACGTCTGGAGGATTTCTCACTTCCCCTGTGCATCCTCCACTGAACAGTAGCTCAGGCCCTCCACAGTGCCAGAGCCATCTAGGCACCTCCACACGACCGACACTCAGAGCAGACTCAGACTTGAGCCTCAGTTTACCTTATTTCTGGGATCAATGACTCAAAACCTTGTCCCTTCTCTCCACGAGGGGACTCAGCCTTTCTGTTCTAATTAGTCAGGTACCACACAACATCTCAGTCAACCATGGACCACATATTCAACTGTGGTACCATAAGACTATAATCCCAAATTTTTAATCGCACTTTTCCCAAATTTAGCGATGTTTAGATACACAAACACACATGGTGTTCCAGTTGTCTGCAGTATTCAGTACAACAACATGATGTACAGGTTTGTAGACTAGGAGTAATCAGCTATACCATTAGCCTAGACGTGCGGTAGGCTGTACAGCCTAGGTTAGTGTAAGTAGACTCTAAGATGGTCACACAATGATGAAATTGATGCACTTCTCAGAACATAGCCTTGTTGCTAAGTGACACGTGACTGCATTTTCCTCCACCAGTCCACTCACTCATTCCCTACCCTTGTCAGGTGCTCCCAGCCACTCTGGTAGGACAGAATCCTAGAATGTATGCAGCTTCCCACCTACCCCTTTGACAAAGCAGAAAAGAGAATGGCTCTGGATGAGGATGGGTGCCCAGCAGAACTTAGAGGTGACTCTGGGGCTGGAACAGCCCTGTAGAGATCTTCTAGTCCAGACTTTGCTCATCAGAATGGCAAGATACTATTATGCCCATTATCCAGATGAAAACAATGCTGTGTTAGTCTGTTGGCATTGCTATACAGGAACACCTGAGGCTGAATAACTCATAAAGAAAAGAAGTTTATTTGGCTCATAGTTCTGCAGGCTGTCTGGGAAGCATAGTGCCGGCATCTGCTTGTGGTGAAACCTCAGGAAGCTTCCAATCATGGTGGAAGGCAAAGGGGAAGCCCCATTGTGTCACATAGTGAGAGAGTGAGCAGGAGAGAGAGGGAGGAAGTGCCAGGCTCTTTTAAAAAACCACATTTCATATGGACTCACTATGAGAACTCACTCATTACCACAAGGATGACACCAAGACATTCATGAGGGATCCACCCCCATGACCCAATCACCTTCCACCAGGCCCCACCTCCAACCTTGGGGACCACATTTCACCATGACTTTTAGAGGGGACATAGATCCAAACCACATCAAATGAGCCCCAAAGTGACTTGCTCATGGCTGTCTTCTGGAAAAGGCTCCCATCTGCCATCAGCAGTCACCACTTTCTCTTGTCAGTTCCTGACAGCTCCTCTGTGATATTTCAGGTATTCTTGGGGTCAACACACCCCTGAGCAACACATAGCCCTCAACTCAGGCTGAGTTTCCTACTTTGGACTTTTCCAATCTTGAATTCCAGCACAACACCATGTCTTGGATTCTATCTCTGCCAGTTGCTATTTTCTGCCAAGAAAGTGAAAAACTAATTTGTACTCAAGTATCAGTGGGTCACTGTGTCCTCTATTCCTCAGAAACACACTTGTTTCTTAGCTGGAGACTTCAGCAGGGCCTCACCATCCAGCTGTGCAGTCTGTGTACTGCACCACCCTGGTGGGTCTTATCCATGGCATGGACCACGTGAATAGCCCTCCTCACCCACCAAGGGTTGTACAGTGCACATTTAGACAGTGCCCTGCCTTCCAGACACAATATTGAATCCAAAGGAATACATTGCTAGAAAGAGCTGATGGCAAGGGGTTGAGACCCAGGCCTGAACTGGGATCTCACATGGGCCGTTGACACTCTCTCTGGAATTCTGTTTCCTCTCCCAAAAAATCAGAGCTCTGCAAAAATATGTTTGTGCAGAGCTGAATACTTTAAAATATTTACACTTGCACTTTCTCACTCAATCACATAGTAGGCAAGGCAGGCCCCATTCTCCCCATTGCAGAAGGGAGTGAACCGAGGCCCAGGGTGTTGGAGACTTGCCCAGCATCTCACAGCTCAAGAGGACCAGAGCCTGACCTTGGACCAGAGTCTCAGCCTCTCTTTTCCCTCTCTCCCTCCCTTCTTTCCTTCCTTCCTTTCTTCTTCCTCCCTGCCTCCCTCCTTCCTTTCCTTCCTTTCCTTCCTTTTTCCTTCCTCCCCCTCCCTCCTTTCTTCCCTCTTTCCTTCCTTTCTTTTTCTTCCTCCCTCCCTCCCTTCCTCCCTCCTTTCTTTCTTTCCTTCTCTCTCTCTTTTTTTCTTTCTCTCTTTTCCTCTTTTTTAAAATTTCTTCTTTCTTCTCCCTCTCTCTCTCCCTTCCTTTCTTTTCTTTTAGAGACAGTATCTCACTACGTTGCCCAGGCTGGACAAAAACTCCTGGGATCAAGTGATCCTCCTGATTCAGGCTTCTGAGTATTTGGGGCTACAGACTGGATTTTACCAGTCTTCCCACACCGACATGGGGAGGAGCAGCTTTCCAAGCTCTAAAGTTGTGTGAAGGTTTGTACCCGAGTGGCGTATTGGCCATTCCTGGCAGAACCACGGCCAGTGTCATGTTGCCTCCAGGGTCCCTCGACTCACTCCCCAGAGGTGGCTCCTTTCTCCGGCTTCGGCTCAGCGCTGGCTCCCCGAGGTGCCAGGTGGAATCCCAACATTTCTTCTACCTTCCCCGGGCCTGGCAAGTGGAGCCTGAAAACAGATGCCTAGCACCTTGTTCTTGGCGAGAATGACGGGTTTTCCAGTCCCTTTCCAGGAGCCGCGCAGTCTTCCTGCGCATACACCGTGTCGGCTCGTCCTGAGCTAGTGAAAATAAACAGTGTCGTTATCCCTCCGCTGGCTGCCGAACAGTCTATCTCTACCACTTAAGACATGGAATAAATGGCTTCTGCGTTTCATAATGAAAGGAATATTTCATTTTGCAGAGCTGAGGAACTGTTTATTGAGCATAAAAATAACATTTATACTGTGTTTTGATAATAAACTGATCTGGAATTTGGTTCATTTAGGCGATGAGTTGGATGTGACTCTGTCACCTCCTCTGGAGTTGGTGTGGGTGGGGAGTGCACGGAGCTTGTGATCTAGGGGGTCTCAGGGCCCTGAAACAACACCCTCTCCATTTTCCGTGTTAATACTCAGAGTCCTCACAACCATCCTAGGAGATGGCTGTCATTATTACCCTCAAGTTACAGGTGGGGAAACTGAGGCACAGACAGGCTAAGTAGCTTTCTCAGGTCATAGATCCAGTATGTGGCAGAGCTGTGAATTAAATGTAAGCAGATAGGCAGGGCATGGTGGCTCACACCTGTAATCCCAGCACTTTGGGAGGCCAAGACCGGAGGATCACTTGAGGTCAGGAGTTCGAGACCAGCCTGGCCAACATGGTGAAAGCCCATCTCTACTAAAAATACAAAACTTAGCCAGATGTGGTGGCGGGTCCCTGTAATCCCAGCTACTCAGAAGGCTGAGGCAGGAGAATTGCTTGAACCCAGGAGGCGGAGGTTGCACTGAGCCGAGATCATGCCACTGCACTCCAGCCTGGGTGACCAAGTGAGACTCCATCTCAAACAAACAAAGAAACAAAAATGTAAGCAGGTGGGCTCCAGAGCCTACTCTCCTAAACATCTTGCTGGAGATTTGTTCGCAGCCTAAGAGAAGTCAAGAACGTGGCAGGAATACACCAACAGAAGGTGAGTGAGAGACTTTTCTAATTTACGAACATTGAGCCCAGCACTAGGTCTTCGCCCCAGCATTGTTCTGTGGTCCTGATCGCAGTTTCCGGAAAATGGAGCCAGTAGGGAAGTGGATGCTGGGACCTTGCTCCAGAAGACTCTCTTTCAGGCTCCTCCTGTCCCTGCTTTTTTGCAGGCAATGCCTCCGGCTCACAGGTTCTGCCTCTGTAGCTCTGGGCTGTTACAGCCAGGCCCTTCACAAGACTCCCTGCTCAGAAATGATGGAGACATCCTTGCTGGGGGATGTGACCTGCCTCCACCCCTTGCTGATGTGGGTTCCTGCTGGAATCTCCGCTCTGCCGGCATCTCCCATTTCAATGCTCTTGTTCACCCACGAAGGGAGTTTATGATAATACTTAGAGCCACCGGGCGTTGCTAGGTGCCAGACACCGTGCCAAACAGTTTTCACGGGTTATTGTTCATCTTTACAGTAGCCATGGAAGTTAGATTTAAAAAACAGACCCAGGAAGGTAAACTAACTTGCCTAAGGCCACACAGCTAGTAGCTGACAGAGAAGAAATGCAAATCCAGGCCTGTCCTCTCCCAAGCCCTTAGGCTTTCTCTACTGTGTCTCCTCTGACTCCTCAAGAGTGAGGTCAGATTAGACAGATTGTGCTGGGTTTCCTGCCCTTTACCCTCTACTCCAAAAAAGTGTCTAAATTTCCTCTCACTGCCTCAGTCTGTCCCTGAAGTAGGCTAAATAATGGCCCCCAAAGATATCCAAAACCTAATCCCCAGAATTCATGAGTGTCATCTTAGATGGCAAAAGGGACTCTGCAGATGTAATCAAATTAAGAATTTCAAGAGGGGATTATCCCAGATTATCGAGGAAGACCATACATGTAATCACAGGTATCCTTCAAAGAGAGAGACTTGACTACAAAACAGAGGATGGCAATGTGACATCCAAAGAAGACACTCGAGAGACATGGCCAGGAGCCAAGGAATGCTTCTAGCCACCTTAGGGGCTGGAAAAGCCAAGGAACGGGTTCTCCTCTGGAGCTCTCTGTTGACACCTTGATACCCTGTAAGACTCATTTTGAACTCCTGACCTCCAGCATATAAAAGAATAAATGTGTATTGCTTTAAGCCACGACACTGATGGTAATTTCTTATAGCAGCAACAAGAAACTAATATCGTGCTATTCAGCCCAATCTTCCAATGTGATCCTCATGCCAAAACAAGAGTCCTGTGGGCTCCATAGATACACCAGAATTCATCACTGTCCCAGTATAGAGTCAGAAAACCCTATGTCTGTTTATGTACTGTTACCACTGAGGAGAATCCTGAAGTTCAGAGAGGGGAACTGACTGCTTAAAATTCATTCTAAGCTAACAGTGATGAAGATGGGACTCAAACCCAGGGCCTCTCACTTCCAGAAGAATCTTTTATCTACTTTTTAAGGCAATCAATAGCTCTAAAAAGTTACAAAGAAAAATAACTGTGGGATCTCAGAGCTATTACTTTGTGTGAATGACAGAGAGAGAGAGAGAGTGTGTGTGTGTCATTCAGCATTACTTTGTTCCATTTGTTTTTTTTTTTTTTTTTTTTTTGTCTCCACAGCAGATTATAGGCCTACTGTATAAGTAAGAGAACATTATTCTGAATTAGCAACATTATTCCATTTGCCAGTTTAGGGCTTTTTTATGATGAGGAAGAGATAACACTAAATGTTCACCCAAACATTTCACATGCCTCTAGGCAGGCCTGTGTGACTAGCTCCGGTCAAAGGAATGTGGTGGAAGGGAGATTTGCCACTTCCAGGCCTTGCCCCTAAAACCTCAATAAGCTCCCCTTTTAAGATGCACTTTGCCCATTGGCTGGGCAGACGAAGACCTCAGGGAGGACTTGGAAATACGGAGGCCCCGGAATATTGTTAGACTCTAAGGGTTAGCAGAGCCTAAGCTACATAAAAAGAAGCTAGATCCCTGAGTCACCAATTGGAAGAGAGGCGCCTGCCCAGTGGAGCCATCTGACAGCAACACCCACATTGCACCTTGCAGCGGTGATAAATGAACCATCATTAGGTTAAGTCATTGGGAATTTGGGGCTTGTTACTGCAGCACAACTCAGCCTATCCTGACTGACACAGATGGGAAGACGGTACTCAAAGCCTCTCAGGTACTTAATAAAGGGAATGACTGAAAGGACCCTTAGAATGGACCCATTTCTGTGGGTGAATATCAGATAAGACCTGTGGTATATGTCCTCAATCTCACCCTTCTAGCTTCACCTGGAAATTCACTGAAGGACTGAGAAGTGATAGCTAAGAGTGGTTACAATAACCAAAGAAAAACTACTTGTTAACTTTACCAAACCTGCCTTCTACTCTTTGCACTTAGACATCATCCCCGCTGAGAGACGTCTAAGGAGAACGGATGTGGCTCTGAAGGAAGAAAGAGGAGGGGAGCAGGGTCTATGTAGGCAAGAAGAAGAGAGAGGGGAAGGGCCTATGCAGGCAAGAAGAGAGAGGGGAAGGGTCTATGTAGGCAAGAAGAAGAGAGAGGGGAAGGGTCTATGTAGGCAAGAGTAGGGGATCAGTCCTGGGACCTTCCTTTCCTCTGTCTTCCATTTCTGCACCACCACCCTCCTCAATCTCATTTTGAAGGGGATGCCATCAGAGACTTTGGGAAGTGGATCTAAGCTTAGCAGACTCTGGAGGACAAATGACCAGTAGACATGAAAAATGTTCTTATAAATCATCTCCCAAGGAATCCTGAGAAATGGGAATTACAAAAACACATCCAGGAAAGGTTTAACCTACTGTATCTTATCAATTGTAAAACATATTTCACAATCTCACATTGTGAAATCAGAATGTGTCTTACAGCCAAAAGCATGTCAAAGTGTCATTAGCAGTGCCTTTTATTTTTCATGGAACACATAATAATCATGTCTTAGATTAGACAAAAATGTGGTAGAAATGTGGTTGGAATCATTTTTATTTATTTATTTATATATATTTTTTGAGATCGAGTTTTCCTCTTGTTGCCCAAGCTGGAGAGCAATGGTGCAATCTTGGCTCACTGCAACCTCTGCCTCCTAGGTTTAAGCGATTCTCTTACCTCAGCCTCTCAAGTAGCTGGGATTACAGGCATGCACCACCACGCTCGGCTAATTTTTGTATTTTTAGTAGAGACAGGGTTTCACCATGTTGGCCACACTGGTCGCTAACTCTTGACCTCAGATGATCCACCAGCCTTGGCCTCCCAAAGTGCTGGAATTACAGGCACGAGCCACCATGCCCAGCTGGAATCATTTTTAAAAAGAGCATTCCTGTGTTTAACTAGAAATTGCAATGGGGCATTTAAGTCTCTCGGTACATATTTAAGATAGCAGGAGCTAAATCCCTGAGTCACCACTTGGAGAAGAGCTGCCCGAGTATAGCAATTTTTAGACTCATAAAAAATACCTAGATGGTGGTATTTAACAACAACAGAAAAAAAAAACACAGAGATTGCAGTATTTCAGAGTAGGTTTATACATGTAATATTGGAGTGGTGAACATTAGAGCTACAATTTTTATATCAGGACTATCTTTAGGTAAATGGGAAAATGGGTAGGATATTTCTTTAATGCAGTAGACGTTCAATGAATAGTTGTTTAATTATTTAGAGTCTAGGTCTAATGAGTCTAATGAGTAATCTTTATTTAATTCTCTTTTTCTTAAATTTTATTTCTCTTCCTTTCCCCCTGTACTTTCTTAATTTTCTATTGTAGGATGCATGGGAAAAACTGTCAAATTTTTAATCATTTCAAGAAACTCCTCAGCCACTCCTTCAGGTCCACTTCTTTCCTGCTTCCTAGCCCTTCTCTGAAGCTCTTAACTGTTGTCAAAATATGAACGTTTTCAATGTGTCAGTGTTACAGGATCTTTGAGCTGTTGATTTTCTTCCTGGAAACCTCTTTGGTCAGTGGCACCTTTACCCGAGGTCTTGTCCTGTGCCCAGGAAGAATGAGGAACGCAAACAAGTAAAGGGTGAAGAAGATGAAGAGGAGCTTTATCTAGTGTTAGAACTGCTCAGAGGAGACCCACAGCAGGTAGGCAGGTCATTTCGTGGCATGTTCAGCTCTCAGCAGAAAGGAGGCCCTAGAGGGGCTGGCTCCTCTCTGCAGGCAGGTCATTTAGACATCTCTGCAGGTCTCTGAAGCTCTCAGCACAGAGAATAGCTCCTCTCTGCAGCCAGTCAGCCTATCTCTGTCCTCTGCTCTTCTCTGGCTGAGCCTGGGGCTTTTATGGACCTCAGAGGGGAAGAAGTGCATGCCAGTTTGTCCATGCGTGGCCATGGATGGACCTGGAGGAGGGACCACAGGTCCCCTCTCCAGCATGACTGGCAGCCTGGCTCCCAGCTTTCAGGCCCTCCTTGGCCTGAAGGAGGGGCCTTACTGGGGACCTGCCTCCTTCCACCCAGGAATCTGTCTGTTTCCCATGGCCATATGTGGTCCCAGGGCTTGGCCCTACTCCAACATCAGAGCAGGCACCAGGAGAAGAGAGAGGCAAGGCAGTGGAAGCAGATACCCCTGAGCTTGCAGGGACAGGAAGGGGCCTTCCCAGGCCCCTGAGGGTGTAGGCTGCAGAAATGCTCAGGTCCCACATATGGGAGGGTGACCAGAGCTGCACCCGGGGAGTTCCATCCCAACTCAGAAAGGCAGAAAGGGTGGGACTCCAACCAGTTCCCTGGAGCGTGCAGCCCCAGCCGTGCCTCCCTGCTGCAGCCTGTGTGATGGCATCTCCCACTGCCATCATCAGGCCCAATGCTCACCACTTTCCATGCATAGTCTAGAATTTTGTGAATACTTTTTTTTATGGCTCTTAACTCATCATGTCTTGAATTTTAGTTACTTCTCTGCTCGTAAATCTCTTAAGGCAGGAGTTAGGTGTTTGGCTGTCTATTAAGAGAGTTAAACCTCTTCATCTAAGGTTGTAACTAGCAGTTAGCAAGTACAGATGCTCCTCAACTTAGAATGGGGTAATGTCCTGGTAAACCCACTATACACTAAAATGTAGTAAGCTGAAAATGAATTTACCACATCTGACCTACCGAACATCAGAGCTTAGTCTACTCTATCTGAAACGTGCTCAGAACACTTACATTAGCCCACAGTTGGGCAAAATGTCCTAACAGAAAGCCTATTTCAAAATAGAGTGCTGAATATCTTATGTTCCTGACTCTTGTACTAAAAGCGAAAAACAGAATGGGGGTGTGTGTACTCGAAGTACAGTTTCTACTGAATACATCTCATCTTTACACCACTCTAAAGTTGAAAGATTGTAAGTCAAACCGTTGTAAGTTGGGGACTGTCTGTGCGCTCATGACTGAGTAGATGCAGGGATGACGGATGAATGGCTAGATGGATGAATGGTTGGATGAGTGGATAGCTGGATAAAATTATTTACATACTTTTTACTCTTAAGTCATTGGAGAGAGACCAAAACAAAGGTCCCCTGTGACATCAGAAAACTAGAGGTCCCTGAGGCAAGGATAGATTTCGGCAGGCACAGCCGATATACTCAACACTGCAAATGAGTAAAAATGATAAAGTTTCTGCAAAGTCCAGAAATCCAGATGGGTGTCTGCCCCTGGCCAAATACGTATGATATATTCTTATTAATAAAGTCAGACTAGTGTCCTCAAATTATCCAAGGAATACATTTGCCCACCCACAGTGG